>CM060934.1:216402902-217652902 GCA_030765085.1 Allium cepa | reverse complement strand
CGTTCTTGAGGCAGGCGACATAAGATGGCGCGACTTAAGGCAGGTGACATAAAATGGCGCGACTTAAGGAAGGCAACATAAAATTGACATAACTCGCTATGTCGCTTGTCATGGTGCGCTGCATCATCCTCCCCTGGTTGAAATTCGACCCCGAATTTACACTTTCCTCTTCTTCGACATGCTTATTCTCATGATATGGAATCAAGTGTTTGACATTGAAAACGTCAGCGGTATGGATATGATTCGGCAATCTTAACTGATAAGCATTCTCATTCATCTTCTTTACGATTTCCAAAGGGTCAATCTTTCTAGCAGCTAGTTTGTTGTAAGTACCAATAGGAAATCGATCTTTAGTCAATACTGCATATACAAAATCTCCTTCTTTAAACTCAACATTTCGTCATTTAATATCTGCTGATTGCCTATATTTCTCATTCGCCCTAAGAAATCATTCCTGCACAACCTTGTGGAACTCTTGCAATTCATTCACAAAATCACTAGCTCATTTGATCACTCCTTTCTGATGTGGTACGATAGATAAATCTAATGGTCCCTTAGGAATTATTGAGTAAACGACCTAGAATGGACTGAACCCAGTGCTACGATTAACTACATAGTTGTGTGAAAACTCAGCTTGACACAACTTGGAATCCCAACTCTTCAAATTGTCATTCACGATGCATCTTAATAGATTACCTAGGGATCTATTCACAACTACTGTCTGTCCATCCGTCTGTGGATGATAAGCACTACTAAATTTCAGCTTTGTCCCGACCATTCCCCATAGACTCATCCAAAAATGACTCAGAAAAAGAGTGTCTCTATCTGATACAATAGATTCAGGCAACCCATAAAGACGATATATCTCTCTGAAATATAACTGTGCGACATTAACTGCATCTGCAATCTTCTTGCATGCGATAAAATGTACCATTTTTTGAAAACCGATCAACCACCACATAAATAGAATCATTGCCACGTTGCGTTCTCGGCAATCCCAATATAAAGTCCATACTAACATCCACCCATGGTTTAGTAGGTATAGGCAATGGCATATATAAACCAGCATTTGTCGCGGTCCCCTTTGAAACTTGACAAATATGGCATCTCTGAACGAATTTTTCAACCTCCTTCCACATTGATGGCCAAAAACAAGACTTTGAGATCAACTTCACAGTACGGTCGCGGCCCACGTGTCCTTCTTCATGTAATTCTTTGATGATTTTCATTCGTAGACTGCAATCTAGAATACACAACAGATTTCCTTTGAATATAAAACCTTCAACCAACATACATCCATCCATGTTTCCCTGCTTGACTTTTTCTAGGATCTTGGAAAAATAAGAATCTAAAGTAAACAAATTTGGAAGTAAGTCAAAACCCATCACCTCTACTCGCATAGTTGTTAATAAATTCTCCCTCCGACTCAATGCATCAGCGGCGCGATTAGTTACTCCAGACTTGTGCTTTACGATGAATGTAAATTATTGCAAATAAGCTATCCATAATGCATGCCTAGATGCAATTTTATTCTGCCCTTGTAGATGTTTGAATGCTTCATGGTCCGTGTATTATGGAATAAGTAATGTCTCTAATGATTCAGAGCCTGCACAATAGCATAAAATTCCACATCATAAGTATTGTATCTCATCTTTGCCCCAGAAAGTTTTTCACTGAAATAGGCAATTGGAAGACCCTTCTAACTCAGCACTCCTCCAATTCCAACTTTGGACGCATCTATATGTAACTCAAATAGTAACTGAAAATCTGGCAACACTAGAATCGGTGTTGAGGTTAAACGTTCCTTGATCTGTTCAAAAGCAGATCCTGCCTCTTTCGTCCATGAAAACTGCTTTCCTTTCATACAATCGGTAACAAGCGCCAGTACACTTCTAAAGTGCGGTATAAATATTCGATAAAATGAAGCTAACCCATGGAAACTTCTGACTTCTGTTACAGTTTTGGGTTGTGGCCAATTTTTGATTGTGGCTACTTTACTCTGGTCCACATGTATCCCTTCCTTGGACACAACATAACCCAGAAATAAAACACTTGGCGTCATGAACACGCATTTCTTCGTCGCTGCATAGAACTATTCTTGACGGAGAATAGTTAACACCTTGCGCAAGTGTTGAATGTGCTCCTCTATGCTAGCACTATATATCAAGATATCATCAAAGTAGACTACAACAAACTTCCCAATATAAGGTCTGAAAATTTGATTCATCACCCTCATAAATGTAATTGGTGCCTTAGATAGACCAAATGGCATGACCAGCCATTCATATAATCCTTCCCGAGTCTTGAATATTGTCTTCCATTCATCACCGGGTCTTATGCGAATCTGATGATAACCACTTTTAAGGTCGATCTTAGAAAAGATTACGGATCCACTGAGTTGATCCAATAGATCATCAAGTCTTGGCTTAGGAAATCTGTATCTGATAGTTATTTTGTTGAGTGCCCTGTTGTCTGTACACATTCCCCATGAACCATCTTTCTTTGGTACCAGCAGAGCTGGTACAGCACAAGGACTGAGACTTTCTCAAACACGCTCTTGCTTAAGCAACTCCTCAACCTGTCTCCTCAACTCTTCATGCTCTTTTGGACTCATACGATAATGCGGCCTATGCGGTAAAACAACATCTGACACTTGATCAATTTGATGTTGTATGCCCCTTAGTGGCAGTAATTCCTTTGGTAATTCCGTAGGAAAGACATCTTCAAATTCATTTAACACCGGTCTAACCTCTGTAGGAATTTCAAGATGTTCACTTGTTTCATACCCAATCAACATAAACAATTCAGCACTATCTTTCACTTCTTTAACAAATTCTCTCGTAGATAATAGGCTAGTTGATTCCACTTTCTTCTCTGACTTGCTTTCACTTTGTTCACGCTTCTTAGGAACTAAGGTAACTTTGGTTCCTTCGAACATGAAACTGTAGCTGTTGGTGCGACCATTATGTTGTACAGCTCTATCATATTGCCCTGGTCTTCCAAATAGTAGATGACACACATCCATATCGACAACATCACACCATATATCATCTTTGTACTTCTTTCCAATAGAAAATGTAATAAATGCTCGTCTTCCCACTGTCACTTCTCCACCTTTCTTTAGCCATGCCAGTTTATAAGGTCTAGGGTATTTTTCAGTCTTCAACCCTAACTTCTTGACGGCTTCTTCAGAAATTATGTTATCACAACTTCCTGCATCAATAAAAAATCGACAAACCTTTCCCAAGATAGTACAGGTAGACTGAAAAATACTGCTTCTCAGCCAATTAGAATCATTCTCAGGCTTTGGCACTAAAAAAGACCTCCTCATCATCAAGTTACACCATTCGTCTCCTGACACAACTTCTTCATCTTCATCAAACTTCGATGGTTGTGAATAATCAAGTTCAGCTTCTACATCCTCATACTCACATTCCTCTGCAACTAATACTCTCTTCTTTGGCTTTGCATATTCATTACTTTTATGGCAAACTCCTGACAATTATAGCACCTGATACTGTTATTGACCTTTGCTTTAGCGGCTTCATTGACAATTGGTTTATTGACTGTCTTGGAAACATTAGCACTGCTACCAGCACCCTTATTCTGGTTGTTAGAACCCGTAAATACACCAATTCCTCGTTTTCCTTGTTTCTCCCAAGCTAGAGCTTTCTAATGTGCTTCAGCAACAGACATTGGATTAAACTTATTAACCATGTATTGAATTTGAATTCGTAACCCTCCAATATATCTAGCCGTTAGTTGTTCCTCGGTTTCCATAATATCATTCCTTGCAATCAATTGATAGAATTCATCTACATAGTCATTCACTGTCTTCGTCCCTTATTTCAAAATTTTCAAATGTTGATACATAAGAGATTGATAATTGTATGGCAAAAAAGTCGCTTTCATCATCTTTCTCATCTTCTCCTAAGTGACAACTTTTGATTTTCCCATTCCCTCCCGAGTTAGTTTAGTTTGTTGCCACCAATCCATAGCTCTTCCCCTTAGTTTTGTAACAACTAATTGGACTCTGCGATTCTCAGGCACATCCTTGAATTTCAAAATTTCTTCAACAGTCGACAACCAATCAAGAAATTCTTTTGCTTGCATACCACCTTTGAATTCTGGAATTTCCGTCCCCATACCTGAATCCCATTTACGATCATTTTCTGAATCCAGATATTGATTTCGCACTTGGCCTCGATTTCGATAATGAATACTACCTCTATCACCATCTTCCTCAAAATCAGATGTATTTCGGTATCGATCCTAACCATCTACGTCCCCATGTCCACGCATATCCCTTCTACCCTGTCTTTCAGCGTCATGATATGGTTCATTTTCAAACCCATGTTGAGTTCTTCCCTCTTCATTTCGATACCCATGGTGGTCTTGCATCATTGAAACTGATGATTCTCTCCTATCTCGATAAGACTGTGGTGACACTCTCCTATCTTCCGAAACCGATGGTGAAACCCTGTTTCCACCCTGGTTCGAAACCGGTGACGTTCTGATTTTGATTCATGTCGTTCATCAATTTCTCCAATTTTTCAATACCCTCATTGAACTTTTCATTGATACGCTGCTCCATTTGCTCAGCTTCTTTTCTTCTATACAAATCTTCAACATTATGATAGCCATTAGCACGTCTCGGAGGCATGATCATTAAACAATCTCGTTTCCGTCTCTGATTTAGCTCTGACACTAATTGACGCAGCTTATACTAGGCTCAACAGTTTAGATACCAAACTGTCGCAAACTATCCAGGATCTTCCTCACGAAATGATGATTTCGTGTCAAATAAACCGATAGAACGATAAATGCTCAATTCCGTTGATCGTGATGATACCGGATTCTAGCTATCTCCAACCAGTTGATCTCGCAAGATACCGTGTTGAAAGATCTACAATTCGAACGTTGATCACTCGTAAGTGATACCGAGAATTGGCTTCAACTTCGTTGATTCGCGCACGAATAACCCGAAGATGGAAAGAAGAAGGAGATCACACTAAACTTCCAACAATGGTGGCCAAAGGTCACGCACGAATATTATTTCAAAATCAACTACTCTTTACAAATGACAACACACCCCTATTTATTGGACATTACAACACACCCATACGACTCAACACATGCGACTCACGACTTAACGGCATACGACTTAACGACATACGAGATACAACATCACACGACTTAACAACAGACGACTTAACAACAGACGAGATACAACATCACATGACTTAACAACAGACGACTTAACAACATACGACTTAACAACATACGACTTAACAACATATAAGACACAACATCCTACGACTTAACAGCGACGCGACATAAGAAATCAGCATAGCTTTAGGAACGACTTAAGCGACATAAGAACTTGCGACTTAAGAAGATAGCATAGCTTCTGGAACGACTTAAAGAGATGCCGCATAAGAACTTGCGACTTATAGACATGCGGCATATGCGAGCGACTTATAGAAATGCGGCATATGTGAGCGACATAAAGAAATGCGGGCTTGTGTTCTTGAGTCGTTGTATTATAAGGCACAGGCTTGAGGCAGGCCACATAAGATGGTGCGACTTAAGGAAGGCGACATAAAATGGTGCGACTTAAGGCAAGCGACATAAAATTGACATAACTCGCTATGTCGCTTATCATGGTGCGCTGCATCAGAGATTCAGCTAAGGCTTCACCAGGCTTTTTAAGGTTTCACATATGCAGCTGACTCCGACCAGACTCAGATTATAATTTTTATAAACAGGCTTACGTGGATCTAGGTTTGTAGTATTCCTATTTAACTAATAATGTAAAAAGTCCATTTGCATGTTCCATTCTACTCCGTTTAAATTTTCACCAAAGCCTTTTTTTCATAGTTCCATCATAAACTGGGTATAAGAAAATGAAAAAGGTGTATCTTTAATTTAAACAGATCGACCATATTACTTCTATGATATATATACACACTTCAGCAGCATTACAGTTTAAAATTTTTAAGGTCGTTTATGCTTTATACCATCATATATAATATTAGATTTCTTTTAGTTTACTAATAATAGCATGCCTCTAGGTACTTAAGAAATGATTATATTATGTGTACCACTTTGGTAGCAAATAAAATGGTAAAATTAATTTTGCATTCAACAATAATGATATATAAATAATATAAAACAATAATAAAATAATAATAATATGTAGTTCATTTGTCTCAATAAATTTATCATATATTGCATTGTAAATACTACTTTTAACTTTAAATTTCGACATCTAAAGTTTGCGTAATTATTTATATAATTTATTTCACTTTTCTCCTAATATTTTACATTTCATTTCATATATATCAACTGACTAAATGAGCTTAAATTAGAACAACTTATATAAATCCATTTAACTAACATTCATTAACTATTTTACTAATTTATGAAAACATGAGAATTTCAATATGTACACCATATTCATATTAACATAATTGATTAAAAAAACATTAATGTAAAGATACATAGGTAGCCACATAACTTAAAGTATATACATAAACAATATCAACAAACTCAATTTACATTTTATCTCAATAAATGTTAATGCAGAAGATGGATCAACACCTAGAAAATCAGATGAAAACACCAGTTTTTTTTTTAATTGATGTAAGAGCAGTAGAAATCTCAGATTAAACAAGTAAAAAATAGCAGAAAAGTAAAAAGAGACACAAGAGTTTTTATAGTAGTTCAACAATCTCTGGCCTACGTCTATTTTATAGTTTGTTATTCGTCGTCACCTCTCCGGATTACAACGAATTATATCAAATCTATTTTATAGTATTGCATTGAGGTCTTGAGGTATGCTTATTATCTGATGCAGCAAGGCATATGGGAATTCAAAAGTTAAACCATATTAGGTCGTACACGAGCTTAAGACGTGCATGTTTGATGAGTCGGTTACGAGCTAAGGAGGAGGCCCTAAGTCGTTTCCGAGATAACAAAGGTCGAGTAAGATGGACTTCGGAGTTGAGTCGTCCCCGACTTAGTTTGAGTCGTCTACGACTCAGTTTGAATCGACCACGACTCAACAAGACACGGGAAGAAAAGACACGAGTCACTGGGAAGGAGTTTGGGGCGGCCATGAGTCGGGACCGACCTAAGAAATCAGGGAAGGAGTTTGGGGCGGCCATGAGTCGGGACCGACCTAAGGAATCAAGTTTAGGAAAGATACGACCTAACTGCAAGGCCATGAGTCGTCCAGTATTAAGTCGGTTGAAGGGATATGCCACAAGTAAGCTTGAGTCGTTGGAAGCTGTTGAGTCGCATGAAGTGATGAGTCGTGAGTCGCAGTTTCTTGAGTCGGATGTGATGAGGCGGGCCTGTTGAGTCGCGCTGAGTGTTTTTGTGCCATAAGTCGTAGGTCATTGCCGACCTAGTATGAGTCGCGAGTCGTTCATGTGAATTGTTCTTGAGTCGGAGGCGGACCTTACATGAGTCGTTTGCTTTGTGTTCTGTTGCAAGGGGTTGGAGTTGCGTGTGATTGAGTCGGTAACGACTTATGATGAGTCGGCCAAGATGAGTCGTGTATGTTGAGTCGGTGCCGACTTAGGAGTTGGGTGTTGTATGTTGTGTTGAGTTGTGAAAGCTATAAATAGCGCGTGTGTTGTACATTTTGTGGTTGTTGATTTTGAATAAAATTTCTCTTTTGTTAGCTTTGTGCTTTCATACCAATTGGTAGTTGAGTGTAATCTCCTATCTCCTCTTTCGGTTAATCGAGTGCGCTCGATTCAACGATCGTAGAAGCCGATTCACGGAATCTAGTGCGCTAGATCAACGTGCGAAGAATCGTAGATCTTGAAACACGGTATAGTGCGCTATCAACGTGTTTGAGATAGCTAGAGTTCGGTATCTTTGGATCAACGAACTTGGGCATTTTTGGTATCTTCAACTCACCGATTGCTACAATCCATCGATTGAAGTGTTGTTTGATTAATCCGCTGCGTCAGTTTTGGTATCAGAGCCATACTTAGCCAATCATAGCTAAGTTTGATTCTTGGAGCCAAGTTTTGAAGTTTGAAGTAGTTCATCGTGTTCATATTGAAGTTGCATCAAGTTTGGAGAGTTTGATCCATTTCATTTTGGATCGAGGAGTTGGATTTTGTTTGGATTTTGAATTGGTGATTTGCGCGCCAAAGTTTTGAAGGTTTTGGAGTGAGCCGAGGCAAGTCTTGACCGAGCCAAGCAAAGTTGTGAAGAGTCAAGGCCGAGACAAGCATTGCCGAGACAGTTGAGCCTAGATTGCCTTATCGTGTGAAATTTTGAAGTATTGTGTTCAATTTGTTGAAGTTTGTGAAAATTTTAACCATGCCACCAAGGAGAGCTAATCGTCATCAAAACGTTGAAGCTTTGTATCGTAAAGAAGAAGCCGAGCTTATGGAACAACGTATTAATGAAAAATTTGATGAAGGCATTGGTAAATTGGAGAGATTGATGAATGATTTGAATCAAAGGAGGAGATCACCAAACTCGAACCATGGAGGAAACCGAGTTTCGCCATCGGTTACGGAAGCGAGGAGGGTATCGCCACATTCTTGTAGAGATAGAAGAGAAACATCAATTTCATCACGAAGAGATCATCATGACTATGCACATGAAGAAAGAAGAAGTCATCGAGAATTTGACCATGAAGTATATAGAGATGAAGAGGGACATAGTCAAAGAAGCATGCATGAGAGAAGGGATGATGTTAGTCGAGATCGATGTAGGCGTACCTTTGATTTTGTTGAAGAGGGTGATAGAGCAAGTATTCATTATCGAGATCGAGACCAAGTTCGAAATTCTTACCGTGATGTGGAGGATGACCGTCGTTGGGAGTCGGGTATGAAAATGGAGATTCCGGAGTTTAAAGGCGGGATGGTTGCTGAGGAGTTCTTAGATTGGTTGTCTAATGTGGAGGAAATCTTTGATTTCAAGGAGGTGCCGGAGAATCGAAGGGTGAAGTTGGTTGCTACTAGGTTGAGGGGGAGAGCTTTGGCGTGGTGGCAACAAACTAAACTTACTCGAGAACGAATGGGGAAGTCAAAGATAGAATCTTGGGAGAAGATGAAAAAGTTGATGAGATCTACATTTTTGCCTTATAACTACCAATCACTTATGTACCAGAGGTTGCAGAATCTGAGGCAAGGGACAAAATCTGTTAGTGATTATGCTGATGAATTTTACCAACTCATCGCCAGGAATGATATTATGGAAACGGAAGAACAACTAACTGCTAGATTCATTGGGGGACTAAGAATGCAGATCCAGGATATGGTTAATATGTTCGATCCTAGATCCGTTGCAGAGGCACATCAGAAAGCGTTAGCTTGGGAGAAACAAGGAAGGCGTGGAGGTGGTGTGTTTACTAATTCTAATAATCCAGTGAAAGGTGCCGGTGGAAGTTCTAGTGTTCCTAAACCTGTTACAAAGCCAATGGTGAAGGAGGCTGAGAAAGCGAAGGCGAATAGTGTTTTCAAATGTTATAATTGTCAGGAGTTGGGTCACAAAAGCAACGAATGTCCGAGGCCGAAGAAGAGAACCATGGTTGCAGAGGTTAAGGCAGATGATGGTGAGGAGGCAGAGTATTCAAATGAACCTTATGTTGAGGAGGAAGAAGAAGTGTCGGGTGATGAAGGTTGTAATCTTATGATGAGGAGAAGTTGTTTGACACCTAAGCAAGAGGAGGATTGTAGTTGGCTGAGAAGCAATATTTTTCAATCGACATGTACTATTCTGGGAAAAGTTTGCAAGTTCGTTATTGATGCTGGAAGTTGTGATAATATTATTTCTACAGAAGCAGTGAGGAAATTGAACTTGAAGACTGAGAAACATCCTAAACCGTACAAGCTAGCATGGTTAAGGAAGGGTGGTGAAGTGAAAGTGTGTCGAAGAGCTTGTGTTAATTTTTCTATTGGGAAGAAGTACAAAGATGAAATTTGGTGTGATGTTGTGGACATGGATGTTTGTCACTTGTTATTGGGCAGGCCATGGCAGTTTGATAGAGCAGTTCAGCATGACGGTCGTGCCAACAGTTACAGTTTCATGTTCGAGGGTACTAAAATCACTTTGGTTCCTAAGAAGCAACAGCAGAAGGAGAACAAACTGGAGGAGATTGAAGAATTGAAAACTCTGTTGACTTTGAAGGAGTTTGTTAAAGAAGTGGAGGAAGAACCGGAAGTGTTTTTGTTGATTGGGAGAGAGAGTAGTGAAGAAGTTGAGATTCCCGAAGAAGCAAAGCCAGTTTTGGAAGAGTTTGAAGATGTCTTTCCAGAGGAGTTACCGAAGGAGTTACCACCACTTAGAGACATTCAACATCAGATTGATCTTGTTCCCGGAGCAGTGTTACCACATCGACCACATTATCGTATGAGTCCGAAGGAACATGAGGAATTGAGAAGGCAGGTGGAAGAATTACTTGAACAGGGTCGTATTCAGGAAAGTTTGAGTCCGTGTGCTGTACCTGCATTGTTAGTACCAAAGAAGGACGGAACTTGGAGAATGTGCACTGATAGTAGAGCTTTGAATAAGATCACTGTTCGTTACAGATTTCCTATGCCGAGGTTGGATGATTTGTTGGATCAGTTGAGTGGGGCAACTATATTCTCGAAAATTGATTTGAAGAGTGGTTATCATCAAATTCGTATCAGACCTGGAGACGAATGGAAGACAGCTTTCAAAACTAGAGAGGGGTTGTACGAATGGTTGGTTATGCCATTTGGTTTGTCTAATGCACCTAGTACATTCATGCGGGTGATGAATCAAATTTTTAGACCACTCATTGGAAAGTTCGTCGTGGTTTATTTCGATGATATTTTGATTTATAGCAGGAGTACGGAGGAACATGTTCTACATTTGAGGGAAGTGTTGCTTATTCTTCGTGAAGAACAATTTTATGCTGCTACAAAGAAATGTGTGTTTATGACGCATACTGTTTTATTTCTTGGGTATGTTGTTTCAGGGGAAGGTATTCAAGTTGACCGGAGTAAAGTTGAAGCAGTCAGGAATTGGCCACAGCCAAAGACAATTACAGAAGTGAGAAGTTTTCATGGGTTAGCATCATTCTACCGAAGATTCATACCACACTTCAGTAGCGTGATGGCTCCAGTGACTGATTGCATGAAAGTGAAACAATTTGTATGGTCAGAAGAAGCGGGAGTTGCTTTTGAGAAGATCAAGGAATTGTTGACGTCTGCACCAATTCTTGTTTTACCGAATTTTCAGTTATTGTTTGAATTGCATACTGATGCTTCGAAGGTTGGTATTGGAGGAGTTCTGAGTCAGAATGGGAAGCCAGTTGCTTATTTCAGTGAAAAGTTGTCAGGGGCGAAGATGAGATACAGTACATATGACGTTGAGTTTTATGCTGTTGTACAGGCTGTTAAGCATTGGAGACATTACTTATTTCAGAAGGAATTTGTTCTGTACACTGATCACGAAGCTTTGAAACATTTACAGGGGCAAGATAAGATTTCTGCGAGACATGCGTCATGGATTGCTTATTTGCAGCAGTTTACTTTTGTCGTTAAGCACAAATCAGGGGTGACAAATCGAGTAGCTGATGCTTTGAGTAGGAGGAGTCATTTACTAACGACAATGAAGGTTGAAGTAACGGGGTTTGAATTACTACCAGAGATGATTGAAAAGGATCCTTACTTTGTGAAATATGTTGAGAAAGTGAAGGATGGAAGTGCGGATGAATTCATGTTGGTTGATGGTTTTCTGTTTAAAGGAAATCGTTTATGTATTCCGGATTGTAGTTTGAGGATGAAGATTGTGAAGGAATTACATGAAGAAGGGCATGTGGGCCGTGATCGTACTTTACAGTTGATTTCGCAATCTTACTTTTGGCCATCGATGAGAAAAGAAGTTGAGAGATTTGTGGAGCGATGTCATATTTGCCAAGTTTCAAAAGGGACAGCAACGAATGCAGGGTTGTATATGCCATTACCAGTACCATCTAAGCCATGGGTTGATATCAGCATGGATTTCGTTTTGGGTTTGCCGAGAACTCAAAGGGGAAATGATTCGATATTTGTTGTGGTGGACAGATTTTCGAAGATGGCACATTTTGTTGCTTGCAAGAAGACAGCAGATGCAGTTCGAGTAGCACAGTTATTTTTCAAGGAGATTTATCGACTTCATGGTTTACCAGAATCTATTGTTTCTGATCGAGATACTCGTTTTCTGAGTCACTTTTGGCTGAGTTTGTGGAAGATGGTGGGAACGAAACTGAAATTTAGTAGTGCTTATCATCCACAAACTGATGGACAGACAGAAGTTGTTAACAGGTCATTGGGGAATTTGTTGCGTTGTCTTGTACAGGATAATTTGAGAAGTTGGGACATGAAGCTATGCCAGGCAGAATTTGCTCATAATCATGCAGTAAATCGTAGCACAGGATTCAGTCCGTTTCAGATTGTTTATTCAAATTTACCCAGAGGGCCGTTGGATTTGGCAGTAGTCCCACAATCGAAAGGAACAGTTAAACGAGCTGTGGATTTTGTTGAAGAGCTGAATGAATGTCATAAAATCGTTCAGGAACGATTGGAGAAATCGAATGAGAAGTATAAGAAGTTGGCAGATTCGAAACGACGAAATGTTGAATTTAAAGAAGGAGATTTGGTTTATGCTATATTGACAAAGGATCGTTTTCCGGTGGGAGCTTATAACAAGTTGAAAGCGCGAAAAATTGGTCCAGTTGAAGTTTTAAAGAAAATCAATGAGAATGCTTATCGATTAAAGTTACCAGATGATGTTTATACTTCTGATGTTTTTAACGTCAAACATTTAATTCCATATAATGGCGGTGAGATTGTTGAGAAAGAATTTACAAATTCGAGGTCGAATTTTTCTCAACCAGGGGAGGATGATGCAGCAAGGCATATGGGAATTCAAAAGTTAAACCATATTAGGTCGTACACGAGCTTAAGACGTGCATGTTTGATGAGTCGGTTACGAGCTAAGGAGGAGGCCCTAAGTCGTTTCCGAGATAACAAAGGTCGAGTAAGATGGACTTCGGAGTTGAGTCGTCCCCGACTTAGTTTGAGTCGTCTACGACTCAGTTTGAATCGACCACGACTCAACAAGACACGGGAAGAAAAGACACGAGTCACTGGGAAGGAGTTTGGGGCGGCCATGAGTCGGGACCGACCTAAGAAATCAGGGAAGGAGTTTGGGGCGGCCATGAGTCGGGACCGACCTAAGGAATCAAGTTTAGGAAAGATACGACCTAACTGCAAGGCCATGAGTCGTCCAGTATTAAGTCGGTTGAAGGGATATGCCACAAGTAAGCTTGAGTCGTTGGAAGCTGTTGAGTCGCATGAAGTGATGAGTCGTGAGTCGCAGTTTCTTGAGTCGGATGTGATGAGGCGGGCCTGTTGAGTCGCGCTGAGTGTTTTTGTGCCATAAGTCGTAGGTCATTGCCGACCTAGTATGAGTCGCGAGTCGTTCATGTGAATTGTTCTTGAGTCGGAGGCGGACCTTACATGAGTCGTTTGCTTTGTGTTCTGTTGCAAGGGGTTGGAGTTGCGTGTGATTGAGTCGGTAACGACTTATGATGAGTCGGCCAAGATGAGTCGTGTATGTTGAGTCGGTGCCGACTTAGGAGTTGGGTGTTGTATGTTGTGTTGAGTTGTGAAAGCTATAAATAGCGCGTGTGTTGTACATTTTGTGGTTGTTGATTTTGAATAAAATTTCTCTTTTGTTAGCTTTGTGCTTTCATACCAATTGGTAGTTGAGTGTAATCTCCTATCTCCTCTTTCGGTTAATCGAGTGCGCTCGATTCAACGATCGTAGAAGCCGATTCACGGAATCTAGTGCGCTAGATCAACGTGCGAAGAATCGTAGATCTTGAAACACGGTATAGTGCGCTATCAACGTGTTTGAGATAGCTAGAGTTCGGTATCTTTGGATCAACGAACTTGGGCATTTTTGGTATCTTCAACTCACCGATTGCTACAATCCATCGATTGAAGTGTTGTTTGATTAATCCGCTGCGTCATTATCTAATGCCTTTGCCTTTGGTTGCTATTTTAAGCTTTGATAATCGGCGCTTCTAAAAATGAGATCTAAAATTAAACTTCTTTTACAAATTCAAAATACTTCTTTACAAATATTCAAATTTTATTATCACTGGAAAATAAAGAACCATTTTTTTTACTAATTTAAACATATACAACTAATAAGGAAAACAATTCACGTGCAAAATGCATGTCGTAACACTTTGGTTATAGTGGGATGAAGCTCAATAATGTCTTGTGTTCTATGTTAAAATCCAATGGTTTCTATATTTAAATGGTTTGGGATGTTTTATTAGTTGAATTAGACATAAATAAATTGATGGGGTTGTGATCATTAGTTTCGAAGAGGAGATATATTGCTTAAGCTGGAAAGAAATTTTGTAACCACAACATATGTTGTAAAAACAATTTTAATTTTAGCAGCTATGTTTTTGACTAGGCCTAACCTCCATGAATGTTTAAAACCACGGATATTGAATTCAACGGGACCAATGTTAAAATTGATTTTGTTCTGTCCTTGAACATTTGAAGGATGCAGAGTATTACCCTTTAGTTTTTTGTTACTTTTCTAATACTGTTTAAATCCACTGATAAGCACTAAGGGATATTAAGGATGTTAATGTTGTAATGCAGGTGCACCTGGACGTGTTAACAAGAATTTCTAAACTCAATCAAAACTTATACCATATACATTTGAAATGAAATGATAGAGTTCTAAGGTATATTCTCCAAATTTATTTATTTTCCAATTAATGTTGGTATGCTAATCAACTTATACCATATACATTTGAAATGAAATGATAGAGTTCTAAGGTATATTCACCAAATTTTTATTTTTATTCCTTATAGACATAGACACATATACACATATATACATATATATCTCTACTATTGAACAAATATAGATATACTTAATGCAGTAGTATGGCTGAGCACCTAAATCCAAACAACATATTTTACTGTAGCCAGATTGATCAGAGTTGCACTACGGTGGATATAAACAGTCAAGTTACAGCTATGAATACTAGAACAAGTTAGTGTTAGTAATACTATTGGTAAAAGCTTGAGGGCTTCCACTGCAAGGACATGATAGTCCATGACTGCAAAGTAAACAAGGGATGAAGCATATTTCCTAACTGTAATTTTTAGACTTCAATTGGGGAATTAGGACTATAGCTTAGAAATTACATTGTTGAGTGAGTGGCCCATAAAATTAAATCAAAATTTTGTTGGCTTACGCTGTCAAAACCTTTACTTTATGCTGTCATTCAACTACTGCTTTTTTCATCACTACAGATATCAGTTTTATGATATTTTAGTGTTTCAAAAACCTGTGAAATGTTTGTTCTTTTTTATAGTATTTAAGAATTTTAACGGTGCATTTATATGCATTGAAGTGCGGTATCATTTTGAACTACTGATAGACAGCAAACACACCATTTTGTTTTATTCACTTTTTGTCTACAACATGTTTCCACAAATGTCTTCGTTTACTCTTAACTTTGAAGCCGTTTATTTTTTTTAGGAAATTGATTTAGTTCAAAATAAAAGTTATATCGTTGTATTTTTTTACTCGGCGCTTACCTTCATTATCATTTAAAGTTTGGAGTTCATCATGTTTTTAAAGTCTCGGCATAATGCCAAAGCTGCTACACACTTATTACCTTGCTAGAAAAAAATTTATGGAGACATTGGGCATTTTGTTTATTTATTCTAAGCTTCGAAAGAGTATAGTTACCTTGCTACTTCACACCTAATCTAATATTCAAAATAATATACGTATGTATGGAGATGGGGTATAATTTAAAACATATGCATTTTCCTTCAAAGATGTGTACAATTATTATTACTAACATTTAAGCAACATGACGAAGATCCTAATAAACAAAATTAAGACCTGAAAAAGAACCATACATACATACATACATACTACACCAAAGCAACCTCTATCACTAACAAAATTAATTTTTTAAGAATGCCAAACAAGTTCCTGACATATAAAAAAGGTAGGGGAATTTTGAAACAAAACAAAATAATATGTTTTAGATATAAAAAATGGAAGGAGTTGAGAAAAGAGAACAAAAGTGATTAGGAAATTTGTTTATGGGTTTAAAAGAAGCTAAAAAAGATGAATAATATATAGGAAGTTCTATTAAAGTGCTTTCATAACAGAATCAATTTTAATTAAAAATATTAAGTAATCAAAAAATTGCAACTAAAAAATTATTTAATGACATATGTCTCAATAATTCCAAAGTAAGTTGCTATACCAGTTAGAAAAGGCACTCAAGCTACGTACGACGGAGACAGAAAGTGGACATATATTAAACAGTTAGAAATTCCACTAATAATTAATCATACATTTAAGTGGAAACTGATTTTTAAATCTAATCTCATTTTTAGTATTTAAATTGTTTATAGATTTATAAAATTAAGTGAATATTTTGATTAAAATCATGTTGTTGAATTAATGCATGCACATTGCGATTAGATGCAGGCGCACCTGGGCGTGCGTATATACTCGTAACTACATGTAATGCAAGAGAAGTGCTGTCAGTTTGGGTACACAATTATGCAGAGTACATAAGATAATCGCCATGGTAATGAAATTTATATTTTGGTTGAAGTAAAAAATGATATAGTTGTACTACAAGTCTTAGATAGCGGTATAGTGTGTATAATATAAGTCAAGATATGTTCAGTGCTTGAATCATGCTACGCAACACCTGAACCTGTGACCTTATAGATCAAAGTCAGAGCATCAAATCACTTGTACAATGGTGCGTATTCATCATCTTTCAACCTACATAAATGTATTTTGAGTAATTATACAAATGATGCAACTCTAGTTGCATTTGATTAGTTTAAATATATATAAAACAAGTTAAGGGCCTCTATTTTTGATATTTGTTATAAAAAAATCGTCGTTGCAATAAATAAAGTTTCAGCTAACATGATCCTACTAATTAAAGTTTTAACTTGGTTTGACAATGGCATTAATATTTTGGTTGAAGTCAAAAATGATGTATTCATTCGATCCATTTATAGCTAGTTTGATTGAAGCAACTATAGTTGCATTTGAATGATGTAGTTTTACTACATTAATGAGATGCAATCATAACTACACGTTAGTGATACAAATAGAGAGATGGTTTTTTAAACCACTATTATGATGTGGTTCTTTGTGCATCAGAGCGACGTGGAAGGGGCTGAATTTGCATGCGTGAGATGCAGTTTAAATGCATCCTAATGATTTATTTTTAGAGTTTTTAAAGTTTGTTAAAGCAAATTAAAGATATTTTAAGCCAAGATTGGGAAATATAATCAAGATGTGTATGTGTGTGTTTGTATAATGAAGACCGATCGTTGATATGTTATTCATATTAAAAAATATAACTTTCAAAAATTAATTATGGAAATTTGAATTCTACATATACCAAATGTCCATCATTAGAAAATAATAAAATTTTTCATTTAATGGTGAGAATGTTTGTGAATTCGGTTTTCTCACAAAAGGTTATTGCATATTGAATATTAAAATTAAATTGACACGAGTGTTAAAACTGGTATGAGAATCGGGTTGGTAACGAAGAAAATGAATGATTCAAGACCAAGTTTATAAGCAATTGCAATAGGGAAATTTTTATAAATTGAAATCAAACATACGGATGTTACATCCTAATTTAAAAAAATAGAAATAATGGCACGAAACTGCCAAAAAGCAAAGGAGAAAAACCTTTAAGGGACAAACTATCACATGGAAAGGGTTATTACATGTCAAGAAAGAAGCTACCGAATGTTGAGGAGTAGAAGCTGTCGCATGTTGGGGAGTAGAAGCTATCGCATGTTGAGGAACAAAAACTATTGCTTTTTGAGGAAAAAAAAGCTAAGCATGTTGAAAAATAGAAGCTATCTATGTTGAAAAATATAAGCTATCACATGTTGAGGAATAAAAGCTATCGCAAGTTGAAGAATAAGAGTTGTTGCAGGTTGAAGAATATAAGCAATCACACGTTGAGGAATAGAAGCTATCACGTGTTAAAGATCGAAGCTATCGCGTGTAGAGGAATAAAAGCTATCACATGTTGAGGAATAAAAGCTATCGCAAGTTGAAGAATAGAAGTTGTCGCATGTCAAAGACCGAGCCCTGATAAGGAAATTTAGGACTATGAAGAATGACATTGTGTTTAGAAGTCACTATGCAAACGACATTGAGGTACCTATGCTTGATCCTTTGGTGATAATGGCCATGATTTTACTGATAACTGTAAAGAAAGTTCTTTTAGCTTTTGGAAGTTCCGTGAATATACTTTTAAGAAAGCTTATGACCGGATGATGATGGATGGTCAGGACCCGAAGCCTTGTAAATTCCAAATTTGGGGATTTACCAAAGAGGCTGTAGAGCCTGTGGGATGTGTGGATTTACCGATGATTTCAGGTGAAGGTGAGCACAAGAGAGTGCAGGTTGTGACCTATTGGTAACTGACATATTTTATGCATATAATGCCTTTTTGGCATGACCGACCCTCTCTAGTTTTTTGGTGGCCTTAGCTCTATGGATCCTAAAAATGAAGCTTCCTATAGTAAATGGAACGGGTGTCATTCAAGATGACAAGAATGTAAGATGAGAGTGTTACGTAGCTGAGGTGAGGGAAGCAGAGCATCGTGAAAAGAGAAAGGGTGTAGAGAAGACTCTCAATGTCAGATCAATGGATGAATAGCAACCACCGGCAAAGCCCTAGTTTGGTTGGCATATCAAATTCCACAAAGCTATGATCTAAGGAAGGAGCCAGAGGATGTGAGGGTGGTCCTAAACGAGTTGACGATATGCATCCCGATCAGTAAGGATGATCCTACACTGGTCCTGAAAATTGGATCTCAACTTAATACAAAGATGTAGAAGGAATTGACACTATTTCTCCAAGTGAACCAGGATGTGTTTGTCTGGATTCATTTTGACACGTGCAGAATATCGTCGGAGATAGCATGTCATGCATTGAATGCGAACCCCGGATGTATTACCGTGAATCAGAAGCGATGTAGCCTAGGTTCAGAGCGATCTGTTACGTTGAAATAAGAAGTGGATAATTGTAGCAACCCTGATTTTAGAACTACTCGAGAAAATAAATAATGGGTTCATTGGAGATTTAAATGAGAAATCGAATTTTTTTCAAATATTGAATTATGGAGAAATTTGAATGTGTATTCTTTTATAAATGATAATGAATTCTTTTGGAATCTGAATTCTAAGATATATAATATTGGAAAATTAATATATAGAATGCATATTTTACAATATATAAAAATATCCATTTCCATAAGGAGAAAATAGATTTTATTTTTGTGAATCCTTTTTAATTGCTATAAAGAAAAGTTAAGAAGTTATAAAATTAATGAGTATTTAATTTCAAAAGATATTGGGATTTTATTTGTTAAACAGTCAATGATAAAAAGAGTTTAGATAACAATTATTTTGTTAACAATAAATGTAAAGTGCACTTATAAATTTGACTTAAAAAAGTCGTATTAAAATTTATGATTTAATATCATAATAATAGATAAAAAAAGGGAATTTCTTAGCTATAATTATTAGATAATACACTGTAAACATTAGTTAAAAGCTTTGATTGAAAATGGATTAGAAAAGAATAAAACCCAACAAAGAGAAAAAGGATTAAAAAGAAAGAAATAATAGTAATCCAAGCCCATTTATGACATAACAAAAGAGAAGTCTTCTTCTCTTTTTCTCCTTACAGTACATACAAATTAAGAAACAAAAATCTTTTCCCTTTTCTCGGAAGCCCTAGGTGCAAAGCAAGCAAAACCCCTCTTTTAGTGAAAAATTAAATTGTTAGAAAATCACATAAAAATCAGGTTATGTTCTCAACCCCTATTCTAACTTTTAAACTCTTCAATTTTAGTTTACAGTGATTGATAAAGTGTAATAAAAGCTCAAATGATGCGTTAATAGTGGTGGCTTAGGGAAATGGAAATAAAGAGAGGATAAAGCAAGTACAAGCTAAGGAAAAGAAATAAGGAAGATTTCTTAAAGATCTAAGTGAGTGGTACTTAACCTTTTATTTAGTTCATTTTGATTGATTCATATCATGTTATTCTATTGATATTCATATAGATTTGTGTCAAAAAAGATAACCTAACAGGATGTTCTAACCACTGTCCTAGGAGTGGGTTATTGATTTGTAAAGCTTATGACTTAAGATTATAAAATATACAAGGAAATTAACTTGAAATTCGAATAAAAGACATGGTAGGAATAGAGGAGCTATTCACAAATTTTCTAGAAATTTATAAGGCTCTCTGTACATGAAATAAGCAAGAACGTGAGGGAGATCTACGCCGAGAGTTGTTGGAAATGACATATGTATTAAAATAATAATGCAAGGGGACAAGATCTATATAGCTGAAAAGATAAACAAAAGGAAACTGCAAATGTCAAATAACAGTAAGGTAATGTATCTAATAGCGATGCGTGTAAAGGCATAAATATGCTTTCTTAGAGGTGTTAGATTAGTTACCGTGCTAAGGTGGCGGTGGCCAAACTTATCAATGAAGAACTGCGCCAAATAAAACTACCTGGGTAGTGATTTGCTAAAGGAATCCAGGGAGTTTCTGGAGAAAGTAGTTCTGTGCCGCAATTTTTATAAAAGATAAAGAGTGTCGTAATTATGAAGGGAGTAAGACAAATTGCACTGCCGTATCGCGTCATAATTTGGAAAAGGTCACACTCGATAAGTAAAGAGTGTACCGCGCAAAAGGGATGAGGTAGGGTGTACTATGCTGAAGTGTTGTGAGCAAAAGTGGAAAGTGGAAGAGCTATTGACGTCGAGTAAGGATGTTTGCTCGAATGCACACCTAAAAGCAACTTTAGGTAAGGAGAGGCATTCAACTTCCAAAGGTTTGCATAGGGCTGATTATATGCAACCTCAAATTAAAATAAAAATATATCGTAGGAGGCTGATTTTATGTAGTAAGGGACTATATATGACTGATTATTTGTAGTCTGAAATTAAATAATACATAAATGAGACCTATAGGATGCAGATTCATAGCAGGTCAGAAATGAATGAATAAAGATTGGGTAGAGGACTGCGGATGGTTGGTTCATAGTGGTCACATGTCTAATTAATTAATATAAAAGATGGAATAAGAAAGAATATGCGGATAACTGTTTCATAGTAGATTTGGACTTAATAAATGTAAGGATGGGGCTACGAGTGGGGTAGTATAGTTGCCCAGAACTAAACAAAACAATTCCATCGATAAATAAAATAATACCGCGGGGACCGAGGTCAGCGTAGTATTAAGAAAAAAGTGAAATAATTAAAAGGATGTTACTAAGGGAGGGTTCTGTGTAACATTATATTTTCACTTTGGTCAGTTTGGGACCAGGTAGGAACTGCGTAGTGGCATAGTAGTAAATTGTTCTGTGAAGCTTATGAAGTTTCCACGGTAAGTAATTATGACCTTTACTTTTGTGCAATATTATGTATGCAATTTAATAAGTAGAGAGTGAAAAATCCGTTCTGCAATTTTTTCCATGGTCTCACTATGAATTTATGTTGTACTTTTAGGTAAGAATTACTCACACCTGAGTTTATGTCTGACCTGTGTTTTTACCTTTGTTTTTCCCATAAACTCATGAGTACTATTTTGAATAGGCTAGGTTTATGGGATAGGTAGGTTATTTTGGGCGCACACCAAAGGTCGAAGATGATGCATGAGGCCAAGTTATTTGATATTGTATGCTAATTCCGCTATTTTAAGTATTTGGGTGGCATCGTCATTTGTTGATCTAACACTCTTCTATGTATTTCTATGATTATATTTTGACCCTTGCATAGGTATGAGTTAGGATTAACATTGAAGATGTATGTAACGAATATTTAAGGAAACTTGATGGAATGAAAATAGTTGTTGTTTCGTTTACTTAGACTGTTCTGACTAATACGAAACTCGCTCTTGATCGCTTGAAAATAATACCAATGATGACTATAGCATCATCGATGTTCATTTTCGGGTCTCCTAGCCAGGGATGTTACAGCAACCGTTTCTTGCTTGGAACTTTTTCAACTAATGCTCCACCGTTAAGTGTAAAGACATAAGAAGACATTGATTACTATCATCTATATCACTTTGAAATCTCGAATTCATAAACCCCTTCATAATGAGCTCTCCATTCCCATATATAAGAAATAAGTCACGAGTATTTCTTAAATACTTTAGTATGTATTTTACGGCCATCCATTGTTTTCCTCTAGGATTAGACTGTATCGGCTTACACATCCTAATGCATATGCGACATCCGGTCTAATACATAGCATATCATACATTATGGATCCTATGGGTGAAGCATAAGGGATCCTCTTCATACACTCTTTCTCCAAGTCAGTATGAGAAGCATCCTTCTTAGAAAGGACGATGCTCGAATGCCATGGAGTATTTTCATGCTTGGAATTCTCCGTTCTAAACCTTTTTAATACGGTATCCATATACAAGGACTGGAACAATCCCAACAGGCTCTTAGATCTATCTCTATAGATCTTTATAACAAGTATATAGGGTGCTTCTCCCAAATCCTTCATGGAGATATCTTTGGGAAGCCAAGCTTTCGCCAATTCCAATAATGAAGTGTCACTGCCAATCAATAATAGATCATCGACATAAAGTACTAAGAATATGTTTGTGTAATTTGTTATATATATCTAACTCGTTGAACAATCTTGTTCACAATAAAGGTGTTTCTTTCTTTTATATACTTGATAATGTGGTTATATCAATTAATTAGTTTAATTAAAAGTATATTTAACAGAATGGAATTATGAACGTTTAGGTCACATTCTCAGATGCAAATATAATGGAATGGACCTTTCATCTTTTAAAATTGAAAATCAAAATTGTGAAGTTATTCATGATATTTTTGAAAGTGATGGTGATTTTGAGTTTAAAAATTAAGACTTTACATCCTAAAGCAAGAATTATGAATCTTATTTTGCAAAAAAGCATAACTTCGAGGACGGAAAATTATAATAAGCCGAATCAAAAAGTTTTCACAGCACTTTTTGCGATTTATGGTCATTAAAACATAAATTGGACATAATCCATTTTGGATGAATTCTTTCCTAAGAATATCTCTAGGCATGAGAACACTATTTCATGGTTAGTATGTCGACACATCCTCTACAAGTATGTCGACATACTAACCATGAATTTCAAACATCAAATTTAAATGGAAGTATCTTTTCATCATATCTCTTCACGAATGAACATAACCGTTGTTTCCCTATATATACTAGACTTCCAAACGAATTTTCTGGACTACTTGTGTAACAACCCTGGTTTGGAGATTACTGGTTTACATTAAATTATAACGAAGTTATAATTTAATATTGTAAATTAAAATATAATTCAAAATTTTAAATTGTTTATTTTGAACAAACAATGAATTTTGTAAATAAAATGAGAAAAATAAATTTTTGAACTTTATTTTGTTTATTTGGATATATATATGGGATTAAATATTGATAGGATAAGTATTTGGTTTAAATAAATGGAAATATTGGGTATTTATTAATCTGGAGCTAATAAGTTAATTAGGTGATGTATTACAATGTTAAATTGTTGAAATAAATCTAAAGTAATGAAAATAAAGTTTTAAGAATTTCATTTTGAGAATTTGAGTAGAAAATAATCAAATTTCAATTTTATTTTGGTAAATATGACCATATTGGAAAACATTGTCAATATGAGTTATTTATTGAATTTAAAATGTGAAATATGAAGATAATATGTTTTTTGTTAAAATCAAAGATGAAATGTTGTTTGACGATATTATTTTGATCATGTAAAAGCGTTAGAATGATTTATTGCAATTTATTTGACAAAGAGAATAAATTTTGAACAAATTATGCTTTTAAAACGATCTTTTTACACTAAAATTGTGTAAATTGTTAAATATTGTTAAAAAGGGGGTCATATCATTAAAATTATCTTTTTATTGTTAGAATAATTTTTTTTATTATTACAATAACTATTTTACTTCAATACTATAAGATGTATGCATCTTTGTATGACTTTAAAATAAAGAAAATGAGAATACGGTTATAAATTAAGTGAAATATATGCATACCTTTTATTTTCTTTATGTATTTTTGCATTTGGGCTCTTTAGGTAAGAAATAAGGTCCATTAGCCACCATCTAAATTCAATTTTCCACTCAATTTTTCTGCAAAATAAAGAAGAAAATCCACCTAAATAAGTATCTACAAGGTAATCTCCATCTAATTCCTAAATGTTTTCATCAAAATCCTTGAATCAAGATGAGTTGTCTGTAATTTATTTTGATTTGTTTTGCATGTCTTCTTTTTAGCTTCTACAGGTGCTTAGAGCCCCCAATCCATCGCCAAAGCTTGTTTCTTGCCATCCAAATTCGCTGCTATAAAAATCACAAATTGCTAGCTAAAAATTGAAGTCTCTGTGAAAATTTTGCAAAATCGTCTATGGTATATGTTATTCTTTCAGCTGTTGCTTTTTTTGTTGATTTCTTGTAGCCATATTGTTTTGGCCATAACTATTTCGTTTATTAACCAAATTGAGTAATTTTAGATGTTTTGGAAAGTTTAGATATAGGGATACAAGTCTGTTGTTTTGATTTTTTTTTGATATTTTGAAGTTTTATTGATCAAAATCGTGCTTGTTTGTTGCTGTCCCGAGAGCAAATCGACAGCAACAACAATCACAGGCCCGAGTAATGCTTTATTCATAACTATTTCGTTTCTTCACCAAATTGAATAATCTTTAATGTTTTCGAAAGCTAAGACATAGGGCTACAAGTTTGATGTTCTGAATTTTTGGAAATTTTGAAGTTTTATTGATCAAAATCGTGCTTGTTTGTTGCTGTCCCAAGAGCAAATCGACAGCAACAACAATCACAGGCCCGAGTAATGTTTTATTCATAACTATTTCTTTTTTAATCAAATTGAATAATTTTAGATGTTCTTGAAAGCATAGACATAGGGATACAAGTTTGATGTTTTGAGTTTTCTGAAATTTTGAAGTTTTATTGATGAAAATCGTGCTTATTTGTTGCTGTCTCGAGAGCAAATCGACAGCAACAACAATCACAGACCCGAGTAATGCTTTATTCATAAGTATTTCGTTTCTTTATAAAATTGAATAATTTTAGATGTTATGGAAACCTAAGACATAGGGCTACAAGTTTATGTTTTGAGTTTTTTGAAATTTTGAAGTTTTATTGTTCGAAATCGTGCTTCTTTGTTGCTGTCCCGGTAGCAAATCGACAGCAACAACAATCACAGGCCCGAGTAATGCTTTATTCATAACTATTTCGTTTCTTAACCAAATTGAATAATTTTTGATGTTTTAGAAACCTAAGACATAGGGAAACAACTTTGATGTTTTGATTTTTTTGAAATTTTGAAGTTTTATTGTTCAAAATCGTGCTTGTTTGTTGCTGTCCTGAGAGCAAATCGACAGCAACAACAATCATCAACCTTAGAATTGTATCAACTCATTTTTGCCCTCATTCTCGTCCGGTTTTGATATTGTTTTTAGATATTTTGAGAGTTATGATGCCTATCAGTAGGCTAGCTATATTTGGAAAATTTGAAATCCAAATTTAAATGGAATTTGAATTTATTTTGTGTTAAATTTGAATTGAATTCGTATTGAATTTAAATTATCGGTTTTGAGATATCCCTCTTAGTTTTCATTGCTTTCGAGAACGGTTTCACTAAACCAATTTTGAAAACATTTCAAATTATTAGTATTTTTTAAAATTATTTTTCTAAATAAAGATAGATTTATTTCCTATAATAAAGGAATTTCAAATATTGGTTTTAATAATTGTTTTTGGAAAATCGTTTTAAATTTATTTTTCTCTAATAAAATTATTTTATAAATAAAATTACGTATTTTTATGAATTTCGGACGTATAAGAAAGATAATTAAACGGTAAAATAAAACATGTGGTATGGGACACATGGATTTGCTTTATCGCCTAATATCGGACTTATACAATCGAAAACCTTTTGATGAACCATTTGAGATGATTTAAGAGGTTATTAAATTTTAAGTAGATTATATGGTCCGAGAACTCCAATTTAGGAGTACATTCGATTAAGGACCATTATAAGATGTGTTTCTTAATCGCTGATGAGATGAGGCGACCAAGACGAAAATTTTCCGTTTGGAGAATTATGATTAGAAATAACCGTCATGATGAAGTTGTACTTACCGATGAGATGAGGTAAGTCTATTTATGAAGTATTCATGGAGTTAAGATGTTTATGATGATTTATGAAGTTAAGATGGTTATGATGATTTTTACTTGTCGATGAAATGAGACAACTCACGATGGAACCATTACTCGTCGATAAGAAGAGATGAGTATGGTATTATATTAACTCGACGATGAGATGAGGCAGAGTGAGTTTTATGATGGTTCTGATGTTTTATGATGTTTTCTAATGTGGAACCAACTAACGATTAGTAAAACATTAGGGGAGAACGTATAGTATGGGATATACGTTCTCGCCTTTTGGGTTCCTATTCGAATAGTTGGGACATATTCAAGATGTTACTAGTACTAGACCGAGTACGATTGGAGTCACCATGATGTTCACGATGTTATTACTCAACTCCAATCACCATGATGTTTTTACTCGGATTTGTGACTGGGTGTCATCAAGATGTGTCGACTAGTCAATCACGATGTTATGATGTTATGTGACCCCAAGTCATCGCGATGTATGGTACCAAATTACTAGTACTAGTCAAGATGTAAAGCATGTGTTGTTTTCCATGAAATTTAGATGTTTCATTTTCACTGTTTTGATGACGATGCTTTATTATAGCTTTATGTAACAAAAGGGCTTATTTATATACATGGTTTTATGGTGATTTCGAATAAGATGGTTTGGATTCTTTCCGGGCTCTATCAAGCTGAATTTGAGACATTATATATATTTATACTAATGAGATGAGGTATAAATTATGGTAATGCTTTTATGATGAGTGTTGATAATAGATTTAAGATAAATTTATATTTATACCAATGATAGATGATATAAATGATTATGGAGATTCTTTATAATGAGTTTAATGATGGATTTGAGATGTATTTATATTTATACCGATGAGATGAGGTATAATAATTAAGAAGTTTCTATTAGATGGGTTTTATTTATGATGGATTCTAAAAGTTTAATTATCTTATGAAGATTTACTTTATGGTCCATATCCTCACACATTTCATTCGGTCATATATATATATAATTAGATAAACCATGTCTATCTAATATATATATTGTATTCCTGTATGCAATCATGATGAACCATTGATGTATCACTCTAAAGATAACTTGATTACCTATATAATTCCATTGGTAATGATGGAATGGTTTTCCCCTTATCTCTTATCATCACCCTTACTAATGATAAGTTCTAGCTAGCCTGACCCGTGTGTTTTCACTCGGGTCAGACCGAGTTGTTTCAGGTATCATCTATTGGGCTTAGCTTGAAGTTGATGTTGGATATCAGCTCTTCTTTCTCTTGAGTAGTTTATTTCTTCCACATATTCTGATGTTTTTACATTTGATTCGATGTATATGGTGTGGTCATGTACCACCTTTATTGTATTCATATTGTATTATACCGGACGTGTATCAGTGTATATGTATATATATGATGTTGCTTACCGTTCTGTGATGTGGTTTACATTCAGTTATTGTATTTTGTTCTGATAGATCCGTTAGCCACCTATAGTTTTGGATTAAGCATTTACTGGGTATGTCGATCTACTTGATTTGGAAAAAATTATAATGCATTTATCGACGTATTTAATGGATGTTTAAGATAAAATTATAGATGGTCGCCCTTAACCAGCCCTATTCTCCACTTTAGTAGACGGAATTACTTGTTAGTTCTCTTTGCTAAGGTGGGTCTTGGGGTGGGGCGTTACAGCTTGGCATCAGAGCTATGGTCAGAACAAAGTAGAATAAACACAGAACAGTACGTATATCACGATACATCAAAGTACAATAACAATGAATTATTGTCCTTTATTCGAGCTTGTTTTCGAATCGTGCTTTGATTTTTTTTCGAGTTTTGGGATATGTTAAGATGGAATATGTCTAGGAATATAAATTGTGTTCCGTAGTATTCCATAATTGAGTTTGATGTTATCTTATCATATGAATAATCTTACTTGGGATTATTCTATTCTTATTTTTGTCTACGCGAGTGAGTTCGTATCGATGAAGCATATTGATTCCTTTGAGTATCCCTGTTGTGTTCCTTTGAAAGTCGTGAATCGTATTGAAGGGATCCACAACGATTGGCTCAATGTGAGCATTCTGAGATTCGTATTTTATGTTGCTTTTGTGAGTATTTGTTTGTTACTCACAATCTTGAGATGCATTTGATTTGAGATGGATTGACTTATTTGATATAAAGTCCAATCATTTGTTTTATAGGATCCTATTGTATATTTAGGTTTTCTATTTTGATCGGTCTGTTATTTCTTTCACATTGGAATGTTAATGATGATACCGAAGTTTCTGAATTCACTCTTGAGTATCGAGATGTTGATGAAATATCTCGAATTCCAGTCAAGGTGACTTTGTTGAGTTTTGATGAGTCCGTTTGGGTTTGATATCCAATCGGGCAATCGAGTGTTAAATAATTAACCTTATTCCTGGTTGTTACCCTTCGGCTATCCTTCCATGAGGACATCTACTAAGGAATGGGTGAGTTTCTGGATTGTTCGAGTTTGATTCAGTTTATCATTCAATTTCTTTGAGATATCCTTTTCAGATACTCAATTGGTGTTATTCTTTGTAGCGTTACTTTGTTTGAAGTAATGATTTATTGTTTGTGTGCTTGTTCTCCTTCGAGAAGAATATCTTGCTTATCCTGTATCTTGATGCCTTTTGAAGAGTGGCTCATGACATCTAAAGATTGATGAATACTCTATCTCCTTCTGTTGATTTTAAGAATCGAGTATTCTAGGAATATCTCGATGCATTATCTTATTGTTCTTTGGTTTGAGTTTTAAACCTATATAAATATGAGTTTTAAAGAGAAATTTAAGCTTTGAGATATTAAAAAAAATCAAAGAATATTTTGAGAATATATTTACATGAGTACTATTTCTTTTATAGAAATAATTTGAGAGTGTTGGGTTGTCCATCGAGTAGTTAAGAGTTCTGGTCGACACGCTTTATCAACGTTATCGATAGGAATCTCTTAAATGCTATGATGAGGCAATCAGACATGATGGCTTGTGTTTTTAAAGATTGAGATTCTGAAAATAAATCTTTGAGATTAAGTATAAAATTTATTTTTGAATGGTAATTGCAGCCATTGATTTTTGGAGACGAGTAATAGAGTGGCGAGGCAGTTCTGATCATTCGGTCAACTCTGCAGCCAACAGATATATCTATTTATTAGAGGTTCAATGGCAAGGCAATGTCATTTATTTATTTATTTACTTTGAAATTATAAAGAGGAGAATATGTGAGAATATTCTTAAGCTATACTTTATTGAAAGTATATTTTGAGATTTTAGAATCTATATTACATACATTGGATGTTTTAAGAGAAGAGTTATAAGAGGATTTGAAGATTTTTTTTAAACGATTTAAGTGGTTTAATAAAAAGAGTAAAGAGAATTTAAACCCTTAATTTATTTTGAGGAAAAATATTATTATGGATTTACAAAATTCTTTGAAAATTAATTTTGAAGTAAGAGAAGAAATTTGGACTTTTAATTTGAGTTTTATATTACTTATTAAATAACATAGTAAAGAGTTTGAAAATTATCAGATGTTGAAAATTGAGATTTAAAATTTAAAAGATGTCGGGGAAAAATATTTCTAAATATCTTGGATTGTAAAGTAATTTGAACTTATATTCTTGTTCTTGAGTTCACTCTATTCTTGTGCTATTGACGATGACATGCATTTTCACGGTCATTCGAGTTTGGTAGCCTTGTAAGAAGTCATTTCGTGATTTGTTCATCTTGTCTATTATGTTTATCTTGTTGTGAGGATGTCCTTTTGGTATTATTGTGCGGAAAATCTTGTTGATGATCTTCTTATTGCTTAGAGTTCGGGTTTGAATGAGTTTGATCCCAACTCTATTCATTGAGTTTTGAGTAATCAATCATTTTCAATTGATTATTGGTTGAGCATCTTATTGACTTTTGATTCAAAGGGAGATCTTTGAAATTCTTGCGAGTTTCTTGGAAAATTTGATGGTTTGCTAATAACTATTTTAGCATTTGATGGGCCATTGAATTAACCAAGTGAGTTTTTCCTTGTTTCTTTCTACCATTCGATATTGAGAGTATGAATGGTTTGGAATTCGAGTTTGTCCTTATCCTTCGATGATTGTATCTTTTATGTTGCTTACAGCTCTTTTTCTAGAAAATTGTGAGGACGCAATTTTTGTAGGGGGAGAGTCTGTAACAACCCTGGTTTGGAGATAACCGGTATACATTAAATTATAACGAAGTTATTTAATATTGTAAATTAAAATATAATTCAAAATTTTAATTGTTTATTTGGAATAAACAATGAATTTTGTAAATAAAATGAGAAAAATAAAGTTTGGAACTTTATTTTGTTTATTTGGATATAAATATGGGATTAAATATTGATAGGATAAGTATTTCGTTTAAATAAATGGAAATATTGGGTATTTATTAATTTGGAGCTAATAAGTTAATTAGGTGATGTATTTCAATGTTAAATTGTTGAAATAAATCTAAAGTAATGAAAATAAAGTTTTAAGAACTTCATTTTGAGAATTTGAGTGGAAAATAATCAAATTGCAATTTTATTTGGGTAAATATGACCATATTGGAAAACATTGTCAATATGAGTTATTTAATGAATTTAAAACGTGAAATATGAAGATAATATGTTTTTTATTAAAATAAAAGATGAAATGTTGTTTGACAATATTATTTTGATCATGTAAAAGAGTTAGAATGATTTATTGCAATTTATTTGACAACGAGAATAAAATTTGAACAAATTATGCTTTTAAAACGATCTTTTTACACTAAAATTGTATAAATTGTTAAATATTGTTAAAAAGGGGGTTTTATCATTAAAATTATCTTTTTATTGTTAGAATAAATTTTGTTCTATTATTACAATAACTATTTTACTTCAATACTATAAGATGTATGCATCTTTGTATGACTTTAAAATAAAGAAAATGAGAATAGGGTGATAAATTAAGTGAAATATGTGCATACCTTTTATTTTCTTTATGTATTTTTGCATTTGGGCTCTTTGGGTAAGAAATAAAGTCCATTATCCATAACTAGAAGCTTCTGGTTAAGGGAATTAATCTGTACGTAATTTTCTTCTCCCTCCTCTAAGAAATGAACTTAAAGTAAAACAAAAAGAAAGAAAATGGCAGCCTCCATCTAAATTCAATTTTCCACTCAATTTTTCTGCAAAATAAAGAAGAAAATCCACCTAAATAAGTATCTACAAGGTAATCTCCATCTAATTCCTAAAAGTTTTCATCAAAATCCTTGAATCAAGATGAGTTGTCTGTAATTTATTTCGATTTGTTTTGCATGTCTTCTTTTTAGCTTCTACAGGTGCTTAGAGCCCCAATCCATCGCCAAAGCTTGCTTCTTGCCATCCAAATTCACTGCTAATTGCCAAGGTGAGTTAAATCTCACAAATTTCTAGCTAAACATTGAAGTTTCGGTGAAAAATTTGCAAAATCGTCTATGGTATATGTTATTCTTTCAGCTGTTGTTTTTTTTTTAATTTCTTGTAGCAATATTGTTTTGGCCATAACTATTTCGTTTATTAACCAAATTGAATAATTCTAGAAATCTGGAAAGCATAGATATAGGGCTACAAGTTTGTTGTTTTGAGTTTTTTGAAATTTTGAAGTTTTATTGATCAAAATCATGCTTGTTTGTTGCTGTCCGGAGAGCAAATCGACAGCAACAACAATCACAGGCCCGAGTAATGCTTTATTCATAACTATTTCGTTTGTTAACCCAATTGAATAATTTTTAATGTTCTGGAAAGCTAAGACATAGGGCTACAAGTTTCATGTTTTTAGTTTTTGGAAATTTTGAAGTTTTATTGATCAAAATCGTGCTTGATTGTTGTTGTCCCAAGAGCAAATGGACAGCAACAACAATCACAGGCCCGAGTAATGTTTTATTCATAACTATTTCGTTTTTAAACCAAATTGAATAATTTTAGATGTTCTGGAAGGTATAGGACTACAAGTTTTATGTTTTGAGTTTTTTGAAATTTTGAAGTTTTATTGATCAAAATCGTGCTAGTTTGTTGCTATCTCGAGAGCAAATCGACAGCAACAATCACAGGCCCGAGTAATGCTTTATTCATAACTATTTCGTTTCTTAATCAAATTGAATAATTTTATCTGTTATGGAAACCTAAGACATAGGGCTACAAGTTTTATGTTTTGATTTTTTTGAAATTTTGAAGTTTTATTGTTCAAAATCATGCTTGTTTGTTGTTGTCCCGAGAGCAAATCGACAGCAACAACAATCACAGGCCCGAGTAATGCTTTATTCATAACTATTTCATTTATTAACCAAATTGAATAATTTTTGATGTTCTAGAAACCTAAGACATAGGGCAAAAAGTTTGATGTTTTGAGTTTTTTTGAAATTTTGAAGTTTTATTGTTCAAAATCGTGCTTGTTTGTTGCTGTCCTGAGAGCAAATCGACAGCAACAACAATCATCGACGTTAGAATTGTATCAACTCATTTTTGCCCTCGTTCTCATCCAGTTTTGATATTGTTTTTGAGATATTTTGGGAGTTATGATGCCTATCAATAAGCTAGCTATATTTGGAAAATTTGAAATCCAAATTTAAATGGAATTTGAATTGATTTTGGGTTAAATTTGAATTGAATTCGTATTGAATTCAAATTATCGGTTTTGAGATATCCCTCTTAGTTTTCATTGCTTTCGAGAACGATTTCACTAAACCATTTTTGAAAACATTTCAAATTATTATTACATAGTATTTTTTAAAATTATTTTTCTAAATAAAGATAGATTTATTTCCTATAATAAAGGAATTTCAAATATTGGTTTTAATAATCGTTTTCGGAAAATCGTTTTAAATTTATGTTTTCTCTAATAAAATTATTTTATAAATAAAATTACTTATTTTAATGAATTTCGGACGTATAAGAAAGGCAATTAAATGGTAAAGTAAAACATGTGGTATGGGACACATGGATTTGCTTTATCGCTTAATATCGGACTTATACGATTGAAACCCTTTTGAAGAACTATTTGAGATGATTTAAGAGGTTATCAAATTTTAAGTAGATTATATGGTCCGAGAACTCCAATTTAGGAGTACATTCGATTAAGGACCATTTTAAGATGTGTTTCTTAATCGCTGATGAGATGAGGCGACCAAGACAAAATTTTTACATTTGTAGAATTATGATTAGAAATATTCGTCATGATGTTATTCTACTTACCGATGAGACGAGGTAAGTCTATTTATGAAGTATTTATGAAGTTAAGATGTTTATGATGATTTATGAAGTTAAGATGGTTATGATGATTTTTACTTGTCGATGAAATGAGACAAGTCACGATGGAACCATTACTCATCGATGAGAAGAAATGTATGGTATTATATTAACTCGCCGATGAGATGAGGCGGAGTGAGTTTTATGATGGTTCTAATGTTTTATGATGTTTTCTAATGTGGAACCAACTAACGATTAGTAAAACATTAGGGGAGAACGTAGAGTATAGGATATACGTTCTTGCCTTTTGGGTTCCTATTCGAATAATTGAGACACATTCAAGATGTTACTAGTACTAGACCGAGTACGATTGGAGTCACCATGATGTTCACGATGTTATTACTCAACTCCAATCACCACGATGTTTTTACTCGGATTTGTGACCGGGTGTCATCAAGATGTTTCGACTAGTCAATCACGATGTTATGATGTTATGTGATCCCAAGTCATCACGATGTATGGTCCCAAATTACTAGTACTAGTCAAGATGTAAAGCACGTGCTGTTTTCCATGAAGTTTAGATGTTTTGTTTTCACTGTTTTGATGACGATGCTTTATTATAGCCTTATGTAAGAAAAGGGCTTATTTATATAGATGGTTTTATGGTGATTTCTAATATGATGTTTTGGATTCTTTCCGGGCTCTATCAAGATGGATCCAAGACATTATACATATTTATACCAATGAGATATGGTATAAATTATGGTGATGCTTTTATGATGAGTGTTGATAATAGATTTAAGATAAATTTATATTTATACCAATGATATGAGGTATAAATGATTATGGAGATTCCTTTATAATGAGTTTAATGTTGGATATGAGATGTATTTATATTTATACCGATGAGATGAGGTATAATAATTAATAAGTTTCTATTAGATGGGTTTTATTTATGATGGATTCTTAAAGTTTAATTATCTTATGAAGATTTACTTTATGGTCCATATCCTCACCCATTTCATTCGGTCATATATATATAATTAGATAAACCATGTCTATCTAATATACATATTGTATTCCCGTATGAAATCATGATGAACCATTGATGTATCACTCTAGAGATAACTTGATGACCTATATCATTCCATTGGTAATGATGGAATGGTTTTCCCCTTATCTCTTATCATCACCCTTACTAATGATAAGTTCTAGCTAGCCTGACCCGTGTTTTTTCACTCGGGTCAGACCGAGTTGTTTCAGGTATCATCTATTGGGCTTAGCTTGAAGTTGATGTTGGATATCAGCTCTTCTTTCTCTTGAGTAGTTTATTTCTTCTGCATATTCTGATGTTTTTACATTTGATTCTATGTATATGGTGTGGTCATGTACCACCTTTACTGTATTCATATTGTATTGTACTAGACGTGTATCAGTGTATATGTATATATATGATGTTGGTTACTGTTCTGTGATGTGGTTTACATTCAGTTATTTTAATTTGGTCTGATAGATCCGTTAGCCACCTATAGTTTTGCATTAAGCATTTACTGGGTGTGTCGATCTACTTGATTTTAAAAAAATTATAATGCATTTATCAACGTAATCGATGGATGTTTAAGACAAAATTATAGATGGTCGCCCTTAACCAGCCCTATTCTCCGCTTTAGTATACGGAATTACTTGTTAATTCTCTTTGTTAAGGTGGGTCTTGGGGTGGGCCGTTACAACTTGCTTATTTTTCTCTCCTCTTTTCATTCTTCTGAATTATAAAATATTTCTATCGAAACTCTACCAAAATTCAACTAGAAGCAAATTCAACCATTTTCTCCTTTATATACTCTCTGATTTCTCTCATCTCTTTCAAGATCAAGTGCTATTCAAGAGTTATAGGATCAATTGTAATCAAGATCGTAGATCTGAGTCTGTAAACTCTATTCTATCACACTCTTATACTCTGTGGTGTGCTTGATATCCCTGAAATCCATGTAGGTGTGATTGTAACGTACTTAATCAATTGGGTGTGCTTAGTAGCCCGTAAATCAAGTGGGTGTGCTTGTGGCCTAGAAATCAAGTGGCTCCACCCTGAGGCCGGGATTCTGGAGGGTGTGAATTGTAGCCTTGAAATCGAGATTGTACTTGCGATTACTAGTTGAAAGGAAATCCGTACAGGGAATTGCGTAGGACTGGATGTAGGGTAACTCTAAACTAGTATAAAATCCCGGTGTGTTCTTTTCTTTTTACTTTTACTGGATTTACTATATATGTACTTTGATTCTGTGATGGTTTCAATGATTTTTAATTCCTTCATTCCAAGTAAAATCTTAAAGAATTTGAATAATTCATATAATCAATTAAACACTACTCAACCCCTCTAGTGTTAACTTAGCCTTAGATCCATCTTCCTTTGACTCATATTTTGTATCTGTGCATTGGTTTTCAAAATATTCATCATCTGATTTTTGTAAAAGTTTGAATGGCTAGAAAAACATATAATGGTACTTTTAGTAACACTGTTAATACACTTGTTAGTAACTCATTTGTCGAAGGATAATCCACTTTTAGACCTTCATTTTTTAATGGCATTAATTACACATATTGGTCATGTAGAATGGAAATTTACTTACATCAATTAGTTTAGTGTAACGATCCATATTTTTACTATTTCAAAATTTTTAATTTAATACGATTATTGGATAAAATGGTTTAAAATAAAATTTAACGAATTATTAGTATTGATGTATCAGGTAATTAAATTATTTAAATTTGGGTTGCAATTATTTAAATAATGCAATTCTGGATTTAATGTGAATAAAAATAGCATCGGAAATTGATTCAAATTTTATATAAATATAAGTAAAGATCATTTACTTTCAAAATTGGATTTGAAATGTGAATAATTAGAACTTGAAATTATATATATTAATTGACGAGTAAAAATAGCCATTTTGGAGACTGTCTTGGATTTTGACGAACCAGTTTTATCGGATCTGTAATAGTGAATTATTGTACAATTTCAAGTTTCATAGCGATCGGGCATATCGTTTGTCGGTGTGAGCTTGAAACATGTAGAAATTTTTTTGGAATTTAATTAAAATTAACCGATTTTGAAAAGCTATCTTCCGCATACGATCAAATTAGGGCTCGGGACTAGTTTCATTATGTTCTGAATAGGGTTAAAACATTATGAATGCCAGGCGGCACGCTTCATTTGGAGGTTGGAAAAATTCATGATCAATTTTGTCAGATATTTTCTAATATTATATATATATACACACACACACTTTCTCCTTAGCGCTCGTACACAAACACACACCATGTTCCTATTCTTCCCCGTATACCACTCCTTCTCCTTTTTTTCTAATCTCAGATCCAATCGAAACCTAAGCCTTCAAAAAGAGAGAAAGAGAGAGAGAGAACCGCGATCGAAATTGAAAAGAAAAAAAATAAAAACGAACGAAATAAAAAAGAAGAAGAAGGAAGCGATCACGAGTGGGTTCACTGTACATGGCACAGTGCACGAGGCGTTGGAATGGGCCGCGAATGGAGAGGCAAAGGGCGGGGTAGGTGTTGGTTGGTTGGCTCACGTTCACGCGATTAGGGTTGGTCGTTGGCAACAATTAAGGCGATCGAGTGTGTGGAGATGGCAGTGATTGGCAACTCGAGTTGGCGGGACTAGGGGAGGTAGCGACGACATGTGAGGCTAAGGCGATAGTGTTAACAAAAATAAAGACGAGGATCGCGAACAAACTCGCTGGAAAGAGGTTTTGGTTCGAACGACAGTAAGTTGGTTAGGTATTAATTGTTCATTAGTTAATTTTTATTAGTTAGTTTAAGCATTTCAATTGATTTAGTTTTAATCATATCAATCTTAATAAATTGTAAATTTTCTATACGAGGTCCAATTCGGGCGGAAAGAATTGCGTTGGAATCATATTTGTATTGTCTATGCTATGAAGTTGAAATTGCTGCAATTCGCTTCATTTATATTTTCATATTTGAGCGAAGGTGAGTGTTGATACGCTCATAAGAACTAAATTTTTTTAATATAGTTGAATTATATCGTGAAGTAATTTAAATTTATTGATGGTGGTTGGATAAATTTAAATTGACATTAAATTGACATTTGATTTTTTAGAATTTAAATTGATAGTTAAAATTAAATTAGAATTTAGCAACTAGTAAAATCCTCAGTTTATCGCTAAATTGGTTGATTTTTGTGATCATTGAACGTTGGATGATGGATGGCGATGGATGAAATTTGATTGATATTTTGGATGTTTAATGTTTAGTATATCCTGTTATCCCCCTATATATTATTAACAGTACATAAAAATTTAAATTGATTTAATTCGAATAAATTAAAAAATAGGTTGAAATGGTATATATTTATGGCATTTATTTTTGGATTGAAATGATATATATCCATCCTTGGAATTTAAATTGAAATAATTGATTCACTTAGCCGTAGGATAGAAAATTATATACAGACACCGGATTGGTTAAATTAAATGATTTAAAAAAAATAATTTTGAAATTATTTAAATGATTTGGTTTAAAGGAATAAAAATTTAATTTATAGAAATCAAATTATTTTCGAATTGGAGCTCGAAATGTTGAGATTAAATTTGGAAAGCGAAATTGTTTTAATAATCAAGTTGAGATTTTTAAGTTAAAATCGAAATATGATGTGAATTTCAGAAAATTGATTTGTTTTAAAAGGTCGAACTTTTATTCACACTTTGAATATTTCTAAGAAAAGGTGATTTAGAATGATATGTCGAAATTGAGCTCGAAATTCAATTATATTTAAATATTTCGATTTTAAATTGAATATTTATTGAAATTTTGATTTAAGTGTTTTGAATTGGTATTCTGGAAATCGAACTCGTGATTGATATAAATCGAAACGGTTTAAAATTAGAACAGGGGCTGAAATTAATTTGATATCAGGATTTAAATTGATTTAGAATCGAAAATTTAAATTAATTTAGAATTGGAGTTGAAAATTAATTTAGAATTGGCATTGAAATTAATTTGAAATCGAAATAAATTTGACTTGAAATCGGAATTGAATCGATTAAATCAGAATGAAAATTGGAACTGGTTGAATTGGAAAATTTGGAAAGTGAACTGGTTTAACTTTCAAACTATTTTTAAATGAATATTTTTAGTATAAACGGTTTAAAGTCTATATTCTTTAGTTATCTAATTGTTTTTGATTTTCTAAACTATTTTACTATATAAGCTTTTTATTACTCAAACTATTTTCTATTAAACTATTTTAACTATTTAACTATTTTATAACTATTTTCTAAAATTCAAACTGGTTAAAAAGGTGGTATGTTTATATTTGAATCTTAGATTTAAATACAAATTGGGTTAAAGTGCAGCTATAACCTAAATTGTAATTCAAATCAAATTTCGAAGTGAAATCAATATATCGAACTGAATTGACATTTGGAAGTAAAATATGATTTTTGAAGTGAACATGGTAAATTTCGAAATGGATTTGATTTTGAGGCGAATATGATATTTTGATATCAACTAAGAATTGTTTTCAAAATATAAAAGAACCAACCGGCGTCTAAAATGACGATTGGATTTTAAAGAAATCAAGGCCACTTAATAGCATACTCCTGTCAATATTGGAACCACTTTAATAACTATGCACGCGGTGGATGATATCCAAAGTGTAGTGGTTGAAATGGCGACGTTTACTGGAATGAAGTAAGAGAACGATGATGGTAGCCTTGACACTTTTGTCATAATTAAAATGACTAAAACTGGAGCCTATGTCAGACCAATGAGGTTAGCTACCTCTAGCGATGTTGATCACTCGTATTACTATTGTGATTTTTACTCGATGGGTGCACCTTTTATTCGGATTGATTGTCGCGAACAACCACGGATGGGTTACGACCGTCAGAAGGGTAAACTGGAAAAATCCTACCTTGGGCATTGCCTCACGTGCCTTGTCATATTTATCCCTATAAGAACCCATTACGACTTTGGTTTAGAATTGTAAAAATGTGTTAAGGTGGATCAATGTAAAGCCTTAATGCTATTTTAATATTTATTTTACTGATAGACTTTAGCTTTTATAGCGTATACTATTATATGTAAATAGTTTAACGGATCCTTAAGAGACAGAAAATCCCGTAACATCTCTTATGTTATTGCACTCATATTTCGTGATATTGATTTGTCTTACATAAGAGTATTTTAGTCCCGACTCGAGTGTTTTGTCTTTTTATTACGCTCGGGTCGGTCTTGAGTTTTTCAGTATACTGAAGATTACTCTCTGGAGGATGAAGACGAAGATTTGGTATATTGCAAGTATTATTATTCCCTCCATCATGCTATTCTGCTACATTGATTATTTATCCCTGATGTGTGTGTGTATATATATATAACTCTGATAATGTGTATAGATTATAATCAAATGTATAGTAAACAGCTTCATGAGTTGTTTATTTGATTATTATATTTTATCATTTCCGCTGTGAGATTTTGAGTTTTATTTTCTTCTTCTCTTCTTATTTTTCTTATTTAACTCCATTGATTATCTATGTTTCGGATTATTTAAGTCGAACATGTGTGGATTATTGTCGATTTAAACCTTCTAAAATATGGGCCGTCGCAGTTGGTATCAGAGCCGAGGTTTAGCGATAACCTTGGCTTTGTGGGTTTGACTCATTAGAGATATGGTAATAATACCCTAGAATGAGTCTGTTTGAGTGTGTGTGTGTGTGTATATATATATATATATTTAGAGAGCATACTTGTTCATGTGATAAAATGTTTTACATTGTGTTTACTTATTCGTTGAGTTGTTTATGAATTCTGGTTGATGTGAGGGACGCCGTGTGATCGATAGGGGTTTCTAAACACTTAAACGAGACAAGTGGACATAATATTGTTTTAAAAATTGGGTAAATGAAATAACTTTACCTAAATTATATTTTATATATATAAAAAGTGATTATTAATGAATGTTAGTTGTTAGGAGATGATAATATTTAGTTATCATCAATTATTGGTTGAACCAAAATAAATACGAATACTTAATGAATTTTATTTTATGAAGCATTTGATAATTAAATTGGATTGAAATCGGATAAAATAAGAAGCGCTTAAAATGACCAAGTGGTAAATTAATTAAATATTTTGGTAAGTAAGTTTAGGAAATTTGTATAAGTATATTTGTAATATAGCTTATATATAGAAACTATTTTAAAAATTGAGAATTTTAGAGTTTAAAATCCTTTTTGTTTTCAAAATTGCTTTCGATGCCTTCAAAATTAATATTAGTATTACTTGGAAGTGTTTTGACTAGAAAAAATATATTTTGAAAGGATTTTTGGAGAAATAAAAGCATTAAACTCGCTTGGTCGTTGGAAAATAATTTCAAGGATGACTGCAGCATCGCCAGTGTTCAATTTCGAGTTTCTGAGTGAAATTGCTACCAAAATAAATTCATTTTCGATTAAAAATAAGTTTTGATTGAAAAAAAAAACTTCTAAGTGTGATTTAATAAGTATATGAAAATAGTTTTGAACTTAAAATTGAAAATAGTATATAAGAAATAAGTTTGTAAATTATAAATTTGAATTGGAAAAAAATAAGTTATAACTTGTAGATTTGAACAGGGAAGTAAAAATAAATTTTAAAATGGCTAAACATTTTAAGCAAAACGAAGAAAAAAATTTGAATTTAAGAAATGAAATAAAATAATTAACTTAAGGATTGTTAAATAAATTGAGTTAGTAAAATGAAGAAAATAAAATGAAGTTTAACTCAAGAAAGATCAAATAAAGGTGAATTGTATTTGAAATGAATTAGGCAAAATAGCAAAATGAAATTTTAAATGAATAAATTATATAACTTATAGATTTGAGAATTATTAATGTAATGATCCCGAATTTTAATTTATTTTAAATTAATAATTTATTTTAATTTTGAATAAAATGGTTAAATTTATTGATAAATTGTGAAACAAAATTCAAAATGAAGTCTTTAAAAATAAAATAAACAAATTTGCTACATTCAAACAACATATTAACTATAGAATTTCAATTATATTTTAAAAGTATAAGTCAAAGAAGGAAAAGAAAACAAAAATATATATGTATGTATAAATAAGACAACAAATATCTTTTTACAAATAAAGTATAAGCATGAAGACATATGCACCTTGGCATTAAATGCTAGCACAAAGATGTTTCATTTGCAGCCACCAAATATCTTTGATATTGTACATAGCAAGTTGTATCACCTGTAAACAAATGAAAGAAAAAAAATATACAAAATGGTTAAGAGGAACATAAAGTACTTGGCATTACATACTAGCCATATTTTAGTCATTCGAAATGTACAAAAAAGATCACTTCAGCCACACCTATGTATAAAAAAAGTATATAGGAAAATATCGACATACAAGAATGGCAGCCAGGTAAGTAAGAAAATGTACAAGTATGAACTGTAAAACAGTACAAGTACCTTCATATTATAACGCAAAGTATGTACACTTAAAACAAAACCAAAGCAAAAGCTTGTAAAGCAAGTATAAATAAAGAATCTCTAAGTATATACAACATATCAGCCGAGATGATAGCTTCATTTCAGTAAACAAAATAAAGTATGCCGGTAAAATAAGACAATGAATAAATAAAATATCAGCAACCATCAAATAACTTCATAGTCAACAGGTACAAACAAATGAAAGTATAAGTATGGAATAAAGTAAGGCAAGTAGGTATGTATGTGTTGTAGTATGCAAGACAAAGCATTTAATGCAAGATCATCTCATCCATGACTTGTGGTACAAAATAAACATCACCTTGTATAAACAAATAACACCCTGTACAAAGAAATAAAAAAATTATCACCTGTACAAAAATATGAAACCCTGTAACTTCTCTTCTATATATCAAATTTCCTCTTCATTTTAGTTTGTTCAAAACATAACTAAGCAAAGCCAAAAAAGAAAAACATAAGCAAGATATCAAAGCAAAGATTCAACTGAAAAAGAAAAAAAATCAAACTTCAATCAGATCAAATTCAAAATGCATTTTCAGATTTTTCAACAACCTTTCCCAGGCTTTGTGTCCTCTGTCTTCATCCCACAAGTGAGTAACTTCATGTTAAAAAGCTTAAGTATATTTACATCTGATTGCTTCATTTATACCTGAAGATAAATATGTATTTGTGTATATATATTGGTGAAATGTAACATTCCTGAAAATTTACCAAGTTTAATTTGGTAATTAAATTTTTTTTTGAAAATAAACTGTGAATTAATTTGAGATTTCTAGAATAGATAAATAATTTTTTGATTATAAATTGAAATTTAATTAGAAATATAGGGATAAGTATTTATAAATAAATAATGGATTTCAAATTAAAATGTATTAGAAATAAAATAGAAATTAAAGGCTTGAGATTAATAAAAAGTTAATAAAAGATTGTTTTTCTAAATTTTAAATATATTAATATTTGGGGTTGTAATAAAAAAATATTAGTGTACACATTTTTTTTTAAATATTATTCTAAAGTCAAATCCTCATATATAAATAATTTTAACTATTGTTAATATGAAATCAAATTTTTTGAATCCTTCTTTTCTTTTAAAAGTTTTACAAAAGTAAATTAAAAAAAATAAAAAAATGTATGAATGTAAATTTTGTGAATATAGATATGAAAGAGAACACAACATGTACATAAATGAAGGAAGAAAATTGTATTTATTTAAAAGTAAAAATAATGTAAAGATTTTGATACATGTTAATAAGTGTTTTATAAAGTAAATATGATATAAATTTTTATATGAAAACTTCTTTTATCTTTGTAAAATACAAATGTAAACAAACATGAAGGAGATAGAGTAAAGAAGTGAACATTGCATTGGAATTTCATAATCATGATAATTTTTTTACACATGGCATTCACCATATCTAATTAAGTAAAATAATGGAAGTTAAAATTTCAATGAATCTTTTGAGTTCCCCCATATGCAATCATATAAGTCTTCACAAAATCTGAAAATATACAGTAAAAAGATTTGGGTATTACAAATCCAAACCACCATCACCTTTTCTTTTCAGATCTAAAACAAAGTTAAATCTGAAATGAAACCAAGAAGAAAAAAATGAAAAGCACCTTCATTTCTCAAGCCGGGAAAATATGCAAAATTCAAAGCAAAGTAAGTTCCAGACCTTTCAAAAAACTAAAGCATTTCAAAGATCTGGACAACAAAATGAAAACAGAAGAAAGAAATGGCAGTTTGAAATTCAAGAATGCAAAGGTTTTCAATCTGAAAGCAAATCAACTCAAAGGTAAGTAAATTCCTTTAAAAAAAATGTGTTTAATGTTGTAATCATTAAATAAAACAAAGATTTGAACAACTTTATTTAATAAGTTGCAGGAAAACAAGCTTAAGAGAAATTGAATCTAGAGCTTCAAAAACCTGGAGTGATCAAACTCAGGTAATTCGGAAAAAAAAAACCCATATTTAAAAATTTAAAACCTGAAGCAATTTAAATCTATAATTAGCTTTGGTATTTTCAACTTGAGGAAAATGATGATCAACTAAAAACAAATTCAAGTTCTCGAAGCAAGTTCAAATCTTTCTTTCCAGGCCATTCTCATTTGAAACTCTCTGTTCCTCTCTGTCTTCTGAAGTACAGGTGAGCAAACACTCTGACCCAGTTTTGATTTCCTAATGTTTGATCTGTATTTGAAGTTTGATATGAATTGTGCTTGAATATCTGTGCGAATATGCTTGCATGTCTTTATCTATATATATGCAGACATAGGACCTACATATTAGCTTATACCCCTCTATTCATAATTGCAGACATAAGTTGATTCCATAAATTCAAATCTCGTTACTCAATCCCTGTTAAAGTTTGATGTTTGAACAAAAGTTTAATTTAAATATCAGGATTTAAATTTTAAAAATACTTTTGAGAACTAAAAATAAATGGGTTACTGGGAATGTATAAACACAGTAAAGAAATCAAAATTGTCAAAATAAAGTTGATTAAAATCTGGAATTTGATTACATGATCCTGTTTACTTCAATAAAACATGAATTTTAAAAATAAAATCATAATCTTTAAATTTAGGAATTACGAGCACTTGCGAGATGAACAAAATCGACATTTTTGTTAATTTCTGACGATCACGGCAATGTTGGACTTCGGGGTTGTTGTCAGAGATGGCGGGGAGGAAGATGATCAATGGAAAAATAGTAAATGAATTTTCAGATCATTATGGTATCGTGTCGAGAGCGATCTAGGGCTTAAGCTCATACTCTTGTAGTGGTCAGTAATTAAGTACCTGCAGCACATCAGGTGAATCGAGTGTCATGGGACCAAAGCGAGATGGTGCGTGGGTCTTCGGCAAGCTTGTAGACAAAGTTGCGTGGTAGTTGGTGATCTAAGCGTCGTCGTTGATCTATTTTCCTGATCTAGGTTGGTTCGAGGAAGGGGTTTGAACAACTCAATTTTGATTCAGGTCGGTTTCATTAAAAGGAGGTGGTCGGGGAAGTTCAGCGTGTTAACGATGATATGCCGGATGTCTTGGAGATGGTCGGCGGCGGTTCGATTTCGTGTACATGTGCACGTGTATTTGTTTGTGTCTGGGCTGTTTTAATTTGGGGAAGAAGATGGCTCGCGTTCGAGCACGGGAGAACAGAGGGCGGGACTCGAAGTGGAACTCGAGAAACTGCAGTAGAGAATAAAGACAGGAAAAAAAACTTAATTTTTAAAGAAGAAGAAGAATCGAACGTGAAGGAGAGGTCTCGGGAAAGTTTCTAATGAAACTCGAAGCAGGTAGATGGGTGGTTCGGAGTAAAATTGTGATTGGCCCGGGTAAATTGTTGGGCAGAAACAGTTCAGCCTTTAAAGGAAATTCAAGTTCACTTTGAAAACAATTTTTGTTAGAACAATTTTGAGTTTTTGATAAAGATGTTTTAAGTTACCAAGTTTTTAAAATGATTTAAAATAAATACCACCTTTATTTTTAAAGGTTATTTTAACTTAATAATATTAGAATGTTTAAAAAAAATTAATAAACTTTATTTTGAAAGTTTTACTCAATAATATTAAGGATTTGTTAAAGAGTTTTAAAATGGTTAATTTACTTTTAAATTTTAAATTAACATATTGTTAAAGGAAAATTATTATCTATAGTTAATTACTTAATAAGAGTAATTAAGATAAGTTAATTTATAATTAAGTTTAATTAATGAATGTTTTTAATAAAAATAATTATTATTTAGTGAAAGTAATTAAGAATAGATGATTGAAGATTAAAGATTTATAAATCAAATATTAAAGGTAATTACCTTTGAGCATAATTAATTAATGTTGTTAATTAATTAGGGTGATTTACATTAAGATTAATCAATTAAAGAATAATTAATTACAATTAGATTTAATTAATAATTAAGGATTCATTAATTAAAGTAATTAATTAAAGGCCTATTTATAAAAGTGATTAAGATTTAATTAATTACAATTGAGGGTTAATTAATTAAGATAATTAATTAAAGGAGTGATTAATTAATGAAGGTGGTTAAGACTTAATCAATTAAAATTAATCATTGATTAAAGATTACAAATGAAGGTAATTATGTGAGTAATAAATCTATAACCACACAATTTATTCACCTTAATCAAAGATGTTTGATTGTTATTGAATGCTATGTGATGGTTTGATATATTTGATATGTGATGTGATGCTATGTAATGTTTTATGCTGAGCTGATATATTTGTGACGAGTATACTATCGTATGAATATGAAAACACTTGACCTGTAGAACGACATTTGAATTTCGATGTGACAGGGAGTCGGATTCCAGTTGGTTATTCGAAACCCACATCGAATCATAATAGTGAATTTCTGCGATTGATAAATTTACTTTATCTATGAATTTATGGATGAAGATAAGCGTTATGAGTTATACCGCTTATCGATGTTGATATGATTGATGTTGTGCACTATTGTGTAAAACCCCTGGACTACACTACACACACAAATATGGATTGCACGTGGAAATGGGTTAAGTCACAGATTTATCTTAAAATTGAATTTTTGAATCCAAAATAGTTTTGGAATTAGAATTGAAAAGCTTTTGAAAAATGAATTTCAAAAACAAAAGTTATTTTGAACAACATGATTGAGTTTTGAAATTTAAATAAATTAATTGAAATATGAATTGAATATTTGAAATTGAATTCTGTGATTTGGGAACTTGGGTTTAAAAAGGTTATTCAACCTATAAATGGGCTTATATGAGTTTTTAAACCATCTTAAAAGCGGTGTTTTGGAATTTAAATTTAACCCAAGATTTCAACTTGTATAAATTGGATTTTACTGAAACGAAAACTATTTGTTTCAAATAATAAAAGCTTTCACATAAGGAATGTACTTCCAATTTGTGTTAAAAGGATTTTCAAGTCTAAAATAAAAACGGTCTTCCAAGTTATAAGATAAATCTTTGGAAACGTGTTTTGAAAGCTATAGATTTAATCTTAAATTTAAAGATTAATGTGTTAATCCAACTGAAATGGAAATTGTTTTGGAAATCTATAAATAGATCTTGGTGAAACTAAGCGAACTTTGTGTAATAAATCTTTTTGTTTAAAGATTTAGAATGGTAATTTGTTTAACCATTTAAAAAAAAAGTTTTTGGGTTTTATAAGTCGTGACTTAACTGAAACCCCATATCCATATGTTTTTTAAATATCGCGCTAACTATTCGGTTTAGCCGGGAGAGGACCTTTGTGTCATATAGCCCATTCCGAATAGTGATACGACGTTATGGATAGCATTTGAAGATCGGTGTTGAAGACCGGGTGTCTTCGAGAACGTTAGGATAACCTATCGATTGTCTCTACACCGAGTAGCTATGGTATAGAGATTCCCTAAGTGATGGGAAGTCCGATCGGGATTGTGGATACCCGGATTTGCAAGGGCTTCTTCGGAAGTGCCTTCGGTTCTGTTCGAACCCAGAACAGACTTGTATGGTTGTATGTCCGACATTACACTTTGAGATATTAAACTAATCTCTATCAAATACATTTCTGCTTGGTGGCGGAGAAGTTATTCTCTTAGCTTAACACCCTTCTCTGAGACGTACGAGATCAGAGGTTATGTAGTTGATATTTATCAGTGATATATTCCCAATTTGGTAGTGTGACATACTAAGTGCTGCTGTGTGTTGATGATCATTTGTGATCAAAGCATGGCTTTTGTATAAAGCGTAGCTTTGTGGACGAGACTGCATCAGGACCTCACACCCCGGAAAAGGTCGAAACAGGAAAGATGCGGCAAGGTTATGAGGGTCGCGCCCTTTAGGGTGTGTCATTCCCTTCTGGTAAAGGGTGGTATCATGGTATGGAGCCCAGATACTTACTCATGTGGATACTGCAGATCTATTACTTTGTGATACTTTGTGGTTGTTGGTGTCGAGCGCTCGGATAAAGGTCCCAAAGGACCGAGGAATGGCATGCTCGAGTAGTAGTTACCTAGTTACAGAGGTAACCCGGGCTTGTGTTGGCAGAGATCCGGTTAGGTTCTCGGGACGTCCCGCCAGAGGCGATCCCATGTGTCAGTAGGAAGTTCCTTAGCCTGACCATTTGTTGGAAATCCATTCATCCAATACGTTCCTTGTACGGTTTTAGTTGTAGAACCTGCCATTTACTTATGGTGGCTCCCCACTGTTTAGATGGTAGCTATAGTAGGCATATGATACTGGTCGTATGTTGGCTAGGATTTATATTATACTTTCGAAATGGCTTTCCACACTTTGCACGTATAATAATAATATCAAAGAAATTTTCTCGTATTAAGCATACTTGACTATCATAAGGAGAAATCTCCTCCAGTTATGCGTTTGCATTGTGTGTGTGGCGGGAGGCCTTATGGTAGTTTCATTTTCTAAAAAGCATTGCGAATTTCAAATTTAAATGCTTCTGCTTGTTTTAAAAAAACCAAATGTTTTTGTTTGCTCATACCAGTCCCACGACTGACCTAGAGTTTATTGTTCCTTTCCTAAACTCTGGGTGCCCACTATTTCCCCACACGGGTAGTCAGAGTTGGGTTTTTCAGATAGTCGGGTTTAGTAGAATATCTGGAGCTAGTTCAGTCTTTGGATCTAAACTGCACTTGCTTACCTTTGTGCATCGTTATTGCGAGTTCGAGCTATTTCTGGATTGGTGCCTTGGAGATGGAGATTACTGATGCTGGAGTTCTTCTTTAAAGACCATATTGGAGATTTGTTCCGCTACTGTGTTATCTTTTCTTTCCGCTGCTACTATCTTGTATCATATCTCTGATGTATATTCATTATATCATTCTATTGTATCATATTGTATCAGATATTGTATCAAATGTTATATATTGATATATTCTGTTTCTTCCGCTGTGTTGTTTTACTTAATGGTGTTATAAGCTCCGGCGAACCAGATTCGACGTTTGGATCTGCGGCATTTGAATACGAGTGTCGTATTTGGTGCCTATTTTCGAAGGACGAGTCAGGATCGTTACAAATTGGCATCAGAGCTGAGGATTAAAACTTTAACTCAGGAGTATAACACATTAAGTAGCTTATTAGAGATAGGGTGAAGTATACCCTAGAATGAGTAATCCCTAAGATATCCGTTCGAGTGCCTCAGTAAATTCTCTTACTATCCGCTGATAGTAAGTATGAATGCGAGAAGAGGACGAGATAGGGGACAGGGAAGTACCACTACAAATGGTCAATACCCTGCAATAGTGGAAATAACTTTCTCTATCAATCTCCTTTGATTTGATTCCAAAATTCTTTTCATTGCTTCGTGACAGCTCCAGAATGAAGTTTCGGTGCGTTGGTGGCCCTACGAATCGTTGTAGAAAATCCTTATTTTGTATTTTCATCGATTTCTTATCAGCTTTCGATCTAAACTTTAATGAATTTGGAAATTTAAAATAAATAATTTGGAAATTTTAAATTAAGGCTAAATTGAATTGTATCAATAAAAAAGATATCGGTTAAAAAAAAATTGGAAATTCTATTGTAAATTGTTATGTATATCAAAGCCCGAAGAGGGACAAGTTGATGCATACTTTGGAATATTTCGACTTGAATTTGGAATCCATGTCTAGTGTTTGAGAAATTATAGAAGATTAAATCCATTTATCTATCGTTTGGGTCCCGATGTATTCTACGGACGATTATTTATCCCTTCGAACTAATCAATGCCTTTGCATATTCGTAGACCGGTAAACTCGAGTATCTTGTGTAATATTGTATGAGTTTGTTCTCATATTGTTGATATTCTGATTTGGTAAACCGAATGCAGAATAAATATTTCGACCTGATCTGATCAATCGTTTCTTTATCTATCATCTATTTTTTGTTGTCTTCCTTGCAAATTTCGAGGACGAAATTTTTTTTAAGGGGGGAAATCTGTAACATTCCTGAAAATTTACCAAGTTCAATTTCATAATTAAATTATTTTTTTTGAAAATAAACTGTGAATTAATTTGAGATTTCTAGAATAGATAAATAATTTTTTGATTATAAATTGAAATTTAATTAGAAATATAGGGATAAGTATTTTATAAATAAATAATGGATTTCAAATTAAAATGTATTAGAAATAAAACAGAAATTAAAGGCTTGAGATTAATCAAAAGTTAATAAAAGATTGTTTTTCTAAATTTTAAATATATTAATATTTGGGGTTGTAATAAAAAGAAAAAAATTAGTGTACTCATTTTTTTTAAATATTATTCTTAAGTCAAATCCTTATGTATAAATAATTGTAACTATTGTTAATATGAAATCAAAATTTTTGAATCCTTCTTTTCTTTTAAAAGTTTTACAAAAGTAAATAAAAAAAATGTATGAATGTAAATTTTGTGAATATAGATATGAAAGAGAACACAACATGTACATAAATGAAGGAAGAAAACTGTATTTATTTAAAAGGAAAATAATGTAAAGATTTTGATACATGTTAATAAGTGTTTTATAAAGTAAATATGATATAAAATTTTATATGAAAACTTCTTTTATCTTTGTAAAATACAAATGTAAACAAACATGAAGGAGATAGAGTAAAGAAGTGAACATTGCATTGGAATTTCACAATCATGATAATTTTTTTACACATGGCATTCACCATATCTAATTAAATAAAATAATGGAAGTTAAAATTTCAATGAAACTTTTGAGTTCCCTCATATGCAATCATATAAGTCTTCACAAAATCTAAAAATATACAGTAAAAAGATTTGGGTATTACAAATCCAAACCACCATCACCTTTTCAGTTCAGATCTAAAACAAAGTTAAATCTGAAATGAAACCAAGAAGAAAAAAAATGAAAAGCATCTTCATTTCTCAAGCCGGGAAAATATGCAAAATTCAAAGCAAAGTAAGTTCCAGACCTTTCAAAAAACTAAAGCATTTCAAAGATCTGGACAACAGAATGAAAACAGAAGAAAGAAATGGCAGTTTGAAATTCAAGAATGCAAAGGTTTTCAATCTGAAAGCAAATCAACTCAAAGGTAATTAAACTCCTTTAAAAAAAAATTGAGTTTAATGTTGTAATCAGTAAATAAAACAAAGATTTGAACAAATTTATTTAATAAGTTGCAGGAAAACAAGCTTAAGAGAAATTGAATCTAGAGCTTCAAAAACCTGGAGTGATCAAACTCAGGTAATTCAGAAAAAAAAAACACATATTTAAAAATTTAAAACCTGAAGCAATTTAAAGCTATAATTAACTTTGGTATTTTCAACTTGAGGAAAATGATGATCAACTAAAAACAAATTCAAGTTCTCGAAGCAAGTTCAAATCTTTCTTTCCAGGCCATTCTCATTTGAAACTCTCTGTTCCTCTCTGTCTTCTGAAGTACAGGTGAGCAAACACTCTGACCCGGTTTTGATTTCCTAATGTTTGATCTGTATTTGAAGTTTGATATGAATTGTGCTTGAATATCTGTGCAAATATGCTTGCATTTCTTTATCTATGTATATGCAGACATAGGACCTGCCTATTAGCTTATAACCCTCTGTTCATAATTGCAGACATAAGTTGATTCCATAAATTCAAATCTCGTTACTCAATCCCTGTTAAAGTTTGATGTTTGAACAAAAATTTAATTTAAATATCAGGATTTAAATTTTAAAAATAATTTTGAGAACTCAAAATAAATGTGTTACTGGGAATGTATAAACACAGTAAAGAAATCAAAATTGTCAAAATAAAGTTGATTAAAACCTGGAATTTGATTACATGATCCTGTTTACTTCAATAAAACATGAATTTTAAAAATAAAATCATAATCTTTAAATTTAGGAATTACGAGCACTTGCGAGATGTACAAAATCGACATTTTTGTTAATTTCTGACGATCACGGCAATGTTGGACTTCGGGGTTGTTGTCAGAGATGGCGAGGAGGAAGCTGATCAATGGAAAAATAGTAAATGAATTTTCAGATCATTATGGTATCGTGTCGAGAGTGATCTAGGGCTTAAGCTCATACTCTTGTAGTGGTCAGTAATCAAGTACCTGCAGCACATCAGGTGAATCGAGTGTCATGGGACCAAAGCGAGATGGTGCGTGGGTCTTCGGCAAGCTTGTAGACAAAGTTGCATGGTAGTTGGTGATCTAAGCGTCGTCGTTGATCAATTTTCCAGATCTAGGTTGGTTCGAGGAAGGGGTTTGAACAACTCAATTTTGATTCAGGTCGGTTTCATTAGAAGGAGGCGGTCGGGGAAGTTTAGCGTGTTAACGATGATATGCCGGATGTCTTGGAGATGGTCGGCGGCGGTTCGATTTCGTGTACATGTGCACGTGTATTTGTTTGTGTCTGGGCTGTTTTAATTTGGGGAAGAAGATGGCTCGCGTTCGAGCACGGGAGAACAGAGGGCGGGACTCGAAGTGGAACTCGAGAAACTGCAGTAGAGAATAAAGACAGGAAAAAAAAACTTAATTTTTAAAGAAGAAGAAGAATCGAACGTGAAGGAGAGTTCTCGGGAAAGTTTCTAATGAAACTCGAAGCAGGTAGATGGGTGGTTCGGAGTAAAATTGTGATTGGCCCGGGTAAATTGTTGGGCAGAAACAGTTCAGCCTTTAAAGAAAATTCCAGTTCACTTTGAAAATAATTTTTGTTAGAACAACTTCGAGTTTTTGATAAAGATGTTTTAAATTACCAAGTTTTTAAAATGATTAAAATAAATACCACCTTTATTTTTAAAGGTTATTTTAACTTAATAATATTAGAATGTTTAAAAAAAATTAATAAACTTTATTTTGAAAGTTTTACTCAATAATATTAAGGATTTGTTAAAGAGTTTTAAAATGGTTAATTTACTATTAAAGTTTAAATTAACATATTGTTAAAGGAAATTTATTATCTATAGTTAATTACTTAATAAGAGTAATTAAGATAAGTTAATTTATAATTAAGTTTAATTAATGAATGTTTTTAATAAAAATAATAATTATTTAGTGAAAGTAATTAAGAATAGATGATTGAATGTAATGACCCAAGATTTTAGGAATTTATTTTGAAAAAAATAAATAAGTTTAAAACAATTTTTTTTAAACCAATTTTAAAAGGGAAATTGATATGGCTTGATATGGTGTAACTATATGAGTGTATATGTGGGCATAGAGAATACATATGAAATGAAAAGCTAAATCTCTAAATAATATGAATAAGCACATGTGGATGTGTATGGAAAAAAAAAATATGTATATATATATATATATATTTACAGATAAATAAAGAAAATCCTCAAGTGTGCTATATGCAGATATATATGTATATATATATATATATATATATATAACTAAGGATACATGTGCATATGTGTGTCAAAAATAATAATATAAATAAATAAATAAATATATATGAAATAAATTGCTGGAAATCAGATCACACATTTAGCATGCAAATAGACAAGAGAAAAGCATTTTCTGGAAAAGTAAAATTTCTGAAAATAACCAAAGTAGTTAACCACTCTCTTCTTCACCAAATTAAGCCAGGGAGGGTAGAACTTTGGGTTCAAATAAAAAGGCAGATAACATAAATTTTCTGATGGGCAAAAATGTCTTTAGCTAGTGCCTGAAAACCCTATACCCTGCATACATAAGCAGTGATATGAGGAACTTCCTCTTCCCCGGATAGCTCTTGAAAAAAAATATATATATGCATTTTATAAAAATAAAATAAGTGAAGAAAAGGGTTGAAGGCAGAAGCTTACCAATCAACTAGGGAAGTAAAGGAGAACTAGGTGAGAAAACTCACTCAAAAATTTAAGGCAATAAGTCCTAATGAAGGCAGCCAGTTTATAAATTAATTTTATTTTATTTAAAAAAAAAAATATGTAACTGTCTTTTAGAAATTAGAGATACTTTGATACTAGATGGTTGTTCTGTTTGTTTTATTTTATGTGAATATTTTAGGTATATGATCAGTATGCATAAAGAAGTGTCTTAAAAACCCAGATCTCTTCCTGATATGATAATGTTAGAAATATGGATAAATACCCAGAAAATAAAATGATAAATATAGGCAAGTAGTGATTGGATTTGGCTCAACCCAGAAGAATTAATAAACATGTGAGCTGCAATATACATATGTGTATGTGCTGAGGCTTAAGATAAAAAGGAATCAGGGGTGCAATAGGTTTGCCTATGTGCTGATACTCCTGAATTCAAAGAAAATATACAATACCCATGTACTCAGCAAATGAAATCCTGTTATTTAGGAAGCTTAGTAAATCTGAGTTTAACTGAAACACAGATGTTTGCAAAGCCATATGCCAATATTAGTTGCCTATACTTCCTTGGAAAAAAAAAATATATAAATATTTATTTACCTGTGCAGAAGCTTGTTTATTAGACATGTATGTGAAATTGCCTGTTTGTTTCCTTGGTTATGGATGATATGAAATGCTATGAGATGAATGCTTGTTATAGTGAGATGACTCATTGAATAGGTTTGCCATGGGAAAATATAAAAGAGATAGTACCTAATAACCTGATTAGGAAATGGGTCAAGACCACTGCAGGAATGACTTGTATTCTTGAGTAATGCAAGTTGACACATGGCTTGTTTAAGTCCTGAGATCTTTGTGTAATGAAGTGAATTAGTTCATTACAGTGTGTCCACTGATTCATATGTTTGCAGATGAGACCAGGGTAGATAAATATATCAAAGAAGGAATATTTGATATGAAGAGGAACTAGGAATAAAATAAGGGGAGGGAATAAAATGATTTAACTCATGTTAATGATTTTTCTGTTCTGTGGGAATGATTATTTGATTTATGATTAATTTGTTTGCATGAATAAATGTGTTATGTCTACACAAAATCTCTGGAAAGAAAGATTAGTGTGCACCAACACAATGACACAGAACCTGCACACAAGTAATAATTGTTTTCAAAGAGGCAGAACTATAAGTAAATGTACTTAATTCAATTTTTACTGAATTAATAAACTGTTTTAGTGGATTTTCTCATACCAGACATGTGTCTGACCCTAGTGTGCTAATGGCATCTGGGGTGTCTCATTTTATATGGGGCAGCTTCAAATGCTTTTTCAGGAACAGCAGCCTCTAAGTAAGAGTAGGAGCAAGGATTTGAGAAGAAGATTATAGCATGCTAGAATTAAATAGATAAGAGCTTAAATGATAAAATGTGCATGTATAGATATTTTTGAATTACTATTTGTATTAAGTACTGAATGTTGGATTGGATATTCTGCCAAGTATTTGGTTAAGGAATTTACTTATAATTAGAATCTGGAAATCTGAATACTTTTGTCTAGAAAGTTGAAGATGTTTATCTATAATTTTATAAGTAAATTGAGTGAGAATTTTATGACAAATAAGAAGGTTATACTTTATAAATGTATTATGTGTCTGCATACCTTTTCTAAAAATGCAAATTTTATACTATGCCAAAAATTTTATATATTATTCTTAAATGAAGAAAGGATCTGAAATATAGGAGTTGAGGACCATGTCCATGAAAATATATATATGTATATGTTTAAAAATGTTTTGATTCAGATACTAGTACCTCAGTACCAAGGTAATAAAGGGATGAATCTGAATCCTTTATTTTTAGATTGAAGTTTTGAAAGAAAAATATGCCTTTTAAAAGCCCATGAAGTATGCCAGAACTAAGAGTTCAAGTGAACCATGTTTCCTTTGCAAAGTATTTACAGAACTCAGGAGATTCACCTTAGTTTATATTTCATTTTAGTTTAGCATCATAGCATCGAGGAATTAGGCTTCTGAAATATGTTACTTACTTAGAAATATTCCAAAAGAAGAAATTATACCTGGTAGATTTTATAGGAGAGCTAATTTAGAAAATGACAGAAGCTTATATCATTTTCAAAGCACATGTACTACACCATTAAAGTTTAAAGATAAATATCACAAAATTGTCTGATTTCTTAGATTCATATTTCATAAGGAATCTACCCTGTAATCAATAAAAATAATAATCAGGCTGATGTCCATATAAATGCAGTTTTATTACATGTATTGAATATAGCTATGTGAGAATTGATTAAATCTAATCAATTAAATTATTCTCTTGTTTTACCATAACTCTGATTTAAACAAGAGGTGCACATGCATCTCCATATGTGTGTGTATATGTTGTGAATATACTGATATGTTTATATTGGTAAACTTGATGATCCTGGATAAAGTTGTTTACTTGAAAAAGGGAAAATGACTCTGGGCCTTAGAAGTATATATATATATGATGATAAATATATGTATATCATTAAAAAAAAAAAAAAAAGAAAAAAAATTTAGGTGCAAATTAGAGAGGGTCATTCCATTTGGTATCAGAGCTATGTTATTAAACATAGCAGAAATATAGATCAAGTTCTCTGGAAAAAAAAATCTAAAGAGACTGAATATATAGCAATGTTTTCAGTGAAAAAAAAAAACCACTAAAGTAATTAAATTACCTATCAAACTAACTAGCTATGTAAATTATTACTAGCAAACTATGGTTGGAAGACCACCAAGTCAGGGAGCAGGATCTTCCAATGCACCACCAATGGTCAATCTGCAAGACTTGGTGAGGGCATTTAGGGATGGGGCAGGACAAAGGCAAGAAAATCCCCATGAAGAGCTCTCAAAACTACTCAAGACGTATACTCATTTAGGAGGAAAAAGCTTTGAAGGGACAGAGAATATTATGGAAATTCAAGCATGGTTGAGAACATTGGATAGAATTTTTAATGACATGCAACTGGATGATCAAAGAAAGAGGCAAGTGGCTTCAAGGCAGCTAAAAGGAGTAGCTTTGAGTTGGTGGGAAGTAATCATTGCAGGAAGAAATGAGAATGAACTCACTTGGAACCAATTCAAGGAGATGTTGGAAGCAAGGTTTGTACCAGCATCAGCTAAGGCTACCTTGCTAGAAGAATTTATTAGACTTAGGCAAGGAACCATGACTGTCACAGAATACACTCAAAGGTTTGAGGGACTTTCCACATATGGAGCAATGCTGGTGGCAGATGAAGCATCCAAAAATGATAGGTACATAAAAGGTTTGAACCCAGGACTTAGCAGGGCTATGTTACCTTATGCTGACAGGACCTTTGACCAAGTGATAGATTTAGCTTTGAGATTGGAGCAGCATGACAAGGAAAGGGAAAAATTCAGAAATTTCAAGAACAATAACAGTAAGAAGAGTAAGGGGAGATATCATCCTTATGATAAGAAGAAAGAAGAGGCCAGTAACAAGTCTACTGGGGATATTAAAGCTAAGGAAACCAAGAAGAAAATTGTGTGTAATCAATGTGGAAAAGAAGGACATATCAAACCCAGATGTCCAGAATTGAAAGGAGGAGCTTTCAAGTGCTATTTATGTGGGAAAGAGGGGCATATGAAAAGAAATTGTCCTGACAATAAGCAGCAAGGAAAGTTAGCAAACTTGGGAGAAAAAGGAAAAACAGTGGAGGCCAATGCTGAGGAACACAGACAAGTGGAAGGTATACTATTTATTTGTAATATACCCATAGCAGTAGTATATGATACTGGGGCAACTCATTCTTTAATTTCCTATGAATTAGTTAAAATGCTGAAATTAAGTTGCATATTGGTTGAAACCCCTTTACACATACAAAGTCCACTGGGAAGTTCTAGTGTTTTAAACATGATTTGTGTGGATGTGGAATTAAACATAGGTGGAGATATTTTTATTTCCAATTTATATGTTTTAAATTACCCAAACATAGGTGTCATTTTGGGAGTAGACTGGTTAAGGCAATTCAAGGCCATAATTAACTTAGATTCATCCACCATATCATTGCAAAACCATGGAAGCCAGAGGATCACATTTTTGTGTGAAGTGTCTAAAGGAAGAAAATTGTGTCATTTAATTAATTTGGGTAAAGATATCAGTGAGCATATTGTTGAAGAAATTCCCATAGTCAAGGAATACTTGGATGTTTTTGAGGAAGTAAATGGTGTTCCAAACCATAGGCCAGTGGAATTCCAAATTCATTTAGTTCCAGGTGCAAGCCCAGTGATTAAAAAGCCAACAAGAATGGGGCCAAATGAACTAAAAGAATTAAAGAAACAATTAGAAGAATTAGAAAATAAGGGTTTTATAAGACCCAGTCATTCTTGCTGGGGGGCACCAGTGGTATTTGTTAAGAAACAAGATGGTACCTTGAGACTCTGCATAGATTATAGGGAATTAAACAAGGTAACCATTAAAAATAAATACCCACTGCCAAGAATAGATGATCTTTTTGATCAATTGGCTGGAGCAAGAGTATTCTCTAGACTAGATTTAGCATCTGGTTTTCATCAAATGAAGGTAGAAGAATCAAGTATCAAGTACACTGCCTTTAACACTAGATATGGGTTGTATGAATTTTTGGTTATGCCATTTGGCTTGACCAATGCACCCTCATACTTTGTAGATTTAATGAATAGAACCTTTAGAGATTATTTAGACAAATTTGTGCTTATTTTTATAGATGACATTTTAATTTATTCCAAAACAGTGGAAGAGCATGAAAGTCATCTGCATATGGTTTTGTCTAGACTAAGGGAAAAAGACTTAAAGGCAAAATACTCAAAATGTGAATTTTGGAAAGAGGAAGTGCATTTTCTTGGCCATGTCATATCTGCCCAAGGGATTTCTGTGAACCCTAATAAAGTGGTGGCTATTCAAGCATGGAAGAGGCCAAGCACTGTGAGTGAAGTGAGGTCATTTATGGGTATGGTAGGGTATTATAGGAGATTTATAAAAGATTTTTCAAAAATATCCACCCCACTTACTAACCTAACCAGGAAAAACCAAGCTTTTGTTTGGTCAGAAAAATGTGAAAAGTCTTTTGAACAGTTAAAGGAGGCATTAGTGAATGCTCCAATTTTAAAAGTACCTCATGGAAATGAAGAATTAGTTGTATACACTGATGCTAGTGGGTTTGGCTTGGGAGCAGTGTTGATGCAACAAGGCCAAGTCATTGCATACGCATCTAGACAACTTAAACCCCATGAAGCAAGATATGCAATACATGATCTTGAATTAGCAGCTGTGGTATATTCTTTGAAACTTTGGAGACATTATTTGTTAGGAACTAAGTTTAAACTTTACACTGATCACAAGTCTTTAAAATATTTATTTTCACAAAAAGACTTGAACATGAGGCAACATAGATGGGTGGAGTTTTTAGCTGCTTATGACTTTGACATACTCTATACACCAGGCAAAGCAAACAAGGTTGCTGATGCTCTAAGTAGACAGCATGCAAAATTGGCTATGATGATGATAGAAGAATTTAAGGACTTTTCTTTGCTGACTGAGTTAGAAATTGGAGAGAATGGTTGTGTACACATGGATGTGCAGATGCATGGTGGACAAGAAAATAAAGGGAAATTAAGCTTAATAACACTTGAACCAGATTTAATTTTGAAGGTGGGGAAAATGCAAGAACAGGATGCAAATTTATTAGAGAAGAAAACTCTCACCTCAAAAGGGGAGGAAGTGATGAAGCATCATATTGATGAAAATGGTTATTTAAGGTACCAAAACAGAATGTGTGTGCCAGAGAACATAGAATTGAAGAAGGAGATATTAGATGAATATCACCGAAGCAAATACTCTATACACCCAGGCAACACAAAGATGTACCAAAATTTGAAAAGAGACTTCTGGTGGAAAGGGATGAAATCTGATGTAGCTAAATATATTGCCAAATGTATGACTTGCCAACAAGTCAAGGCTGAAACCCAAAGACCATCAGGATTGATGCAGCCTCTTAGTGTACCACAGTGGAAGTGGGAAGATATATCTATGGATTTCATAGATGGACTGCCTAGATCTAAGAAAGGAAATACAAGCATATGGGTAATAGTTGATAGGCTAACTAAAGTAGCACACTTTATCCCAGTCAAGTCAGATAGAAAAGCACCAAAATTAGCTCAAGTTTTTATGAAGGAAGTGGTAAAGTTACATGGTATTCCCAAAACCATTGTGAGTGACAGGGATACCATCTTCACCTCAAAATTCTGGAGAAGCTTTCAAGAAGCAATGGGAAGTGAACTATGCTTAAGTACTGCCTACCACCCTCAATCAGATGGACAAACTGAAGTAGTAAACAAGGTTTTGGAGGACATGTTGAGAGCATGTGTATTGGATTTTGGGGGCAACTGGGAAGATTATCTTCATTTAGTTGAATTTACATACAACAACAGCTATCAAAGCACCATAGGAATGGCTCCATTTGAGGCCTTATATGGTAAGCCTTGTTTGTCACCTGTTTGTTGGGTAGAAGCAGGAGAAAGGGCCATTTTAGGGCCTGAGTATATACAAGAAACTAAGGAGAAAATTGAGTTGATAAGGAGAAGAATGGCAGCAGCACAAGATAGGCAAAAGAAATTTGCAGACAGGAGAAGAAAGCAGGTAGAATATGAAGTGGGAAATTTTGTTTTCATCAAAATCTCACCTATGAAAAATGTATTGAGATTTGGAAAACAAGGAAAGTTAACCCCAAGATATATTGGGCCATACAAAATTCTGGAAAGAATTGGTTCCTTAGCATATAAGTTGGAGTTGCCAGAAAACATGCAAGGAATACATGATGTTTTTCATGTATCACAACTAAGAAGGTGGGTACATGACAAGGCAGAAATTTTAGAGACCCCAACCCAAGTGCAAATAAATACCAATTTGGTTTATGAAAAAGATCCAGTGGGAATTTTGGCAAAAGATGTGAAGAAATTAAGGAATAAATCACTGAAACTTGTGAAAGTGCAGTGGAGTCTTGATCCCAATGATTGCACATGGGAATTAGAAGACAAAGTTAAGATGAACTACCCTAAGCTATTTTCAGATTAAAGGTAATTGTAGTTAAAAAAAAAAATCGTTTTTCCAGTGGATGAATGTATTTTTAGTTATTATGATAGGACTAAAAGATCTATTTGATTATGTACTTGTTCTCTGAATTAAGTTTGAATTTGATTTAAGCCTAGGAAAAATTGTGGGACACAATTTCTAAAAGGTGGGGTGTATGTAATGACCCAAGATTTTAGGAATTTATTTTGAAAAAATAAATAAGTTTAAAACAATTTTTTTTAAACCAATTTTAAAAGGGAAATTGATATGGCTTGATATGGTGTAACTATATGAGTGTATATGTGGGCATAGAGAATACATATGAAATGAAAAGCTAAATCTCTAAATAATATGAATAAGCACATGTGGATGTGTATGGAAAAAAAAATATGTATATATATATATATATATATATTTACAGATAAATAAAGAAAATCCTCAAGTGTGCTATATGCAGATATATATGTATATATATATATATATATATATAACTAAGGATACATGTGCATATGTGTGTCAAAAATAATAATATAAATAAATAAATAAATATATATGAAATAAATTGCTGGAAATCAGATCACACATTTAGCATGCAAATAGACAAGAGAAAAGCATTTTCTGGAAAAGTAAAATTTCTGAAAATAACCAAAGTAGTTAACCACTCTCTTCTTCACCAAATTAAGCCAGGGAGGGTAGAACTTTGGGTTCAAATAAAAAGGCAGATAACATAAATTTTCTGATGGGCAAAAATGTCTTTAGCTAGTGCCTGAAAACCCTATACCCTGCATACATAAGCAGTGATATGAGGAACTTCCTCTTCCCCGGATAGCTCTTGAAAAAAAATATATATATGCATTTTATAAAAATAAAATAAGTGAAGAAAAGGGTTGAAGGCAGAAGCTTACCAATCAACTAGGGAAGTAAAGGAGAACTAGGTGAGAAAACTCACTCAAAAATTTAAGGCAATAAGTCCTAATGAAGGCAGCCAGTTTATAAATTAATTTTATTTTATTTAAAAAAAAAAATATGTAACTGTCTTTTAGAAATTAGAGATACTTTGATACTAGATGGTTGTTCTGTTTGTTTTATTTTATGTGAATATTTTAGGTATATGATCAGTATGCATAAAGAAGTGTCTTAAAAACCCAGATCTCTTCCTGATATGATAATGTTAGAAATATGGATAAATACCCAGAAAATAAAATGATAAATATAGGCAAGTAGTGATTGGATTTGGCTCAACCCAGAAGAATTAATAAACATGTGAGCTGCAATATACATATGTGTATGTGCTGAGGCTTAAGATAAAAAGGAATCAGGGGTGCAATAGGTTTGCCTATGTGCTGATACTCCTGAATTCAAAGAAAATATACAATACCCATGTACTCAGCAAATGAAATCCTGTTATTTAGGAAGCTTAGTAAATCTGAGTTTAACTGAAACACAGATGTTTGCAAAGCCATATGCCAATATTAGTTGCCTATACTTCCTTGGAAAAAAAAAATATATAAATATTTATTTACCTGTGCAGAAGCTTGTTTATTAGACATGTATGTGAAATTGCCTGTTTGTTTCCTTGGTTATGGATGATATGAAATGCTATGAGATGAATGCTTGTTATAGTGAGATGACTCATTGAATAGGTTTGCCATGGGAAAATATAAAAGAGATAGTACCTAATAACCTGATTAGGAAATGGGTCAAGACCACTGCAGGAATGACTTGTATTCTTGAGTAATGCAAGTTGACACATGGCTTGTTTAAGTCCTGAGATCTTTGTGTAATGAAGTGAATTAGTTCATTACAGTGTGTCCACTGATTCATATGTTTGCAGATGAGACCAGGGTAGATAAATATATCAAAGAAGGAATATTTGATATGAAGAGGAACTAGGAATAAAATAAGGGGAGGGAATAAAATGATTTAACTCATGTTAATGATTTTTCTGTTCTGTGGGAATGATTATTTGATTTATGATTAATTTGTTTGCATGAATAAATGTGTTATGTCTACACAAAATCTCTGGAAAGAAAGATTAGTGTGCACCAACACAATGACACAGAACCTGCACACAAGTAATAATTGTTTTCAAAGAGGCAGAACTATAAGTAAATGTACTTAATTCAATTTTTACTGAATTAATAAACTGTTTTAGTGGATTTTCTCATACCAGACATGTGTCTGACCCTAGTGTGCTAATGGCATCTGGGGTGTCTCATTTTATATGGGGCAGCTTCAAATGCTTTTTCAGGAACAGCAGCCTCTAAGTAAGAGTAGGAGCAAGGATTTGAGAAGAAGATTATAGCATGCTAGAATTAAATAGATAAGAGCTTAAATGATAAAATGTGCATGTATAGATATTTTTGAATTACTATTTGTATTAAGTACTGAATGTTGGATTGGATATTCTGCCAAGTATTTGGTTAAGGAATTTACTTATAATTAGAATCTGGAAATCTGAATACTTTTGTCTAGAAAGTTGAAGATGTTTATCTATAATTTTATAAGTAAATTGAGTGAGAATTTTATGACAAATAAGAAGGTTATACTTTATAAATGTATTATGTGTCTGCATACCTTTTCTAAAAATGCAAATTTTATACTATGCCAAAAATTTTATATATTATTCTTAAATGAAGAAAGGATCTGAAATATAGGAGTTGAGGACCATGTCCATGAAAATATATATATGTATATGTTTAAAAATGTTTTGATTCAGATACTAGTACCTCAGTACCAAGGTAATAAAGGGATGAATCTGAATCCTTTATTTTTAGATTGAAGTTTTGAAAGAGAAATATGCCTTTTAAAAGCCCATGAAGTATGCCAGAACTAAGAGTTCAAGTGAACCATGTTTCCTTTGCAAAGTATTTACAGAACTCAGGAGATTCACCTTAGTTTATATTTCATTTTAGTTTAGCATCATAGCATCGAGGAATTAGGCTTCTGAAATATGTTACTTACTTAGAAATATTCCAAAAGAAGAAATTATACCTGGTAGATTTTATAGGAGAGCTAATTTAGAAAATGACAGAAGCTTATATCATTTTCAAAGCACATGTACTACACCATTAAAGTTTAAAGATAAATATCACAAAATTGTCTGATTTCTTAGATTCATATTTCATAAGGAATCTACCCTGTAATCAATAAAAATAATAATCAGGCTGATGTCCATATAAATGCAGTTTTATTACATGTATTGAATATAGCTATGTGAGAATTGATTAAATCTAATCAATTAAATTATTCTCTTGTTTTACCATAACTCTGATTTAAACAAGAGGTGCACATGCATCTCCATATGTGTGTGTATATGTTGTGAATATACTGATATGTTTATATTGGTAAACTTGATGATCCTGGATAAAGTTGTTTACTTGAAAAAGGGAAAATGACTCTGGGCCTTAGAAGTATATATATATATGATGATAAATATATGTATATCATTAAAAAAAAAAAAAAAGAAAAAAAATTTAGGTGCAAATTAGAGAGGGTCATTCCATTGAAGATTAAAGATTTATAAATCAAATATTAAACGGAATTACCTTTAAGCATAATTAATTAATGTTGTTAATTAATTAGGGTGATTTAAATTAAGATTAATCAATTAAAGAATAATTAATTACAATTAGATTTAATTAATAATTAAGGATTCATTAATTAAAGTAATTAATTAAAGGCCTATTTATAAAAGTGATTAAGATTTAATTAATTACAATTGAGGGTTAATTAATTAAGATAATTAATTAAAGGAGTGATTAATTAATGAAGGTGGTTAAGACTTAATCAATTAAAATTAATCATTGATTAAAGATTACAAATGAAGGTAATTATGTGAGTAATAAATCTATAACCACACAATTTATTCACCTTAATTAAAGATGTTTGATTGTTATTGAATGCTATGTGATGGTTTGATATATTTGATATGTGATGTGATGCTATGTAATGTTTTATGCTGAGCTGATATATTTGTGATGAGTATACTATCGTATGAATATGAAAACACTTGACCTGTAGAACGACATTTGAATTTCGATGTGACAGAGAGTCGGATTCCAGTTGGTTATTCGAAACCCACATCGAATCATAATTGTGAATTTCTGCGATTGATAAATTTACTTTATCTATGAATTTATGGATGAAGATAAGCGTTATGAGTTATACCGCTTATCGATGTTGATATGATTGATGTTGTGCACTATTGTGTAAAACCCCTGGACTACACTACACACACAAATATGGATTGCACGTGGAAATGGGTTAAGTCACAGATTTTTGAAATAATCTTAAAATTGAATTTTTGAATCCAAAATAGTTTTGGAATTAGAATTGAAAAGCTTTTGAAAAATGAATTTCAAAAATAAAAGTTATTTTGAACAACATGATTGAGTTTTGAAATTTAAATAAATTAATTGAAATATGAATTCAATATTTGAAATTGAATTCTGCGATTTGGGAACTAGGGTTTAAAATGGTTATTCAACCTATAAATGGGCTTATATGGGTTTTTAAACCATCTTAAAAGCGATGTTTTGGAATTTAAATTTAATCCAAGATTTCAACTTGTATAAATTGGATTTTACTGAAACGAAAACTATTTGTTTCAAATAATAAAAGCTTTCACATAAGGAATGTACTTCCAATTTGTGTTAAAAGGATTTTCAAGTCTAAAATAAAAATGGTCTTCCAAGTTATAAGATAAATCTTTGGAAACGTGTTTTGAAAGATATAGATTTAATCTTAAATTTAAAGATTAATGTGTTAATCCAACTGAAATGGAAATTGTTTTGGAAATCTATAAATAGATCTTGGTGAAACTAAGTGAACTTTGTGTAATAAATCTTTTTTTCTAAAGATTTAGAATTGTAATTTGTTTAACCATTTAAAAAAAAGGTTTTGGGTTTTATAAGTCGTGACTTAACTGAAACCCCATATCCATATGTTTTTTAAATATCGCGCTAACTATTCGGTTTAGCCGGGAGAGGACCTTTGTGTCATATAGCCCATTCCGAATAGTGATACGACGTTATGGATAACATTTGAAGATCAGTGTTGAAGACCGGGTGTCTTCGAGAACGTTAGGATGACCTATCGATTGTCTCTACACCGAGTAGCTACGGTATAGAGATTCCCTAAGTGATGGGAAGTCCGATCGGGATTGTGGATACCCGGATTTGCAAGGGCTTCTTCGGAAGTGCCTTCGGTTCTATTCGAACCCAGAACAGACTTGTATGGTTGTATGTCCGACATTACACTTTGAGATATTAAACTGATCTCTATCAAATGCATTTCTGCTTGGTGGCGGAGAATTTATTCTCTTAGCTTAACACCCTTCTCTGAGACGTACGAGCTCAGAGGTTATGTAGTTGATATTTATCAGTGATATATTCCCAATTTGGTAGTGTGACATACTAAGTGATGCTGTGTGTTGATGATCATTTGTGATCAAAGCATGGCTTTTGTATAAAGCGTAGCTTTGTGGACGAGACTGCATCAGGACCTCACACCCCGGAAATGGTCGAAACAGGAAAGATGCGGCAAGGTTATGAGGGTCGCGCCCTTTAGGGTGTGTCATTCCCTTCTGGTAAAGGGTGGTATCATGGTATGGAGCCCAGATACTTACTCATGTGGATACTGCAGATCTATTACTTTGTGATACTTTGTGGTTGTTGGTGTCGAGCGCTCGGATAAAGGTCCCAAAGGACCGGGGAATGGCATGCTCGAGTAGTAGTTACCTAGTTATAGAGGTAACCCGGCCTTGTGTTGGCAGAGATCCGGTTAGGTTCTCGGAACGTCCCGCCAGAGGCGATCCAATGTGGCAGTAGGAAGTTCCTTAGCCTGACCATTTGTTGGAAATCCATTTATCCAATACGTGCCTTGTACGGTTTTAGTTGTAGAACCTGCCATTTACTTATGGTGGCGCCCCACTGTTTAGATGGTAGCTATAGTAGGCATACGATACTGGTCGTATGTTGGCTAGGATTTATATTATACTTTCGAAATGGCTTTCCACACTTTGCACGTATAGTAATAATATCAAAGAAATTTTCTTGTATTAAGCATATTTGACTATCATAAGGAGAAATCTCCTCCAATTTTGCGTTTGCATTGTGTGTGTGGCGGGAGGCCTTAAGGTAGTTTCATTTTCTAAAAAGCATTGCGAATTTCAAATTTAAATGCTTCTGCTTGTTTTAAAAAAACCAAATGTTTTTGTTTGCTCATACCAGTCCGACGACTGACCTGGAGTTTATTGTTCCTTTCCTAAACTCTAGGTGCCCACTATTTCCCCACACGGGCAGTCTAGAGTTGGGTTTTTCAGATAGTCAGGTTTAGTGGATTATCTGGACTAGTGCAGTCTTTGGATCTAAACTGCACTTGCTAACCTTTATGCATCGTTATTGCGAGTTCGAGCTATTTCTGGATTGGTGCCTTGGAGATGGAGATTACTGATGCTGGAGTTCTTCTTTGAAGACCATATTGGAGATTTGTTCCGCTGTTGTGTTATCTTTTCTTTCCGCTGCTACTATCTTGTATCATATCTCTGATGTATATTCATTATATCATTCTATTGTATCATATTGTATCAAATATTGTATCAAATGTTGTATATTGATATATTATGTTTCTTCCACTGTGTTGTTTTACTTAATGGTGTTATAAGCTCCGGCGAACCAGATTCGACGTTTGGATCTACGGCATTTGAATATGAGTGTCGTATTCGGTGCCGATTTTTGAAGGCCGAGTCAGGATCGTTACATGAAATTTCTGTGTATTTGTGATTTATAATGAATGCATGTTTTATAATACCTGTTGAACTCCTCTGTTCAAATTTCCAGCTCAAGTTTAAGTTAAAAATCATTTTCGCTTGACCTGTTCCTTGTGAGGATTAAAAATTCAAACAAGTTGTGTTTGTTAAATGATAGAATAAAGTTTAAAATTTATTTAAGTTAAAAATAAATTGAGTTTTCTCTGGAAGAACCATAAGAACAGTTAATACTTAATATAAGTGAAATTCTCAAATATCTTAAAATATCAAATCGAGTTTATAAATTGAGTTCTTATCTAAAATTTTGATTTTTAAAACTAAAATTACAAATTTTTGTTAAGGATTAAAAGTACATTTCAGGTTGTCACTGTTTTGGGGTTTTTGGAAAAATCTGATGATCCTTTGGTTGGTAGAGATCGGGATCTCGTCTGGTGATGGAGGAATGAACGTAGATGCGAGGAAAAATAGGGTGATGGGGGTGTAGTTGGTCGTGGTGAAGGCGACGAGCTCGAGAAGTTCGTAAACCTAGTTTTGGGTCGAGGGTATTGGGTGATTCGTTTTCCCTTTGTGGTTGATCGAGTGGCGTACGGTCTTGGGGAGTGATGGCTGGGTGGATGACGAGGTGGTGGCCGGAGTTGCGTGAGTTCTGGTGGTCGAGGCGGCGAGTTCGATGCGTTGCCAGGTTTGGCCGAAGTTGCTGAAGTTGTTTTCCAGGTTTTGCTTTTAAAACTTGATTTCGTTTGGCTACGGTTTTGGTTGAACTAGGAGGTCGATAGTGACGAGTCGATCACGGTCGACTTGTGGGTGGTCGCAAAAGTGACTGGAGGCGATCGAGGCGGCGGGGCACGTGCACGCGTAATAGCTTGTACCTGGGTTGTGTTGTGGGGAAGAAGAGCAGTGCTCTCGAGCTTGTTTTCGAAAATTTTTGGTGATGGCACTTGTTCTTTCGAGTTCATTCTTGTGTGTTCCAGGAATTTAGTTTAAAAGAAATTAAGTTCCAGGTTTTATATTCTTGTTCAAAATATACAGTAGTATAAAGACAAGATGTTAAACAAGTTAAACTTTAAAGGATTTATAATTAAAGTTTCCAAAGAATAATCATTTGTTAAAACAAATTTTTGATCAAGTTTTCAAAGTCAATTGAAAATTAAATAGTTAAGGAAAGAAAAAAAAATATTGTTTTTAATTGTAAATTAGCTTAAAAATCTAAGTTAATGAATGGACTAACCATAAATTTGTTTCAAAGTCAAAGGTTTAAATTTTTTAAAGTTTTAAAGTTAATTGATAAATAATTACTTTGTGTAATTACATTTAAGGATAATTTATTTATTAAGATTAATAAATGAAGGGAATTAAGGATGAATAATTAATGAATTAAGTAATTAAGTGACAATTAAGATAATAAAACGATTTATTTAAAAAGGTAATTAAAGAATGATTCTTTTATTTATAAATTAATAAATTAAATTAATTAGAAATGATTAATAATGATTTAATCTAAGAAATTTTCTTAAGAAAGTAATTAAAGAAATATTATTAGTTAATAAAGATAATTAACTAAGGATTATTAAGTATTGATTAAAGTGATAAATGTTAATAATTAATTGGATTAATTAAATTAGATAATCAATTATAAATTGTATAAATGTAATTACTAAATGAAAGTAATTAAGGATTAATCACATATAGTAATTAATTTTGGATCTTTTGATTAATTACAGATAATTAATTATGAAATTGGTTTAAAGGGTTGATTTAATTAATATGATTAATTAAGAATAATTTAATTAATTAAAGTGTTTGACAAATTAATTTATATCAAATGATTGGAATTAATTAATCAGAATTGGAAAATAAATTCATAAGTCAATAAATATAATTGGAAATTAATTTAATTAATCCTGCTTATAAATGTTTATTGAATGCTTGACCTTACTTATGAATGATTGTATTGAATGAGTTGCCTTGAATTGATTGTCCTATCTGATCTATGATATTTTGTTCTATGACTGTGTATAATTTATTCATTTATTTACATTTGTAAATTATTTATGAATCTGTGTATGACCGATAAGCGTTATAGTTATATCGCTTATCAACCATATTTCTGTGTTTTGACCTATGATGATTGAATGATGTTGCACTGTGGTGTTAAACCCCTGGACCACACTTATACATACAGAAATTTGGATTTCACGGGGAAATCAGTTAAGTCACAGATTTTTGAAACGAATTTAAATAGACAATTTGAATTCAAATGTTTTGGAAATAGATTGGGTTTAAAGTGAAAAGCTTTTGAAATGGAATTTCAAAAATGAAATTTATTTTGAATAACTTGATTAATTTTTGGGAATTTAAATAATTTGATTTAAATTTGAATTCAATATTTGAAATTGAATTCTATGATTTGAAATTAGGGATTAACGATATTATACTAGTCATGTATGAGTTAAACCATTTTTAAAGTATTATTTTTGGGAATTTGAATTAAGCCAAAGATTGTAACTTGTATAAATGAAATCGGGTTTTTCCAAAATAAGATTGTTGTTTCTAAATGATAAAAAGCTTTCATAAGAGGAATGAATTTCAAATTGTATTAAAAGGATATCAAGTTTTAACTGAAATAGTTTTCCAAGTTACAAATGAATATTTTGGAAACGAGTTTTTGAAAGAGAATATTTAGGAACGATTTGAAAGCTATGAGACAAATCTTTGATTTAAAGATTTAAATGAATTAATCCAATTGAGATGGAACTGTTTGAAATATATGAATGAATCTTTGTGAGATTGGGTGAACTTTGTGAAATGAATCTTTTTGTTTAAAGATTGGAAATGGTAATTTGTTTAAACCATTTGAAAGAAAGCTTTGAATTATTAAGTTGTGACTTAATTGGAATCCCATATCCATATGTTTTAAATGTTGCGCTCACTATACGGGTTAGCAGGAAAGGACCTTTGTGTCGTATAACCCATTCCAAATATGTGATTCGACGTTATGGATAGCATTTGAAGACCGGTGGTGAAGACCGAGTATTTACGAGAACGACAGGATGACCTATCGATTGTCTCTGCACTGAGTTGCTCCGGTATAGAGATTCCCTAAGTGATGGGATGTCCGATCGGGATTGTGAATGCCTGGATTGCAAGGACTTCTTCGAAAGTGCCTTCGGTTCTGTTCGAACCCGGAACAGACTTGTATGGTTACGTGTCTGACATTACATTTTGAGATATAAAGCAGATTTCTTTCAAATATATTTCCGTTGGTGGCGGAGAATTTATTCTTTAGCTTAACACCCTTAGAGGTTATGTAGTTGAAGGTTATCAGCGATATACTCCCAATCTGGTAATGTGACATGCTTAGTGCTGCTGTGTGTTGATCATTCATTGATCATTTGTTGAACAAAGCATGGCTTGGTGCCAAAGCGTAGCTTTGTGGACGAGACTTCGTCAGACCTCACTCCACGGAAATTTTCGAAATAGGAATACGTGGCAAGGTTATGAGGGTCGCACCCTTTAGGGTATGTCATTTCCTTCTAGAAAAGGGTGGTATCATGGTATGGAGCCCAGATACTTACTCATGTTGATACACTATATCTATTACTGTGTGGTGTTGTTGGAATCGAGCGCTCGGATAAAGGTCCCAAAGGACCGGGAGGTGGCATATTCGTGTAGTAGATACCTAGTTACAGAGGTAACCCGGCCTTGTGTTGGCAGAGAGTCGGTTAAGTTCTCGGGACGTCCCGCCAGAGGCAATCCCATGTGGCAGTAGGAAGTTCCTTAGCCTGACCATTTGTTGGAAAATCCAAAGAAACAATACGAACCCTTTACGATTGAAAATTGTATAACCTGCCTCCTCAGGTGGTAGCTATAGCAGGCATAATATAATGGTACCTATGCTGGCTAAGATTTATATTCTCTTTTCGAAAGGTTTTCTACACTATGCACTAATAATAATAAAAAAATCAAATGATTCTGCGTAGTAAGCATCTTTGACTAACATAAGAAGAAATCTCCTCCAAGTCAGCGTTTGCATTGTGTGTGTGGTGGGAGGTCTTATGGTAGTTTCATTTTCCAAAAGCATTGCGAATTGACTTTAAAAATTTCTCCTGTTGTTTATTTTAGAAGATAAACTGTTTTTGTTACTCACACCAGTCCCATGACTGATCTGGAGTTTATTGTTTCTTTCCTAAACTCTGGGTGCTCAAAATTTTCTACACGAGCAGCCTAGAGTTGGGTTTTTCAGATAGTTAGGTTCAGTGGATTATCTGGAGTTAGTTCAGTCTTTAGATTGGACTGCACTTGCTTGTCTTAGTGCATCGTGATGTTGGTTTGAGCTGCTGCTGCTGGAGTTCTCTTTTGAAGACTATCTTAGATTTATTATTCTGCTGCTAGTGTTATCTATTTTTCTTTTCCGCTGCTATTCTCTTGTATCATAACTCTGATGTATATTGATATCTATTGTATCATCTATTGTACCAGATATTGTATCAATGCTGTATATCAATGTATTATTACTTTTTCTTCCGCTGTGTTATTTACTTAATTGTGTTATAAGCTCTAGCGAATCAGATTTGAACGTTCCAATCTACGACATTCGAATACGATGTGAAGTATGGATGTCGATTTCCGAGCGGGAAAAATTCGTATCGTCACATTTGGTATCAGAGCTAAGGTTGAACTTTAGCCCAAGAGTATAACACATTAAGTAGCTTATTAGATATAGGGTGAAGTATACCCTAGAATGAGTATATCGCTAAGATATCCGTTTGTATGCCTCAGTAAATTCTCTTACTATTCACTGATAGTGAGTATGAGTGCAAGAAGAGAACGAGATTGGGGACAGGGAAATACGACTATAAATGGTCAATACCCTAAAATAGTGGAAATAATTTTCTCTGTCAATCTCCTTTGATTCAATTTCAATTCTTTGATTCTTCGTGCCAGCTACAGAAGAAGTTTCAACGTGATGATGGCCCTACGAATCATTGTAGAAAATCTTTACTTCATATTTCATCGGTTTCTTATCAGCTTTTTGATTTAAACCTTAATGAATATGAAATTGGAATTGAAAATTTAAATAAATTGGGAATTTTTAATTGAGTTAAATCGATTAATAGAATATGGGGCTAAAGTTGAATTGAAGCGATAAAACAATATCGTTTAAAACCAAAATTGAAATTCTATTATAATTTCTCGGGTTGATTGAAGTCCGAAGAGGGACGAATTGGTATATATTTCGAGATATTCCGACTTGATTTGGAATTTATATCTTGTATTTGAGAAATTGAAGAGATTGAATCTACCTCTGTGTTATTTTCGTGCCTGCAAATTTCGGGGACGAAATTACTTAAGGAGGGGAATATGTAACGATCCCGAATTTTAATTTATTTTAAATTAATAATTTATTTTAATCTGGAATAAAATGGTTAAATTTATTGATAAATTGTGAAATAAAATTCAAAATGAAGTCTTTTAAAATAAATAAACAAATTTGCTACATTTAAACAACATATTTACTATAGAATTTCAATTATATTTTAAAAGTATAAGTCAAAAAAGGAAAAGAAAACAAAAATATATACGTAAGTATAAATAAGACAGCAAATATCTTTGTACAAATAAAGTATAAGCATGAAGACATATGCACCTTGGCATTAAATGCTATCACAAAGATGTTTCATTTGCATCCACCAAATATCTTTGATATTATACATAGCAAGTTGTATCACCTGTAAACAAATGAAAGAAAAAAAAATATACAAAATGGTTAAGAGGAACATAAAGTACTTGGCATTACATACTAGCCGTATTTTAGTCAATCGAAATGTACAAAAAAGATCACTTCAACCACACCTATGTATAACAAAGTATATAGGAAAATATTAACATACAAGAATGGAAGCCAGGTAAGTAAGAAAATGTACAAGTATGAACTGTAAAACAGTACAAGTACCTTCATATTATAAAGCAAAGTATGTACACTTAGAACGAAACCAAAGCAAAAGCTTGTAAAGCAAGTACAAATAAAGCATCTCTAAGTAAATACAACATATCAGCCGAGATGATAGCTTTATTTCAGTAAACAAAATAAAGTATGCCTGTAAAATAAGACAATGAATAAATAAAATATCAGCAGCCACCAAATAACTGCATAGTCAACAGGTACAAACAAATGAAAGTATAAGTATGGAATAAAGTAAGGCAAGTAGGTATGTATGTGCAGTAGTATGCAAGACAAAGCATTTAATGCAAGATCATCTCAGCCATGACTTGTGGTGCAAAATAAACATCACCTTGTATAAGCAAATAACACTCTGTACAAAGAAATAAAAAAAAATCACCTGTACAAAAATATGTAACCCTGTAACTTCTCTTCTATATATCAAATTTCCTCTTCATTTTAGTTTGTTTAAAACATAACTAAGCAAAGCCAGAAAAGAAAAATAGAAGCAAGATATCAAAGCAAATATTCAACTGAAAAAGAAAAAAAATCAAACTTCAATCAGATCAAATTCAAAATGCATTTCCAGATTTTTCAACAACCTTTCCCAGGCTTTGTGTGCTCTGTCTTCATCCCACAAGTGAGTAACTTCATGTTAAAAAGCTTAAGTATATTTATATCTGATTGCTTGATTTATGCCTGAAGATAAATATGTATTTGTGTATATATATTTGTGAAATTTCTGTGTATTTGTGATTTATAACGAATGCATGTTTGCTAATACCTGTAGAACTCCTATGTTCGAGTTTCAAACTCAAGTTTAAGTTAAAAATCATTTTCACTTGACCTGTTCCATGTGAGGATTAAAAATTCAAACAAGTTGTGTTTGTTAAATGATAGAATAAAATTTAAAATTTATTTAATTAAAAATAAATTGAGTTTGCTTTGGAAGAACCATAAGAACAGTTAATACTTAATATAAGTGAAATTCTCAAATATCTTAAAATATCAATTCGAGTTTATAAACTGAATTCTTATCTAAAATCTTGATTTTTAAAAATAAAAATAAAAATTTTAGTTAAGGATTAAAAGTGCATTTCAGGTTTGCACTGTTTTGGGGTTTTTGGAAAAATCTGATGATCCTTTGGTTGGTAGAGATCGGGATCTCATCTGGTGATGGAGGAATGAACGTAGATGCGAGGAAAAATAGGGTGATGGAGTGTAGTTGGTCGTGGTGAAGGCGGCGAGCTCGAGAAGTTCGTAAACCTAGTTTTGGGTCGAGAGTATTGGATGATTCGTTCTCCCTCTGTGGTTGATCGAGTGGCGTACGGTCTTGAGGAATGATGGCTGGGTGGATGACGAGGTAGTGGCCGGAGTTGCATGAGTTCTAGTGGTTGAGGCGGCGAGTTCGATGCGTTGCCAGGTTTGGTCAGAGTTGTTGAAGTTGTTTTCCAGGTTTTGGTTTTAAAACTTGATTTCGTTTGGCTACGGTTTTGGTTGAACTGGGGGGTCGATAGTGACGAGCCGATCGCGGTCGACTTGTGGGTGGCCGCGAAAGTGACTGGAGGCGATTGAGGCGGCGGTGCACGTGCATGCGTGATAGCTTGTACCTGGGTTGTGTTGTGGGGAAGAAGAGCAGTGGTCTCGAGCTTGTTTTTGAAAATTTTTGGTGATGGCTCTTGTTCTTCTCGAGTTCATTCTTGTGTGTTCCAGGAATTTAGTTTAAAAGAAATTAAGTTCCAGGTTTTATATTCTTGTTAAAAATATACGGTAGTATAAAGACAAGATGTTAAACAAGTTAAACTTTAAAGGATTTATAATTAAAGTTTCCAAAGAATAAGCATTTGTTAAAACAAGTTTTTGATCATGTTTTCAAAGTCAATTGAAAATTAAATAGTTAAGGAAAGAAAAAAATATTGTTTTTAATTGTAAATTAACTTAAAAATCTAAGTTAATGAATGGATTAACCATAAATTTGTTTCAAAGATCAAAGGTTTAAAAATTTTAAAGTTTTAAAGTTTATTGATAAATAATTACATTGTGTAATTACATTTAAGGATAATTTATTTATTAAGATTAATAAATGAAGGGAATTAAGGATGAATAATTAATGAATTAAGTAATCAAGTGATAATTAACGTAATAAAACGATATATTTAAAAAGGTAATTAAAGAATGATTTCTTTTATTTGTAAATTAATAAATTAAATTAATTAGAAATGATTAATAATGATTTAATCTAAGAAATTTTCTTAAGAAAGTAATTAAAGAAATATTATTAGTTAATGAAGATAATTAACTAAGGATTATTAAGTATTGATTAAAGTGATAAATGTTAATAATTAATTGGATTAATTAAATTAGATAATCAATTATAAATTGTTTAAATGTAACTACTAAATGAAAGTAATTAAGGATTAATAACTTGTAGTAATTAATTTTGGATCTTTTGATTAATTAAAGATAATTAATTATGAAATTTGTTTAAAGGGTTGATTTAATTAATATGATTAATTAAGAATAATTTAATTAATTAAAGTGTTTGACAAATTAATTTATATCAAATGATTGGAATCAATTAATCATAATTGGAAAATAAATTCATAAGTAAATAAATATAATTGGAAATTAATTTAATTAATCCTGCTTATAAATGTTTATTGAATGCTTGACCTTACTTATGAATGGTTTTATTGAATGAGTTGCCTTGAATTGATTGTCCTATCGGATCTGTGATATTTTGTTCTATGAATGTGTATAATTTATTCATGTATTTACATTTGTAAATTATCTGTGAATCTGTGTATGAGCAATAAGCGTTATAGTTATATCGCTTATCAACTATAGTTATATCGCTTATCAACTATATTTCTGTGTTTTGATTTATGATGATTGAATGATGTTGCACTATGGTCTTAAACCCCTGGACCACTAAACACACACAAATTTGGATTTCACGAGGAAATCGATTAAGTCACAGATTTTTGAAACGATTTTAAATAAACAATTTGAATTCAAATGTATTGGAAATAGATTGGGTTTAAAGTGAAAAGCTTTTGAAATGGAATTTCAAAGATGAAATTTATTTTGAATAACTTGATTAATTTTTGGGAATTTAAATAATTTGATTTAAATTTGAATTCAATATTTGAAATTGAATTCTATGATTTGAAACCAGGGATTAACGATATTGTACTAGTCATATATAAGTTAAACCATTTTTAAAGTATTATTTTTGGGAATTTGAATTAACCCAAAGATTGTAACTTGTATAAATGAAATCGGGTTTTTACGAAATAAGATTGTTGTTTCTAAATGATAAAAAGCTTTCATACGAGGAATGAATTTCAAATTGTATTAAAAGGATATCAAGTTTAAACTGAAATTGTTTTCCAAGTTATAAATGAATATTTTAGAAACGAGTTTTTAAAAGAGAATATTTAGGAACGATTTGAAAGCTATGTGACAAATCTTTGATTTAAAGATTTAAATGAATTAATCCAATTGAGATGGAACTGTTTTGAAATATATGGATGAATCTTTGTGAGATTGGGTGAACTTTGTGAAATGAATCTTTTTGTTTAAAGATTGGAAATGGTAACTTGTTTAAACCATTTAAAAGAAAGTTTTGAATTATTAAGTTGTGACTTAATTGGAATCCCATATCCATATGTTTTAAATGTTGCGCTCACTATTCGGGTTAGCCGGGAAAGGAGCTTTGTGTCGTATAACCCATTCCGAATATGTGATTCGACGTTATAGATAGCATTTGAAGACCGGTGGTGAAGACTGGGTATTTGCGAGAACGATGGGATGACCTATCGATTGTCTCTGCACTGAGTTGCTCCGGCATAGAGATTCCCTTAGTGATGGGAAGTCCGATTGGGATTGTGAATACCCGGATTGCAAGGACTTCTTCGGAAGTGCCTTTGGTTCTGTTCGAACCCAGAACAGACTTGTATGGTTACGTGTCTGACATTACATTTTGAGATATAAAGCAGATTTCTTTCAAATATATTTCCGTTGGTGGCAGAGAATTTATTCTTTAGCTTAACACCCTTAGAGCTTATGTAGTTGAAGGTTATCAGCGATATACTCCCAATTTGGTAATGTGACATGCTTAGTGCTGCTGTGAGTTGATCATTCATTGATCATTTGTTGAACAAAGCATGGCTTGGTGTCAAAGCGTAGCTTTGTGGACGAGACTTCGTCAGACCTCACTCCCCGGAAATGGTCGAAACAGGAATACGCGGCAAGGTTATGAGGGTCGCAACCTTTAGGGTATGTCATTTCCTTCTGGAAAAGGGTGGTGTCATGGTATGGAGCCCAGATACTTACTCATGTTGATACACTATATCTAAGACTGTGTGGTGTTGTTAGAATCGAGCGCTCGGATAAAGATCCCAAAGGACCGGGAGGTGGCATATTCGTGTAGTAGATACCTAGTAACAGAGGTAACTTAGCCTTGTGTTGGTAGAGAGCTGGTTAAGTTCTCGGGACGTCCCGCCAGAGGCGATCCCATGTGGCAGTAGGAAGTTCCTTAGACTGACCATTTGTTGGAAAATCCAAAGAAACAATACGAACCCTTTACGATTGAAAATTGTATAACCTGCCTCCTCAGGAGGTAGCTATAGCAGGCATAATATAATGGTACCTATGCTGGCTAAGATTTATATTCTCTTTTCGAAAGGTTTTCTACACTATGCACTAATAATAATAAAAAAATCAAATGATTCTGCGTAGTAAGCATCTTTGACTAACATAAGAAGAAATCTCCTCCAAGTCTGCGTTTGCATTGTGTGTGTGGAGGGAGGTCTTATGGTAGTTTCATTTTCCAAAAGCATTGCGAATTGACTTTAAAAATTTCTCCTGTTGTTTGTTTTAAAAGATAAACTGTTTTTGTTGCTCACACCAGTCTCATGACTGATGCTGAGTTTATTGTTTCTTTCCTAAACTCTGGATGCTCAGAATTTTCTACACGAGCAGTCGAGAGTTGGGTTTTTCAGATAGTTAGGTTCAGTGGATTATCTGGAGTTAGTTCAGTCTTTAGATTGGACTGCACTTGCTTGTCTTAGTGCATCGTGATGTTGGTTCGAGCCGCTGCTGTTGAAGTTCTCTTTTGAAGAATATCTTAGAGTTATTATTCCACTGCTAGTGTTATCTATTTTTCTTTTCCGCTGCTATTCTCTGTTTCATAACTCTGATGTATATTGATATCTATTGTATCATCTATTGTACCACATACTGTATCAATGCTGTATATCAATGTATTATTAATTTTCCTTCCGCCGTGTTATTTACTTAATTGTGTTATAAGCTCCAGCGAATCGGATTTGAACGTTCGAATCTACGGCATTCGAATATGATGTGAAGTATGGATGTCGATTTTCGAGCGGGAAAATTTCGTATCGTCACAATTAAGTTAAAAACAAATTTAAATTTGTTGAATGTGAATGATGAGAAAATTTATCTTGAATAAGATTAAATAAAATGAGAAATGGATTAAAATTAAATGAAGGTTAACTTAATATTAAATAAATTGAATTAGATATTAAGTGAAACTAGAAAATTTGTAAAGTGAATTAACTCCATTTTAAGCTATAAAATGAATTAATAAAATGTTTACAAACTTAAATTTTAAACTGAAATGTAATTTAAATTGCGACAGAAATTAAATAAAAATAAATGGGTGTAAGTAAATTTATATGATTAATTTAATTTAATTTAAATTGAGCGAAAATAAGAAGAAGAAAAAAATCATAGCCTGGCATACCAAAATGAGAAAAACTTCAACTGAGACAAACAACACAGCATAGAAAAAGACAAATGATTTTCAGAAGATACAAATAATGATATTAGATAAAAGATTTAATGATGGAAGTGTGAAAATTGATTTCCATTGTTTGAAGGTTTTGGGCAATGAATTTAACAGTAACTCGTGTACTGATAATGATAGGATGGAGGAAGAATATTTAGAAGTTAAAGAAGGTGTCAATGTTGTTTTTTTCTTGAAATAAATTTTTATTAGTAAATTTGTTAAAAATAAGAGTTATTTTATACTGTTTGAATTCGGTTTGATTGAAGTATTTAATTTTACTGTTGTTTTTTTGATTTGGAGGTAGTCATCCAGATTAATACTTAACATGTGTATTTGTGCTTGGAACTGAAATCTGAATTATTATCTTAATTAGCAAGTAAACGGGTAAATAAGTTCTTGTTGGATCTGTGTGATTTCTAGTTGTTTGTACTACAATATTAGGTTTTGAATATGTAGATTATGAGTATAATTTTATTAACATTAAATTAAAGGATATTACTATGGCAGTAAGTACTTTAGAATAAGTGATCTATGTAGGATTGATTTCACCCTAGAGGGGGGGTGAATAGGGTGATAGTGATAATTATAAGAAATTATTTGCGGAAGCTTATAAACTAATATTAACACAGATCACAGAATATTACCAGCACAGAAATAAATAGCAGAATAATAAAATGCAGAATAGAACAACACAGAATTTACCCAGCTTCGGCAAAACCCTGCCTACGTGCTGCCCCCAAGGTTTCTACTAGAAATTAGAAAGTCCCTCGCTTACACATGTAAACTCGCTATACCCTCTATTGACTATCCTAACTCTACGCTCAAAACCCTGGCCACAACTCAACTACCGAGTTGCAAATTCCCAAACTACAACACGTAGTTTGTCCCCTAGTCACACGACTAGAAAATTTAAACGGTTTAAAAGAAAATTACAAATTAAAAACAATTTAAAAAATAAAACCCTATTTATAAATTAAAAACCCTTGAGAGAAAATAAAACAGGCCGTCCCCCTTTTATAATTTAACCCGTTCTCCTTTTATTTGCTCGTTCGTTTGTATGAAGATGGCGGCCATTCCTCTGACTCAATTAGGGCTTCTTTCATGCGATCCAATTTAGGGTTTTCGTGATTTCAAAGAAGCCGGCTTTGGTTACTAGATTGAAAGTAAGATTTATCAATTTGTTTGCGTCGTCGATCTCTTGCTTCTCTGTTTTGCTCACGGCTCTTTGATGATCGAGTTCGATTGCTCCGATATGTAATTTGTGCTTTTTGCGTCTTCTGATGTTTCATACATGAACTCGATACATTGATTACCGATGATGATTGGGGTTTTTAAATGGGTTCGATTCCCTGAATTCTCGTCGTATATACTTTATTTGAATTTGTCAATGAATCACCTCGGCCACTTGATTTTATTTCGATGATTGAGATGTTATCTGACTTGTTCAAAAACGTATATTTGTTACTTGATGGTCACGGCGTTGATTGTGATGACCAAGGCTTGATTTTTAACTTGTCAACTTTCTTTGCTACCACGGTTTCGATTTGTTCATCATATTTTGGCTATCCTCGGCATATTGATTTCTGGTATTTTTACTTTGTTTGACTTGTTCATGACTGTGACAATTTCACTATGCTCATTCTGAAATCACTGACCATTGTAGCTGTGTTGTTCTTGCTTCCTTCCTGTACTGATGCATTTGGCATATTTGCTTGTTGGTTTTCATGAGTGATCTTGTTGTTGTATAGACTTTTTCATGCTGCTGTGATGCAGTTTCCTTCACTGTTGTATCTTTGGGAGTTTGCACTGCTTCATGTTGAATTCATTGAAGTATTGATTGTTGCATTACTTAATGTTGTCCCTGTGTTCGACATGGTCTTTGTAGTACTGCATGGTCTCATATGCATTGAACTCTGGTTTTTCATCTTGGCCATTTGGTCGTGCTGTAGTTCAGTTGCACTTGGTCATTTTGTATCTGCATCCTTATCTGTTGCATACATGAGCTTGACACTGTACTTTTATTGTTTGCATTATTGTTGTTGTGTCACTTTGATTTTGGGTCTGCTATGTTATCATCATGTTGGTTTGGTGTGGATATTGTGTTCATTGCTGTTGACATGTTGTTGTACTTGCCTGCTGCCATACTTGTTCACTGGTGCATGTATCACTGTATGTAGCTCATTGAAGTGTTGCTGCATTGAATTTCTTTGAGTTGCAGTTTAGAACAGTTGCTTTTGATCTTGCTTGCATTGTTACTTGGTCGACACTTGCATCACTCTGGTTATTCTTCACTGTTGCTGCACATGTCTTTGTGCAGTTCACTGTGTTCATTTGCTGTCTTGACTTTGTCTAATGTGGTTTCATGCTTGAACTTGATATCATGGTGTATTATTGCACTTTGCACTATCCATACTTCAGTCTGGGTTCACTTGTTCATATTGCCTTTGTACACTTGTTCATACCACTAGTTCATGCGTGCTCTACTAGTTGTTGTGTTGATCACTTTCACTGCAGTTGCATGCAGTTGCTATGCCTTTGTGGTCTTCACTGTGTTCACGCAATTTGGTCTTTGTTGCCTCTGTTATGTTGCTTTGAAGTAATTGGTGTTTTGTTGTAGTTTGTAGCTTGCCACTGACTTTGGTTCTTCGCTTGTGCATATTGTATTCGATACTGTTGCTTTGTTCCATGTACACTTTGATGGTTGCTGTGCACTTTTCGTCATTGTTGTAGTTGTGTTCATGTACACTACTGGCTTATTACAGTGGTCTGACTTGAACTTGATGACTTGAACTTGATTCACTTCATGTTGCCTTGTGTTGAACCCAGTTTTACAGCTCGGGTTTGACCTTGTGCTCGTGTCGTGATTTTAAATATATTGCACGTGAGTTGAACCCGGCTTTGCATTTGGGTTTAACCTGTGCTCACTTGTCCCTGTAGCATTATCAAGTGTCTATCGGTGTGCACGGCCTTGTGGCATATACAGTGATACACTGTGTATGTCACAATGTTCGTGTATGATGAATTCAAATTCAAATGATGACGAACAACCCAAATAACTGAGGCAAATATTATTTTCGAAAACCATATTTTATTTTATATTGCAAAAATATTTTATTTTCAATTTTACTGCGCTAGTTAATATTTTTGCAGATTGCTCAGATGCTAGATTCTAACTGGAAAAAAGTTGAAGATAAAAATACGAGTGTGAGTGATATGTAGTGAGGTGAATATGTAAAATAGTGATGTAGTTAGAAATTGTAATTTAAAATGTATAGTGAATAGTGAGAGTTTGAATTTGTACTATTCAAAATTGTAATAAATATTTGTTTGAATAAAATATTCGTTTGAACTCAAAATCTATGTCATTTAATTTTATTCAGCAAATATTTATTTATTCTATGAAAAATGAAATAGTATATTAACAAATATATTTAAACGAATGTATATATGTTTATTATCATCAAACAAAAATCATATAAGCGCATATTCAACAATCTCCCCCTTTTGATGATAACAAACATATATTTAAGATTTTGAATATGTTAAATGTATTTGATCGTTCAATTTGCTCCCCCTATTTGAATGCTCCCTCTCTACACAAAACTCCCCCTACATATATGCATATAAATAGAAATATGCAAATGAGCCTAGATGCAAATGGAAAATTATTCGACCTTTGCTTGATTTTATTTGACAAAATCTTAACTTTTCTCTCCCCCTTTTGTTATCAGCAAAGGAATAATAGTAATAGAAAAGTAGAGATATAGTGATCGATATTAATTCAACATTAAAAACTCAACTGAATATAAAAATTAAATTTCGTTAAAAAATCAAACAAAAATCATAAATACTTTAATTGACGCATATTCCACTTTAGAATGATAGGAATGATTTCATCAAATAAAACCATATAGTTGTGTCTGTTTGTGGTATATTTATTTCAGGAAATTTGAATATCTACTAACCATGCATAACCGTTAGGACTTTTAAATGAGATTAGTAGTATTCATAAAAAAAAATTATTTTAAAAAAAGAATTCAAGTATCTTCTAACCACGCATAACCGTGAGGACTTTTAAATGTGATTAGAATCAACTTGTCTATTTAATCCATTAATTTTGATATGTGTTCCATACATGCATAACCGTGAGGACTTTTAAATGAGCATGAAAGCACATAATCAACAATCCAAGTAATTCACCCATGCATAACCGTGAGGACTTTTAAATGAGAGTGAATACTTTGGATATTTATTTTTTATTGCTAAAAATATAATAAATTGAAGCACAAATGATTTCCCGTTTAAAATACCACATATTGACATACTATATAGAATTTTGATGAGTGATGGTTGATAGAAAAATGAAAGATATAGAGATGGTCATGGAATTTTTACCAACAAAAGTTTAATAACTCTTGTTTAAATTTCTAAAGAAATTTACTAATTATATTATCTCGAGTCATAATATATGATTAATATCAACACTCGTCTTATTTTCAATCACTATATATCTTTTCAGATAATTAGTAGGGGGTCAGATTAGTTAATATAGTTATTTAAAATCAATTTCAAAGTTATAAAATCAAATTTCCTTAAATACCTAATCTGATACAAGGTCAAAAATGATTTTCTAGAAGGGGTTTTTAAGAAAAATTTCTGCTAAAATAAAAAATTATTTCAAGTGATAAATATGCAGATATTTTCTTTGAAAAACGATGCAGCAAATGAATGTTTCAAAAATTAATCACGTTCCACTAGTAATTTTTCTATCAACTATATTACCAGTGTAATCTGCATATGAATTTCTTTTTCACTCAAAATTATCACTCGTTGAATTTGATAGACCAAACCATGAATTGTGCATCAAAAATTTCAAACTCAATTTTAACAGCAATTTAAATGACATTCTTTTGGATTTGAATTGAGACCGTGTAAACAATCAAACAAATATCATAGTGTCAAACTTAGAAATCATAGGAAGAATAACTATCAACAGTCATTAAAACTTCATTAGTATTTCAAAACAATTTCTTGAAGTTTCAACAATTTCATAAAGTTTCAATAATTTCAAAAATTTCTTAAAATCCTTTTTACAATTTTTTAAATAGAATTCATTAGGATTTTAAGTTGAAGCCATGTAAATAAAAGAAACCGTGAATATAGAATTAGCCAAAAATATTATCATCAATCAATAAAAACACCATCGGCAATCCAAATTAATCGATATAAAGTATTTCAAGGATTGTAGTGTTTTTGGCATAAAAGCATAATTGGCCAACAATTTTGAAAAATCAGAATCAAATTTCATCATCGCATAATTGGCTGATTTAATTCAGAATATGGTGTAGATTTTCACAATAAATATACCTTTACCTGATTTTACCTTTACGATATTTTTCGTTGTTGTCCATTGTGATTCTGTCACCTTTATACTAGGCTAAGGAACTTTGCTTTGTCGTCCGTTGTGTTTCTGGAACAGCCAAAATCCAGAGAGCACCGTTGTTGTTCCTTAGCCTGCCACCATACCTACACGGGAAAAGATTTATGTGACCTATTTGTTTTTATAGGTCCATGGTTGTTAGTGGCAGAATATTTCAAAAAATAATTTTGTGGAGACCCAAAACTATTTATAATTGTTCCCTTTGGCACCCAAATTTGTTTAACTTTCAAAGATTTTATATTTGTGCCTTTTGGAACCCAAATTGGTATAGTTTTCACATGTTTGGGTCTATACCAACAATTATTGTGATCGTGTCCATATTTTCTACAAATTGTGCATATAGAATTAACTTGATTAATATTTCTTTCAACAATTTTCGAACTATTATATCCAAGTCCTTGTCTAACCGTATTAACAGTTTGCTTTCCTAATAGCATATTCAACGATTTTTCACTTTTTGAAAATTTATCTAAAGTCGTTGATAAATGTTGGACTTGTGTTTTGAGAGAATCATTTTCGTTTAACAATTGTGTGCACTTTTTAATAGAATTCTCTCTCATAGTATTTTCTTTCTCTTTTAAAATCAGAATTTCATTTTCAAGAGATTTTATATTGATTTCTGATTTTTTAATTTCTTCTTCGAATGTTGGACACTTATCACACTTAGGGATCCTACTCTGATAGGTTTTAACTAATTTGTCAAGTTGTTCATTACATTCTATCAAAGTATATTTTTGTGATTCAAGTTTAGCATATTTTTCCCTAAGTCGTTCGTAACAGCCGTTTACTTCATGAAAATATATAAGCAACTCGGAATGAGTAAGTTTTGATACCTCACTTGGCTCATCGTCATCACTGTCAGTTATATCACCTCGTAGGCACAAATCCGCTTTTTTGCTTCCACTGCTAGTGCTTTGATCATCCTCGTCTGTTTCATCCCAAGTGGCTTCAAAAATTTTCTTTTTCTGTTTCTTTCCATGGCTGAATTTAATTTGTGGACAATCGGGCTTGATATGACCGGGTTTGTTGCAATTATAACAAATGATCTTCTGATCTTCTGAGTGGTCAAATGCTTTGCCTATTCTGCTTTTCAATTCCTGATTTCGAGCTGGATTTCCGTGTTTGCGATGCCATTTTTTGAATTTCCTTACTAACAGCTCTAGTTCTTCTACACCATCGTCATCGTCATCACTTTTAGTTGTTCCTTTGAGAGCTATCGATTTCTTTCGAGTATCTCCTCCTTCACACTCTTCTTTGAATTTTATCTCTAGCTCATATGTGGTGAGATTTCCAATGAGCTCTTCAACTTTGAGTTGTTTTAATCTTTTGATTCTTGTATGGCTTTTACTTTTGCTTCAAAGCTTCGTGGAAGGACTCAGAGGATTTTCCGGACTATTTCCAATTCGGTGTATGTTTTCCCGAGACCTTTTGATTTGTATACGATATTGGAAAGTCGTCCGTACATCTCTTTGACATTTTCTTCCTTCGCCATTGTAAAGTTCTCGTATTCGCTGCTTAGCATGGCAAGGCGAGATTCTTTGACTTGAGATGTTCCTTCGTGAGTCACTTCGAGTGTGTGCCATATTTCCTGCGCAGATAGACAATGTGAGACACGATTAAATTCAAATTGATCCAATAAACAGATAATAGAATTCATAGCTTTAGCATTAGTATTTTGTAATTTATTTTCTAGTTCTGTCCATTGTTCCTTTGGTTTCTCTATTTCCTGATTACCTACAGTTATAGTTGGTATTCTATAACCTGTCTCAACAATATCCCAAGCGTCAAAGGTTTTCAGAAAAATTTTCATCCTATTTTTCCAAAAGCATATTCACCATTGAACATTGGTGGTCTAACTATCGACTGACCCTCTGCAAAAGCATTATTAAAAGAAGCCATTTTAAAAATTCAAATTTTTAAAACAAAAACTGATTTTTTTTAAAACGAATTTTTAAAACAAATGATGACTTCTATTCCTAGCTCTAATACCACTTATAGGATCGATTTCACCCTAGAGGGGGGGTGACTAGGGTGATAGTGATAATTATAAGAATTAATTGCGGAAGCTTATAAACTAATATTAACACAGATCACAGAATATTACCAGCACAGAAATAAATAGCAGAATAATAAAATGCAGAACAGAACAACACAGAATTTACCCAGCTTCGGCAAAACCCTGCCTACGTGCTGCCCCCAAGGTTTCTACTAGAAATTAGAAAGTCCCTCGCTTACACACGTAAACTCGTTATACCCGCAATTGACTATCCTAACTCTACGCTCAAAACCCTGGCCACAACTCAACTACCGAGTTGCAAATTCCCAAACTACAACACGTAGTTTGTCCCCTAGTCACGCGACTAGAAAATTTAAACGGTTTAAAAGAAAATTACAAATGAAAAACAATTTAAAAAATAAAAACCTATTTATAAATTAAAAACCCTTGAGAGAAAATAAAACAGGTCGTCCCCCTTTTATAATTTAACTCGTTCTCCTTTTATTTGCTCGTTCGTTTATATGAAGATGGCGGCCATTCCTCTGACTCAATTAGGGCTTCTTTCATGCGATCCAATTTAGGGTTTTCGTGATTTCAAAGAAGCCGGCTTTGGTTAATAGATTGAAAGTAAGATTTATCAATTTGTTTGCATCGTCGATCTCTTGCTTCTCTGTTTTGCTCACGGCTCTTTGATGATCGAGTTCGATTGCTCCGGTATGTAATTTGTGCTTTTTGCTTCTTCTGATTTTTCGTACATGAACTCGATACATTGATTGCCGATGATGATTGGGGTTTTTAAATGGGTTCGATTCCCTGAATTCTCGTCGCATATACTTTATTTGAATTTGTCAATGAATCACCTCGGCCACTTGATTTTGTTTCGATGATTGAGATGTTATCTGACTTGTTCAACAACGTATATTTGTTACTTGATGGTCACGGCGTTGATTGTGATGACCACGACTTGATTTTTAACTTGGTCAACTTTCTTTGCTACCACGGTTACTATTTGTTCATCATATTTTTGCTATCCTCGGCATATTGATTTCTGGTATTTTTACTTTGTTTGACTTGTTCATGACTGTGACAATTTCACTATGCTCATTCTGAAATCACTGACCATTGTAGCTGTGTTGTTCTTGCTTCCTTCCTGTACTGATGCATTTGGCATATTTGCTTGTTGGTTTTCATGAGTGATATTGTTGTTGTATAGACTTTTTCATGCTGCTGTGATGCAGTTTCCTTCACTGTTGTATCTTTGGGAGTTTGCACTGCTTCATGTTGAATTCATTGAAGTATTGATTGTTGCATTACTTAATGTTGTCCCTGTATTCGACATGGTCTTTGTAGTACTGCATGGTCTCATATGCATTGAACTTTGGTTTTTCATCTTGGCCATTTGGTCGTGCTGTAGTCCAGTTGCACTTGGTCATTTTGTATCTGCATCCTTATCTGTTGCATACATGAGCTTGACACTGTACTTTTATTGTTTGCATTATTGCTGTTCTGTCACTTTGATTTTGGGGCTGCTGTGTTATCATCATGTTGGTTTGGTGTGGATATTGTGTTCATTGCTGTTGACATGTTGTTGCACTTGCCTGCTGCCATACTTGCTCACTGGTGCATGTATCACCGTATGTAGCTCATTGAAGTGTTGCTGCAATTAATTTCTTTGAGTTGCAGTTTAGAACAGTTGCTTTTGATCTTGCTTGCATTGTTACTTGGTCGACACTTGCATCACTCTGGTTATTCTTCACTGTTGCTGCACATGTCTTTGTGCATTTCACTGTGTTCATTTGCTGTCTTGACTTTGTCTAATGTGGTTTCATGCTTGAACTTGATATCATGGTGTATCATTGCACTTTGCACTATCCATACTTCAGTCTGGGTTCACTTGTTCATATTGCCTTTGTACACTTGTTCATACCACTGTTTCATGCGTGCTCTACTAGTTGCTGTGTTGATCACTTTCACTGCAGTTGCATGCAGTTGCTATGCCTTTGTGGTCTTCACTGCGTTCACGCACTTTGGTCTTTGTTGCCTCTGTTATGTTGCTTTGAATGAATTGGTGTTTTGCTGTAGTCTGTAGCTTGCCACTGACTTTGGTTCTTCGCTTGTGCATATTGTATTCGATACTGTTGCTTTGTTCCATGTACACTTTGATGGTTGCTGTGCACTTTTCGTCATTGTTGTAGTTGTGTTCATGTACACTACTGGCTTATTACAGTGGTCTGACTTGAACTTGATGACTTGAACTTGATTCACTTCATGTTGCCTTGTGTTGAACCCAGTTTTACAGCACGGGTTTGACCTTGTGCTCGTGTCGTGATTTTAAATATATTGCACGTGAGTTGAACCCGGCTTTGCATTTGGGTTTAACCTGTGCTCACCTGTCCCTGTAGCATTATCAAGTGTCTATCGGTGTGCACGGCCTTGTGGCATATACAGTGATACACTGTGTATGTCACAATGTTCGTGTATGATGAATTCAAATTTAAATGATGACGAACAACCCAAATAACTGAGGCAAATATTATTTTCGAAAACTATATTTTATTTTATATTGCAAAAATATTTTATTTTCAATTTTACTGCGCTAATTAATATTTTTGCAGATTGCTCAGATGCTGGATTCTAACTGGAAAGAAGTTGAAGATAAAAATACGAGTGTGAGAGATATGTAGTGAGGTGAATATGTAAAATAGTGATGTAGTTAGAAATTGTAATTTAAAATGTATAGTGAATAGTGCGAGTTTGAATTTGTACTATTCAAAATTGTAATAAATATTTGTTTGAATAAAATATTCATTTGAACTCAAAATCTGTGTCATTTAATTTTATTCAGCAAATATTTATTTATTCTATGAAAAATGAAATAGTATATTAACAAATATATTTAAACGAATGTATATATGTTTATTATCATCAAACAAAAATCATATAAGCGCATATTCAACAATCTATTGACTTAAACAATTTTTAGTACTAAATTCATTAATTATGTAGCTTTAGGTGTGTAATTAATGTTGCTGCAAGATTCATGGTTGTTCCCATGTGTAACTTATAATATTGTTCTGTCACTTTTGTGTGACAATGTGATTGTATTTATGTTAGGGTAACTAATGTTTAATTCACTTATTATGTATTTGTATTAGTGTGAGTTGGACTGGGCTTGTTTTGTTGTATAGCGATGAACTATTGTTATTCCCATAATATGTGAAAGATTCTGAAATGTACTAGCAAAATTTATTAATATAAATGAAATTGACAGTGATAGAAAGAAAAAAAATAAAAATGGATTCCATTTACAAAATGTTTATAATAAACTAAAATGGTTTATGAAAGGGTTTATAAATTATATTTGTATTAAAAAGAATATATGAAGTGCTAATAAAATATAATTCAATTTGAACATGGTGAAATGAAACGATTTATAAAATGCATTGTAAAAAAATTATATGGAACTTGTAAAACAAAAGGATGAATTAATTGAAATGAATAAATTGAATTTAAACGAAATAGATTTGAATAATTTGGAAGTAAACCAATTGAATTTAATAAAAAACTGAATGTGTAACATCCCGCATATTTGTCGATTGTATATTTAAATATTTTATCGTTCGTCGGATTTTGGTCCGAAAAGCTATTTTTTGCAAACAGTCGAATTGGGACTCGAGACCACCCCCATTGAGTTCAAAATGCCGTTTGTGACCTTTTTGAGTATAAGCTTCGATATGTTTGGAGAAAGTTGATTTTTGCTACTTTTTCCCGCTTATGACTTTGGTTTGGACTGCACCCTTATTAGCTCAACCCAACCCCCTTCTCTTCATAACTTCTCCTCTTTGATTAAACACTCAAGCTTTAGCAACAATGGTGGAAGAGAATGGGAAATAGAAATTTCTAAGCCCTAGTTTCCATTAGCAAATCCATCTTCTTGCTCCAAACTCAAGTGAACCCATTGGTAAGTATCTCCTTCTTCTTCTCCAACTCATTCTCTCTTTGATTTCAGAAAATTCCTAAACCTAATTTAGGAAATGTTTCTCCTTTAAGCTTAGATTGAAGCTTCTTGAGTTGTTATTGAAGAGGAATTGATCTTAGCTTGTTCTTAAAGCTTCTCCTTCATTGATTTGGGTTTAAAGGTGAGATTTTTATCTCACATCTTTGTCTATAATTATCTTCGATTGTTAGTATGAATTCCTAACACTTATTCTTGTGTAATTGATTTTGGTTTGGATTGATTTTGTGTATAATCCAATTTTTGGTGTTTTGGTCTAATTTGTGAAAATCCTATTATGGATATTTGGACATTTATATTTGAGGCGTATCGAAGAGCCGTTTAGGCTGGGTTGTCGTTCGACGTAATTCCTTAGTCATCGCCATTTGCTCGTTCGATCGTTTCCGATATTCGTTTGGCCATTTTTGGCCTAGGTTCAGGGAATGCCCTGAACCTTTCATTCAGACGTGTGAAACGTAATATTCATACGTCTGAATATTGTCTGGGAAGTTTTCTATTCCTAGATTCAGACGTCTGAATATATGGTTTCAGACGTCTGAATTGGTTCTATTTCAAACAGAAAGGAAATAGGCTAAAATATGCATATTTCAGACATCTGAAACACTTGATTCAGACGTCTGAATTGTGTTCTGGAAATTTTTATATTTCCAGATTCAGACGTCTGAACCACTTGTTTCAGACGTCTGAATCAGCAGTGTTTTGCCTGCTTGCCTTTTCGCTTGAGAATTCCAATTTAAATCGATTCGTGATGATCCTATTTGTTGTTATCATTTATTATGACTTTGATGACTCCTTTTTAGGGATTTTTGAATATCCATTTCGATGGATTCTTTATCGGTTTCTTTGGATTTTATTCACGTCTTCGAATGTGAATTTTACTGATTGATTGTTCTTACAATCTTCTTTGTGATTTGTCACTTTAAAAATATAAAGGTTTTCTATACTAGTAGTAAATATCAAAACTCTTTCTTCAAATGATTTCAACACTATTTTATTACAAAGCTCGTTTTCTGAAACCGTTTTCCAATCTATTAGTATATACAAACCTTTACCTCACTCGTATAAGAAATCTAATTAAACGACTTAGTAAAACAAGTGGTATGAAACTCTTGCGTTTACTTCGTTGGTTAATTCTTGGACTTGTTCGATTGAATCTCTTGTGACAATTTTCTAGTGGAGATCTACAATTTGTTCGTAAATATTTAAGTTAAGCTAGTGGTTATGGGACATGAAGCTAAGCTCATATATTTACTAGCTTATTGTAATTGACACTTCTCATTGATCATGACGATCATCTTTGTGGTTTGGACTAGCAATGTTCGATGTCTCTTTGTTTATGTGGAGGACCGTTCCTCATTTTATTGAGCTTCGTCTCATTTCTCACATGGGTCGTACCTTTTTAGGTGCGTCAATGTTTTATTATGCATGGGGTGTACCTTTCTAGGTGCATCGATGTTTTTTTATACATGGGTCGTACCTTTTTAGGTGCGTCAATGTTTATTTATGCATGGGGTGTACCTTTCTAGGTGCATCGATGTTTATTTACTTCGTGGAGCAATCGGCTCAATAAGTCGGGACATGGGGCGTATCTTTCTAGGTGCGTCGATGTTCGTCTATGCATGGGACGTGTCTTTCTAGGTGCGTCGATGTTTGACTTAGCATGGGGTGCATCTTTCTAGGTGCATCGATGTTAGACATTACATGGGGTGTATCTTTCTAGTGCATCGATGTTTAATTATGCATGGGACGTATCTTTCTAGGTGCATCGATGTTTATTTATGCATGGGGCGTGTCTTTCTAGGTGCGTCGATGCTAGAGCATGGGGCGTATCTTTCTAGGTGCGTCGATGTTCGACTGTGCATGGGGCATGTCTTTCTAGGTGCGTCGATGTCCAGTTTGTGGGATTGGCCATCCTTTTTCTTGTGATTTCTGGATTTCGTGTGTTGAATTCTGGAATTTATGTTTCACCAACTTTTACGATTGGCATTGATATATGTGTCATTTATTGTGGCTTGGTGAATGAAATTAGGAGTATGACATTCCTTTTGATCCTTGAGTTGATTATTGTGATATTGATTAATCTCTTGTTGATTTTCAACTACTTATTTATCACAGCTTGGCATTGTGATTATTATACGTTTAGTCATATCTCTTATTCTATATCATTTCATCTGATATTTATAGCTAGACTGATCCGTTTAATATTTTCTTATTAAACAATAGTCGGGTCAGACTGAGATTTCACAGGTGCTTCTGCTTGACTCCATAATGTATACTTATTCTTTTGTGTAGTTTGTGTAACTATTCTTTTGTGATATGGAGGATCTTTTTGACCACTACTCTGATATACACTTTCAGGTGTTAGTTATATATTCATATCTTCTTCCGCCTTTGTGATATGAATTATCTGTGACTGATTTGTGTTATGCTTGTTTCTATATTTGTTTCCGAAGATATTATAGCCACTGTGTAGTAGCTTTGAGTTTGTGTCGGCATGTCGGATTTCCACTTGAAAAGAATTGCATGTTATACTATCTGACATATCGATGCTCGCACAAAGCAATTACATGGATGGTCGCTCCTCAACAGCCTTATTCTCCGTGCTAGTTGACAGCATTCACCGTAATGTTCTTGGCTAGCATGGGTATAGAGGTGGGGCGTCACAGCTTGGCATCAGAGCCAAACTTCGGAACAATATGGAATAATGTAACAAGGATCATCGTCCTAAGTCTACCTTAGGAGTCGTGCTTTAGGATCTTATTCGGGTCACCATATTACTGCATGTCCCGTACTTCAAAGTAAGAAGGAGGGAGAGCTCAATGTAGTGCAAGCTCCTGGTAACACTTCTCGTGGTCAAGGTATTTCTCATTTAATCCTTGATTACATTTATTTTGTGATCTTCTTATTTGAGTTCTTTTTGATATGGGTTTCATCTCACTATTTTATATCAAAAGAACTTGTCGATTCTTTTTCTTTGAATATTTTGGGCTTGATGACTTCTTTGAGGATTGCGAATCCGGATGGTAGATCTGCAACACTCAATTTGCTTTTATTTGATGTCGAAAATTATTTTATGTGAATTTTCTTTCCGAGCCAATATTTTTACTTAGGCTCCTGAATTGATTTGTGCGATAGGATTGGCTTAATCATTAATGAAGCCTATATCCTATTTTCTCGTGTGGACTATTTCTCTTCGACATTTTCAATCTGTTAAGCAGATTTCTATTTTTCCTTTATGATTTTGATTCCAACTTGATGGCATAATTTTATTCCTTATGCCCACTTATAAGGAAAGTGTTATTTCTCTCATTCATGTAGTTAGAGAAATTTTCCGGTATTTTTGAGCTTGTCTTAGGATTATCACCTAAGTAATCTTTTGTGTGGTGCTAAGGTCTTTTCAGTTTGACCTTGCCACCGATTTTCATTTGGCTACGAGTCGCGTGAATTAGCATTCCACTTACGCACTCCGCACTCGTTATGATTCGAATGAATGACTTATTTTGTCATTCAATTTGTCCAGCTTATTTCATCCATTTTATATATAAAATATTCTATGAATATTTCGATGAGACCATTCTTGTATTTATTGGTTTTGGATGAAAATAGAAATTTAAAATTTTGTAAATCTTTTTCGTAAGATTTATTTATAAGTACAATTCGATTTTGATCTTAAAACGAGCAAAGAATATTCTTAAAGGTTTTTGAGAAACATGTTTATCATATAGAAGATGATTTTGTAATTGTATTGCCCGTTGAGTGCTTTAAGAATTTTGGTCGACGCGCTTGATCAACGTTATCAATAGGAATTTCCTAAACGCTTTGATGAGACAATCAGACACAGTATATTGACTTGAAAATAGTAAATTTTTCTAGAAAGATTATTACATAATGATAAATGTAATTTTGTAAGTTTTAACTTTTCAGGAAAGAAGATTATTTAAAAGGAATTCTTTCTTTTCGATACTCTTGTTCTTGTGATTCCCGAGGGGAACCAAGACTTTATCTTTTGTACCAATGCTTATCGTATTGGTTTGGATGCTGTTCTCTTACATAAGATAACGTGCTATCACTTGTGCTTCTAAATCATTATAGCTTATCGAGACTAGATATGCCACTCATGATCTAGTGCTCGCGGCTATTGTTTTTACTTTTGGAATTTGGCATCACCATATTTGGATGAGAGTTCAACGGTTCCCAAATCCTAGGGATTACTCTTGGGAATCCAAAGAATTCATCGAGCGATCCCGTTCAGGCTTACTCTTTCGTGCTCTTTATGGTGAACTTCTTATTTCAGTTTTCTTTTGTGTTGATATGCTTCTATGGTTGTTACTTCTTATTTTCTTCTTAAGTATTGCGAGGACGCAATTTCTTTAAGGAGGGGAGTCTGTAACAACCCGCATATTTGTCGATTGTATATTTAAATATTTTATTTAAATATTTTATCGTTCGTCAGATTTTGGTCCGAAAAGCTACTTTTTGCAAACAGTCGAATTGGGACTCGAGACCACCCCATTGAGTTCAAAATGTCGTTTGCGACCTTTTTGAGTATAAGCTTCGATATGTTTGGAGAAAGTTGATTTTTGCTACTTTTTCCCGCTTATGACTTTGGTTTGGACTGCAATCTTATTAGCTCAGCCCAACCCCCTTCTCTTCATAACTTCTCCTCTTTGCTTAAACACTCAAGCTTTAGCAACAATGGTGGAAGAGAATGGGAAATAGAAATTCCTAAGCCCTAGTTTCCATTAGCAAATCCATCTTCTTGCTCCAAACTCAAGTGAACCCATTGGTAAGCATCTCCTCTTCTTCTCCAACTCATTCTCTCTTTGATTTCAGAAAATTCCTAAACCTAATTTAGGAAATGTTTCTCTTTTAAGCTTAGATTGAAGCTTCTTGAGTTGTTATTGAAGAGGAATTGATCTTAGCTTGTTCTTAAAGCTTCTCCTTCATTGATATGGGTTCAAAGGTGAGATTTTTATCTCACATCTTTGTCTATAATTATCTTCGATTGTTAGGTATGAATTCCTAACACTTATTCTTGTGTAATTGATTTTGGTTTGGATTGATTTTGTGTATATTCCAATTTTTGGTATTTTGGTCTAATTTGCGAAAATCCTATTATGGATATTTGGATATTGATATTTGAGGCGTATCGAAGAGCCGTTTAGGCTGGGTTGTCGTTCGACGTAATTCCTTAGTCATCGCCATTTGCTCGTTCGATCGTTTCCGATATTCGTTTGGCCATTTTTGGCCTAGGTTTAGGGAATGCCCTGAACCTTTCATTCAGACGTCTGAAACGTAATATTCAGACGTTTGAATATTGTCTGGGAAGTTTTCTATTCCCAGATTCAGACGTCTGAATATATGGTTTCAAACGTCTGAATTGGTTCTGTTAACCTCGTTTTGCCAACGATTCAAGGACTGGACCGACTCATCGACTCAAAGGATGGACCGACTCATCTACTTAGAGGGATATGACGACTCAAGGGGTTAACGGTTCACAAGGTAGGACGGCTCGGTGAGTTACCGACTCATCAAGACTATCGCCTCAACGACTCATGGTAAGCAGCGACTCAGAGCTTACAACGACTCGGTGGATCAACGACTCAACAAGTTCGCGACTTATCATATGAGATGACTCAGGGGAAGTAGCGACATAAGAAGGTGGATCCTTGTGCCGCTTCATTTATATACCGCTACCTGATAAGTCGTTAACGGCTTAACGACTCACAACTTAGAATGACTCGTCCACGACTTAAAGCCATTGGGTCGTAATCCATTGCCACAGTGCCTATGCCAAGGAAGATTGAAACGTAAGCGACTCAGGACTTGGCATAAAATCCAGCAGAGGAATAAGCCATGGATAAATCAAGGGTTGGTTCGATGAGTCGGCCACGACCTAATTTGACTCGGCCACGAGCCAAGCATGGGTCGAACACGACTCACGACTCAGGGCTGAAAACTCCTATAAATACATGGCCACCTCCAACATGGAGAGGACTTTTGGCTCATTCATTTCAAGCGTCGTTACTCTGCTGCATTCCGAACTACTTCAACACTTAAAGCTTTTGAGATACAAAGAACGCCTCAAGGAACTTCACGAAGAAATCATACATGTCCAACATGAGTTCAAAGATTTTGATCGACATTGAAGTTTAGGCTACTTGTTCTAAGTCACTTGTAACTCGAAGTGTGTTGTAATCAAAGTGTAATTGCATCGACTTGTAATCAAATCGTCAATAAAGATATTCAAAGTGGACGTAGGCTCTCTCTTAAGCCGAACCACTATAAAATTGCTGTTGTTTACTGCTTTTCCGCTATTATCTTCTTATAATCTGTTCCCGAGCTATCGGGTGGTGCTTTCACAATTACACTTCATACACCGGGGTGTTAGCGTTCAAATTTTAGCGTTAACATTTTTGGTGCTTTCACTGAGAACTGAACTCAGGCTGTCTTCACCATTGCTCCACGAAAGATTGTTGAGAGAATCTCTTTGAAGACCAGAAGTTTATCAGAAATTATGGCTCCTGGTAGGAAGAGTAGATCTGTCAGATCCGGGAGTGCAAATGAGGGAACCACCACTTCTCCGACACCAAATCAGGCAATTCCAACTGTTGGAGTTACAAGGTCAGAATTGGACGCTGTAATTCTAGGGTTGAATCAGCAGTTGAATGCTCAGAATGCGCAGTTGGAGGCTCAAAATATACAAAATGCTTTAATCTTGAATAGGCTGAATGATTTGCTTGGGACTAACCGTCAACCAGTGAATAATGAGACAACCTTTGCCGAAGATACCCATGACTCCCAAGAGAAAGGTATTCCTCAAAGAGCAGAAGGCACCGCCGCAGGGGCACCTTCCCAAGCTGAAGGTTCAAGGCCACAGCCAACCTTTCAAACTTCCGAAAGAGCAGCTGACATCTGCCAGGAGAGGCCTCCGAATGATGAGGAGTACCTATCAGCGATGATTCGCTCAATTATGAAAGAGAGCATGCAGAGGCAAGAGGACGAAAAGGATTGGGGGTTTGCCCCGAGCAAAACTCCATTCACCGAAAAGATCTTAAAGGCAGAGTTTCCCAAGAATTTTGTTCCTCCTACTATCCCGGCCTATCAAGGGATTAGCGACCCCAACCAATTCCTATACAGATACGATTGGCATATGACTGGGGCACGAGCATCAGATGAGATTAAATGTCGATACTTTCCTGTGTATTTGGAAGGGGTTGCTTTGCTTTGGTTCACCAAGCTACCGGTTCGATCCATAGACCAATTTTCCGATTTAACCCGAAAATTTAAAGAACAATTCAGGTTGTATGCATCAAGGGCGAAAGATATAATGTCACTGTCCGACCTTGAACAAGCACCTGGAGAATCCATCAAGTCTTTTTTGAACCGTTTCAACATAGCTCTGGCTGAGGTAGATAACGCGGAGCCCCGAATGATCTTAACATACTTAATGCGAGCCATCAACAGATCAAGCGAGTTTGGAAGATGGATGAAAATGAAAGAACCTAATTCACTTGAGAAGTTCTATAAAAAGGCCGACGAATTCATGCGGCTAGAAATCCTCTCAGGGCCATCTAAGATAATTATAGCTGAAGTCAAAGATAACAATGATGCTTCTAACAGAGAAGGGTTCGGAAGCCAGAAAAGGGAAAACGACGGAGGAAAGAAGCAGGGAAATGAGAAGAAACCTCGCCGCTTTGACCCTTCAAGTTTTACCCCCCTTACTGATACACCGGAAAGGATTTACCTGGCAACGAAGGATGTCATCAAGTATCCCAAACCACATGAGATGAGTAGAGGTGCACAAGATAACGGAAAATTCTGTCGATTCCACAATCAGCCTGGTCACGACACTGACCAGTGCCGCCAATTAAAAAATGTGATTGAAGAGTTGCTGAAACAGAATAAACTGCAACAATATGTGAAGAAAGACAGAACTGACCCAACCTCATCCGCTCATGGGGTGCAACGTCCTGCTAATCAATCCGGCTCACGCGACAAAACTGCAGAGCAGGAGTCCGAGAAACTTGTCATAAATTGACATATGGATCAAAAACAATGAATCCTCCGGGATCTTAGAACAGCATTTATTTGCATCCGTACCTTGCTTAATTTCATTGTTTGAACTTGTAAAACGATGATGGATGTATAATTCTTGCGCTGTGAACCATTGTAAAACTGATTCGAATTTAAAGAACTATAAACTTTGTGTTCTTTACTATTGCTCATTTTATTTCGATATGTAAGATACTATAAATGTATTATTAAAATGTCGATTTAAATTTGCAGGCAATCAAAGTAAAGCCTGTCCATTCAGCGTATCATAAGGCTAAGCGATTCTCATGAACCACGACATAAGCAAATCACAAGTTGCAAAAGCTCCGAACTCAAAGAAGTGCTATTTGCAAACAATTGAGGATTCCACTAAAACGGGCACTTTCTGAACAAGAAAGTTCCAGACTCTTGCCCCGTGGTTTCACTCGGTAATATAGCACTCTCTTTGAGCAAAAAGGAATAGCTTGCAAAAGAAAGGGGCATATACCCGAAGTGATAACAAGGAATCGCTAAGAAGCACATGGTAGAAAGACCAAATGCTTCTCTTCGGAGACCAAATGCTTCTCTTCGGAGACCAAATGCTTCTCTTCGGAGACCAAATGCTACTCTTCGGAGCCTAAAGCCCACTTCGGAGGCACAACTCTTCGGAGGATAAAGACCTTTAACGAGGCATATGCCGCAAAAAAGAAAGTTCTCTACTCAACAAAAAAGATTGGGGGAGTCATGACCCTCCAACCATGAGAGAGTAACTTCCAGGCAATAAAAGCCCTCTTCGGAGGCCCATTTCACAAGGAGTTGAAGTGTTACAACCGCTCTTCGGAATTTCACTTCACCAGAATTGAAATGTAAAACAAAATAAAAACCTCTTCGGAGGCACACGTTTCACCAAGATTGAAGTAAAACTTCCAAGTGTTGAAACGTGAAAAAGTCTTCCTCAGAGGTGCAACTTTTCAAAGAAACAAAAATCAAGAAGCCCTTCACTGTGGCAAATAAAAAAAAAATTCCTCATTAAAAGCACACTTTAACTTTCAAAGGAAGAGTGAACTACTTGTTCTAGAAAGTTCTCTTCCTCAAAAAGAAGTTGAAGTGTCTTACAAATACCCACTTTACCACATAGAAGATTTCATTCAATAAAATGTGTATATGCACAAAATAAAGAGTGATATCTTCGAAAGTTGAAGCATAGAAACTTATTTGTGCTCTATTTTTTAATGAAATCATATTCCTCCAAATGTGGAATAATTATTCTCTAAAAAATAAAAGCACAAGTTCCTCATGAAATGAAATATTACAATGGGCTTATGGTATAGGGGCGGCATGGCATAACTACATCGGTAAAATTGCGCTCGAACAATATATATACCACAAGCTCACTGCAATATCGAACAAAGAAACTTGTACAAAAATGAATAGTAAATGCATTCTCAGATATAGACAGAAGTTTATACAAAGAAAAAGAATCATTTTATTCAACACTATTTTATATACAGGTACAGGTTCCAACAAAAGAAAAGGAGGGGGCCGGTACCCGCACAATTTCCGGTCATTGCATGCAAAAAAAAGGCAAAAAAGCGATATGAAAGCCACAGAACCAGAGCCATCATTTCTTCTTCCGCCCACCTTTCGAGCCCGCACCTGGCCGAATGACCAACTTTTTAGGTCGGCTTGTAAGGGTAGGGGATGAAGGAGAAAGAGGCTCGATCGGACTTTCTTCCGTCTCTTCTTCGCCAGTTAAAGATTCCTTCTTATTCTTCTTCTTGGAAACTCCCCGCTTCCCTCTCTTCTTGGAGGAAGGCCCACTCCCTGGAGAAAGAAGTTTGGATAACGGTTCAGCGTCGGAGCCAGTGGGTTCTGGCGTCCTCTCGCTTCCTTCAGTTTCTTCTCCTTTCGGATCTTGAGAAGCAACGGGATCATCTAAGCCGTGAAGGGCTTCTATTTGCTCTTCTTGTGACCCGGGTTGCGAGGCAGAAGGAGGAGTGACCTTAGGAAGCGGAGAAGGAATAATTGGAGGAGGAGAAGCCTGAACAATGCCCAACGTTTTCTCTGCAGAAGGAAAAAAGTTTAAGTCAGCAAAAAGCGGAGATAAAGGTTCGCCGAGATTCAAGAAGTAGTCAAAAAGCCCATCAAGTTCATAAGAAACAGATGAGCAGTCTACTTGGGCAAGATTGTCAGTAGGGTTACCTGCAGAAGTCGGTTCCCTGATGTCAACTTCGTAAGCCTGTGCCTCGGCACTCTCGCCGCCCTCATCCCCACCTTGTATGCTTGTAATATCAGTGGTGACTTTAGTAGGAGATGGGGAATGAGAACTAGAACCGATAATATCAATTTCGGCTGAAGGAGAAGGTTGAATTGGAGTAGTTGAGGTGATTTTTCCTGAATATTCTCCTGCCGCTGTTTCGGCTCTCAATCTTGCAAGCTGTTCTCTCCCCTTGGCAAGAGCGGCGCGGGCATCATCATCAAGTTAATGCTCTTCAAGAGCTGACTCAGCATAGCCAGCGCCTTTACCACCGAGCATATCGAGTGCTGCCTCCCAAACTTCAGCTAGTGTAATTTCATACTTAGGGCCTAGAAAGGCGAGGCTACCACGCCCCAAAATGCTGTGCAGATAGAAATCAAATAATGTTGAGCTAATGTTGGCCTTCGTTGCCTCGTGAGAATCTTCAGCTGCAATTTTGCCGGCAACGGCCTCATCACGCTCCATTTCAGCTTTAGAAAGTTGAAGCTTCAGCATTTGAATCTCCGCCTCTTGGGAGCTGTTTTTCTTCTGAAGCTCTTCAATGTCAGCAATATAGCCCTCGCTAATTCTTTTCTGCACTTCGAGCCTGTCTTCGGCATCCCTTTGGCTAGCATGGGCATCTCTCACTTGTTTGAGGAGCACTTCTTCTTTTTGAGAATAAGAAGTAGAGGAAGCAACAAGCTCTTGTTTCAGTTCTTCAACTTTTGCTTCAAGCTCCTCGTTGTAAGAAGCAATGCTTCTCATCTCGGTGTCATGTTGCTCGAGCACCTTTTGCCATTCGGCTTTATCATTTTCCATGGTGAGCATGGCCTCTATGTTTGCACGATTAACCCTCTGAAGCTCGTCAACAAGTTTCTGCCAGTTCGACATCCTCTCAATGTCAAGCTTAACGGCGTCAAGGTTTCGTAACATGGCAGACTTGTCAATGGGGACCAAGTCAAGGTCAAACCTTACTCCCTTTAGACACCATTGAGGAAATCGACTTTGCAAAGTGGTAGGACCCGGTCCAACTTGGAATTTGGGTCTGCTAATTATAGTTTGGATGTCTGACTTCCCGAGAGCGGGAGAGCCGGAAGGAATATCAAGCGAGGCAGGGGCGGTAACGTTTTCAGGAGTTATAGTGGTGTGCTTCTCACCATGTCGCGCTCGCTTGCTCGAATCTTCAACCACATGACCTTTTCCTCTGTCGTCATGGGTTTTTCTTTTATGGGAATCGTCACCTCTCTGTGAAGAATCGTGGCGCTCTTCCCTCTCCCTTCTTTCGTAGCGCTCCTCTTGAGCACTCTTCTCTTGAGCCTTTCGGGCAGCTCTTTCTTCATCAGATTCTCTGTAAGAGGGGAGGTAACGCCTATAATCATATTGGCTACGCCTCCCGTAGCGCTGGAAATCATCGTAGTATGAGCTGCTGCGCCCCATCGGAGAATCTGAAAAAAAAAAAGATAAGCTTTAGAAATCAAGAAGATAAGTGCATAGAAGTGCTGAAAAATCCTAAGGTGTGCGTGACGTGGAAACTATACGCGCCGAACGACGAACCGCTCGACAGTCGAGGGGTAGTGACAGGCTTTGTAACTAATGGCAGTTCTTGTGCTAAAGGAGTTTGCTTAAGAGCAGAGGTCGTTTCGGCCGCCGAAGATATAATTTTAGCAGTGGTAGAGTCATCCTTAAAGAGTTCTTGAGAAGTGATTATTATGTCACTTAAACTCCCAAAAGTATCAACTCCAAGATCAACGTTCTCATCAGTATGAGGAAGGGGCTCCTCTTCTTCAGTTATAGGGGCAAGTGCAGGCTTTTCGGACGGCTCCGCATCATCCCTTGGAGTAGAACATTTTACTAGTGAAGTTTCTATAGAGGTTCCTCCCCGCATGTGCTCTTTAGTAGAGACCGGGGCATCAGGAGTTTCCATCGGAGAATCGGGAACTTCAGTTGGAACTTCATGAGGCTGAGTGAAGCGAGAGGAATGAAGAAGCCCATATTGATGTAAAAATTCATCATTTAACAAAAACTTTATGCTCCTCTCTTCTGCCGCCACGGCATTCAGTCTTTCAAAAATTTGCTTATAGCATGGATCTCTAGAGGGAGGAGGAAGTGCTAAAACAGGAATAAAAAAGAAGCGAAGTTAGCATTTAGCAACTCAGATTTCGAAAAGCTCAAGAATGGAGAAATAAAAACAGGAAATCTTACTTCCTACTCTCCAGATGGCATAAAACCCTGGAGGACAACGAACAAAGAAAAACTGATTTAGAAATCCATGAACGCTTTCAGAAAGATCAGTGATGAGTTTGCAGTTTCGAGCACTCCTTATAACTACGATAGAGGGATGATCTTTAATTTTTGTGAATGAGCAGAAGTAGCAGATTTCCACAAAGCTCGGTAATCGGTCCAAAACTCTCCTAAATAGCACACATAACCCCATCAGAATGGCATGGCCGTTGGGGTGCAATTGGAATGGAGAGATAGATAACCGAAGCAGGAACTGCTGAAGGAAGTCATTAAAAGGTGGGATGGCACCGCTCAAGCACATTTGCCGATTGACAGCAATAAAGCCAAGAGGGGGCCTATCTGCAGTATCATTTGGCCCCGGCAGTAAGGCATCAGCTTCGGCAATGCCAAACTGGATGCGCAATTGGTTAAACACCCGCTGATTCAGAGTTGTGGAAGTTCTCTCCGGAGGGTTATCCAATGGGTTAGCTATTGGGAAGACATCTTCAGCTTGGCCCATCGGTTCTTCTTGTTGAGAAGTCATTCTACGCAAGCAACTGGATGTTCAAATGCGAAGGTGCACGTTTCCTAAAAGTGTGAAGTGTTGTGCAGAACTAATGAAGATAAACAAGTAAATATAACTGAAGTTAAGCTAGTTGGCAATTGGTCAATTACTAAATTTCAGGACTTGTTAATTTAAAATTTCAGGTATAGTGTTAGTGCAAACCGGTCAATTTCAGTTGACTATTTCAACATTGCTTTAGCACTCTACTTGGATTCGTTGGTTTAAAGTACTTCATTCACGCAATCTATTTAAATTAATTATCTTCTATTGACTAATCTGTCATTAGATGTGGGCAGTCAATGGCAGTATATTCGTCCCAATCTTCTGTGATTGTTGTATTAAACAGGTTGTATACTTGCAAATTGAAGCAATCTGTAAAACTAAAGTATGCAATAAAGTTTAACAGGTTAAAGTCCAGACAATTCAATATTCAGGCAGTTTATTTCAGCAATTCAAGTCAAAGATCGAGTTAGAATTATGCTTCAAAACAGTACAAAGTGATAACTCATTCATGTTTTAAAGGTTACGAGGCAAGTTAAGCTAGGTCGTTTATGCTCCAAGTCATTAATACATCGAGTCACTAGTTCTCTAAGTCGTAAGGCATGGTAAAAGGAGAAATTTTTTAGTTTAAAGCAGTGTGAAATTCTCCAAGTCCTGTCTCGGCCGCAACTCAAATCCTAGGTTGCATCTAATTGAGCCGGTCATAGGTTCAAACCACAAGGAGCAGCTTGGTATGAAAAATAGTCCAAGTGCTGAGTCGTTCACGACCTATGACTTGAGTCGTTCACGGCCTATGGCTTAAGTCGTTCGCGGCAGATGGTTTGAGTCGTTCACGGTTCAAAGGATGAGTTGCAGTGAGGATCTAAAGGGCTGAGTCGCTCGTACGACCAAAAATCTAAGTCATCAGAAAACCAATTAGGCCGTATGAATCCTAAGTCATTTCCTCAACCGGTCGTCCACTCTCCAACCCATTAACCCGTTAAGGGTCATTTCATCTCTTCCAAATCCACAGACCAGATGATTCGAGGCGCTATAATCCATTGCCCTCTCCTCACACCATCAGAAAATCACTCAGAAGACCAACTCGAATCGCTTCAAGCGCTGCTGTGTCATCGTGGACAATAACGACAGCATGATTGATGGCAGTTGTAAATCGATCAAAAGCATGGGTCGCGATGGAACATGGCACAGAAATGTATCGAAGTAAAAAAGGGAAATGGGGAGTCCGGATTCGTGAATCAGTGGTGATCGTAGATTGAACAAAAGGCGAATTCACTTACGCAATATGAGAGTAAAGATGGATTGGCAATTGATTAGCTTGGATTCGTCTCTGGAAGCTTGAGGGATCGCAAATGGCAGGATCAACTGAAACAGATAAACAGTAAAAGTATGGTAAGAGTAACGACTCAAGTCTTTTATAGCTTTGAGCAGTGAAAGTTGAATCGGCCCACGAGACAGGATGAGTCAAAGCACACGACCTACGACTTAGGCGTGTACTTTGAGGGGCAAGTGTTAACCTCGTTTTGCCAACGATTCAAGGACTGGACCGATTCATCTACTCAAGGGATGGACTGACTCATCTACTTAGAGGGATAGGACGACTCAAGGGGTTAACGGGGACGGCTCAGTGAGTTACCGACTCATCAAGACTATCGCCTCAACGACTCATGGTAAGCAGCGACTCAGAGCTTACAACGACTCAGTGGATCAATGACTCAACAAGTTCGTGATTTATCATATGAGACGACTCAGGGGAAGTAGCGACATAAGAAGGTGGATCCTTGTGCCGCTTCATTTATATACCGCTACCTGATAAGTCGTTAACGGCTTAACGACTCACAACTTAGAATGACTCGTCCACGACTTAAAGCCATTGGGTCGTAATCCATTGCCACAGTGCCTTTGCCAAGGAAGATTGACTCGTAAGCGACTCAGGACTTGGCATAAAATCCAGCAGAGGAATAAGCCATGGAGAAATCAAGGGTTGGTTCGATGAGTCGGCCACGACCTAATTTGACTCGGCCACGAGCCAAGCATGGGTCGAACACGACTCACGACTCAGGGCTGAAAACTCCTATAAATAAATGGCCGCCTCCAACATGGAGAGGACTTTTGGCTCATTCATTTCAAGCGCCGTTACTCTGCTGCATTCCGAACTACTTCAACACTTAAAGCTTTTGAGATACAAAGAACGCCTCAAGGAACTTCACGAAGAAATCATACATGTCCAACATGAGTTCAAAGATTTTGATCGACATTGAAGTTTAGGCTACTTGTTCTAAGTCACTTGTAACTCGAAGTGTGTTGTAATCAAAGTGTAATTGCATCGACTTGTAATCAAATCGTTAATAAAGATATTCAAAGTGGACGTAGGCTCTCTCTTAAGCCGAACCACTATAAAATTGCTGTTGTTTACTGCTTTTCCGCTATTATCTGCTTATAATCTGTTCCCGAGCTATCGGGTGGTGCTTTCACAGTTACACTTCATACACCGGGGTGTTAGCGTTCAAATTTTAGCGTTAACAGGTTCTATTTCAAACAGAAAGGAAATAGGCTAAAATATGCCTATTTCAGACGTCTGAAACACTTGATTCAGACGTCTGAATTGTGTTCTGGAAATTTTTATATTTCCAGATTCAGACGTCTGAACCACTTGTTTCAGACGTCTGAATCAGCAATGTTTTGCCTGCTTGCCTTTTCGCTTGAGAATTCCAATTTAAATCGATTCGTGATGATCCTATTTGTTGTTATCATTTATTATGACTTTGATGACTCCTTTTTAGGGATTTTTGAATATCCATTTCGATGGATTCTTTATCGGTTTCTTTGGATTTTATTCACGTCTTCGAATGTGAATTTTACTGATTGATTGTTCTTACAATCTTCTTTGTGATTTGTCACTTTAAAAATGTAAAGGTTTTCTATACTAGTAATAAATATCGAAACTCTTTCTTCAAATGATTTCAACACTATTTTACTACAAATCTCGTTTTCTAAAACCGTTTTCCAATCTATTAGTATATACAAACCTTTACCTCACTCGTATGAGAAATCTAATTAAACGACTTAGTAAAACAAGTGGTATGAAACGCTTGCGTTTACTTCATCGGTTAATTCTTGGACTTGTTCGATTGAATCTCTTGTGACAATTTTCTAGTGGAGATCTACAATTTGTTCGTAAATATTTAAGTTAAGCTAGTGGTTATGGGACATGAAGCTAAGCTCATATATTTACTAGCTTATTGTAATTGACACTTCTCGTTGATCATGACGATCATCTTTGTGGTTTAGACTAGCAATGTGCGATGTCTCTTTGTTTATGTGGAGGACTGTTCCTCATTTTATTGAGCTTCGTCTCATTTCTCACATGGGTCGTACCTTTTTAGGTGCGTCAATGTTTTATTATGCATGGGGTGTACCTTTCTAGGTGCATCGATGTTTGTTTATACATCGGTCGTACCTTTTTAGGTGCGTCAATGTTTATTTATGCATGGGGTGTACCTTTCTAGGTGCATCGATGTTTATTTACTTCGTGGAGCAATCGGCTCAATAAGCCGGGACATGGGGCGTATCTTTCTAGGTGCGTCGATGTTCGTCTATGCATGGGACGTGTCTTTCTAGGTGCGTCGATGTTCGACTTAGCATGGGGTGTATCTTTCTAGGTGCATCGATGTTAGACATTACATGGGGTGTATCTTTCTAGATGCATCGATGTTTAATTATGCATGGGATGTATCTTTCTAGGTGCATCGATGTTTATTTATGCATGGGGCGTATCTTTCTAGGTGCGTCGATGCTAGAGCATGGGGCGTACTTTCTAGGTGCGTCGATGTTCGACTGTGCATGGGGCGTGTCTTTCTAGGTGCGTCGATGTCCAGTTTGTGGGATTGGCCATCCTTTTTCTTGTGATTTCTGGATTTCGTGTGCTGAATTCTGGAATTTATGTTTCACCAACTTTTACGATTGGCATTGATATGTATGTCATTTATTGTGGCTTGGTGAATGAAATTAGGAGTATGACATTCCTTTTGATCCTTGAGTTGATTATTGTGATATTGATTAATCTCTTGTTGATTTTCAATTACTTATTTATCACAGCTTGGCATTGTGATTATTATACGTTTAGTCATATCTCTTATTCTATATCATTTCATCTGATATTTATAGCTAGACTGATCCGTTTATTATTTTCTTATTAAATAATACTCGGGTCGGACTGAGATTTCACAGGTGCTTCTGCTTGACTCCATAATGTATACTTATTCTTTTGTGTAGTTCGTGTAACTATTCTTTTGTGATATGGAGGATCTTTTTGACCACTACTCTGATATACACTTTCATGTGTTAGTTATATATTCATATCTTCTTCCGCCTTTGTGATATGAATTATCTGTGACTGATTTGTGTTATGCTTGTTTCTATATTTGTTTCCGAAGATATTATAGCCACTGTGTAGTAGCTTTGAGTTTGTGTCGGCATGTCGGATTTCCACTTGAAAAGAATTGCATGTTATACTATCCGACATATCGATGCTCGCACAAAGCAATTACATGGATGGTCGCTCCTCAACAGCCTTATTCTCCGTGCTAGTTGACAGCATTCACCGTAATGTTCTTGGCTAGCGTGGGTATAGAGGTGGGGCGTCACAGAATGTTAATGAAAAATGAAGGGTATAAATTAAAATTTGACATTTGATAATGAAAATTCACATGGGTATGAATTAATTGGATTAATTGAACGAACATTGATGGTTGGGTGGTTTCTTTTGTTGCAAACCATTGTTATTAATGTTTTGATTGTATATAATTGTTGCAAGTTGCGTATTTGTGCTTGTATTTATTATTTGGATTAAAGTCCATGTTATATGGTTATATTAGACTTATACATGCTTCTATATCTTTATATGCAACTAATATCTTAATTTGAGTTGAGATAGGTACTTACGAAGACCATTTGGACAAATACATGTGTTTTTACATGCTTTTGCTTGCTTAATACGAGCGAACTCGCTCGTATTATTAACAACAAGGTACGTATCTCGGATTACATATCCCGATTTAATATTTTGCCCTTCGGTATGCCTCATCATTGAGATGAGATGTATATTAATTATATATTGAGTATTTTTGTATTATATACTGATATTGTAAATTTTACGATCAAGCCGCACAAAGGAAACTCTACCGAAATTTTCTGTAAATCTGGGAGCTAGAAATTTTTTGAAGTTTTAAAATTTTATAATTTTTTTTATAATTAACGTGTAGATTCCGTTAGCCGATAGGAGTGGCGTAGTAGAAGCATAGTAATAGTTTTGCAAATTAGATGCTTATGTTTTATAAGTAGACTATTTTGAAAAAAATATTGTATGTTAAGTTCTTTCTTTGACGCCTTTTCGAGGACGAAAAGTTTTGAGTGGGGAAGTATGCAACAATCCGTATTTTGACTATTTTAAAATTTTGAATCAAATATGATTATTGGATAAAATGGTTAAAAATAAAATTTATTGAATTATTAGTAATGATGTACCGGGTAATTAAATTGTTTAAATTTGTGTTGCAATTATTTAAATAATCGAATTCTGGATTTAATGTGAATGAAAATGGCATCAGAATTCAAATTTTATATAAATGTGAATGTAGATCATTTATTTTCAAAATTGGATTTAAAATGTGAATAGTTAGAATTTGAAAATTTTATATATTAATTGATGAGTAAAAATAGCCATTTTGGCAACTGTCTCGGATTCCGCCGAACCCAGTTTCATTGGATCTTTAATAGTGAATTATTATAGGATTTGAAGTTTTATAGCAATCGAGCTTGTCATTTGGCAGTGTGAACTTGAGACGCGTAGAAATTTATTTTGGAATTTAATTAAAATTAATCGATTTTGAAAATCTATCTTCTGCATACGATCGAATTAAGCGTCGAGACTAGTTTTATTGTTTTCGGAATGGGGGTAAAACATTATAAATGCCAGGCGACATGCATCATTTGGAGGTCTCAAAATTTCGTGAGCGATTTGGTCAGATATTTTCTAATATTATATACACACACACACATACTTTCTCATTTGCACTCGTACACAAACACACACCACGTTCCTATTCTTTCTCATATACCACTCCTTTTCCTTTTTTTTTCTAATCTCAGATCCAATCAAAACCGAAGCTTCAAAAAAAAGAGAGAGAACTGCGATCGAAAAGAAAGAAAATCAAAATGAACGAAATAATAAAAACAAAGAAGAAGAAGGAAGTGATCGGGAGTGGGTTCGCAGGATGTGGCACAGTGCGCGAGGCGCTGGAATGGGCCACGACCGGAGAGGCGAAGGTGGGGTTGGCGTTGGATGGCCGGCTCACGTTTACGCGATTAGGGTTGGTCGTTGGCAACCATTAAGGCGATTGAGTTCATGGAGATGGTGGTGATAGGCGGCTTGAGTTAGCATGGCTAGGGGAGGTAGCGGCAACATGTGAGGCTGAGGCGATAGCGTTCAAAATAAAAATAAAAATAAAAATAAAGACGAGGATCATGTACGAGCTCCCTGGAAGGAGGTTTTGGTTCGATCGATAGTAAGTTAGATAGGTTTTATGTAACATTAACAATTTTATCGGGATCCGAAGGTCGGCATTCTTACGTCCACTGTATCAAATGTCGCATAATCGAATGCCGAAAAACCGAATCGTTAGGGTTAAAAGAAGAGGTAGAAGAATACAGAAAGAACGAAAGAAGAAACAATAGAAACAATATCAGAATCTCACATATCGCAGCGGAACAACATATAATAGATAAATGAATAATCTTCAAATCAAAGAACTATATCAGTTTATTACATTACATCATCAGAGTTATTATACAACACAATACAACAATGGACAGTTATATGATCTTTGTTAACGCTAAAATTTGAACGCTAACACCCCGGTGCGTAAAGTGTAGTTGTGAAAGCACCACCCAATGATTCGGGAACAGAGTATAAGCAGAAAACCACAGAAAAAGCAGTGAATAACAACGATTTTATAGTGGTTCGGCTCAATAGTTTGCCTACGTCCACTCTGAATATCTTTATTGATGATTTCGTTACAAGTTGATACAATTCTTCCCAAGTACAATACACTTTGAACTACTAAACACTTTGAATGAGTAGCTTAAACTTCAATGTAAGTGAAGGTCCTCAAATCCATGTCAGATGCATGAGATTTCTTCTTGAAGTTGTTGATAGCGTTCTACGTGTCTTGAAAGCTTTGGGTGTTGAGTTAGTTTGGAATGTAGCAGAGTATCGGTGTTTGAAAAGAATGAGCCAAAAGTCCTTTGAACGTTGGAGGTGGTTGCGTATTTATAGGTGTGATCCTGGGCAGTAGTTTTTCTCTCAAGTCATGAGTCGTGCATGACTCATGTAGAGTCGTAAGTCGCGCTCGACTCAAGGTCCAAGAGTCAGCAGGCAGTGGGGTAAGTGAAGTGGTTCTGAGCTTTTCTTCGTTCATCTGGATATAATTCCTAACTCGTTCGCGAGTTAAGAGGTCACGGTTTAAAGTGAGGCAGCACTTAAATCTTGGCTCTGCGATTTTAGGTCGTAACGTCTTTAAGTCGTGGACTTTCTTACGTCGTGACATTCCCTAAGTCGCTTAGGTCTTAATCCTGTTAGGTCGCTAGCTCCTTAACTCGTAAGCTTTCCCTGAGACATGACATATCTTAAGTCGCAGGGGCTTTAAGTCGCGGGTTTCTCTGAGATGTGAGTCGCTTTGTTTGCCTAAGTCGTTTACGACTCATGCTAGGTCGTAAGTCATAGACAGCTTTAGGTCGTTAACTTATTTCCTTCTTGAGTCGTGCCATCTCTTAAGCCGTAGACTTCCTTAAGTCGTCTGGACCTTAGCTCGTTAGGTTGTGGAGACCCTAAGTCGTGTACCCTCCTTGATCCATTGAGTCGCTGTCTCCCTTGAGTCGTTGAGTTGGCCATTTCTGTAACACGTTAAACTGTTAGGTCGTACCATTCATAAGTCGTTCATGCTTTGTCTTTTTAAATCGTCACGCATCTTAAGTCGTGAGTTTGCTAAGCCGTAGATTTCCCTTGATCCGTTAAGTATCTTACGTCGTAAATCGTCCCAGGCCTTAACTCGTTGTCTTAACGGGGTTAACATTTGCCCCTCGAAGCACACGCCTAAGTCGTAGGTCGTGTGCTTCGACTTACCTTAACTCGCTTGTGCCGCTTCAAGCTCCGCTGTCTTGGTGTATAAAAGACTTGAGTCTTTTCTCTTATTTCTTTCTGCTCATTATCAGTCTCCTAAGTCGTATCCGCCATTAGCATATCTCCGAGCTTCCTGCGGCGATCCTGATTTGATTCTCTTTCAACCACCTTTAGCTTCACATCACGTAAGCAATTTTCCCATTTTCTAATTGCTGATCATCATTGTCAATTTTTGAGCTCTGTCTTCCGTCTCTGATTCCCCCCTTTAACCGTGCGAGTATTGTTGCATTGGTCATCGAAGAACTCAAAGTTTGTTTGATTTGACTTAAGACGACTCGTGATTTGTGGCGATTCGGTGGTGTGGCAGAACTGTGGTTGTTGTTGATTGAGAGGTTATTGGGCTAACGGGTCAAGAGGATGAGGAGTTTCTGATTGGATGGGGGGTTTGTCGATTGGGTGAAGTGAGATACTAAATTGGATACGACCCATCATTTTTGGGCGAGTTATAACCTTCCGCGACTTAACGAGATACGACATGAGCTTTGAGTTGCGGCCGATCTAGGACTTAGAGAAATTCCCATTTCTTTGAACCGAATCCCTTCCTCCTTACCATGCTTTACGAATTATAGGACCAATGATTTTAAGGAGCCAACGACTTAACTTGCAGGAAATCTTTAAGTCATGGGCGACTTAACCTTTAGGTCATGGACGACTTATCCCTTAGGTCGTGGATGACTCAGCACATGGACAATCTTTTACTGCCGAATTGTTTCCTAAGCAAATTTCATATCTCTGTTAGGTTGTGAACGACATAGGGTTTAATGGATTTTTGGACTGTGACTAAATGGTTTGAACAAAAATTTGTAAACTTCAAGATGTCGACAAAACTTGATTGTACTTCCAATTTGAATTGCCAGAATATACTGCTCGAACTTTGTTGCGTTTATTTGTAGATTATTCTAACTTTAATGCTATCAACCCGTTGAACACAACACTTGCAGAAAAATGGGACAAATATACTGCCATCGACTGCCCACGTCAAATGAGAGATTAGTTAATAACAGATAATTAACTCAAATAAATTGTGTGAACGAAGTGCTTTCATCAATTTCAAGTAAATATTAAAGCAACACTGAAATAGTCAATTGAAACTGACCAGCCTGCACTAATATTATGCTTGAACTTTATATTAACAAGTTCTGAAATTTTGTAATCGATCAATCATCGACTAGTTTAATTCCAGTTATATTTACTTGCTATTTTTATTACTTTTGCACGACACTTCACACTTTTAGGAAACGTGCACCTTCACATTTGAATATCCAGTTGCTTGTGTAGAATGACTTCTCAGGAAGAAGATACAACGGTTCAGACTGGAGAGGCATCTGTTATTCCGGCTCCACTAGTCAATCCTCCCGAAAGAGCCTCTTCTACTTTATCGTACAGAGTTTTTCGCCAATTGTGCGCTCAGTTCAGCATTGCTGAATCAGATGCCATTCTTCCCGAGAGAAGTAACACTGCTGACATAGCACCCCCTGGCTTTGTAGCGGTCAATCGACAAATGTCCCTGAGTGGGGGCGTTCCTCCTTTCAATGATTTTCTCCAACAACTTCTTCGTCAATTGGCCATCGCCCCATCCCAATTACACCCCAATGGTTATGCCATTTTAATGGGGTTGTGTGTACTGTTCAGGAGGACGCTTGATCGATTCCCAAGCTTTGACGAGATTTGCTTCCTATGCTCTTTCACCAGGACTAAAGATCACCCCTCTATTACGGTCGTGAGAAGTGCTCGAAATCATAAATTGATCATTGGTCTTCCTGACAGCGCTCATGGGTTTTTGACTCAATTTTTCTATGTCCGTTGCCCCCCGGGGTTTTATGCTGTGTGGAGAGAAGGAAGTAGGATCATCTACCTTTTGCTCCTCTATATTCTGAATTTTTTGAAGTTCAAATTGCCAAGTGTTAACTTCATCATCATTATTTTTATTATTTCAGCGCTCCCCCTCCTTGTAACGATCCCAGTCACAAGCCAACTCTGGAGAGGCTTGTAGCTGTTCCGGTTGAAAAGCGGGATATGAAATTTTTGCTGAACGACGAATTCCTTCACCAATTCGGACTTCTTCACCCTTCTCACTCCACACACCCCTGCGAGGTTCCAGACTCCCCACCTAAAGCATCAGATGCCCTGGTTTCTACAGACACATCCATACCAAAAGGACCTGCTCCTGAGGCTTCGCTAGTGAAGTGCTCCACTTATGTTGATGTTGCGGGGCCATCTGTCGAACTTGGCCCGGGTATTGAGGAAGAAGAGCCCCAGGGATCTCCCCGACTGTCACAGAAATCTGGCGAAGAGGCCGGAAAAACTAGCCTTGCCAAGCAGAGCAGGGACGATACCTTCGAAGGGCTGAGCGACCTCTTTGCCACCTCGCAAGAGATCTTTAAAGATGATCCTATCACTACCGTGGTTTCTTCTTCATTAGTCGAAGCGACTTCTATCCTGCAACAGACTCGGTCGACTCAAGAGTTGACGCTAACTATTACACCCACAACCACTCCTCAATTAAAGAGTGGTTCGTAGTTTGATGCGCGTAGTTTGCACGTCACACACACTTAGAATTTTTTCGGCACTTTTATGCTTCTGACTTTTTGTACTTTGAAGAATTCTAAGATTTAGCTCTTTTTTATTTCAAATCCTCCGATGGGGCGCAACGGATCCAACTATGATGATTTCCAGCGCTATGGGAGGCGTAGCCAGTATGATTACAGACGTTACCTCCCCTCTTACAGAGAATATGATGAAGAAAGAGCCGCTCGAAAGGCTCAAGAAAAGAGGGCTCAAGAGGAGCGTTATGAAAGAAGAGAGAGGGAAGAGCGCCACGATTCTTCGCTGAGAGGCGACGATTCCCATAAAAGAAAATCCCATGATGACAGAGGAAAAAGTCATATGGTTGAAGACTCGAGCAAGCGAGCCCGACATGGTGAGAAGCACACCTCTACAACTCCTGAAAAGGTTACTGCCCCTGCCTCGCTTGATATTCCTTCCGGCTCTCCCGCTCTCGGGAAGACAGACATCCAAACAATAATTAGTAGGCCCAAATTCCAAGTCGGACCGAGTCCGGCCACTTTGCAGAGTCGGTTTCCACAGTGGTGTCTGAAGGGAGTAAGGTTTGATCTTGACTTGGTCCCCATTGACAAGTCTGCTATGTTACGAAGCCTCGATGCCGTCAAGCTTGATATTGAGAGGATGTCGAACTGGCAAAAACTTGTTGACGAGCTCCAAAGGGTTAATCGTGCGAACATAGAGGCCATGCTCACTATGGAAAACGATAAAGCTGAGTGGCAAAAAGTTCTTGAGCAACATGACACTGAGATAAGGAGCATTGCTTCTTATAATGAAGAGCTTGAAGCAAAAGTTGAAGAATTTAAACAAGAGCTTGCTGCTTCCTCTACTTCCTATTCTCAAAAAGAAGAAGTGCTCCTAAAACAAGTGAGAGATGCTCATGCCAGCCAAAGGGATGCCAAAGACATGCTTGAAGTGCAGAAAAGAATTAGTGAGGGCTATGTTGCTGATATTGAAGAGCTTCGGAAGAAGAACAGCTCCCAAGAGGCGGAGATTCAAATGCTTAAGCTTCAACTTTCTAAAGCTGAAATGGAGCGCGATGAGGCCGTTGCCGGCAAAAATGCAGCTGAAGAATCTCACGAGGCAACGAGGCCAACATCAGCTCAACATTATTTGATTTCTATCTGCATAGCATCTTGGGGCGCGGTGGCCTCGCCTTTCTAGGCCCCAAGTATGAAATTACACTGGTTGAAGTTTGGGAGGCCGCACTCGATATGCTCGGTGGTAGCGGCGCTGGCTATGCTGAGTCAGCTCTTGAGGAGCACTATCTTGATGATGATGCTCGTGCCGCTCTCGCTAGGGGGAGAGAACAGCTTGCAAAATTAAGGGCCGAAACAGCGGCAGGAGAATATTCAGGAAAAATCACCTCAACTGCTCCAATTCAACCTTCTCCTTCATCCGAAATTGACATTATCGGTTCTAGTTCTCATTCCCCATCTCCTACTAAAGTTACCACTGATATCACAAGCATACAAGGTGGAGATGAAGGCGGCGAGAGTGCCGAGGCACAGGCTTACGAAGTTGACGTCAGGGAACCGACTTCTGCAGGTAACCCTACTGACAATCTTGCCCAAGTAGACTGCTTATCTGTTTCTTACGAACTTGATGAGCTTTTTGACTACTTATTGAATCTCAGTGAGCCATTGTCTCCTCTTTTTACTGACTTGAACTTTTTTCCTTCTGCAGAGAAAACGTCGGGCATTATTCAGGCTTCTCCTCCTCCAATTATTCCTTCCCGCCTCTTAAGGTCACTCCTCCTTCTGCCTCGCAACCCGGGTCACAAGAGGAGCAAATAGAAGCTCTTCACGGCTTAGATGATCCCGTTGCTTCTCAAGATCCGAAAGGAGAAGAAACTGAAGGAAGCGAGTGGACTCCAGAACCAACTGGCTCCGACGCTGTACCGTTATCCAAACTTCTTTCTCCAGGGACTGGGTCTTCCTCCAAGAAGAGAGGAAAGCAGGGAGTTTCCAAGAAGAAGAAGAAGAAGAAGGGATCTTTAACTGGCGAAGAAGGGACGGAAGAAAATCCGACCGAGCCCCTTTCTCCTTCATCCCCTACCCTTACAAGCCGGCATAAAAAGTTGGTCATTCGGCCAGGTGCGGGCTCAAAAGGTGGGCGGAAGAAGAAATGATGGCTCTGGTTCTGTGGCTTTCATATCGCTTTTTGCCTTTTTTGCATGTACCGACCGGAAATTGTGCGGGTACCGGCCCCCCGCTTTTCTTTTGCTTTTTACTTTGGGACCTGTACCTGTATAAAATTCTAATAGTGTTGAATAAAATGATTCTTTTTCTTTGTACAAACTTCTGTCTGTATCTGAGAATGCATGTATTATTCATTTTTGTACAAGTTTCTTTGTACAATATTGCAGTGCGATATTGCAGAGAGCTTGTGGTATATATTGTTTGAGCGCAATTTTACCGATGTAGTTATACCATGTTGCCCCTATACCATAAGCTCATTGTAATATTTTATTTTATGAGGAACTTGTACATTTAATTTTTAGAGAATAATTATTCCACATTTGGAGGAATATTATTTCGTTTAAAAAAAAAAGTACAAACAAGTTTCTATGCTTCATCCTTCGAAGATATCACTTTTTACTCTGTGCATATACACATTTTACTGAATGAAATCTTCTATGTGGTAAAGCGGATATTTGAAAGGTACTTCAACTTCTTTTTGAGGAAGAGAATTTTCTAGAATAAGTAATTCATTCTTCCTTTGGAAGTTAAAGTGTGCCTTTGATGAGGATTTTTTTTTTAAAAAAAAAGTTGCTCCTCTGAGGAAGACTCTTTCACGTTTCAACACCTGGAAGTTTTATTTCAATCTTGGTGAAACGTGTGCCTCCGAAGGGGTCTTTCTGCTTGATTGTGCCTCCGGGAGGAGGTCCTCTCATTTATGCCTCTGGGAAGAGGTCTTTCTGTCTTATTGTGCCTATGGGAAGAGGTCTTTTTGCTTCTGCCCCTTGGGAGAGGCTCTCTCTTTTTTTTTTGCATTTCAACTCTAGTGAAGTGAAACTCCGAAGAGCGGCTGTTGCACTTCAACTCCTGGCGAAATGGGCCTCCGAAGAGGGCTTTTATTTTGTTTTATATTTCAACTCCGGTGAAGTAAAACTCCGAAGAGCGGCTGTTGCACTTCAACTCCTGGTGAAATGGGCCTCCGAAGAGGGCTTTTATTTTGTTTTACATTTCAACTCCGGTGAAGTGAAACTCCGAAGAGCGGTTGTCACCCTTCAACTCCTGGTGAAATGTGCCTCCGAGGATTGCCTGGAAGTTACTCTCTCATGGTTGGAGGGTCATGACTTCTCTAATCTTTTTTGGTTGAGTAGAGAACTTTCTTTTTTGCGGCATATGCCTCGTTAGAGGTCTTTATCCTCCGAAGAGTTGTGCCTCTAAGGAGGACTCGTGCCTCCGAAGAGGGCTTTAGTTGTTCCTTGTCCACTTGCTTATGCCTTTTCAGCGATTCTCTATTTTTTCTTTTCAAGCTTGCACTTCCTTCTCTAACAAGTAGTTTGTTTAATCCAAGGAAGCGTACTTCTTTGTTAGGCAAGTTCACGAGAACGGGCATAAGCTTCTTAATTGGATGTTTGTTTGTTCAAACGATCTCAATTTACGAGCAATGACCCGTTTCCGGCGAAATCATTGGCCGTTCAATTGAAGCACTTCCTATCTAGGATTTGAATTCGGGACTTTTGTGCTTTTGTGACTCGAAATTTGTTTGCTGAATGACAACCAGAATAACTTGGTCTTGTAATGTGCAAGTTTTATTTTCGTTGTCTGCAAAAATTCAAATCGACATTTCAGCAATACATTTAATGTACTTTTCATATCGAAAATAAAGCAAACATGTAATAATAATAAGAAACACAAGATTTATAGTGGTTCGGTCAAGAATTTAGGACTACATCCACTTTATAGTCTTTCATTATTCACTTGCATCGGTTTTACAATCGCTTTCAGTTACAGGAATCATACATTCATAATTCTTTTTACAATATTTCAACAAAGCTATCAAGTAAAGTATGGGCGCAAGTGGTTGCTGTTCCAAGCTCTTGGAATTTGATCTCCTTCGACAGTAATGAGTTTGAATGTGCCGTCAAGAAGCTTCTGACCTATGACATATGGTCCTTCCCAATTTGGCCCAAACACACCTGTCACTGTCATAATTCTCTTTAGGACTAGAACTCCAATCTCAAAGCTGCGTTGGCGAACTTTGGAATTGAAATGTCTGGTTATCCTTTGCTGATGAGATGCGATTCTGAGCTCAGCCTCTTCCCTTTTTTCATCAAGGAGATCTAGTGCCTCAAGCTGTAGTTTTTCATTCTCCGCTTGATTGAAATGGATTCTTCTATGTGAATGGACCTCTGTTTCTACCGGAATCATTGCCTCTGATCCGTATGCCAATGAAAACGGAGTATGCCCAGTCGCAGTCTTGTGGGTAGTTCTGTATGCCCATAGTGCTAGCGGTAGCTTATCGACCCAACCACCTTTTGCTCTTTCAAGTTGCTTCTTGATGGTTGACTTGATAATTTTATTTACTGCTTCCACCTGCCCGTTTGCCTGCGGATGAGCTACTGCTGAGAAGCTTTTTCGGATTTTGAATCGTTTGCAAAAATCTTGGAATTCTTCACTTTCGAACTGAGTACCATTGTCTGTAATCATCTTTTGAGGCACACCATACCTGCAAATGATATTTTTAGTCACAAAACTTATCATCTTTTTAGAGGTGATAGTAGCCAGTGGTTCAGCTTCTGCCCATTTAGTAAAATAATCTACAGCCACAATGGCATATTTAATTCCAGATTTGGCAGTTGGTAACGGTCATACAAGGTCTATCCCCCATATTGCAAACGGCCATGGACTGACCATCTGTGTGAGTTCAGTAGAAGGTGCTCTAGGAATTTTGGCGAATCTTTGGCATCTGTCACATTTTCGGGAATAGTCTGCTGCATCTCGATTAATTTCTGGCCAAAAATATCCGTATCGGAGAATCTTCTTTGCTAAAGTTTGACCACCTAAATGATCACCACATTCTCCCCCATGTACCTCAGCTATGATTGTTTTGGACTCTTCCCTGGATACACATCGAAGTAACGGCATTGAGAATCCCCGTCTGTATAATTGGCCATCCTGGACCATATAGCGAGAGGCTTTCCTCAGTAGCTTCTTTCGTTCTTTTGAATTTTTCGGTAAAGAGCCATTGAGCAGATATTCTGTTATTGGAGTCATCCATGATTCTTGCTCTTGAGACACGCTCATGATCCAATCAATATCCATCTCATCAATGCTTGGAGCCGATAGGACATCCACTGGAGTCGACCCCAGAAATTGAGCTTCGCCTGTGCTAGAGTACTTTGCGAGAGAATCTGCTTTTGTGTTTTCTTCTCGAGGAATATGACTTATCATGTAATGATCGAAATAATCAAGGAGTTCCCAAGCCTTTAACAAGTAGGCGGGCAGATTTCTCCCTTTCGCTTGGAATTCCTTCTTGACTTGGCATACAATAAGCTGAGAATCACTGAAGATCTGTAATGCTCGGATGTTTAGTTCTTTAGCAATTCTTAAGCCAGCGATAAGAGCCTCGTATTCTGCTTCATTGTTTGTTGAAGGAAATTCCAATCTCAGTGCATAGCACAATGACCGACCTTCAGGGGTTTCAAGTACAACTCCGGCTCCAGAACAGTAGTCATTTCTCGCGCCATCAACATATAACTTCCATTAGATTGGGGAATCATCGATCGTTTCCTCCTCACTGTTACCCTTATCTGTGAATTCTGCAATGAAATCCGCTAAAGCTTGTCCGTTGATTGCTTTTCGGGGATGATAAGTGATGTCAAATTGACTGAGTTCAATGTTCCACTTTAGAAGACGACCCGAAGTCTCAGGGCGAAACAGGACTTGCTTTAAAGGTTGATAAGTGAGGACTCTGATAGGATGAGCTTGGAAATATTGCCTCAACTTCCTTGATGCAATCAGTAGGCAATAGGCGAGTTTTTCCAACTTGGAGTAATTCATCTCTGCCCCAGTGAGTCTTTTGCTGATATAGTAAACTGGATGTTGAATCCTCTTGTCTTCTCGTACCAGCGCTGCACTTAAAGCATGAGATGATACTGCCAAGTATATAAGAAGATCCTCACCATCGCCAGGCCTAGAAAGTATTGGAGGCGTTTCCATATGGCGAATCAATTCATCAAAGGCTTTTTGGCATTCGGGAGTCCAATCAAAGTTTTTCTTTCCTTTCTTTAGGGCGTCAAAGAATGGGATGCATTTATCAGTGGCTTTGGAAATGAACCGACTCAAGGCGGCGACTTTTCCATTGAGACTTTGCAATTCCTTCTTTGTTCTAGGAGCATTGACTTCCTTCAAGGCGGTAATTTGAGCTGGACTAGCCTCAATGCCCCTAGCGCTCACGATGAAACCTAAGAACTTTCCGGATTCCACTCCAAATGAACATTTTAAAGGGTTAAGCTTCACTCCGTATTTTCGGAGGACTGCGAACATGTCTGCTAAGTGTTCTATGTGATCCACTGCTTTCTTAGACTTTACTAACATGTCATCGACGTAGACTTCCATAGTCTTGCCCAATTGCGGTTTGAACATAGCATTAACAAGTCTTTGGTAGGTTGCCCCCGCATTCTTCAGCCCGAAGGGCATAACTCTATAGCAGTGAAGACCAACATCGGTGATAAAGCTCGTGTCCTCCTGATCTGGCTCATGCATCATGATCTGGTTATATCCGGAGTAGGCATCCATAAAAGATAACAATTCGTGTCTCGCTGTTCCGTCTACCAGTTGATCGATCCTGGGTAACGGGAAGCAGTCTTTGGGGCAGGCCTTGTTTAGATCTGAAAAATCGATGCACACTCTCCATTTTCCGTTGGCTTTCTTAACCAGCACTGGATTTGAAACCCAATTCGGATAGGTAGATTCTTTGATAAAGTTATTCTCCATGAGCCGATCAACTTCTTCTTTTAATGCTGCTGACCTTTCTGGACCTTGAGTTCTCCTTTTCTGTTTTACAGGTGTAAATTTTGGATCAATATTCAGAGCGTGTACTGCAACTTCTGGGGATATTCCGCACATATCGGCATGAGTCCAAGCAAAAACATCCAAATTTTCCTTTAAAAAAGATATTAAGATATTCTAAATTGACACATTAAGTTGTGAACCTACATTCAACACCTTGTTTGGGTCCTTTGGGTCAACAGGTATTGGTACTGTCGTTTCCACAGGTACCACTCTATTCTCCCCTGCATTGGCTTTTCTAGGATCCATCTCTTTCCGTGCTCCGCTGTGCTCGCCAGTGCAGGGTCCGCCCTGTAATTGCTACAAGGCTGGTTCTTTGATGCGGACTGGGGTTGCCGCATCCTTTCCCATTTCTCTTTTCCTTGTTTCTCATAGCTCCGCCCAGCATTTTGATCCCCTTTTATAACTCCCACTCCATTATCTGTGGGGAATTTAATGGTGAGGCACCATGGGGCCAGAACAGCTTTGAATGCTGCGAGAGTTGGACGGCCAAGGAAAGCATTATAAGCAGAAAATTCGTCGACAATCACAAAAGTTTGCTTGCAGACTACTTTTCTTTCTCCCTCTCCAAGTTCTACAAGCAAATCAACGGTTCCTATCGGCTGTTTTGGCTCCCCAGTGAAGCCAGCGATTTTCTGCGACGAGGCTTGCACATCAGCCATAGGGATCTTCATTTGGTCGAATGTTTTCTTGAAGAGGGTATTGCAGGATGCACCACAATCAATGAGAACTCTTCTGACAATAGCTGGCCCGATACCAGCCGAGATGACTAAGGGATCCAAGGTAGGAGCTTCAATACCTGTGGAATCCCTGGCTCTGAACACAATATCATCATTGAAAGTTCTTTGTTGCTTCAGGGGAGTAGCACCTTCCAAAACAAAGACATCTTCTTCGGCCGGTACATACTTCAAAGCTCGGGTATACCTTTCCATCTCACCCCAGCTCCTGCCTGCTGGGTGAGGTCCTCTCGTAATGACATTGATAACAGGCCTTCCGGATTCATGCCCTGCGGTCTTCTCACTTGTCCTGGGTTGATGAGCAGGAGCTCGTTGCCCCTGACTAGACGAAGCGGGATTGCTGCTATTCTTTTCCACAAATTGCTGCAGCTTGTTTTTTCTTATCAATTCTTCAATCAAACTTTTCAATTGGCGGCATTCATCGGTATCATGACCGGGTTGATTATGGAAGCGGCAAAACTTCCCGCTTTTTACAGCTTTTTTCCCGGTTCTCAAAACGGGAGGTTTAGGATAATCGACAGAATCTTTAGTGGCAAGGTAAATGCGCTCTGGCATATCTGATAAAGGGGTATATTATGATGACTTGAAGGAACGAGGCTTCTTCAGATTTTTCTGTTTCTTCCCATCGTTATTTTCCCTTTTCTGTCCTACAGATTCATTCTTGCGTGGAGCAGCAATGTTATCTTCATCTTTTTCCAATACTGCCTTTACCGGTACAGGACGGCTTTCCAGGCGTATGAACTCATCTGCTTTCTTGTAGAATTTTTCAAGGGAATTTGGTTCCTTCATGTTAAGCCATTTTCCAAATTCGCTCGACTTGTCGATGGCCCTCATCAGATAGGTCAAGATCATCCGTGGTTCTGCATTGTCTACCTCGGCCAGCGCTATATTAAAGCGATTCAAGAAAGATCTGATAGTTTCCCCTGGATTCTGTTCTAAACTTGACAACGACATGATATCTTTGGCTTTTGAAGCATATAGTCTGAACTGCTCCTTGAATTTCTGGGTTAGGTCAGAAAACTGATCTATAGACCGAATTGGTAGCTTGGTGAACCAAAGCAGAGCTACACCTTCCAAATATACAGGAAAATATCGACACTTTATTTCATCAGAAGCTCTGGCACCTGTCATGTGCCAATCATACTTATACAAGAATTCGTTCGGATCACTTGTTCCCTTGTAAGCTGGAATAGTTGGAGGGACGAACTTCCTTGGGAACTCAGCCTTTATGATCCTTTCGGTAAACGGGGTTTTACTTGGAGCGAAACCCCATTCCTTCTCGTCTTCATTCCTTTGCATGCTTTCTTTCATGATTTGTCGAACCATTTCAGAAAGATATCCCTCATCATTTCCAGCTTTAGATCCACCAACTTCAGGAAATGTACGCTCAAAGGGGCTGGCAGCCCTCTCAGGAATGTTTCTTTCTTCAGCTTCATGAATGTTGCCAGCAAAGTTCCTTTCATTACCCGTTGGTTGACGGTTTACCCCAAGCAAATCGTTCAACTTATTCAAAATTAGGGCATTTTGGGCATTCTGAGCCTCCAATTGTGCACTTTGGGCATTTATCTGCTGGTTCAGCCCTAAGATCACAGCATCCAACTCCGCTTTTGTAACCCCAACAGGTGGAGTGGCTTGATTAGGTACTGGGGAAGCGGAGGTTTCCTCTTGAACATTTCCAGATCTAACAGATCTAATCCTTCTCCCCGGAGCCATGATTTCAGATAAACTTCTAGTCTTCAGAGAGATTACTTCAACAAACTTTCGTGGAGCAATGATGATAATTCGCCTGAGTTCGATTCTCAGTGAAAGCACCAAAAATGTTAACGCTAAAATTTGAACGCTAACACCCCGGTGTGTAAAGTGTAGTTGTGAAAGCACCACCCGATGATTCGGGAACAGAGTATAAGCAGAAAACCACAGAAAAAGCAGTGAATAACAACGATTTTATAGTGGTTCGGCTCAATAGTTTGCCTACGTCCACTCTGAATATCTTTATTGATGATTTCGTTACAAGTTGATACAATTCTTCCCAAGTACAATACACTTTGAACTACTAAACACTTTGAATGAGTAGCTTAAACTTCAATGTAAGTGAAGGTGCTCAAATCCATGTCGGATGCATGAGATTTCTTCTTGAAGTTGTTGATAGCGTTCTACGTGTCTTGAAAGCTTTGGGTGTTGAGTTAGTTTGGAATATAGCAGAGTATCGGTGTTTGAAAAGAATGAGCCAAAAGTCCTTTGAACGTTGGAGGTGGTTGCGTATTTATAGGTGTGATCCTGGGCAGTAGTTTTTCTCTCAAGTCATGAGTCGTGCACGACTCATGTAGAGTCGTAAGTCGCGCTCGACTCAAGGTCCAAGAGTCAGCAGGCAGTGGGGTAAGTGAAGTGGTTCTGAGCATTTCTTCGTTCATCTGGATATAAGTCCTAACTCGTTCGCGAGTTAAGAGGTCACGGTTTAAAGTGAGGCAGCACTTAAATCTTGGCTCTGTGATTTTAGGTCGTAATGTCTTTAAGTCGTGGACTTTCTTAAGTCGTGACATTCACTAAGTCGCTTAGGTCTTAATCCTGTTAGGTCGCTAGCTCCTTAACTCGTAAGCTTTCCGTGAGACATGACATATCTTAAGTCGCAGGGGCTTTAAGTCGCGGGTTTCTCTGAGATGTGAGTCGCTTTGTTTGCCTAAGTCGTTTACGACTCATGCTAGGTCATAAGTCATAGACAGCTTTAGGTCGTTAACTTATTTCCTTCTTGAGTCGTGCCATCTCTTAAGCCGTAGACTTCCTTAAGTCGTCTGGACCTTAGCTCGTTAGGTTGTGGAGACCCTAAGTCGTGTACCCTCCTTGATCCATTGAGTCGCTGTCTCCCTTGAGTCGTTGAGTTGGCCATTTCTTTAACACGTTAAACTGTTAGGTCGTACCATTCATAAGTCGTTCATGCTTTGTCTTGTTAAATCATCACGCATCTTAAGTCGTGAGGTTTGCTAAGCCGTAGATTTCCCTTGATCCGTTAAGTATCTTATGTCATAAATCGTCCCAGGCCTTAACTCGTTGTCTTAACGGGGTTAACAATCTTTTCCTTACAAGTGAATACGCAACGGAAAAGATAATATGATATACAAGTGGTACGTCTCGCCATCCAGCTCGCCTCCTGAGCTCCACAGAATCTTGAATTCCAGAATGACCTGATAACCTGACTCTAGGCTGCCCGTGTGGAAAATTATGGACACCTAGAGTTTAGGAAGGGAACAATAAACTCCAGGTCAGTCATGGGACTGGTGTGAGAACTTAAAAAAGTTTATATCTTCAAAACAACGACAAAGAAAGTAAAAGACATTTGCAATGCTTTTTGGAAAATGAAACTACCATAAGGCCTCCCGCCACACACACAATGCAAACGCAGAATTGGAGGAGATTTCTCCTTATGATAGTCAAATATGCTTACTATGCAAATTCATTTGATTTGATATTATTATTAGTGCATAGTGCAGAAAAGCATTTCGAAAGTATAATATTAATCTTAGCCAGCATAGGCATTTTGCACTTATGCCTACTATAGCTACCATGTTCAATAGCAGGTTACCGCCACATTCCATAACAGGTTATACAACTAATACCGTACAGGGCTCGTACTGTTTCTTTGGATTTCCAACAAATGTTCAGGCTAAGGAACTTCCTACTGCCACATGGGAACGCCTCTGGATGGACGCCCCGAGAACTTAACCAGCTCTCTGCCAACACAAGGCCGGGTTACCTCTGTAACTAGTTAACTACTACACGAATATGCCACCCCTATGTCCTTTGGGACCTTTATCCGAGGACCCTCGATCGCAACACAAAAACCACATAGAAATGAGATTGGAGAAACCACATAGGTTAAATATCAGGGATTCATACCTGACACTACCCTTTTCCAGAAGGAGATAACCTACCCTAAGGGGCGCGACCCTCATAACCTTGCCGCATATTCCTGTTTTGACCATTTCCAGGGTGTGAGGTCTGACGAAGTCTCATCCACAAAGCTACGCTTTTTCACTAAGCCACGCTTTGATCAACAAATGATTAATAAATAATCATCACACAGCAACACTCAGCATGCCACATTACTAAATTGGGAATATATCGCTGATAACCTTCAACTACATAACCTCTGAGCTCGTACGTCTCAGAGAAGGGTGTTAAGCTAAGAGAATAAATTCCCCGCCACCAACAGAAATGTATTTGAAAGAAATCTGCTTTATATCTCAAAATGTAATGTCATGCATGTAACCATACAAGTCTGTTCCGGGTTCTAACAGAACCGAAGGCACTTCCAAAGAAGCCCTTCCAATCCGGGTATTCACAATCCCGATCGAACTTCCCATCACAAAGGAAATCTCTATACCATAGCTAACGGTGCAGAGACAATCGATAGGTCATCTTATCGTTTTCACAAATAATCGGTCTTCAGTGCGATCCATATCGTCGTATCACTTATTCGAAATGGGTTATATGACACAAAGGTCCTCTCCCAGCTAATCCGAATGGTGAACGCAATATTTTAAAACATATGGATATTGGGATTTCAATTAAGTCACAACTTATTACCCAAACCCTTTCTTTCAAATGGTGTAAATAATTTACCATTTTAAATCTTTAAACAAAAAGATTTACTTCACAAAGTTTACCCAATTTCACAAAGATCCATTCACAGATTCCTAAATAAATTTCCATTTCAATTGGATTAACTCATTAAATCTTTCAATCAAGATTTAACTTATAGCTTTCAAAATTATTCACAATTCAAGTCTTTTATAATATAAAAGATGCACCATTTGAAATACTTTTTTTTCATTTCAAGACAAAGTTTAACAACCTTTCACAAGGACTAATTCATAGCCTTCAAAACTATTTAATTTCAAATTTACATCCTTTTAACACAAATGGGAATTTATTTCCTTATGTGAAAGCTATTATTATTTGAAAACAGATAGTTTTTGTTTTGGGAAAAATGATTACAATTTTTATATGAGTCAAAACCACACAAGTATAAACTTGGATTTAAATTAAATTTCCAAAACCATATTTTAAATGGTTAAAAACCCATATAAACACCTTTTATAACTTGTACAATCTTTTGGACCATAGTTCCCAAATCATTGAATTCAATTTCAAGTATTGAATTCAATTTCAAGTATTGAATTAAAAATTTAAATCAAATGATTTAAATTCCAATTTTTATTAAGTTATTTAAAATAACACTTATTTTTGAAACTCATTTTCAAAAATTTCAGTTCCAATTTCAAAACTATTTTTGATTCAAGAATTCAATTTCTAAAATTGTTAAAAATCTGTGACTTAATTGATTTCCACATGAAATCCACATTTGGGTGTGTATGGTGTAGTCTAGGGGTTTAAAACAATAGTGCAACAACATTCAATCATCACAGATCAAAATACAACAATATATTTGATAAGCGGTATAAATTATAATGCTTATCTTTCATTCACAGATCACAGATATATATATATATATATATATATATATATCACAGATAAATAAATTACATATCACAAATATATATATATCATAAAGCATCACATATCAGAGATATCCAACAATTCAACATCCAATATAATCCAAACATTCATAAGTAGGATTAATTTAACTACCTGATTAATTTAAAGTTAGATAAATTTCTATGAATAAATTTTGCTAGTTATAGTAAATTAATAATCAATTAATTACAAAAACATTTTATAAATTATCCTTTCATTGATCATTAATTAACTCTTAATTAATAATAAATTAATTATTCTTTATTAATTATTATAACCAATTATTTTCTCCTTATAAATTTCCAATGAATTTACAAAAATCATTTCCTTTTTAAATAAATTTCTTTCTCTCTTCACATCTATTTAAAAATCCAACTTTTAAATAAATTCCTCAACTTATAATAATATTAATCGAAATCCATTTATTAATCCTTTTCCCCGTAATTTGGAATTTTATTCAATATGGTTCAAAAATAACTTTATCTTTTTAAAACTCCTTTTTAATTTATCCAATTCTCAAAAATAAGTTTTAAAATAAACTTTCACTCTAAATTTCAAAATTCCAATTTTTACTTATTTTTGATGTCCAACGATACCAAAAATATATTCGGCTAAATTATAGCATTCAACGATCTCAACCACAAATATAATCACACATAGATTATAAATAAATCAACACACAACATATGAAACAAATTCAAATGTTTGAGGAATCCAGTTGGATCCCTCCAACCTGTTTCCCTGCATCCAAAGATGTTAGCACAATACCAATTCCACTTCAAGGTGAAATATCGCGTTATATGGAATTTATAAATATTATCCGCTATTATACGGCGCAATAGGGTCTCATCCGCTATATAATGTGGGAAATCAACTCCAAATACATATATAATACCAATTCCACTTCAAAGTGGAATATCACAATATATGTGTTTAATATAATAACCTGCGCTTAATATACGGCGTATAGGGTCTATTTCAAATCAATAGATAGCAATTACCATTCTATCACACAATCACACAATCAGGCAATTTTAAATTTAACTATTCAAAATTTAAATCGAAACGCAATTCGATTGAGTGAGAAGTTCTCACCTTGAGTTTCCAATAACAGTTGCAGGGTTTTATTTCGAATAAAATTAAATGCACATTTAAGTTTACCCAAAATTCACACTAGCTCCAATCGACTCCAAACCAGCTCCATTGTGTAGTGCTTGTCAAAACGAACCCGACGCAACTCGTTTCGTCAAATTCCGACCTTAAATCAATATGGGCCGTGCATTTTGAACTCCACATCCAGGCCGCATCTTCTTTTTTCCTCTTCCAGGTGATACGCACGCAACAAAACCCAATAGCTCGAAACATTGACCAATTCTAGCTCCAACATAAACGATCTAGACGATTGTAATGACCCGGAAATTTGGATCCCGAGAATTCCAGATAGTTAGAGAAAAGAAGAAAGAGATAGAAGAAGAACAGAAAAGAAACACACAAACTAACATTCGCAGCGGATAAAATATAATATCAATAATAGTTATACAAGAGAAAAACTGTATCTATCAATTTATATCAATATCTGAGTTACAACAATTTTATTCAGCACTGGATAGATACATTTAACATGTCTCGGATATATACAATATCATAGTGAAACTCTCCATATGTCCGTGCCATCCAGCTCGCCTCCTGATCTCCAGAACGTCCTTACCTGAAAATCTGTAATACTCGGTCTGACCCGAGCATTACATCAAAGTAACACCCGGGTCAGGCTGGAAGCCAGCGCGAGTAAACCCATCTAACTTGGAATTCAAAAGTACATAATTTATGTAAACCCGGGGGTAACTTATATCAATCTACACTTCACAAGTTATTATACATTAACAATTTCACACATCAATTTCTAAGTGCCAACACTTAGATTTAAATGGTCCAATTTATTTAAGTCATTCCAGTTCAGCCTATCAGTTTCACATATCAAATTATAAGAATTGAAGTGGTTTCGGGTATTCACTAATACCCGACTCCGGTCCCTTCGAAACCATTGTCAACTTAACTTAAATTGTTCAAGTGAAATACAATTCTACTTTAATACAAGATGTCACGGTAATTCATCATCAATAGAAAACCACATCATCATAGTTTTAAATTTAACATATCTTATCTCATAGCATTACGAACCACATATTAGGGATAGCAATTAATCGAAGACTTCCCATATTATTCTATTTATCCCTTAAATTAATTTCACAAGTTAATTTATCCTTAACCAAATACAGTAATTAACCTTTAATTACCTCATTTGATTACTTGCATCATTAAATAATCCCTAATTCTTTAATTAATTAATTACTCTACAATTAGTTAACTTCAGAACAATTATATTAATCAATTCCTTAACCAATAGCATCAAGTGATTATCCATTAATCACTCCCATTAATTACTCCCATAAATAGTTTATCTTCCCTTAATTACATTCAGTAATTAACCATTAATTACTTCATTAAGTAATTACACTTAATTAATTCATAATTAAGTGATTATTAAAAATTAACAAATAATTATTTAAAATTAATTAAATAATTAATTAATTAACTTCTTAAAAATAAATCCTTAATTAATTAAGAAAAGCATTTATCTTAATTAATTTTATTTTTTATTTATTAACAAATCATATAATTAAGTATTCTTACATTCAAAACTAAAATAAATTGACCTTGTTTATTTTCACAAATTAATTATTTGAATTAATCCAATCTTAATAACTTAGAACCAACTATTTATGAGTTTGCAAACTTATAGCAATAACCTTATTGAAAATAACCTCTAGAAATCAATTTGAAATTTAAAATAACTAAATCATCAAATTTAAACTTATTCATTTTCAATATAAATCTTGAAACTTAGTTTTAAAACATTACTTGAAATTTACTTAAAGCTCTGATTCAATATTTAAATCCAAAATACTCTTTTAAATTAAAATTCAAAGTTTAATTAAGACAAAACATTTTAAATTTGAAAATAAATTCAATTATCACTTTTTTAAAAGTTTTGTTTTACTTTTATTTTTAAAGAACAAGCTTTAACCTTTGAAAAATTTATTTTCTTTTAAAGCTTGTTTTTAATTTGAAGCTTGATTTCATTTATTTCATCAATAAGTTTAATCTGTAAACTTAGCATACTTACAGTACTAACCAGATTAATTTACGACTCAAAAACTCGAGTCTAACTCAATCCCTTTCCATAAACCCTCAGCATGAAACGATTACATCTTCTACTCGAGCCAAATACCAAAACGTACTAGCCTGCCTCGAGGAAAATTCCCAGAAACTCGAGTTCTCTCCTCCGCAAAACACGCTACCGTCCCACAACAATCACCACTCCCTGCTTCGAGTCGCCACCCTGAAATCGCGAGGACTATCTCGAGTTCATCTTGTCTTCCCTAAACTTCCTCTCTTCCCAGTGCACACAACTGTTCATGGTGCACCTGCACCCACGCCTCCGGCCACCGGAGATAGTGGCAGCAGCGTTCGTCAATCACGTGGACCCATGCGACCACATTCGAGAAGCCAGATCGTACGCAATCCACACAAATAAAAAACGAGCCTTCACGCCCATACCTGAAAACCACCATGGCCAGCAAACCCCTTCTTCCCAACGTCTCTGACCTCGAGATCGCCGACCGTCATCGCTGAAGCTTCAAAATCCTACCCTCCACCCATTCGCACCGTCGCGAACTACTCCTACAACTCCATGGCATCACAAATCTCACAAAATCATCGATGCACAAAACCTACCTGAAAACCCTACTTGGCCCAAATTCGGCCACCACAGCCATTAGAAAAATACCAAAGTATTTTTCCCTCCCACGGCAATCTCCCAGCCACCTCCAGCCTAAATATCGTCCCTCACACTGCCGTCGATCGTCGACAATCTACCAAAAAGCCCAACTGTTCAACTCGATAGTACCCAACAAATATCAAACTAAAAATCGTGATATACGCACTAAAATTCATTATTTTAAATAATGAATTCAATCATGCAATCCAATTTCAAAATTGAATCTATAAATTTTTGACCCAATATATATATAATACTATTATTTATAAAATTTCCATGCAAATATGAAATATAAATTCTGGAATTATTTTTAGTAGCGACATTGCGTGACTACAATCACTTTTCATTTGCAGGTCAAAGGCTATCAATGATTCAATAACGAAATATTGAATTAATTTAGATATCAAACTCTGTAAACACAGCAGAACCTATATTTGTATATGCATATGCAGGCAATTCACAGCAATAACACTTAAATACATACATGCATTAATTTCAATCTGAGCATTCATGCTAACAATATGATCTTCGTTCACATATCGAAATGGTATCCAGATTAAAACTTATATTTTTTTTTTTTAAAATGTAAGTTTACTCACTACTGTTTGTTGAGGACAGAAATTGTTTTGCAGGTTCATGAATCTATTTGCATGATTAATTTCCTGAATTGCTTGTTTGATTCCAGTTCTTGCATGTTAATTTAATTGAAATCTTCCTGCTTATCTTCGTCTTGCTTCAGATCCAACTTCTTTTCTCATTTTCCAGATTATACAGTTTTATGTCTTCTTCTTTGTTTCAGATTTTTTTTCCATTTCCTGTTCTCTCTCTTTTTTAGATTGTATTCAATTTTGTTTTGAGTTAGCTCAGATTGAATATTTTAGGTAATTGAAGTTGTTGTCTCTTTTTTTTTTATAGAAAATATCATTTAATTCAAGGTAGAAGATCATTGCCACTTGTAAATGTAAGCTACCATAAGCTTACACATGTTCTATGTATTTTAAATGAAACTTACAAATGCCTTTAAACCACTCTAATGTACATACAAGTGTTAAACTTCTTTATTATACAAAATTTTCTTTTTAATTAAATTATTTAAGTACATATGCATTTATAATTTACATTTAAATATATAAAAAATGTTTGTCTTTAACTTTACTTAACCATTTAACACATGTTATTAAAAAGGGTTATATAACAACACTTGTAATTAGGCATAAGTAAATTAGTTTTTAAAGGGTTAAAAAACTTTTATAATTAATTTTCTAATTAATAAATACATCTCTTAATTTATATAAATTAAAACCCTTTTAAAAGAAAATAATATAAAACATCTATATTCTAAATAAAATCATATAAAGATATAAATATATATATTCTTTGGATTTCAATATTTTAATCCAAATTTAAATTCAATTCATCATATTAAATTGGTAAGTAACAATCCTATTTCAAAATCTATTTATACCTATACATTACAAATATTGTTTGAAGGCGATAATTTATCAAGTCTGAATAATTTATAAAGGAGATTATTAAATAATTATTTTTCCCAGATATGGATAATTCAATTCTTATTATATTTCCAAATTCATTTTCACATCCAGATATTTATTATTATCATAATTTTGTCTGTTCAATTGATTAAAACAGTTAATTACCCATTTATCATATGTCCAAAGTCCGGGTTATCACATTCCTTCCCCCTTTGAATCTTTTCGTCCTCGAAAAGGAACGAAGCTTGAAATTTGAAATTGCTTAAAATTAGATAAATTTTTCCTTAATCATTTTAAAACACCATTAAAATCTATATAGTATTATCAAAATAGCTTTATAAAAATATCATTCTATAGCTCGATGTTTCAACCAGTCCATCCTTGTTCTCACAGAAATTCGGTCATACGTTGATCAGGCGTACAACTGAAAATCTATTTGTACTTAGTAGACCCAATTTCAACACCCAGTGAAAATACTTGGAAAATAATTTTATTGAAAATATAGAAAACAGTTTTTGAAAATAGAGGAAATATCTTTAATGAGGATGCTCTGAAAATCATCACCCCCATCCATGGTCGCATTGACCCGATGGTTACGTTGTCGTCCCGACAAAATCCACAGGTAACTGTAGGCCTCCGCGCCCTTCGATTACACCGTGGAACGCGCTACATATCGCAGCTACAACTGGGGTTACGTAGCTATCACAACAAAAACCCATATAACTGTAGGCATCAGCGCCCTCGAATTTCGCTGCCAAAAATGAAACTTCTCCACTCCACTTGACCATAGATCGCAGTTTACCGATGTTGCATTGCCTTCCCGGCAAAATCAAGTGTAGACCGTTGACACTCATCCTCCACACTATTTTCGCTATGGTCCCCACAGTAGATCGCAGCGACATCGAGTTACACTGTCGTCACAGCATAACCCAAATGCCCCTGTAGGCATCAGCGCCATCGACTTTCGCTACCCAATAATCCTCAGAAACTAGTTTGTCCGGACTCCTCACAGGATCAACTTTAGAACCCCCCCCCCTGGGGCTCAAGGCAGCACCACCCGGTGGTACTCCTGAGAAGTCCATTCCAAGGGAGCGCCTTTTTCCCCAGAGCATCATCAAAACATTTTAGACTATACATATATAGTATCTTTAAATCATACACCTAGTATGATCTCATACAAAGCTCCTTTATACAAAATCGATTATCCCAAAATCGATAATTCTCAAACTAGGCTTTCCAATTATAATATTGATTTTACCCCAAAATCAAAAGCCTTTCCAAATCCATAGGTTCCCAAAACGTTTTTCCAAAATCCTCATAAGATCCTTTATATATATACAGATATATATAATTTTTAAAACTTTGGATCATTTCAAACTTGTATAAACTCCTTTTATACTTCAAAAATTTCCAAAAACCTTTTCTTCTGGCAAAAGATTCAACAAGGGGAGTATCATTTTATAAAACAAAGATATTTAACTCTGTTTACTCAAAATCAAATATTCAAATTTGATTACTCTTTTCAATATCAATTTCATTCAAATCCGTACGATGTACACATATCATTCGTATGCTATACCAATCTGATCGCTCACTCGATCACACAATTTCATTTCCGAACTAGTATCGTCCACCTGACTTCCTAGTGCGGACTCAGATCTGGTTTCTTGATCAGAAACCATCATTCTCCTTGCATAGTCATAACTATGATAGAGAATATCCAAAACCAATCAACAACCCATATCCAGGTTCACCGTCGAAAATCGAGTGAAAAATCCCAACTCGGATCGACATAGTATCTCGAAATTATGTGCTCGAATCTGGATCAAATTACTATGCGAATACAATAACATACGTACCCCCTTCGTAATTGTTTTATTGGTTATTAGCCAAATTAATATTATTTCTATTCACATTCACTTTGATTTTCATTCACTTACTCACAATTACTTCAATCCATTTGGATTATCACCTCTATTCTTATCTCGATTGGGTATTTAAACAATAACAGTTTGAACTCTGTCCAGTTTAAATTTAGAAAATATCTTTAAAAGTTAAAGAAATAGATAAGTAGTTGAAAAATAATAACTAGTTTGTAAAATAGTTGTAAAATAGTTCAATAATTGTAAAATAAATGGAAAATAGTTAAATAGTCATAGAAATTTTAAATAATTGCAAAATAGCTATAAAATAGTAATTAGTAGTTGAAAATAGTAATTAGTTTATAGAATAGTTAGAAAATTGTTAAACAGTTTCAAAATAATTGTAAAACAAGAATAGGATAGTTTGGCTTTTTAAATAAAGGTTGTATATATAATGAATAGCTTGGAAAAACAGGTTTATATTAAAAAAACAATTTATAATAAAAATAGTCCAGTTTCAAAACTGTTCTCTTCCCAATTTTCATCCTCATCAATTCAATTTAAATTTCCTCTACCATTTAAATTGACTCAATTCCAATTTAAATAATTTCAGTTTATTTGAAATTGATTCAACCCCAATTCAAGTTGAATTAATTCTCAATTCCTTTTCAAATTTAAATCAAATTCCATTTGATTTTAAACATATTCAATTTTAGTTACAATCCCAAGTTATTCCAATCACTTTGTACTAATATCCATTCAATCGAACCCACTTCAATTCCTAATCCATTTCAACTTTAGTTTGAATTGTTCCCAATTTCAAATTCCATTTCCAAATCAGGTTGAATTATTCTTGATTTCCTCCCAAATTAAATTCAAATTCCATTTATTTAAAACTATTCAACTTTAATTAAAATTTCAGATTATTCAAATCAATCCAATTCAAATTTTCCATTTGAATCGTATACTCATGCATCTTCAATCACCATTTCAATTAATTCAAATCAAATTCAATTTGAACTAATCTCAAATTTCAAATTTAAACCATCTCGAATTATATAAATTCGAGTTAATACTTCAAATGTTGATTTAATTTCTTTAAATCAATTTATTTTTTTATCCCAACAATGGATTACCATACTCCATTTCTCAATCATTTAAACAAATCTAATTCACAAATTAAAGATTTTTAACAACAATAGGATGATATCATCTAATTCATCTTAAAACATCCATCAATTTACAATTTCCAGATCTCAAACCCATTTTGAGATCACACAAACTCCCAATTCAGATTAACCATTTAACTTCCCAAATTAAATTCCAATTCCATCTTGAAATTCCCAAATCATGTTGATCATTTGAACTTATTTAACTTTTCCTCAAGTTAAACTTAATTCACTTAACCCAAAACCCTACCCAATTTGAACTTCCATTTCAAATTTTAAACTTCTCATAAATAATCTTCCACTTATTAACTTCAAAAACTTATCACTTTGGGTATCACATCTTATTCCAAATTCAAAACTCACCATTTAGAGTTTATTTCAAACCAACTTTGATATTATCTATATCCACATGTATACATATTATTTTCTTTTACATACCAAGTTATACTTTAAAACTTTAAACCACCTTTGGTTTTAAATCAAAACAAATTTCTTTTTAAATTTTCAAACAACTCTTGTTTGAAATAGGACCATTTCATTCATATGCATTAAATAATATTATTTGTTATTTCTTTAAATTAATTACATCATTAATTAATCACATTCGGTAATTAACTTATTTCTTAATTACCTTCATTAAGTAATTGTCCCTTAAATTACTTATTTCCAGTCACTTCATTAAGTAACTCCTTCTTTACTTATCATTTCCAAATTATTATCCATTAATTAATCTCATTAAATAAAGTTTAATTAGTTACATAAGTTAATTGACTATCCTTATCCTGAAACCTCTCCCAATTCCAAGATTTAATATCAGTTTGAATCCATTTTGAACTTGTCTTTAATTTAATTTCAATTTGGTTGTAATTCTATTACCACTTAATACTTACTATTATTTTTAATATAATTAATTCTGCAACCAATTTCCTTAATATAATAGATAATCTATTTCTTATATAAGATTCTTTTACTTTTTGAAATCATTTAACAACCTTTATATAAGAAAATAACAAGTACGCTCTCTCATATTTATACACTCAACTCATTCTAGGGTATCGCTTACCCTATCCTTAATGAGAAATCCCACCAGAGCCAAGGTTCTCGCTTAACCTTTAGCTCTGATACCAAATTGTAACGACCCGGAAATTTGGATCCCGAAAATTCCAGATAGTTAGCGAAAAGAAGAAAGAGATAGAAGAAGAACAGAAAAGAAACACACAAACTCACATTCGCAGCGGATAAAATATAATATCAATAATAGTTATACAAGAGAAAAACTGTATCTATCAATTTACATCAATATAAGAGTTACAACAATTTTATTCAACATTGGATAGATACATTTAACATGTCTCAGATATATACAATATCATAGTGAAACTCTCCATACGTCCCTGCCATCCAGCTCGCCTCCTAAGCTCCATAACGTCCTTACCTAAAAATCTGTAATACTCGGTCTGACCCGAGCATTACATCAAAGTAACACCCGGGTCAGGCTGGAAACCAGCGTGAGTAAACCCATCTAACTTGGAATTCAAAAGTACATAATTTATGTAAACCCGGGGATAACTTATATCAATCTACACTTCACAAGTTATTATACATTAACCATTTCACACATCAATTTCTAAGTGCCAACACTTAGATTTAAATGGTCCAATTTACTTAAGTCATTCCACTTCAGTCTATCAGTTTCACCTATCAAATTATAAGAATTGAAGTGGTTTCGGATATTCACTAATACCCGACTCCGGTCCCTTCGAAACCATTGTCAACTTAACTTAAATTATTCAAGTGAAATACAATTCTACTTTAATACAAGATGTCACGGTAATTCATCATCAATAGAAAACCACATCATCACAGTTTTAAATTTGACATATCTTATCTCATAGCATTACGAACCACATATTAGGGATAACAATTAATCGAAGACTTCCCATATCATTCTATTTATCCCTTAAATTAATTTCACAAATTAATTTATCCTTAATCAAATACAGTAATTAACCTTTAATTACCTCATTTGATTACTCCCATCACCAAATAATCCCTAATTCTTTAATTAATTAATTACTCTATAATTAGTTAACTTCAGAACAATTATATTAATCAATTCCTTAACCAATAGCATCAAGTGATTATCCATTAATCACTCCCATTAATTACTCCCATAAATAGTTTCTCTTCCCTTAATCACATTCAGTAATTAACCATTAATTACTTCATTAAGTAATTACACTTAATTAATTCATAATTAAGTGATTATTAAAAATTAACAAACAATTATTTAAAATTAATTAAATAATTAATTAATTAACTTCTTAAAAAAATCCTTAATTAATGAAGAAAAGCATTTATCTTAATTAATTTTATTTTTTATTTATTAACAAATCATATAATTAAGTATTCTTACATTCAAAACAAAAATAAATTGACCTTATTTATTTTGACAAATTAATTATTTGAATTAATCAAATCTTAATAACTTAAAACCAACTATTTATGAGTTTGCAAACTTATAGCAATAATCTTATTGAAAATAACCTCTAGAAATCAATTTGAAATTTAAAATAACTAAATCATCAAATTTAAACTTATTCATTTTCAATATAAATCTTGAAACATAGTTTTAAAACATTACTTGAAATTTACTTAAAGCTCTGATTCAATATTTAAATCCAAAATACTCTTTTAAATTGAAATTCAAAGTTTAATTAAGATAAAGCATTTTAAATTTGAAAATAAATTCAATTATCGCTTTTTTAAAAGTTTTGTTTTACTTTTATTTTAAAAGAAGAAGCTTTAACCATTGAAAAATTTATTTTCTTTTAAAACTTGTTTTTAATTTGAAGCTTGATTTCATTTATTTCATCAATAAGTTTAATCTGCAAACTTAGCATATTTACAGTACTAAACTGATTAATTTATGACTCAAAAACTCGAGTCTAACTCAATCCCTTTCCATAAACCCTCAGCATGAAACGATTACATCTTCTACTCGAGCCAAATACCAAAACATACTAGCCTGCCTCGAGGAAAATTCCCAGAAACTCGAGTTCTCTCCTCCGCAAAACACGCTACCCTCCCACAACAATCACCACTCCCTGCTTCGAGTCGCCACCTTAAAATCACGAGGACTATCTCGAGTTCATCTTGTCTTCCCCAAACTTCCTCTCTTCCCAGTGTACACAACTGTTCATGGTGCACCTGCACCCACGCCTCCGGCCACCGGAGATAGTGGCAGCAGCGTTCGTCAATCACGTGGACCCATGCGACCACATTCGAGCAGCCAGATCGTACGCAATCCACACAAATAAAAAACGAGCCTTCACGCCCATACTTGAAAACCACCATGGCCAGCAAACCCCTTCTTCCCAACGTCTCTGACCTCGAGATCGACGACCGTCATCACTAAAGCTTCAAAATGCTACCCTCCACCCATTCGCACCGTCGCGAACTACTCCTACAACTCCATGGCATCACAAATCTCACAAAATCATCGATGCACAAAACCTACCTGAAAACCCTACTTCGCCCAAATTCGGCCACCACAGCAATTAGAAAAATACCAAAGTATTTTCCCCTCCCACGGCAATCTCCCAGTCACCTCCAGCCTAAATATCGTCCCTCACACTGCCGTCGATCGTCGTCAATCTACCAAAAAGGCCCAACTGTTCAACTCGATAGTGCCCAACAAATATCAAACTAAAAATCGCGATATACACACTAAAATTCATAATTTTCAACAATGAATTCAATCATGCAATCCAATTTCAAAATTGAATCTATAAATTTTTGACCCAATATATATATAATACTATTATTTATAAAATTTCCATGCAAATATTGAATAAAAATTCCTGGAATTATTTTTAGTAGCAACATGGCATGACTTCAATCACTTTTCATTTGCAGGTCAAAGGTTATCAATGATTCAATAACGAAATATTGAATTAATTTAGATATCAAACTCTGTAAACACAGCAGAACCTATTTTTGTATATGCATATGCAAGCAATTCACAGCAATAACGCTTAAATACATACATGCATTAATTTCAATCCGATCATTCATGCTAACAATATGATCTTCATTCACATATCGAAATGGTATCCAGATTAAAACTTATATTATTATTATTTTTTAAAAATGTAAGTTTACTCACTATTGTTTGCAGAGGACAGAAATTGTTTTGCAGGTTCATGAATCTATTTGCATGATGAATTTCCTGAATTGCTTGTTTGATTCCATTTCTTGCATGTTAATTTAATTGAAATCTTCCTGCTTATCTTCATCTTGCTTCAGATCCAACTTCTTTTCTCATTTTCCATATTTTATAGTTTTATGTCTTCTTCTTTGTTTCGGATTTTTTTTCCATTTCCTGTTCTCATTTTTTTTAAGATTGTATTCAATTTTGTTTTGAGTTAGCTCAGATTGAATATTTTAGGTAATTGATGTTGTTGTCTCTTTTTTTTTTATAGAAAATATCATTTAATTCAAGGTAGAAGATTATTGCCACTTGTAAATGTAAGCTACCATAAGCTTACACATGTTCTATGTATTTTAAATGAAACTTACAAATGCCTTTAAACCACTCTAATGTACATACAAGTGTTAAACTTCTTTATTATACAAAATTTTCTTTTTAATCAAATTATTTAAGTACATATGCATTAATAATTTACATTTAAATATATATAAAATGTTTGTCTTTAACTTTACTTAACTATTTAACACAGGTTATTAAAAAGGGTTATATAACAACGCTTGTAATTAGGCATGAGTAAATTAGTTTTTAAAGGGCTAAAAAGCTTTTATAATTAATTTTCTAATTAATAAATACATCTCTTAATTTATATAAATTAAAACCCTTTTAAAAGAAAATAATATAAAACATCTATATTCTAAATAAAATCATATAAAGATATAAATATATATATTCTTTGGATTTCAATGTTTTAATCCAAATTTAAATTCAATTCATCATATTAAATTTGTAAGTAAGAATCCTATTTTAAAATCTATTTATACCTATATTTAAAAACATCACATTACCAATATTGTTTAAAGGCAATAATTTATCAAGTCTGAATAATTTATAAAGGAGATTATTAAATAATTATTTTTCCCAGATATGGATAATTCAATTCTTATTATATTTCCAAATTCATTTTCACATCCAGATATTTATTATTATCATAATTTTGTCTGTTCAATTGATTAAAATAGTTAATTACCCATTTATCAGATGTCCAAAGTCCGGGTTATCACAACGATGATCAGAGCCTGCCATTTCGAAGAGCTTCGCGCGACACCCCAACGGCCAGAGGCCGGCCCCACTCGACTGCCTCCTTGCCTCGTAATTCGAGCTTGAACTCACGCCTCTGATCACCAATTGTCGTCGATTCGTGGCGCGAAATCTGATCATAGTCGTTGATTTTAAAGAGCATGAAGAGCTCTACATCTTCTCAGTTGAAGGTTCTTGTTAATTGTCGAAGGATTTGGAGAGATCAAGGGAGAAAGACTAGAGATTTTGGGCCATTGAAACGTTAGGGTGGCGGCTGGAAACACTAATTGAAGTTTGTTTTCAAATTGAAAATAGAGGGGGCCTTTTATAGAAAATTTACGAAACACTATTCATCTCAAATTTTTCGAACTCCAAACGAAGCGTGCCGACTGACATTTCTATGGTTTTACCCGCGTTTCGGACACAATGGAATAGGTATCGAGTGCCAGTTTGATAATATGTGTGAGTTACGGAAATAAACGATCAAATTTAAATTAAATCGGTTAAACAAATTTCTATGCGTTTTGGCTTGCTTTGGACAAACCGTAAATCCGATTGGCATGAAATTTGAGATCTTACAATAATATAATATTACGGATCCGATGAAACTGTTTTCATCGAAATCCGAGACCATTGAAAAATGACTATTTTTAGTCGTCAATTAAATATTAAAATATTCCATTTAATTCAATAACATCATTCTAACTCCAATATGATTTAATATAACTTAAAAAATCATTTTTATGCACATTAGACCCAATTTTCAATTATATAGATATTTCTAGAATTCTTTTATGTTTATTTCATAGTTTACATAACTAAAATTTTAGTTATTTTACTTCTTTTTAACGTTTAACTATTCAACATTAAATTTCCTATTCATCATTTATTCATTACACTTATGTAAATTCCATAGTTTCTAGTGTTGACATATATCTATACTTTACTATCTTGTAAGTATACTTATTTATATTTTCTTTTACTTCATATATTCCTATACTTTAACTTAAAATTCAAATTCAATATATATAAATATACATATATTAGATGTTAAATCCAAGTGATTTAAATTCAAAAGAAATTGAAGTTTTATTCATTTTAAATCCATACAAATTTTATTTATTTTTAAAACTTTTCAAATTAAATTTTTCAAAAATTCAAATAAATCACTAATTTCAAATTAATAAATTCTGGGATGTTACATTTTAATTGCTTTATTAGTTAATTTTTATTAGTTAGTTTAAGTATTTCAATTGATTTAGTTTTAATCATATCAATCTTAATAAATCATAAATCCTCTATATGAGGTCTAATTCGGGCGGAAAGAATTACATTGGAATTGTAGTGGTATTGTCTACGCTATGAAGTTGAAATTGCAGCAATTCGCTTCATTTGAATTTTCAGATTCGAGCAAAGTGAGTGTTTATACGCTTGCAAGAACTAATTTTTTTATGTAGTCGAATTATATCGTGAAGTAATTTAAATTTATTAATGGTGGTTGGATAATTTTAAATTGACATTTAATTGACATCTGATTTTATTGATAGAATTTAAATTGATAGTTAAAATTGAATTAGAATTTGACTGCTAGTAAAATCTCCAGTTTATCGATAAATTGGTTGATTTTTGTGATCATTGATCGTTGGATGATGGATGGTGATGGATGAAACTTGATTGATATTTTGGATGTTTATTTATGTTTAATATATCATGTTATCACCCTGTATATTATTTACAGTATATAATACTGTAAATTGTATTATTTAGAATAAATTAAGAAATAGGTTGAAATAATATATACCAATGGCATTTATTTTTGGATTCAAATGATATATATTCATCCTTGGAATTTAAATAGAAATAATTTATTCACATGGCTATAGGATAGAAAATTATATACGGACGACGGATTGGTTAAATTAAATGATCTAAAAATGTTTGTTTTGAAATTATTTAAATGATCTGATTTAAAGGAATAAAAATCGAATTTATGGAAATCAAATTATTTTCAAACTGGAGCTCCAAAATATTGAGATTTAAATTTGGAAAACGAAATTTTTTTAATAATCGAAGTTGAGATTTTTAAGTTAAAATCGAAGTATGATGTGAATTTTAGAAAATTGATTTGTTTTAAAAGATTGAACTTTTATTCGAACTTTGAATATTTCTAAGAAAAGGTGATTTAGAATGATATTTGGAAATTGAGCTTGGAATTCATTTATATTTAAATATTTGGATTGTAAATAGAATATTTATGGTAAATTTGATTTAAGTGTTTTGAATAGATATTCTAGAAATAGAACTCGTGATTGATATAAATCGAAAAAGCTTAAAATTGGAATCACGGTTGAAATTAATTTGAGAATTGGATTTAAATTAATCTGGAATTGGAAATTTAAATTAATTTAGAATTGGTGTTGAAATTAATTTGGAATTAGCACTGAAATTAATGTCAAATCATAATAAAATTCGACTTAAAATCGGAATTGAATCAATTTAATCGAAATGAAAATTGTAACTGATTTGAATTAGAAAATTTGAAAAGCGAACTGGTTTGACTTTGAAACTATTTTTAAATGATATTTTCAGTATAAACGGTTTAAAATCTTTATTCTTTAGATATTCAATTTTTTTATTTTCTAAATTATTTTACTAATAAACCATTTTTATTACTCAAACCATTTTCTATTAAACTATTTTAACAATTTAATTATTTTTAAACTATTTTCTAAAATTCAAACTGGTTAAAACTATGGTGTGTTTATATTTAAATCTTGGATTTAAATACAAATTAGGTTAAAATGAAGTTGTAACTAAATTGTAATTGGAATCAAATTTCGAAGTGAAATCGATATATCGAACTGAATAGACATTTTGAAGTAAAATACGATTTTTGAAGCGAATATGGTGAATTTCGAAATGGATTTGATTTTGTAGCGAATATAATATTTTGATATCAAGTACGAATTGCATTCCAAATATAAACGAACCAACCAGTGTGTAAAATGACGATTCTTTGTCAAAGAGACTGGAGCCTCTTATTGGCATACTCTTTGTAAATATTGGAACCACTTTAACAACTGTGTATACGGTGGATGATATCCAGAATGTAGTGGTAGAATTGGCGACGTTTACTGGAATGAAGTAAGAGAATGATGATGGATAGCCTTGACACTTATGTCATAAATAAAATGACTAAAACATGAGCTTATGTCTGACCAATGAGGTTAGCTACCTCTAGTGACGTTGATCACTCGTATTACTATTGTGGTTTTGACTCGATGGTTGCTCCTTTTATTTGGATTGATTATCGCGGTCGGCCATGGATGGGTTATGACCAGCCAGAAAGGGTAAACTGGTTGAATCCTACCATGGGCATTGCCTCATGTGCCTTGTCATATTTATCCTTATACGAGCCCATTACGACTTTGATTTAGAACAGTAGAAATGTGTTAAGGTGGATCAATGTAAAGCCTTAACGCTATTTTGATATTTATTTTACTGATAGACATTAGCCATTATAGCATATACTATTATATATAAATAGTTTAATGGATCCTTAGGAGATGGAAAATCCCGCAACATCTCTTAAGTTATTGCACTCAGATTTCATGATATTGATTTGACTTACATAAGAGTATTTTAGTCCAGACTCGAGTGTTCTGTCTTTTCATTATGCTCGGGTCAGTCTTGAGTTTTTCAGTGTATTGAAGATTACTCTCTAGAGGACGAAGACAAAGATTTGGTATATTACTAGTATTATTATTCCCTACATCATGCTATTCTACTACATTGATTATTTAACCCCATTGACTATCTACGTTCCGGATGATTTATGTCGGATATATGTGAATTATTGTCGATTTAAATCTTTCGAAACACGGGTCGTCACATTTAGACACTTTTAATATCACATAAACTGATTACACTGAACCCTGGAAAATTTTGCATAGTGGACTACCAACCAAAAAGCAATTACACAAAGTAAATCTAAGGCCATGGATATATTATTTTGTTCGCTGGAGAGAAATGAATTTAATAAAGTATCTCCATATGAATCTGCATTTGAAATTTGGAGAACTTTGCAAGTTACACATGAAGGGACAACTAAGGTTAAACATACCAAAATTTCCTTGTTAACAAATTAGTTTCAATTATTCAAAATGTGTCTAAATGAGTTCATATCTGATATGTACAGTAGATTCCCAGATACGGTACAGTCATTTATTACACTGGGTAAAAAAATTCTGAAGAGGATCAAGTTACGAAAATCCTCAATTCACTTACTCCTTAATGGGATCAAAAGACTCTTGCAATCGAAGAGGCTAATGATATTAGCACTCCAAAAATTGAAGAGTTATTTGGCAATTTAAGGTCTTTCGAAGCACAAATGCAGGGTAGGAGAGAAAGTAAAGCAATAGAAAAGAAATCTATATTTTTTAATGCAATGATCAATAATCTGGATTCAAATAGCGACGAAGATGAAGAAATTTCTTTCATGACAAGGGATTTCATAAAATTTCTAAAAAATAGAAAGATTAAAATTTCAAAAAAAATGACAACAAAAATCTAGGAAGCGGAAGTAAAAATGGAAATGGCTAAATGTTTTAACTACAATGACCCTGGTTATTTAAAACGAAACTATTCACATCCTGATAAATTGAAAACTACATCAAACACGGATTCATCCAGAAAATGAAGAAGAGCCTATGCTACAGCATTGGACGATTCAGATACATCCTCAAGTGATAATGAATCAGATACAGAAATTTCTAACGCGTGCTCAGTAATACATAATTCTTGAATGAATTTTTTCTTTTCTTTTAGTTGCTTTGTTGAGTGTTAGAAATATCCTATATATTAATAATAATATGGTTGAATATTGTATGATTATACTTTAAATATTAATACTTTATACATTTTAATAATAAAATAATAATATAAAATATATTTAAAATGATTTTAAAATGATTTTTTTGAAAATAGAATAACTATGAATAGATCTATATAATAAAATAAGATATACTTAAACAAAAAATCATTTTTGAAAATTTCGACCTATATGTTGTCCCACAACAGCTGATGTCGACATATGCAGACATAATTCAAATTTCAAAACAAATTCAAAATTTGAATTTTTCTTCACCTTTTCACCAACTCCTATATTCTGAAAAGTTGTCTTTTGACCAAAGAACATGTCCTTTGATTCTCTATTTACTTACCATATCTCCATTCATTCATTTCTCATTTTCTTTCTAAAATTCAAAAATTATAAACTCTCTTAGCTCTTCAAGCCGTTATTCAATGGCATCCTCAAGCAATACTAGGCAACCATTAAGCTTTCTAAAAAAAATAAAAGAATATCTTTTCAGTGATCAAGAAGTCTTTCAAGCCTATATAGTGTATTAATTTTTCGAAAAAGTCATTCCCGGAAGATTTGCTATCTTTGAAGATTTTCCTACTTATGATCTTTTCAATCTTTGTTTGCAAAATGAAATTCTTAGTTTAGTTAATGGTTCTCAAAATGATTTTGTCTATTATCCAACATTAGTAAAAATGTTTTAAGCAAATTTAAAAGGAAAGTTTTATAATGGTAGAGAAGGAAAAGTTTGGAGTAGTGTCAATGGAACACAAATTATTTTAAATTGTGAACTTTTTGGCCACATTCTTGGATGCAAATCTAGTAGAATGGATCTTTCATCTTGTCAAATTGATTTTCAAAATCGTGAAGTAACTCATGATATTTTCGAAAGTGATGATGATTTTGAATTCAAAAACAACAATTGCATCCAAATGCCATAATTTTAAGCCTTATTTTGCAACAAAGTATCACATCAAGAACATGTAATTATAATAACCCGGCTTAAAAAAATTTCAAAGCCCTTTTCGCAATTTATGGTCAATACGACATAAATTAGTCTCAAGTCATTTTGGATGAATTTTTTCTTAAGAATCTTTCTAAATATGAAGCACACAATTTCATGGTGTGTATCTTACTCATGTTTTCAATTATTTTGGCGTTGACCTTGAAGGAGAGAAAACAATTCATCGAAAAGTATTTAACAAGGCTAATATTTCACTTATGCATATATCATCTATTTTCAAGCCTTATGAAATGCCTGCGGAAAAGAAACAAAGGTTGGCTTGGGAAGAAGAGCATGAAATAAGAGAGGATGAGGATAAGGAAGAGGAAGGAGGTGAAATGGAAGTTGAGGAAGAAGAACAAGAAGAGGAGAAGATACTTACTTGAAAGTATCAATATGCCACAAAATCCATTCAACAAAGATATTATCCAAAACCAAGAGAAGGTCATCCATAACCAAAGGAAGCTTAAAAAATCATTTTCAAAGAAATTTACTTCAATTTCCAACAAAATGGATAAACTCTTTGAAAAGATCATCCGCAAAATTGGCGGTTCTTCTTCATCTTCATCTGTATATTTCTAGTTGTTTAAGCTATCTTGTATTTGGATTTCCTATTTTTAGTTTATGTTGAATCTTATGTATCTTTTCATTTCTTTATGTTGTATGTAATCTCTTTCTAAGTATTAATGAAAATTTATTTCCTTGCTATTATACATTCTTTATCATCATTGAAAAACATAATAGTATAATACTATAAGCTAAATATATTAGAATATAAAAAGAAAGTTGTTTTGAAAATTTCTGCATATGTGTTAACATACCTAGGTATGTATGTCGACTTACAACGGTAATTTTTCAAAATTTTCAAAATTTTCAAAATTGAATAAGCAAATGTTTTTTCATTTCCAACGAATATCCACTTGTTTAAATATCTATTGAACCCAAAGAATTATTATTTTCTACTCCCTTTCTTACTCCTTTGCATTTCTAAACTCTAAAACCAAAATAATGGCTTTTCCTATCCAAAAAAGACCGAAAACCTTGATAACACTTTCCTGATCTCTCTTACCTTCTCTAATTTTGTTTTAAAATTGTTTTTCAAATATTCTATATTTAAATAATCTTTTCAAAATATTTCTTAAAATGGTTTTCAATCTCCTGTACCAATATGGTATTGTTTATATATTAAGTTTTTGTTTATATTTTAATAATTTACAACTATATTGATTTTATATATATATTATTTAAATTATATTGAATATTCTTATTAAATCTTTCAAAATTATTTTATAAAGTTTTATTAAGTTTTATTAAGTTTTAATATGATTAAAGTATGTATAAGTTATTTTTAAATTTTTGTACAAAGTTTCAAAATATTTTACAAAATTTAATATTTTCAAAACAATTTTTTAAGTAATTATTCAAAATACAAAGGGATATGTCAACATATCCTCCGCAAGTTTGTTAACAGACTAGGTGTAAATTTCAAAATTCAAATTTGAATGGAAGTGTATTTTCGTCATATCTCTTCATAAATGGACATGACCATTGTCTCCCTATATATACCAAACTTCCACACGAATTTTCATTAATTCTTTCTTATTTTTCTCTCCTCTTTTCATTCTCTTGAATTCTAAAACAATTTCTATCGAAACTCTGATGAAATTTAACCAAAATCAAATTCAACCATTACTAGTTTGATTCTCTTTCATATAATATTTGATTTATCTCATCTCTCTCAAGATCAAGTGCTACTTAAGAGTTATAGGATAAATTGTAATCAAATTTGAAGATCCGAGTTTGTAAACTCTATCAAATCATACTCTTATACTCTGTGGTTTGCTTGGTATCCCTGAAGTCCAAGTATGTGTGATTATAACCTATTCAAATCAATTTGATGTGCTTTGTAGCTCGTAAATCTTGCATGGGTTTTTGTGGCCTAGAAATCAAGTGGCTCTTCCTATATAGGTTGGGATTACCACTGTAATTTCTCTTGATTCATGGGCCACTAAGGTTTATGATAGCCTCCTTTTCAATGGATTAACGAAGTTTATAATAATAAGAATAATAATATAATTAAGTTAACTGATTTTTAATAATAATAATAATAAATTAACAACGTTAACCATGTTAATAAAAATTTAACTCACTTTTGTTAAAATTAAACAAGTTTTATAAAATTAACTAAGTTTAAGTTAACTAAATTTTGTACATAATAATAATGTAACTAATTTAACAAAGTTTTATAATTAATGATGATGATGATGAATTAACTAAGTTTATAAAAATTAACTAAGTTTATAATAATAATAACATAATTAAGTTAACCGAGCTTAACAAGGATCCTAAGTATACAAATATATTGAGATGATAAAATGTTTGACTCATCTTTTCATAGATTAACAAAGATATCAAATAAATTTGATGTTGTAAATGAAAGCTTCTCGTTTGACTTTCATTATATGAATTTCTTGCATGCATTAGGCCATGAATTGATATCGGTGGCTTTGGTCCTCCAAAATTATCATAAGAAAGCTTGAATATAATTTCTGATTATGAGCGAATATCAATCTAACTATATTAGGAGTAACGCTATATTTTTTTGAATATACTTGGTACTTTATTTACTCAAACAATTGTACAACAATTCAAAAAAGAATCCTACCATCATGTTTTGAAGGATTTCATAAAAAACTTTAATTCAAGCAATTAGTGTACTTAATCATAATTGAGTAGACAAAATCAATAATGAAGGAGGGCGAAATGATGTCTAGTTACCTTTTGAAAATAGGGATTCATAACATGAACAACATATGTCTTCATTTGTTAATTTGACCATAGTAAATGAAAAACAAGCCAAAAGCTTTGCAACAGAACATGATTAACATATGCAAGCTATCTAATCTATAGTAATCATGATGCCTGTTTGAGAACTATCAAATAAAATTGCTATTTTTCAGGATATACTATGTAAAAAGGTAAGGGAACACTCTATGAGGTATTATATCCATTGAATGGTTTTACATTATCTACAACTGCATTTCTTTGTCTAATCTATTTGACTCCTGCTTTATTCTGCATGGATACTAGAAAATTTGATGTTTCGGTCAAAGAATTAGACTTCCTACTTTGTGGTTTATTAATTCTCCATATTTTTATACAACTATTGAACTTACACGTAAACAAACCACTGCTCATTTTTATAATAACTTCTCTGCAACTTCCACTAGCAATAGTCATCATCAAAAAATAGTGTTACGTGCTATCGATAAATTAACTCTTAATTTTGTTTTAACTAGGATGTGGAAGAAATTGCAAATAAGCTATGAGTTAAACAACAGCAAGCCTCATGACAAATGTCACGAGAAGGATGTTTGAATCACTCAAAATACTGCTGCCGCATTAACTATGGCCGTCCAAGCATCTTCATTGTGAAAATTATCTTAGCCCTGTGACATGTATTCATTTCAAACTGATGTTATGCTACAAATGTTTTGTTTCTTTAGTGTTTATGTATTCAGGTTTGAATGTTCTAACAAAATCTTTAGTGGTTTTGTATTTCAAACTGGGAATTTATTCATTTTTTTCATTCATATAGAAAACTCCTGGGGTTTAATCCTTCTCAAAATCTGTACTATAGTTTAGGAAGGAGAATAATTCTCATAAAAGGTAAGTACACTTTGTCAAAGATTTTGAAAGTTTCATTGGTTGATCGTATAATAATTTTCTTTATCTTTTGTTTGGTAGCTTTTTGTTTATCAATCATATATATATGTATGTATGTATGTATGTATGTATGTATGTATGTATATAATTGTCTTTAGTGAATGTATAAAGATTGTATCATTTCTTAGACAAAAGAAAGATTTGTAAACTCATATTGAAGGCAGTTAGTATCATGTCCAAAAATCAAAATTCCAACATAAAATTAGCATCCCGGGGCATGAGATATGTGAAGAATGGGTTATAGAATTTCAAGCACCTTCTGGCGAACAGGTGATGTCGAATTTTGTGCATATGTTTCCAACCGTGGTCTTTTGGATGCTTTTGTCTGCTCTAGAAATCCTTGCTCCTATTTTACTTACATTCTTTTTCACTTATTACAATGTTATTACATTATTTTTAATCTCATCTTTAGAATTCCAGATCTAAAATGTCTCCTCTTCCATCTTTGCAGTTTTTCCTTACTAACCATTCTCATTGCATACAACAGTCAATGCAGGCTTTACACTTCCAGTTTTTGGGTTTATTTCTAGTGGGCTATGGTGTATATGGGCTTGTCTTCTTTCATTTGTTTGATGTGAATTATGTGTCAGCCATACTTTTGTGTTTCACACTTATTGTATTATGTGAAATTTGAATCCTCTTCCAAAAAAATGTAAAAATATTGGTTACCTAAAAAGAAGCATTTGACTGAGATGCCTTCTTTTTGATTTACAGATGGGTTTAAGATGAGCATTGGGGTTAACCATCTTAGTCATATCTTGGTTGCTCGCTTGTTTCTTTATAGATTGAAGGAGTATGATTATCGTAAGTGCCTCACATTGTTGGCTCCATTACATGTATTTATTTTCTCTACGTTACTCACTACTAATCTTTTTATAGAAATTTATCGAAACAATAACGGTTTAGTGAAACAAAGTGTTTTAATAATTAAATAAGTTTATAATAATTAAAGAATTTTAGATTAATAATAATAAATTAACTAAGTTTACAATAATAATAATTAATTAACTAAGTTTATGAAAAATTTATAAGTTTGAGATAATTTATAAAAATTAACTAAGTAAATAAAGTTTAAGTTTAAGATGATTTATAAGTTGAAATTAAAGTTATAAAATTTTAAGGTTTAGCAATTTAATAAATTAACTAAGTTAAAAAAAATAAAACGTTTATAATAATTAACTAAGTATTATAAACTTTTAACAGATTTATAATAATAATAATAAGTTAAGCTTTATAAAAATTAAATAAATATATACAAATTAGTTAAGTGTTATCATAATTTAACTAAGTAAATAAGTTTTATAAAAGTTAAATAAGTTTACTGTAAAAAGTAACCAAGTTTTAATAAAAAATTAACTAAATTTACTAAGATTTATAAAAAAAATTAAATTTAATAAAATTTTAACTAAGTGTAACGTCCCGTAGTTCTTTACCCTTGAGTCAACACTATTCTACATCAATCAAATCAAAAAGAATAGAAATGCGAACCATTTTTTGATTAAAGAAGAAGAGGTAGAAGAAGAGAAACCAGAAAACAGCATCAAAATCTAACCATCGCAGCGGAATAAAGTATAATAGATAATAACTAATCTTTACTTAACAGAAAAATATATCTGTTTATACATTTCTTTCATCAGAGTACAACAATCACATAACTTAAATCCAAACAATAATCATCACATGTCCTCCTACAAATGAATATATAGCTAATCAACACAGCGGAATATATATACAAATACGGAAGTATGTATCGCCATCCAGCTCGTCTCCTGAGCTCCACAGCATCATATCCTGTATCCTATAATACTCAGTCTGACCCGAGCATTACAGTTAAATAACACCCGAGTTAGTCTGCAAAACCAACGTGAGGAAACCACACTCAAATGGATTATTAAAGTTTCAAAATCTTTTAGAAACAAAAGCATCTCGTAAGACCACGCCACAAATAAACATGTTAGGGTTTTACCTTACGATAGCTAAAACATTTCTTATAAAATCCTCTGATATTATAATAGGGTCTATTTACAAATATTATTCAAATAGCCGAAATTGTTACACTATTAAATTCCAGCTACTAGCCACAAATTGGGTAATATAAACAAAACTCATATAAGGCACGTAGGGAGAATGGATTTCCAACAATGTGTAACGAGCCGCCGTTCTGACCGCCCCCAGTCGGTAATTAAACCAACTTGAGACGTCCAAAATGACGGATTGTTATTCAGTTTATAGAGTTTAAACAGAATCAGCCACAGAATCACAGAATAATCATAATATTTCACATAAATGAATTTTTCTTACATATATCAGAGTTTGTACAATGCATTAAATTTTATACAGCGGAATATATCTTTAAGTACAAAAAAAATTCTTCGAAAAGGCTAAAGTGAAGCAATTTCCCCAACTCTCTCTAACTTCGCGGCCTGAAAATCTTCAAGCTGTAAAATACTGGTTCTGACCCGAGTATTACATTCAAAAGAAAATAATACACAGGTCAGTCTAATTCAAACTCAGTTATTAATGCACGGAAGCAATAATAATCAAATATCAAATAGACGACAGTCACAGAAATCCCGTATATCCAACTTCTCGATAAGAGAATCGGATAACGGCAGATATAACACTAAACAATGTCAAACAACAAATCAGTAGTTTCAAATTATCAACGCAGATAGATGAAGGGATTATTGATGAAGATAATTTAGAAAAAAAACATCAGAATTGCCTAAACGGCAATTAACATTAAAATCATCAAATTAAATCAAATCAATTCAAATAATTGAAAAGTTACTTAAAAACATCCAAACCCATTGGCTGCAGTACACGCACGCGTGCACTGTTTCGCCACATATAAAACGTTAAAACTGTGTGGCTGCAGTTCACGCTTGCGTGCACTGCCTCGCCACTATAGTGATGATGTACCCAAAAGATCAATGAACCGAAATTTATGAAATCAAATGTCGATGCAACGCAAACCGACATAGGCAAAACTGCATATAAAAACGAAACTGCAGTCACAAATGGATACAAGGGCAAATCTGCAATCAAAAATTTGCAGCCACCACATAAATGATACGGTTCAAAAGAACAAGCTTAAATTTGTCAAAGTCCAAAGCCCAGTACACCACAGTGCGCGAAGTATGAATAGCAACTATAATATAGCTTCAATTTGCAAAACACAGTGAAGCATGTGCATAGCAGCAGTAGAAATGCACATGTACCAGATCTAATAACATGAAGGAACCCAAGACACAATAAAAATGCAAACAGAGGCGGCAACAGCAGATGGTTGACAAGTAGGTGTTCTGTTGTTCAAACATGCACTCACATATTATTCTATTTTATTTTTAACATACATATATATTCCTTCATTTTCAAACAAACATGCAAGCATAGTTTTACTCATACAAACAATTATCACAATGCCTATTCAATATGTACATCAGAGGCAACAATTTTAAACAGGATATGGGTTGTTCACACACTTGTATAAATGTTCAATAGAGATATAGTTGTTTTATAATCAAACAAGATACCCTGATGCCAGAATTTCTATCATGCTTTGAGTTTTACCTATGTCCTCTAATTTCTAGAGCATGTTTCACTAATTCTACTTAAAAAAAAATTCTGGCATTGACTTATGTTAATCATAACATATTTGTTTAAACACTGTAATGCCAGAACAGAGCAACTGTTCTTGTTTTTCTCACTTTTACATATATACATATACATGCAAGCATATTTTTTTTATCAAACTTAAGTAATCATTTCATACAGATCAAGATACAAGTGGGTTTTAAAAATGTTTTAAGTGCAGGTTACTCACATAAAATAGGTTCATATGGAACAGAGGCAACATAAAATCAGTATGAATTCAGTAAGTAAGAACAAGTGCTTTAACTCTTAAGCAATTTTGTCAAGTTAAAGAGCAAGCCAGATTAACAAATTCAACAACTTCAAAAGAACTGTCATTACTTTAACAATTTTCGAAAGTTCATACTGCTTATCAAGTCCACTGTGAAATAAGAGGTAAGAAGCTTAACTATTACTCAACTATGTTTTGTACAATTTAATCCAGCAATAAAATCTATGAAACAATACATGTATGAGGTCTGTATAATCTGTATTTAAACAACATGCGCATGGAACATATGCTTGCAATCAGGTTTTAGAACCCCTGCATACTTTCAAATGAACAGATGTAATTTGCCAGACATTAAAATGTTGCTTTTATGGCCAAAGTAAATAATGGAAACATGTTAAAGAGGGCTACAAGATATCAGAGGTGACTTCAATAAAATACAATCAAAGCAGTAATTAAAAATTTACGACTGCAGTTCTAAGTGACCGAATTCAAATTCACAAATCGAATAGTTCAAACCAGAGTAAAAGAACAAGTGCAAAGCAAAAATCAATGTCGTGCTTTACCAAATCGAACAATATCAAAGGCCGAAGCCAACAAGAAGGAATCGAACCAATCAAAAAAATATCAATAGAGAAATCATCAACATGATAACAAAATCGAACGACTAGGAATGAAAATAGATGTGAGGGTCACTCACCTTTCACCGAAGCGGTCGCGAAATTTGAAGCCGAACGAAAACCCTAACTTTGGAACGAAGAGGGAGACGAGGCCGCCATTAATTTTTCGTTCGATTTTTTTTTCGTATGATTTGAAGAGGGTAGGGTTTCGAATTTTAAAAGGGAAAGGAGACGTGATTTTACGTGGGTTACGGCGTAGGTTAAGGCATAGATTAGGGCGTGTTTGTAGCTGATAAGTAAGGCAGCGTACTCTTTTTTTTTTGTTATTATACTATTATTATTTTTTAATATATATTTTTTTCATTTTAAATCCAATTTGTTTTGTATAATCATTTTCTTTACTTTGTTTTGTTTAATTTTGTTGTTAAAATTTTAAATAGGTGTATTGCTTTATTTATTTTGTATTGATTAAAATTTTATTCCTTTTTATTTTAAAGAGAGAAAAATATTATTTAAAACTAACCATCCTTTATTAATTTAAATAAATAAAAATCCTTAAATCCAAATTATTTTTCTAAGTCATTAGTTCGAATTTTAAGTACAAATTCAATATTCATTTCAAACTCCAAAGTCAAATTCGAATTCTATTCAACTTTAAATAAATTAAATTCTAAAATTTAATCGCCAATTCATAGTTATATTGGGAATTCAATTTAAACCCTGATTCAAATATTTAAAATTAATTAAATATTTTCAATTTTAAATTGTTCAAAATTCAGGGTTGTTACAATCTTCCCCCCTTAAAAGAATTTCGTCCCGAAATTACAAATTAGGAAAAACGATTGCTAAAATCTCACCGATATTTATACCCTACACAATTTTGCCAAGTTTTCGACTTACAAAACTCAAATTTAAACTTGAAATTCTTCATGCTAGATATTTACATATTACATCTTTTCCAAAGCTGTGTGCTTTCAAGATATTTTAACAGATCTTCTTCCTTAGTTCATTAGGTTGGAATTATGTAATTCTAATTTCAGACTATTGATTTGCTATTCAAAGTTTGAAAATACTTGCTAACTCGAAGTTTAACAAGTCCATCGTCGTTCTCACAGACTTTAGGAATACGCTGGCCAGGCGCAAGTCTAAAAATCTCCAAGTACTAAATATACTTGTTTCAACTCCCAGTGAAAATACTTTTAAAAATTCTTTTAAAAATGGATATGGAAAGCACGTTCCCCCATGGATCACAGTTTACCCGGCGGTTCCGCTACTATCCCAGTAGAATCGCTTGTAAACTATAGATTTCACATCTCTTGAATTTCGCCATGGTTGTTGCATAGATCGCAGTTTACTCGGCGGTTGCGCCACTATCCCAGTGGAATCGCTTGTAACTGTAGGCATCTCGCCCCACGAATTACGCTATACCATCAGATCGCGGTTTACACGGCGGTTACGCTACTATCCCAGTAGAGTCGCTTGTAAACCATAGGCATCTCGCCCCTCGAATTACGCTATTTCATATCATCTAGATCGCGGTATACCCGGCGGTTACGCTACTATCCCAGTAGAATCGCTTGTACCCATAGGCATCTCGCCCCTCAAATTACGCTTCGGCCTCTAGATCGCAGTTTACATGGCGGTTGCGCCACTATCCCAGTGGAATCGCTTGTAACTGTAGGCATCACGACCCACGAATTACGCCAGCATCAATTCACATAATCCCAACACGATGATCCGTCGTGGGGGATTCTAGTCCCAATGGACATTCCACTAATGGAAATTCTACGTAGCTACGATTTCCAATGGACACTCACACCGAGTTCCAATCACCTTCACAAATAATAAATGGAAGGTACATTTCCATATCCTCAGTTTTAGAAAGCATATGTCATATACATATAGTACTTCATTTCACATTTCGTACATATCATACCTATGTAAACTTGCATAGGTTTTCCATAATAATTTCTTTCCAAACTAATGGTTTTCGAATTTATCGTATTCTCATATATACGTTCTGAAAACCACAATATTTCACATCCATAACAAATAGAGGATTCCAAAATTTTCCATTTCATTATCCATTTAAAATTTTCCTCTAAGTCGATTTGAAATTTTAAGGTTATTTCAAACCCAATTCACATTCATAATTCAATTTATTATCGACTTCACATTCGATTTGGATTTCACGTTACATCGTCAATCCTCAACACATAATTGATTTCTACCGATATATAATGTAACGATCCTGAATTTTTATTTAATTTAAATTAATAATTAAATGAAATTTTGAATAAAAATTTATAAAATTAATTATAAATAGTGAAGCGAGTTTCCCCGAGTTCAAGTATATTCTATATAAATCATTTAAATTTTTAAATATTATATATATATATGTATATATGTGAATATATATATGTATATGTATATTTGGATATATATGAGTCAATTTGAAATTATAAAATCTTGAGTGTATATATATATATATTTTGATTTGAATTTAAATCTTAGATGCATGATTTAATAAATATTTGGGTTATAAAATAAATTAAGAAAAATATATATATAGTAACTCATAAATAAATTTTAACAACATGTTAAAACAGAAGTTATTCATACTATAAAGTAATAAGACAAAGCAGTGGAACAAAACGTATATATGAATTAACTTGCAAAAACAAACCATCTATATTTAAACATTAAAACAAAATGTGTGAGCAAATAAAATGAAGAAGCAAGACAAGAAACAAGTAAACATATAAATGAAGTATTCAAACAAAAGAAATAACATGCAAAGTAAAATAAAACACAAACATAAACAAAACAAAATATCTTTTAAAATATAAACTATTGAAATAAATATATAGAAAGATACAAAACAATTTGTATGTAAGATAAAATAAATACTCAAGATAAAATAGAAATGTGTAGGCTTGCAAAAGAAAAGAAACAATATGCATTCAAATGTGATTTGAAATGTATTCCTATGACAAGTGATAAAACAAAAGAAGAAACACAATAGAAATAGAAATATATGTGAGATAAACTATAAACTATAAAGTCAAAGCAAGCAAATCAACAAAGTAAAATAAATAAAATAAAGTACATGATATGATACATTTCAGCAAAGCATACAAAATAATAAAATACAACACAAATAAACAAATGCAGGCTGAAATAAAGAGGTACAAAGAAAAGTAATAAAGCTTTCATCTCAACTCAAACAAGCATATATATATAAACTGTACATACATAATTTTTGAACAAAGCATCTTCAACCATGCTTATAGTACAAAGAGAAAGTAACATCACCTTGCATAGAACAATATATCACCTGTGCAAACAAACACCTTCCTCTGTACCACTACTTCTTCCTATATATCAGTCTTCCCCATTGCTCATTTCGTTCACTTAAAAAAAAAAAAACTGGAAAAAAAAATTATATGGCAAACCTGAAACTAAACTAGATCAACAATTCAATTAAACAAGCAAGAAGATCAGAGGGGTTCCAACTTGCAAATTTCAAAGCTGTTAAACATAGCAGTTCTGTTTTTTTCTGGAAAACAATGTGAGTAACTTCATTTAAGTAGTAAACTGGTTGCATAAAATCTTTGAGATTTCTATGTTGAATGCATGTATATATTGGTGCTTCTCTCTGCATTTATACAGGAATGCATATACATATACAAATATTGCCTCTGTTTATACATTCCAGCAGCCTAAGTTGCTTCAAAAATCATGTATGCTCAAATCTATTGATTGTTAGAGTAAAGTATATAAACAAATTTTGTTTAGGAAAGTATAAAGTGAATTTTAAAAATTTAAATTCATAATAAAAGGGTTGAGCTGCTCTGGGAATAAGCATAGGACAGTAATACATAACATAAATCAAAATTTCGAACATCTTGAATTTTCGATTCAAGTTTAGTAACTGATTGTTTAATCATAAATAGGATTTTTAAAGCTCAATTCATATTTTTTTGTAAAGAGTAGAAGTGGCATGGCCGTGTTGATCATTTTGGGAAGATGGGGTTGCCTCGGGTAACACAGTTGATCAGAGAAGTCGAAAATTGGTGGGGAGGAGCTAACATGATCGATGATCGCCGGAAAAATACTAAAAAAAATTTCGAATGAGTAAATTTTTGGGTTGGATCGAAACTAGGGTTTAAGAGGGGTAATGGGTTTGGCTCGGTTGTCGAGGCAATGCGAGGGCATCAGGGAATTAGAGGCGATCACACCAGGGGGAGTAGTTGCGTGGGTCATCGGCGAAGCTTCGGACCAAGTTTCGAGGTGGCCGGTGGTCGTGGGTGACGGTACGATGGGTTTTTGGGTGGTCGAGTTTTTGGGTCAGTGGGTTCGATTGGGTCAAATTCGATCTGATCGAACTTTCTTCGATCTGGATAATGCTTTGAGGTCTCGCGTGTTTGTGTGTGTGTGTGGGATGGAAGCGGTGCTCATCGGTGGCCGAAGGAGCGTGGGTAGGTGCACGGTGCACGTGTGTGCACTGGGGAGGAGGGAAGGTGGTATCTGGGTTTGGGGGGTTGTGGAAGAAGCAGAGCGAACGCGAGAGGGAATGGGGTGTGTTCTCGGTGAAGCGGATGCGTGACTCGAAGCAAACGTTAGTTTGATTCGGGGAGGTTTTCGCGTGGGCTTGGGTTGTTGAAGCACTGCGGATTTTGGGGGAAATATAAGTACAGGTTTTACAGTAACCTGTTTGTTTGATTTGTTTTTAAATATGTGTTGTTTACTGAAGTAAGGTTTTAAAACTAAAGTTTAAGACAAGTTTTAAAACCTGGGTTTAAAAGCAAATTTTAAGATGCAAATTTGAAATAAAACCAGTTTATAAAATATAAACATTTAACCCATTTTAAATGTTTAAAGCAAATTAAATAAGGGTTTTAAAATTTGAAATCTAGGATTTAAAAAAAGTTTAAATAAAAGGTCTAAATACAAATTCAAATTTAGATTGTACAATTAGATTTTGAATAGAATAAAATTTTGTTTTAATTCAAACTTGTTTAATAACTTTAAAATGTTTATTGAAGTCAAGATGGAATTCAGATTAACTCTTGAATTCTGGTTTGAAATAAATGAAGTTTATAAAAATTTAAAGTATTTAAACAACTTTAGAATGTTCACGTATATTTCATAAAATGATTTGAAATTGAATAATTGGGTTTAAACTCTTATATAAATTTCTTCATAACGGTGGGTAAAGATTGGTTAATTAAATTTTTAGTTGTAATTAGTAATGGATGATGGGCGATAAATGAATTTGCAATTAACTACTTAAGTTAACAAATGAATGATTAACAGTCAATTAATTTAGTAATTTAATTGAGAATTAAATGATTAATTAATTGAGAATTAATGGTTAATTAAATAATTAGTGATTAATTATATGATTTCAAAGGCTAATTAAAGAGTAATTAACAATAATTAAATTGAGTTCAATTACTTAAGAATAGTAATTAAATAATTATGAATAGTTAATAAGGATCATTTACTTGAGATTTATTTGATAATTTATTAATGTGATTAATCTTGATAATTAATGTGATAAATTAATTTGTGGATTGTATTAAGTATAATTATTTAATAACAGTAATTTAGAAATAAATTATTCAATATAATTAATTGAGTTAATCAAATCTGTTTAAATTAAATTCTTAATTTAACTAATTCAGAATAATCACTCGATAATTTTGGAAAGGTAATTACTTAGAGGAATAATAAATGGATAATTTATTCATAAGTAATTAATTAAATTGGAAATAACTTGAATTAATTAGGATTAAACAATTAATTAATCCTGTTTATGAATGATTATCAAATGCTTGGCCTTACTTATGAATGATTTTATTGTATGAAACACCTTGAATTGATTGTCATATATGATCTATGATACTTTGTGATATATACTGATTTATGTATGACCTGTAATGTAGTTTATTTATCTGGGATAAATGTAATTCATTATCTGTAATTTATATATCTGTGATCTGTGAAATAAGGATAAGCATTATAGTTTATATCGCTTATCAATTATATTTCTATTTTTTGAACTGTGATGATTGAATGATGTGGCATTATTGAGTTAAAACCCTGGACCACACCACACACACACAAATATGGATTTCACGAGGAAATCGATTAAGTCAAAGATTTTTGAAATAGTTAAATTTGAATTTTTAAATTCAAATGTTTTGGAAATGGAATCGGAATAAATATGAAAAGCTTTTGGAATGGAATTTCAAAATAGAATTTATTATTTTTAAATTACTTGATTAAGTTTTGGAATTTAAATAAGTTGATTTAAATTTAAATTCAATACTTGAAATGGAATTCTGTAATTTGAAATTAGGGATTAATGATATTATACTAGTCATTATGAGTTAAACCATTTTTAGTTGGGAATTTGAATTTAACTCAAGGATTTCAACTCGTATAAATGAATCAGATTTCCAAAATGAAAACTGTTGTTATCAAATGATAAACACTTTTAGATAAGAACTGAGATTCCAGTTAATTAGGGGAATTTCGAGATTGAATAGAAAAATGATTTTTCTAAGTTATGAATGAATTCTTTTTGAAAGCTATGAATTAAATCTGTTTATTTTTAACAGATTTAAATTGATGATTTGTTTAAATCAAATAGAAATGAAATTGTTTTGAAAGCTATAAGTTAAATCTTTGATTTAAAGATTTAACGAGTTAATCGGTTGAAATGAAAATTGATTTGGAAAATATGTGAATGAATCTTTTGTTTAAAAGATTTAAATGTGAAAATTGTTTAAACCGTTAAAGGTTGTGAAAATAAATCTTTTTGTTTAAAGATTGAAAATGGTAATTTGTTAAACCATTTGAAAGAAAGTTTGAATTATTAAGTTGTGACTTAATTGAAATCCCATATCCATATGTTTTGAAAATATTTTCGCTCACTATTCGGTTTAGCCGGGAAAGGACCTTTGGGTCGTATAACCCATTCTGAATATGTGATTCGACGTTATGGATAGCATTTGAAGACCGGTGATGAAGACCGGGTATTTGCGAAAGCGATAGGATGACCTATCGATTGTTTCTGCACCGAGTCGCGCCGGTATAGAAACTCCCTAAGTGATGGGAAATCCGATCGGGATTGTGAATATCCGGATTGCAAGGACTTCTTTGTAAGTGCCTTCGGTTCTGTTCGAACCTGGAACAGACTTGTATGGATAGTATGTCTGATGTTACAAATTGAGATATAAAGCCGATTTCTTTCAAATATATTTCTGTTGGTGGCGGAGAATTTATTCTTTTAGCTTAACACCCTTCTCTGAGACGTACGAGCTCAGAGGTTATATAGTTGAAGTTATCAGCAATATATTCCCAATTTGGTAATGTGACATACTGAGTGTTGCTGTGAAATGATCATTGTGTTGATTATTTGTGATAGGATCATTTATTTGATCGTCTATCTTTGTGATCATTTCGATGATCATTTGTTGACCCAAAGCATGGCTTTTGTATAGAGTATGTTTTTGTGGACGTGACTTCGTCGAGCCTCACACCTCGTGAATGGTCAAAACAGGAAAGATGCGGCAAGGTTATGAGGGGTAGCGCCCTTTAGGATATGTGCATTTCCTTCTGGAAAAGGGTGGTATCATGGTATGGAGCCCAGATACTTACTCATGTTGAAAACACTTTGTTATGATTGTGTGAATTGATTAGAGAGCTCTCGGATAAAGGTCCCAAAGGACCGGGGGATGGCATATTCGGTCAATTGTTACTCAGTTAGGGGTAACCCGGCCTTGTGTTGGTAGAGATCCGGTTTGGTTCTCGGGGATGTCCATCCAGAGGCATTCTCATGTGGCAATGGGAAGTTCCTTGGCCTGATCATTCGTTGGAAATCCAAAGAAACAATACGAGACTTGTACAGTATTAGTTGTATAACCTGCCATGGAATGTGGCGGTAACCTGCTATTGAACATAGTTAGCTATAGTAGGCATACGATAATGGTCGTATGTTGGCTAAGATTTATATTCTACTTTCGAAATGAATTTTTCCTACACTATGCACTAGTAATAATATAAAATGTTTCTTTTAATGCGTATCAAGCATCTTTGACTATCATAAGGAGAAATCTCCTCCGATTCTGCGTTTGCATTGTGTGTGTGTGCGGGAGGCCTTATGGTAGTCTCATTTTTAAAAAGCATTGCGAATTGACTTTGAAAATCTTTTATTGAATGTTTTTAAAGATAAACTGTTTTTGTTGCTCACACCAGTCCCACGACTGATCCGGAGTTTATTGTTTTCTTTCCTAAACTCTGGGTGCTCATTATTTTCTACACGAGCAGTCTAGAGTTGGGTTTTTTTTCAGATAGTCAGATGTAGTAGATTATCTGGAGATTAGTTTAGTCTTTGGACCGCACCAGTCTTGCTTATGCTAGGTGATATGTGATGGGGGGTTCGAGCTATTACTAGATTGATTATTGGAGATGGAGTTGCAGTTATTTCTGGAGTTTTTCCTTGAAGACTATCTTAGAGTTATTTGTTTCGCTGCTAGATGTTATCTATCGTTTTCTTTTCCGCTGCTATTTTATTGTATCATATCTCTGATGTATATTGATATTCATTGTATCGTTCTGTTGTATCAGATATTGTATATCAGTGTATTATTCTTTTTATTCCGCTGTGTTGTATACTTAATGTTGTTATAAGCTCCGGCGAATCGGGTTTGAACGGTCGAATCTATGGCATTCGAATACGGTTTGAAGTATGGATGTTGATTTTCGAGCGGGCAAAATCCGTGTCGTCACATGTGGTATCAGAGCTAAGGGTTGAAACTTTAGCTCAGGAGTGTAACACATTAAGTAACTCATTAGAGATAGGGTGAAGTATCCCTAGAATGAGTAATCCCTAAGGTATCTGTTTGAATGCCTCAGTAAATTCTTTTGCTATCCACTGATAGTAAGTATGAGTGCAAGAAGAGAGCGAGATAGGGGACAGGGAAATACGACTATAATTGGTCAGTACTCTGTAACAATAGTGGAAACAATCTTTCTTATCAATTCCTTTGATTCGATTTAAATTCTTTTGATTTCTTCGTACCAGCTACAAAAAGAAGTTTCGGTGTGATGGTGGCCTTACGAATCGTTGTAGAAATTCTTACTTCGTATCTTCATCGATTTCTTATCGGTTTTTGATTTTAAACTTTAATGAATATGAATTTGAAAATTGAAAGTGGAAATTTTGAATAAATTAGAAATTTTAAACTGAGTTAAATTGATTAATAAAATATGTAGAATAATTTGAATTGAATCAATTAAATGATTTTGTTTAAAACCAAAATTGAAATTTTATTATAATTTCTTGTATCTATTGTTGATATTCTGATTTGGTGAGCCAAATGCAGAATTGATATCTAGTTTGATCTGAAAAGATATTTCTCTATCTTTCATCTATCTCTGTGTTGTTTTCGTGCCTGCGAATTTCGAGGACGAAATTCTTTTAAGGGGGAAAGTCTGTAACGATCCTGAATTTTTATTTAATTTAAATTAATAATTAAATGAAATTTTGAATAAAAATTTATAAAATTAATTATAAATAGTGAAGCGAGTTTCCCCGAGTTCAAGTATATTCTATATAAATCATTTAAATTTTTAAATATTATATATATATATATGTATATATGTGAATATATATATGTATATGTATATTTGGATATATATGAGTCAATTTGAAATTATAAAATCTTGAATGTATATATATATATATTTTTTGATTTGAATTTAAATCTTAGATGCATGATTTAATAAATATTTGGGTTATAAAATAAATTAAGAAAAATATATATATAGTAACTCATAAATAAATTTTAACAACATGTTAAAACAGAAGTTATTCATACTATAAAGTAATAAGACAAAGCAGTGGAACGAAACGTATATATGAATTAACTTGCAAAAACAAACCATCTATATTTAAACATTAAAACAAAATGTGTGAGCAAATAAAATGAAGAAGCAAGACAAGAAACAAGTAAACATATAAATGAAGTATTCAAACAAAAGAAATAACATGCAAAGTAAAATAAAACACAAACATAAACAAAACAAAATATCTTTTAAAATATAAACTATTGAAATAAATATATAGAAAGATACAAAACAATTTGTATGTAAGATAAAATAAATACTCAAGATAAAAATAGAAATGTGTAGGCTTGCAAAAGAAAAGAAACAATATGCATTCAAATGTGATTTGAAATGTATTCCTATGACAAGTGATAAAACAAAAGAAGAAACACAATAGAAATAGAAATATATGTGAGATAAACTATAAACTATAAAGTCAAAGCAAGCAAATCAACAAAGTAAAATAAATAAAATAAAGTACATGATATGATACATTTCAGCAAAGCATACAAAATAATAAAATACAACACAAATAAACAAATGCAGGCTGAAATAAAGAGGTACAAAGAAAAGTAATAAAGCTTTCATCTCAACTCAAACAAGCACATATATATAAACTGTACATACATAATTTTTGAACAAAGCATCTTCAACCATGCTTATAGTACAAAGAGAAAGTAACATCACCTTGCATAGAACAATATATCACCTGTGCAAACAAACACCTTCCTCTGTACCACTACTTCTTCCTATATATCAGTCTTCCCCATTGCTCATTTCGTTCACTTAAAAAAATAACTGGAAAAAAAATTATATGGCAAACCTGAAACTAAACTAGATCAACAATTCAATTAAACAAGCAAGAAGATCAGAGGGGTTCCAACTTGCAAATTTCAAAGCTGTTAAACATAGCAGTTCTGTTTTTTTCTGGAAAACAATGTGAGTAACTTCATTTAAGTAGTAAACTGGTTGCATAAAATCTTTGAGATTTCTATGTTGAATGCAGGTATATATTGGTGCTTCTCTCTGCATTTATACAGGAATGCATATACATATACAAATATTGCCTCTGTTTATACATTCCAACAGCCTAAGTTGCTTCAAAAATCATGTATGCTCAAATCTATTGATTGTTAGAGTAAAGTATATAAACAAATTTTGTTTAGGAAAGTATAAAGTGAATTTTAAAATTTAAATTCATAATAAAAGGGTTGAGCTGCTCTGGGAATAAGCATAGGACAGTAATACATAACATAAATCAAAATTTCGAACATCTTGAATTTTCGATTCAAGTTTAGTAACTGATTGCTTAATCATAAATAGGATTTTTAAAGCTCAATTCATATTTTTTTCTAAAGAGTAGAAGTGGCATGGCCGTGTTGATCATTTTGGGAAGATGGGGTTGCCTCGGGTAACACAGTTGATCAGAGAAGTCGAAAATTGGTGGGGAGGAGCTAACATGATCGATGATCGCAGGAAAAATACTAAAAAAAAATTCGAATGAGTAAATTTTTGGGTTGGATCGAAACTAGGGTTTAAGAGGGGTAATGAGTTTGGCTCGGTTGTCGAGGCAATGCGAGGGCATCAGGGAATTAGAGGCGATCGCACTAGGGGGAGTAGTTGCGTGGGTCATCGGCGAAGCTTCGGACCAAGTTTCGAGGTGGCCGGTGGTCGTGGGTGACGGTACGATGGGTTTTTGGGTGGTCGAGTTTTTGGGTCAGTGGGTTCGATTGGGTCAAATTCGATCTGATCGAACTTTCTTCGATCTGGATAATGCTTTGAGGTCTCGCGTGTTTGTGTGTGTGTATGGGATGGAAGCGGTGCTCATCGGTGGTCGAAGGAGCGTGGGTAGGTGCACGGTGCACGTGTGTGCACTGGGGAGGAGGGAAGGTGGTATCTGGGTTTGGGGGGTTGTGGAAGAAGCAGAGCGAACGCGAGAGGGAATGGGGTGTGTTCTCGGTGAAGCGGATGCGTGACTCGAAGCAAACGTTAGTTTGATTCGGGGAGGTTTTCGCGTGGGCTTGGGTTGTTGAAGCACTGCGGATTTTGGGGGAAATATAAGTACAGGTTTTACAGTAACCTGTTTGTTTGATTTGTTTTTAAATATGTGTTGTTTACTGAAGTAAGGTTTTAAAACTAAAGTTTAAGACAAGTTTTAAAACCTGGGTTTAAAAGCAAATTTTAAGATGCAAATTTGAAATAAAACCAGTTTATAAAATATAAACATTTAAACCATTTTAAATGTTTAAAGCAAATTAAATAAGGGTTTTAAAATTTGAAATCTAGGATTTAAAACAAGTTTAAATAAAAGGTCTAAATACAAATTCAAATTTAGATTGTACAATTAGATTTTGAATAGAATAAAATTTTGTTTTAATTCAACTTGTTTAATAACTTTAAAATGTTTATTGAAGTCAAGATGGAATTCAGATTAACTCTTGAATTCTGGTTTGAAATAAATGAAGTTTATAAAAATTTAAAGTATTTAAACAACTTTAGAATGTTCACGTATATTTCATAAAATGATTTGAAATTGAATAATTGGGTTTAAACTCTTATATAAATTTCTTCATAACGGTGGGTAAAGATTGGTTAATTAAATTTTTAGTTGTAATTAGTAGTGGATGATGGGTGATAAATGAATTTGCAATTAACTACTTAAGTTAACAAATGAATGATTAACAGTCAATTAATTTAGTAATTTAATTGAGAATTAAATGATTAATTAATTGAGAATTAATGGTTAATTAAATAATTAGTGATTAATTATATGATTTCAAAGGCTAATTAAAGAGTAATTAACAATAATTAAATTGAGTTCAATTACTTAAGAATAGTAATTAAATAATTATGAATAGTTAATAAGGATCATTTACTTGAGATTTATTTGATAATTTATTAATGTGATTAATCTTGATAATTAATGTGATAAATTAATTTGTGGATTGTATTAAGTATAATTATTTAATAACAGTAATTTAGAAATAAATTATTCAATATAATTAATTGAGTTAATCAAATCTATTTAAATTAAATTCTTAATTTAACTAATTCAGAATAATCACTCGATAATTTTGGAAAGGTAATTACTTAGAGGAATAATAAATGGATAATTTATTCATAAGTAATTAATTAAATTGGAAATAACTTGAATTAATTTGGATTAAACAATTAATTAATCCTGTTTATGAATGATTATCAAATGCTTGGCCTTACTTATGAATGATTTTATTGTATGAAATACCTTGAATTGATTGTCATATATGATCTATGATACTTTGTGATATATACTGATTTATGTATGACCTGTAATGTAGTTTATTTATCTGGGATAAATGTAATTCATTATCTGTAATTTATATATCTGTGATCTGTGAAATAAGGATAAGCATTATAGTTTATATCGCTTATCAATTATATTTCTATTTTTTGAACTGTGATGATTGAATGATGTGGCACTATTGAGTTAAAACCCTGGACCACACCACACACACACAAATATGGATTTCACGAGGAAATCGATTAAGTCACAGATTTTTGAAATAGTTAAATTTGAATTTTTAAATTCAAATGTTTTGGAAATGGAATCGAAATAAATATGAAAAGCTTTTGGAATGGAATTTCAAAATAGAATTTATTATTTTTAAATTACTTGATTAAGTTTTGGAATTTAAATAAGTTGATTTAAATTTAAATTCAATACTTGAAATGGAATTCTGTAATTTGAAATTAGGGATTAATGATATTATACTAGTCATTATGAGTTAAACCATTTTTAAAGTATTATTTTTGGGAATTTGAATTTAACTCAAGGATTTCAACTCGTATAAATGAATCAGATTTCCAAAATGAAAACTGTTGTTATCAAATGATAAACACTTTTAGATAAGAACTGAGATTCCAGTTAATTAGGGGAATTTCGAGATTGAATAGAAAAATGATTTTTCTAAGTTATGAATGAATTCTTTTTGAAAGCTATGAATTAAATCTGTTTATTTTTAACAGATTTAAATTGATGATTTGTTTAAATCAAATAGAAATGAAATTGTTTTGAAAGCTATAAGTTAAATCTTTGATTTAAAGATTTAACAAGTTAATCAGTTGAAATGAAAATTGATTTGGAAAATATGTGAATGAATCTTTTGTTTAAAAGATTTAAATGTGAAAATTGTTTAAACCGTTAAAGGTTGTGAAAATAAATCTTTTTGTTTAAAGATTGAAAATGGTAATTTGTTAAACCATTTGAAAGAAAGTTTGAATTATTAAGTTGTGACTTAATTGAAATCCCATATCCATATGTTTTGAAAATATTTTCGCTCACTATTCGGTTTAGCCGGGAAAGGACCTTTGGGTCGTATAACCCATTCTGAATATGTGATTCGACGTTATGGATAGCATTTGAAGACCGGTGATGAAGACCGGGTATTTGCGAAAGCGATAGGATGACCTATCGATTGTTTCTGCACCGAGTCGCGCCGGTATAGAAACTCCCTAAGTGATGGGAAATCCGATCGGGATTGTGAATATCCGGATTGCAAGGACTTCTTTGTAAGTGCCTTCGGTTCTGTTCGAACCCGGAACAGACTTGTATGGATGGTATGTCTGATGTTACAAATTGAGATATAAAGCCGATTTCTTTCAAATATATTTCTGTTGGTGGCGGAGAATTTATTCTTTTAGCTTAACACCCTTCTCTGAGACGTACGAGCTCAGAGGTTATATAGTTGAAGTTATCAGCAATATATTCCCAATTTGGTAATGTGACATACTGAGTGTTGCTGTGAAATGATCATTGTGTTGATTATTTGTGATAGGATCATTTATTTAATCGTCTATCTTTGTGATCATTTCGATGATCATTTGTTGACCCAAAGCATGGCTTTTGTATAAAGTATGTTTTTGTGGACGTGACTTCGTCGAGCCTCACACCTCGTGAATGGTCAAAACAGGAAAGATGCGGCAAGGTTATGAGGGGTAGCGCCCTTTAGGATATGTGCATTTCCTTCTGGAAAAGGGTGGTATCATGGTATGGAGCCCAGATACTTACTCATGTTGAAAACACTTTGTTATGATTGTGTGAATTGATTAGAGAGCTCTCGGATAAAGGTCCCAAAGGACCGGGGGATGGCATATTCGGTCAGTTGTTACTCAGTTAGGGGTAACCCGGCCTTGTGTTGGTAGAGATCCGGTTTGGTTCTCGGGGATGTCCATCCAGAGGCATTCTCATGTGGCAATGGGAAGTTCCTTGGCCTGATCATTCGTTGGAAATCCAAAGAAACAATACGAGACTTGTACAGTATTAGTTGTATAACCTGCCATGGAATGTGGCGGTAACCTGCTATTGAACATAGTTAGCTATAGTAGGCATACGATAATGGTCGTATGTTGGCTAAGATTTATATTCTACTTTCGAAATGAATTTTTCCTACGCTATGCACTAGTAATAATATAAAATGTTTCTTTTAATGCGTATCAAGCATCTTTGACTATCATAAGGAGAAATCTCCTCCGATTCTGCGTTTGCATTGTGTATGTGTGCGGGAGGCCTTATGGTAGTCTCATTTTTAAAAAGCATTGCGAATTGACTTTGAAAATCTTTTATTGAATGTTTTTAAAGATAAACTGTTTTTGTTGCTCACACCAGTCCCACGACTGATCCGGAGTTTATTGTTTTCTTTCCTAAACTCTGGGTGCTCATTATTTTCTACATGAGCAGTCTAGAGTTGGGTTTTTTTTAGATAGTCAGATGTAGTAGATTATCTGGAGATTAGTTTAGTCTTTGGACCGCACCAGTCTTGCTTATGCTAGGTGATATGTGATGGGGGGTTCGAGCTATTACTAGATTGATTATTGGAGATGGAGTTGCAGTTATTTCTGGAGTTCTTCCTTGAAGACTATCTTAGAGTTATTTGTTTCGCTGCTAGATGTTATCTATTGTTTTCTTTTCCGCTGCTATTTTATTGTATCATATCTCTGATGTATATTGATATTCATTGTATCGTTCTGTTGTATCAGATATTGTATATCAGTGTATTATTCTTTTTATTCCGCTGTGTTGTATACTTAATGTTGTTATAAGCTCCGGCGAATCGGGTTTGAACGGTCGAATCTATGGCATTCGAATACGATTTGAAGTATGGATGTTGATTTTCAAGCGGGCAAAATCCGTGTCGTCACATGTAACCTCTAAGCTCGTATGTCTCAGAGAAGGGTGTTAAGCTAAAAGAATAAATTCTCCGCCACCGCAGATATATATTTAATAGAGATCAATTGCTATGTCATCAATTCACCATGTTAGACATACAATCCAAATCGACTATCCAAAATTCAAAACTCAACTTATATTGTTTTTGATGTCAAAGTTAAACTCAATTTAACTCAAGATTCAATCTTTTTGGAAAATATTCAAGTTGAACTGATCGTTCAAATTTCCCAAAAATATCTTTACAAGATATATATAATTTTCCAACTTAACCATTTGAAACAAATTTCAAATATTCATTTTTTTCAATTTATCTTTAAAAGATAAAATTTCAAACCTTTCATTTCATATCCGAAAACATTTCCGTACTTATTTAATAAGTAGTTCACAAGTTCATTTATTTTCAACACGGAAAATATTCAATATACTTGAATCAAAATTAAGTATATATTCCATTCTTTAAGGAAATCATTCTCTTAAACATATTTATTTGAGTCAAAACGAATGTTGCGTAAAACATCGTTACGACAACTCAAAAATCACTATTATAGGGATTCGAAATTTAAGATAGATATATAAATCCCAATACTATAAACAACATTTCCTTTCAGAAACCATTTACTATAACAACAGTGTTATAGTCCACCATTTCCTTTTATTTCTCTCGAAAACGTCTATTTCAACAATTGAATGTTGAAATCTATGTATTCGATACTTAATGCGTTTTAAAACATCTTTTTAAACCATTAACTTCATTCCATAATATCACTTCCCTAAAACATATCTGTTTTAGTTAATAATATATTCACTGTCCAAAATCGTGAATATACTTATTTAGTCAATTCAGTGTTTCTACACTTTTTATTTAAAAGATTATCCACTGTCCAAAATCGTGGATAAAGTTCCCAACCAACATTTACTATCACAATATTTAACTTGAAGGATAATTCGCTGTCCAAAATCACGAATATATCTCCTTTAATAACTTCTATGTTTCATTTATCAAATTCAATTGGTTTCGAATTTATAAACAATCTTTACAAATTCCATTTCTATTTATAAAACTTCGATTTATAAATCTCCTTTATTAATTCAATTCAATTTATGTAACTCAATTATATATCAAAAGTCCATTTATAAGCTAAGTACTTATAATCCATTTATTTACTAAATCATTCTTCAAAACATTTGAAATCAATTTTCAAAAGAATTCAGAATCAAATTCGCAAGTTATAGTTTAATGATCCTCTTGGTTATACTAAATTGACACGTCATTTTATTTCCCAATTATTATTTTGGAGATATTCAAAATATTTGATTTAAACCAATTCATTAATTCACTTAACTTTTATTTTATTTTTCATAAATCTCAATAATTCGATAATGGATTTTGAATGAGAAACTATCGCAAACTTAAATTTAGAGGGGAATTTTCGAAAAAAATTGAATTTTCAAAATACCTTTTATTTTTCAAAGAAAACAATTTCACACTTATTTTAAATTTGAAAAACACTTTTCTTTAAAGTGATCCTAGTAACTATTCATATTAAACATCATAAACTGAGCTTTGTGTAAACCAAAGCTCTGATACCACTTTTGTAAGAACCTCATTTCCGTCAGCAGCAACCGGTAGGCTTTGCAACCATCCCAGCACCACCGTGGCTACAAAAGGTACCCTGCCCTTGCTTTTACGGCCAGCCTTTCGACTGTCACGGCTTACGCCTAACCAACCCCGTAAAGAGGCCGTGTGGGGGTAAGAGTCTCCCGTTCGCCACCTAACCGCGAAGCGAGAAACCCCCATCACATTTCACTAAGACAAGCAAGGTCAGTCTAATTCAAACTCAGTTATTAATGCACGTAAGCAATAATAATCAAATATCAAATAGACGACAGTCACAGAAATCCCATATATCCAACTTCTCGATAAGAGAATCGGATAACGACAGATATAACACTAAACAGTGTTAAACAACAAATCAGTAGTTTCAAATTATCAACGCAGATAGATGAAGGGATTATTGATGAAGATAATTTAGAAAAAAAACATCAGAATTGCCTAAAGGGCAATTAACATTAAAATCATCAAATTAAATCAAATCAAATCAAATAATTGAAAAGTTACTTAAAAACATCCAAACCCATTGGCTGCAGTACACGCACGCGTGCACTGCTTCGCCACATATAAAACGTTAAAACTGTGTGGCTGCAGTTCACGCTTGCGTGCACTGCCTCGCCACTATAGTGATGATGTACCCAAAAGATCAATGAACCGAAATTTATGAAATCAAATGTCGATGCAACGCAAACCGACATAGGCAAAACTGCATATAAAAACGAAACTGCAGTCATAAATGGATACAAGGGCAAATCTGCAATCAAAAATTTGCAGCCACCACATACATGATACAGTTCAAAAGAACAAGCTCAAATTTGTCAAAGTCCAAAGCCCAGTACACCACAGTGTACGAAGTATGAATAACAACTATAATATAGCTTCAATTTGAAAAACACAGTGAAGCATGTGCATAGCAGCAGTAGAAATGCACGTGTACCAAATCCAATAACATGAAGGAACCCAAGACACAATAAAAATGCAAACAGAGGCGGCAACAACAAATGGTTGACAAGTAGGTGTTCTATTGTTCAAACATGCACTCACATATTATTCTATTTTATTTTTAACATACATATATATTCCTTCATTTTCAAACAAACATGCTAGCATAGTTTTACTCATACAAACAATTATCACAATGCCTATTCAATATGTACATCAGAGGCAACAATTTTAAACAGGATATGGGTTGTTCACACACTTGTATAAATGTTGAATAGAGACATAGTTGTTTTATAATCAAACAAGATACCCTGATGCCAGAATTTCTATCATGCTTTGAGTTTTACCTATGTCATCTAATTTCTAGAGCATGTTTCACTAATTCTACTTAAGAAAAAATTCTGGCATTGACTTATGTTAATCATAACATATTTGTTTAAACACTGTAATGCCAGAACAGAGCAAATGTTCTTGTTTTTCTCACTTTTACATATATACATATACATGCAAGCAGATTTTTTTTATCAAACTTAAGTAATCATTTCATACAGATCAAGATACAAGTGGGTTTTAAAAATGTTTTAAGTGCAGGTTACTCACATAAAATAGGTTCATATGGAACAGAGGCAACATAAAATCAGTATGAACTCAGTAAGTAAGAACAAGTGCTTTAACTCTTAAGCAATTTTGTCAAGTTAAAGAGCAAGCCAGATTAACAAATTCAACAACTTCAAAAGAACTGTCATTACTTTAACAATTTTCGAAAGTTCATACTGCTTATCAGTTCCACTATGAAATAAGAGGTAAGAAGCTTAACTATTACTCAATTATGTTTTGTACAATTTAATCCAGCAATAAAATCTATGAAATAATACATGTATGAGGTCTGTATAATCTGTATTTAAACAACATGCGCATGGAACATATGCTTGCAATCAGGTTTTATAACCCCTGCATACTTTCAAATGAACAGATGTAATTTGCCAGACATTAAAATGTTGCTTTTGTGGCCAAAGTAAATAATGGAAACATGTTAAAGAGGGCTACAAGATATCAGAGGTGACTTCAATAAAATACAATCAAAGCAGTAATTAAAAATTTACGACTGCAGTTCTAAGTGACCGAATTCAAATTCACAAATCGAACAGTTCAAACCAGAGTAAAAGAACAAGTGCAAAGCAAAAATCAATGTCGTGCATTACCAAATCGAACAATATCAAAGGCCGAAGCCAACAAGAAGGAATCGAACCAATCAAAAAAATATCAACAGAGAAATCATCAACATGATAACAAAATCGAACGACTGGGAATGAAAATAGATGTGAGGGTCACTCACCTTTCACCGAAGCGGTCGCGAAATTTGAAGCCGAACGAAAACCCTAATTTTGGAACGAAGAGGGAGACGAGGCCACCATTAATTTTTCGTTCGATTTTTTTTCCGTATGATTTGAAGAGGGTAGGGTTTCTAATTTTAAAAGGGAAAGGAGACGTGATTTTACGTGGGTTACGGCGTAGGTTAAGGCATAGATTGAGGCGTGTTTGTAGCTGATAAGTAAGGCAGCGTACTCTTTTTTTTTGTTATTATAATATTATTATTTTTTAATATATATTTTTTTCATTTTAAATCCAATTTGTTTTGTATAATCATTTTCTTTACTTTGTTTTGTTTAATTTTGTTGTTAAAATTTTAACTAGATGTATTTCTTTATTTATTTTGTATTGATTAAAATTTTATTCCTTTTTATTTTAAAGAGAAGAAAAATATTATTTAAAACTAACCATCCTTTATTAATTTAAATAAATAAAAATCCTTAAATCCAAATTATTTTTCTAAGTCATTAGTTTGAATTCTAAGTACAAATTCAATATTCATTTCAAACTCCAAAGTCAAATTCGAATTCTATTCAACTTTAAATAAATTAAATTCTAAAATTTAATCGCCAATTCATAGTTATATTGGGAATTCAATTTAAACAATCATTCAAATATTTAAAATTAATTAAATGTTTTCAATTTTAAATTGTTCAAAATTCAGGGTTTTTACACAATGACTAGGCACTGGGGTACCACCTGTCATAGTACGTGGCCTAGATCACAGTACCGACGAGTACGCCCGCTCCCCTGCAACACAAGGCCGGAACCATCCCTTACTGGACAGTTCCGAATAAGATCACCCTGCGGTTGGGATCAGCAACCGCACCACTAAGCCGAAATAAAAAGGGACATCTAGATAGGGATGACCATACTCTTAAGTGGGGGCTACCCACGAAGCCTTGCTGCATAACCCCTGATTTTCAGTCATTCCCGGTTGATGAGGCTTGAGGTCAAACGTTACCTTTAGAACGTATCCCTTAGAATACACATCGTCCACCTGACGATGTTCTGAAAGCATTCATCCATACAAGTCTGTCCCGGGTCCGAACGGAACCGATGGCACTATTCCTACTACATCCATTTTGGAAATATCCTCAGGATTAGTAGCGACTTGCCCTAGCACTTCACTGCTCCATCTTCGACTCGAACTTGTTTCCCCACAAAACGTATAAACCGGATCGAAGTGGTTTTCGAGAAATAAATCCCGATCCCGGTCGCTTCGAAACGATCAACGCATTGGCCAATATTGATTGTCGGTTATTTAACTATCAATTTATATTCACAAACATCCAACCAACATAAATAATTTCACCAAATTATTTATTAATCCCAAAATATCTTCACAAGATATACTTCCATTTTTTCAAACCCTTTTGAAAACAATTTCAAATTATTTTCCTTTACAGAATAAATTTGCCAAATATTTTCTATTTCCACTGAATTCACCAAGCACAAAACTTAAGATTTTTAAAATAATTTAAAACACCTTTCTATAAACTATTCTTTACGACATTTAGGTTAAAAATTACTTAAATACTTTTTCAAAAATATATACTTTACGAATATTAAAAATAAAGCAACTTATAAAATATAAAAAAACTAAATTTTTATTTTATACTTTAAAACAAAATATCAAATGTAACATCCCGCCTTTACGCACGATTTAAACAGACACACGTGCCAATTCAAACCATACAGAAGGGCGGATTGTTATGGGATAAATAAGAAAACAGAGAAGAAAAATAAAAACTAAACAGAATCTCACAGCGAAAGGATAAAATATAATAATCAAATATGCAGTTCATGAAGCTGTTTTACAAACCTTTGATTTTATTTATACAATACATATCAGAGTACACATACCATATAACAATGCAGCGGAACAATATGAGTGTAGTGGAATATAATTAATAATAATAGTACTACATATCTTCACCTTCGTCCTCCAAAAGAAATCTTCAAATCCTGAAACGCTCGGACTGACCCGAGCGAATTTGAAAAGACAAAAACACCAGAGTCAGAACTAAAAGATCTTATGTGAGTTAAATTAACAGAAATAAATATGAGTACAGTAACTCAAGAGATGCTCGGGATTTACATCTCCTAAGGATCCGTTAAACTATTTACTATGTAGTAATATTTCGCTATTAATAATAATGTCTGTTTTTAAAATAAACTTACTTTTTTCTTAGCATTAAGGGGTTACCCATATAGCCCTTAACACCTAATAGTCCAGGTAGTCCATCCAATATCATGGTCCCTCCTGATCGGGAAGCCACCAGAGGATACCACACGGGCTACGGGAGAAATCCAAACCCGTACAATGCTCGGTATGGTAGGTGACACGGCACAACTAGGCAATGCCAGGTTAGATATACCAATGACGCTTCCACGCAGATGGAAACGCACAGCTCGCAGCTACCGCCCACCTCGGACAAACTCCCCACATCCAAGAAATCAAAAGTGAAGGTGGTCACCAAAAAATCCAAAGTCAGAGTATAGTATCGAAAGGAAGTGTCCGATCAGAGGTGCTACCACATTAACCCGTCGATCGCTCCTGTTTTAGCCATCTTATGCCAACTCACGGAAGTTGGGTCCACGTATTTACCTTACAGGAAACGCCGCCACCAACCTACTTCATTCTGAAACCTCCACCGCGTACACGGTTGTTAAAGCGGTTTTCGGAGTTAGCAGGGAGTATGACAACTTCCGATCCCGGTCTCTTCAACAACCAATCGTTATTATAACACCGCGGTCATTTAAAAAAAATTATACTTCCAAAACCAGAATAAAATATCTATTTCAAAACCCATGAATATGATATCATTTCTTTTTAAAACCAAAATAAATATGATATCATTCTATTGCAAATATATTTCTTCTCCAAAATCATGCCACTTTTAAAATTTATAATTCCTCGAAACCAAATATCTGAATTTTAACTTTCAACATAATACTTCGAAGTCCATAGTTTAAACCATAACTTTCAAAACTTAAATGGTTTGGATATTCAATAGTATATAAAAATAAAACAGTTGAATTTAAAATTCCTTTAAAAGTAAATAGTTTCCATGCCTTCATAATTTTTATTCACTTTAAATTCAGTATAACCCATAAATTTTTAGATTCACTTTCAGTTTAAATAAAACACTTCGGTTTTTAATATTTCAGACTTTGAGTATTTAGTGAATTTCAAAAACTAAGGTTGGGAATTTCTATTCAACAATTCATTTTCCTATTATTTAGTTTTGAAAGGTTTACATGATAAATCCATAACTATTTAAAATAAAACTCATTTTATTAACACTAAATATTTCCTTCCATTTATTTATATTAGAATTATTCATTAAATCCGGTTATAAATATCATACCTATAAAATTTCCAATTTTAATAAGTTAACATTTACTTATGGAGTTAAATTTTTATATAAGCTCAATTCCAATTAAATTTCCAATTTATCTTTCAATCTGAACTGATTTGAATCATTTAAAACTCTATATATATATCGGATCTTAAATCTGTACCAAATCATATCATATAAATTATCAATTCCATTTTTTTCAACTTATCCATTTTTATTGAACAGATTTATGCATAGCTTAAATTCAACAATTTAACTATATAAGTATGTATAAAATATATTTATATCATATCCAAATTTAATATTTATTAAACCGTATCATATCCAAACCATAAAAATCATTTCAAAAATAATTTTATTTATATACCGCGGTGCCTGTATATAATTTTCTATCCTATGGTCAAGTGATACGGATGTTTATCATTTCAATCCGCAATATAAAATATAAAAATGTGGTTGTATATCATTTCAAACCGCAATCCCAAATGGAATGAAAATGCATGATAACTTGCAATTTATACAATATAAAATATAGCATCCATTCATCCAAATATCAATCATCAACCATTATTTGCAATCATCATCCAATTTAAACAATCATCGATATAAAGCATATAAATTATACAGGTAATAAATAATAGGAATTAACAAACAGTTTATATTCAATAATAAATTTAGTAACTGTTAAACTAGCAGCTTATATGCAAATTAACAATTTCTAACTGTCAATTTATATGCAATAATAAAAATTAATTAACAGTTAAATTAAATAAATATGATTTAACTGAGATAACAAATAAAACATGCCAAAAAGTCATAAATAAATTTCTTCTCATATCTTAAGTCAATTTAACAAACATAAGAATTTTTAGAAGTTATGTGTGAGTTAAAACACTCACCTTTTGAATTTAAATCGAATTTAAATCCGATTTAAACCCAAAAATTTGACCGTCTCAGAATTCATACAAACCAACGTCAAAAGATCTGGAATTTAATTACGATCCTAACAAAAAAAATCTTGCGTGAATCGGAGTTCGTATGTGGAAGTTATTCGATTAAACGCTTGGAAATTAAATTAAAAATAAAAACAAGAAAATAAAAAACACTCACCCAACATGCTCTTGCCACCTCAGCAGCTCCTTCGTACCAACTTGTTCGTTGCTGATACCCTAAAATTTTCGTCCCCAGGAAATTGCGCCACCCCCATTTTGATCATTGACCACCTATTGCCGCCCCCACACTCGACTTCGACCAGATCGGGAAACGCCATCGATCTCCACGCTCCAACCCGCTCCCCTGGCCCACACGCAATGCCCCACGACGCCACCGAAAGCCAACCCTCATCGCTACTTCCAAGACATTTACTGGCGATTCAGATCACTATTAGCCCACATGAACCGTATGGATTGAAAGCCCAAGTCGCCCTCTACGCAGCAACACACTCCGATCGAACCATCGCTAGAGATCCACCGGTAAATCTCGACGATAAACGTGAACGGTCGGGACAAAACCCTTATTTCTGGTCCAACCACAAACCAAGTCGAAAAACGAATTACACCATTGAATTACGCTCGTCGAGAGCATCGACATATAGAATGATTTGTACGTATGGAATGAGGAGTAGAGGCTGCTAGGGTTTACAACCGAATATATATAGGTTGGTTAGCAATAGAGTAGATGGATCTGATAAACAACGTGTTGAACGATAATTGGCCCAAAAAGCCCGTTCTGATCCCGGAACGAAATTGGTTAAACCCATATATCAAAATAGGTATTTTGAAATATCCTGACGCGATGGAAAAAGTTTCACGTCCAAATTCCATCGTATGAAGAAGCTATGCTGAAAATAATATTTTCATATTTATTTCAATTAAATCGTTTTCAAGGCGTTTCTCGTTCATACGATCAAACGACAAGTCCGATCAATACGAAACTTGAAACCCTACAATAATTCACTATTACGGATCCGATGAAACTGGTTTCGTCGAAATCCGAGTTCGTGACCAAAATGGCTCTTTTTATATTAATTAAATAAATTAAGAATTAGTAAATAAATCAAATTTTTATATTTCAGTTTAAGAATTGGGAATTTTTATCACTTAATAATTCTCAATCTTTTAAAATGATTTAACAAATTTTTAAATGTCAATTTATTAACGATTAAATCAATATAAATCTCAAATTTCATAAAATTCACCATTATAGATAAACTTCCAAAATTTTCTTTTAATTGAATTAACCTATATTTATTCCATTCATAAATTTTCAATATAAGGTTTTACTATTGGATTTAAAATTATCACATGATTTTCCAGTTTTCAACTTTATTTTTAAAATTAATGTAATAATTACATATTTGATTTTTATTCATTTGCAATAAATCCACTATTATAAATTAAATAAATTAACTCACGATAAAATTTCAAATTCTATTATTCATAATAATATCACCTTGATTTACTCATAAATTTATAATTCCTTAAACAAATTCCCATCTCAAATTTTAGAAATGTAAATTATTTCACCAATTATATTATATTAATTTAATTTCTTAAAATAATCCCATAATTACACTTTGAATCTAATTTATTATAATAAGTTTCAAATTTAATGGATTAGATTCAATTTTAAACTTTTACCTACACTTAAGTTTAGGTCGTAATCAATATATAACGTATTACTTCCCTAGTTATAACTTTATATCTTCCCGTATTGATTTCATAATTAATCACAATTTTTAAAGTAACGCTTAATAAATACGACCCTATAATTTCTCAACTTTTAAACAAACGTTATTTCATTTTCAATTTGTGACATTCATTTATACTTATTACAGATTATAATTCTATTAACAAATAAGCAGGTAATATATGTTACAAATTTTGAATTAATCACTATTCATTATTATTTACTTAAATTTAGTATTAATTACCTTGCATTAAACTTGTTACTTATACTCCCTATCCAATTTCAGTTAATATTCTAATGAATACATTTACTCTTTTCCGTTATGCTATTAATTATCATCAAAGCACACCTAATTATCAATGAGTGAATTACTAGTAACCTACTATTATAACATTTACTATACTTGTATATGATTATTTTACCCTTTTATATTCCATTATAAATATATGCATACATACAAATTAAGATTCTAAATCCTATTAATTATTCCATCTAGGTTCCATTCCTTCACTTTGTGAATAATTAGCATTTTCTATCCATTTTGTTACATCTACTTATATTCACTCTATGAATAAATTGGTATTCCATTAAATCCATTAATTACTAACTTTAGTTATTGCAATCTATTACCTAACATACAATTTGAATCTATTTCCAAATTTTCATATTTCAATAAATTAACCCCTTACAATAGTTTACAAATAAAAGGGATTGTACTAAATAAATTATTCATTGTCCTGTGTTTCTTTATTACCCCCATTTACATTCAATTTCCATAAATCAATATTTTATTCCATTGATAAATCCAATACTTGCCTTAATTTACTTATTTTAACTTAATATCCAAACGCGACAATTTCCACTATTACAATCAATTACAATATATAGTTTAATTTGTAAATTTTAGTTACCTTTAATACATCTAATTTCAACATTCGCTTTCATATAAATAAATAATATTTTTACCTCTTCCTAAATTTGAATTAAAATCCTATTAATTTTATTCATTTTAAACATCGTATTTATACGGGTCGTTACACTCTCCCCCACTCAAAACTTTTCGTCCCCGAAAAGAAAAGGAAGGGAAATGAAGGACTAAGAAATCGATATACCTTATTCAAACATTAACTTTATAAACAATTAAATTTATAAAATTAATTAATTTAGATAAAATATCTCAATTTATAACCATTAAATCTTTTTATACTTAAATTACTAAAGTTTGGAAAACAGTTTCAAAATTTTCTAAGTTCAAAATTTATGGAAAATTTTGGCAGAGTCTCCTTTGTACGGAGAGGCTCGGAAGAAAATATAATATTAAATATAAAAAAATATCATATATAATATCCAAAATATTATATCCCAACACGGGAAAATATATAAAATAGCCCTATAAACCGTAATCTGAAAACGTACCTATTTTTTGGGCAATTTACGTTTATTTTATGGAACCAAAAGCAGTAGCAATTGCTTCCATAACCTGCATTTCACTTATACAATCCAAAGGGTTAACAATTTATATAAAGTGAAATATTTAAGTGGCTTCAAACGCTAACAACCAATGAATACAACAACCAACAATTTCAACAACAGCGTATACAACAAATACAAAGCAACCATTCAATCAAACAAACAAGTAGTTGTTCGGGTTCAAAACTTTTAAATTGTACGGAATAAATAATAAACTACTAGCGCATCATTTACTCAACAGTCTTAGATAAAACTAAGTAGATTATTCATTCATCCAAACCCAATTTTAAAGTATCCTTGCCCAAACAACCATCAACTAAACAACAACGAATCCAAACAACAATCAATTTAACTTATTATTAACTTCATTTCATACCTTTGTTGTTTGATTATCTTTTTTATTTATACAGTGATTCATCGTTTACTTTATATTTACTCATCAAATGTTTGCTTCATTTATTTTTCTTATTACTTACAATTTTTTTCAATTCCATTAACTCAGGTCATGCCAGTTCCTTTTTTTCATTCATTCATTTATTATTGCATGTCTTCTTAATTTATTACTAAATTTTATTGATTACAGTATTCATTTGCTACTAAATTTTTTTTTTTGGATAGTTCCAATTGTTTACTTAAGTTCATTATCATTCATTTACACTACTACATTTCATTTATTTATCAATTTAAACTTAAGTTTATAACATTAAATTCTCATTTAATAGCAATTCCATTGAATACTCTCATTATTTCAAGTTTCTACTTGTATAATATTCTATTACAATCTCTTATTAAACATTTCAACTTTTAATATTTGGTAAGTTATATATATATGTTATTTAAGGGTGAAATTTGAAAGTTATACAAGTTTTCTATTTACCTATGATTAATTTAATGTTTAATAATAATATTCTTTATTTCGTAGGTTACAAATTTCAAATTTCATTTAATACCATTAATAACCTAGCATTTAAATCTCTTATCTTATTTAGGATTTCAATTTTTAGTTAAATTCTGTTTCACTACAATAATTGAAACAATTAATAAATGGAAATTTAAGAATTTAATATCGGCTTAACTTTTCAATTTATTTTAAAATAATAGATAAATATATTCTTACGACTTATATACCTCTAGTTATATTTAAAACAATTCAAAATTTATATATATATATATATATATATATATATATATATTTTCAAAAATGAATCTACCGTAGAACTACTACAGTGGTCTTCCCCCTTCGAAACTTGAAAATGAAAGTCGATGATGCGGCCGCCATCATCGAAATTATTTTCCAGCGACAGAGAGGAAAGTACAAAACTTATTTTCTCCAAAATTCTCGTGAAACAATTTTTTTTTCGAAATATATTGAAATATTTATATAAAAAAAATACTTATAAACAATATTATTATATTCCAAAATTTATTTGAAAGAAATTTCAAAACCTCGGATCTTAAGTTCTCAATTTCCCAAACTTCATTTATTTCATTTTTAAATCTTATTTCCATTTTTATTTATACACTTTATTACCTAACAACCAATCTATTGCAGCCAAATATAGATATTATTTGAAAATTTTATTTTATACAGAAAATGTAATAGGCAAAATTATTTCATTCACCTATATAAAACATATATTATGTCAGTCGGTCCTATTAAGTGTTTAGAAATCTGTATTGATGCCATAGCGTCCCATGCATCAACTAGAATTTATAAATACAAAACGGAACAGGTTAACACAATATAAAACCCTTTTTATAACACTAACAAATACGCTCTCTCATATATATACACTCAGCGACTCCCATAGGGTATTACTACCCTATTAACAAAGAGTCAAACCCCACAAAGCCAAGGTTTATCGCTAAACCAAAGCTCCGAATACCAACTGTAACATCCCGCCTTTTCGCACGATTTAAACAGACACATGTGCCAATTCAAACCATACGGAAGGGCGGATTGTTATGGGATAAATAAGAAAATAGAGAAGAAAAATAAAAACTAAACAGAATCTCACAGCGGAAGGATAAAATATAATAATCAAATATACAGTTCATGAAGCTGTTTTACAAACCTTTGATTTTATTTATACAATACATATCAGAGTACACATACCATATAACAATGCAGCGGAACAATATGAGTGTAGTGGAATATAATTAATAATAATAGTACTACAAATCTTCGCCTTCATCCTCCAAAAGAAATCTTCAAATCCTGAAACGCTCGGACTGACCCGAACGAATTTGAAAAGACAAAAACAACCGAATCAGAACTAAAATATCTTATGTGAGTTAAATTAACAGAAATAAATATGAGTACATTAACTTAAGAGATGCTCGGGATTTACATCTCCTAAGGATCCGTTAAACTATTTACTATGTAGTAATATTTCGCTATTAATAATAATGTCTATTTTTAAAATAAAGTTACTTTTTTCTTAGCATTAAGAGGTTACCTGTAACGATCTCGATTTAAAGACGCGTTTAAATTTATAATTTAATTTAATTTTTGGATTAAAAATGTGGATTTATTTGAAATTTTCAAATATGATAAGATGTATATACTTAATTATTTTATAAATTGAATTTGAAACTCAAAGTTAAATAATTTCAGTTGAATTGAATTTTTAATAAAAATGTTTAAAATAAAATATAAGTTATAGATTAAAATGTAGACAAATGCAGACAAGAGAAATATCTACTAAACAAAACCAAAATCTGAAGCAAATAAAAAAAAAATATACAAAGTATGCAAGACAAAGACAGCAAGTGTATATATATATTTAAGCAAGAAACATAAAGTATTCAAGCAAAACAAACATGCAGCCGAAATGCAGGCAAGAAAAATATTTAAAAACAAATAAACTATGAACATGGAAACATAGAGTACTAGCAAATAAATGCAAGATCCTCTTTAGTACATTAGCCACCAAGTAAAGTAAAAAGATCAAAGGAACATAAATAGAAAACAAAGAAGTATGTACACTTAAAGCAATACAAAGGCGAAAGAATAAACAAGTAGTGGCAGGCAAGAAGTAAACAAAAACACTGCAGCCACCAAGTATACAATATGCAGGTGTGAAACAAACAAAACATATATATGAAGATATTTGAAAAAGGGGACATAAGAAATTAATGCAAGATGTCCTTAGCCACAATATATTTTCATATCAGCCTCCAAAATCTCTGATATAAATGTACAAAATAATATACTCTGTACACTTTCTTCTTCTATATCAACTCATCTCAGTTCGTTTATCACCACTGAGTAAACTGGTAGCTTCTCTCTATATTCCAAACAACTTCATTTCAGTTTCGAGAATCAAAGCTAAGAAAAATATGTAGTAAATAATATCACGAAAAAAAAATACAACAGTATAAATCAATTACACCCAGAGATCTAAAGGAAGAAGAAAAACAACTGCAGTTTCTAAATAAAGAAGCTCTGTTTCATTTCTCTAGAAAAATCATGTGAGTAATACACCCTTACTGTGTTTAGTGGTTATTACACTTACATAAATAATTGTAGTTTTTGTTGAATCTTTGATTTGATCAGGTAGTAAAGCATCTGATACGATTCAGAGTACATATATAAGTATGTTTGATAGTTTCAGAGCATCAAAACAATGTGCTTCTTCCTAAACCACTCTGTTTATTTAGAAAGACAGTGACTAAAAAAATCAAATCTGCAGTTTCCAAACAACAAATCTGCAGTTTCCAATACAACATGATTAACCATATTAAAATAAATGTTTTGTCTATGTGAAGGAAAGGGATTATATCGAGTTTAAACATATAAAGATAAATTGTAGTTTCAAATTGTAATGAAATATTGTGAATAATTAAGTTTTAAATTGGTAAATTTTTCAAATTGATTTAACAAATTGATTCAGTTCTTCCCAATGGTTTTAAATGTGAAATTGAATGGTAATTTGTTATCGTATTAAATAAACTATTAATGTTCAATTTTAAGAATTGTTTAATTTTACTAATTAAAATAATTAGTTGATGATAATCAAATAATTAAAGGTAAACTAAGTAACATAAGTGATTAGGGATAAATCACTTATCGTAATTGTATCCTTTAATGGTAATTCATTGATAATTAATCAATTTTGTAATTAACTTAAGGTCAATTAAATTTTTGGTAATTAATTAAGGATAATTAATTTAATTAATTAAGGGTAAATTAACTAATTAAAAAAATCCACTAAATGGTAAATTAAATAATTGAAGGTTAATTATTCAATAATTGAAAGTTGATGAATTATAATTTATGGTAAATTAATAAATGATTAAGAATAATTTATCAAAATGATTATTAACATTAATTAAATAGGATTAGTAATTATTCATCAGTAATTAAATCTGATTTGAATTACTCAGACAATTAACTGACCTTACTTATGGATGTCTAGCCTCTATTGGATGATTGTATTGTTTGATACCCCTGATATGTGATGTGTTATTTTGATTTGAGCTGTATATTTTATTCATTTATTGATGATATATCTGTATACTATATGTGAATCTGTGAATGGACGATAAGCGTTTATAGTTTATATCGCTTATCAACTATATTTCTGTGTTTTAATCTGTGATGCTTGAAATGATGTTGCACTATTGTGTTAAACCCCTGGACCACACCATACACGCACAAATATGGATTTCACGAGGAAATCGATTGAGTCACAGATTTTTGAAAATAGTTTTGAATTTGAATTTTTAAATTCAAATAGTTTGAAATGGAATCGGGATAAATGTGAAAAGCTTTTGAAAAATGGAATTTCAAAGATGAAATTTATTTTGAATAACTTGATAAAGTTTGAAGTTTAAATAATTTGATTTAAACCTAAATTCAAGATTTCAAATTGAATCCTATAATTTGAAACTAGGGACTAAAGATGTTATACTAGTTATATATGGGTTAAACCATTTTAAAATATATTAATTTGGGAATATGAACATAAATTGAGAACTTTAACTCGTGTAAATTAATTGGATTTTTATGAAACGAAAACTGTTTGTTTTCAAATAATAAAAGCTTTCACATAAGTAATGAACTTCCAATTTGTGTTAAAAAGATTTCTAGTTTAAAATGAAAATGATTTCCAAGTTGTAGAAACGGTTTGAAAGCTATAATTTAAATCTTTGATTTAAAGATTTAACGAGTTAATACAATAAAAATGAAATTGTTTTGAAAATCTATAAATTGATCTTTGTGAAATAAATCTTTTTGTTTAAAGATTTGAAATGGTAAATTGTTTAACCATTTAAAGAAAGTTTTGAATTATTAAGTTGTGACTTAATTGAAATGCCATATCCATATGTTTTAAATATTGCGCTCACTATTCGGTTTAGCCGGGTGAGGACCTTTGTGTCATATATCCCATTCTGAATATGTGATATGTCGTTATGGATAGCAATTGAAGACCGGTGGTGAAGACCGGATATTTTCGAAAACGAAAGGGTTTCTTGTCGATTGTCTCTGCACTGGCTGATCCCCGGTATAGTGATCTCCATATGTGATGGGAAATCCGGACGTGATTAGTGAATATCCGGATTACAAGGACTTCTTTGGAAGTGCCTTCGGTTCTGTTCGAGCCCGGAACAGACTTGTATGGATTGTGTGTCTGACATTACAAATTGAGATATAAAGCAGATTTCTTTCAAATACATTTCTGTTGGTGGCGGAGAATTTATTCTTTTAGCTTAACACCCTTCTATGAGACATACGAGCTCAGAGGTTATGTAGTTGAAGGTTATCAACGATATATTCCCAATTTGGTAATGTGACATGCTAAGTGTTGCTGTGTAATGATCATTGTTTGATCATTTGTGATATGATCATTTGTTTGATCATTTATCTTTGTGATCATTACTTTGATCATTTGTTGACCCAAAGCGTGGCTTTTTTTAAAAAGCGTAGCTTTGTGGACGTGACTTCGTCGAACCTCACACCCCGGAATGGTCAAAACAGGAAAGATGCAGCAAGGTTATTAGGGGGTAGCGCGCCTTTAGGGTATGTTCATTTCCTTCTGGAAAGGGGTGGTATCATGGTATGGAGCCTAGATACTTACTCATGTTGAAACACTCTATTTATTATGGTGTGATGTTGGTTATCGAGCGCTTGGTTAAAGGTCCTAAAGGACCGGGGGATGACATACTCGTGTCAGTAGTTACCCAGTTGGGGGTAACCCGACCTTGTGTTGGCAGAGATCCGGTTAGGTTCTCGGGGACGTCCTTCAAGAGGCGTTCTCATGTGGCAATGGGAAGTTCCTTGGCCTGACCATTTGTTGGAAATCCAATTCCCAATACGAAACCCTGTACGGTTTTAGTTGTAGAACCTGCCATCTAATATGGTAGCTATAGCGGGCATAATATAATGGTACCTATGCTGGCTAAGATTTATATTCTACTTTTGAAATATTTTCTACACTATGCACTAATAATAATAACAAAACTGATTTGATTTTGCGTAGTAAGCATGTTTGACTATCATAAGAAGAAATCTCCTCCAAGTCTGCGTTTGCATTGTGTGTGTGGCGGGAGGTCTTATGGTAGTTTCATTTTCCAAAAGCATTGCGAATTGACTTTAAAATCTTTTGTTGTTTGTTTTAAAGATATACTGTTTTTGTTGCTCACACCAGTCCCACGACTGATCCGGAGTTTATTGTTCCTTTCCTAAACTCTGGGTGCTCACTATTTTCCACACGAGCAGTCTAGAGTTGGGTTTTTCAGATAGTTAGGTTTGGTGGATTATCTGGAGCTAGTTTCGGTCTTTGGATATGGACTGCACTTGCTTATCATTGGGAGTTCGAGCTATTTCTGGATTGGTGCTTGAAGATGGAGATTATCCGCTGCTAGCGTTGTCTATTTCTTTCCCGCTGCTATTTCTTGTATCATATCTCTGATGTATATTGATATCTATTGTATCTTCTGTTGTATAAGATATTGTATCAATGCTGTATATCAATGTATTATTCTTTTTTTTCCGCTGTGTTGTTTACTTAATGTTGTTATAAGCTCCGGCGAATCGGATTTGAACGGTTGAATCTACGGCATTCGAATACGATTTAAAGTATGGATGTCGATTTTCGAGCGGGCAAAATTCGTCTCGTCACATTACCCCTATAGCCCTTAACACGTAATAGTCCCAGTAGTCCATCCAATATCTTGGTCCCTCCTGATCGGGAAGCCACCAGAGGATACCACACAGGCTACGGGAGAAATCCAAACTCGTACAAGGCTCGGTATGGTAGGTGACACGGCACAACTAGGCAATGCCAGGGTAGATATACCAATCACGCTTCCGGGCCGATGGAAACTCGCAGCACGCAGCTGCCGCCCACCTCGGACAAACTCCCCACATCAAAGAAATCAAAAGTGAAGGTGGCCACCGAAAAATCCAAAGTCAGAGTATAATATCGAAGGGAAGTGTCCGATCATAGGTGTTACCCCATTAATCCGTCGATCGCTCCTATTTTAGCCACCTTATGCCAACTCACGGGAGTTGGGTCCACGTATTTACCTTACAGGAAACGCCGCCACCAACCTACTTCATTCTGGAAGCTCCACCGCGTACACGGTTGTTAAAGCGGTTTTCGGAGTTGGCAGGGAGTATGACAACTTCCGATCCCGGTCTCTTCAACAACCAATCGTTATTATAACACCGCGGTCATTTAAAAAAAATTATACTTCCAAAACCAGAATAAAATATCTATTTCAAAACCCATGAATATGATATCATTTCTTTTTAAAACCAAAATAAATATGATATCATTCTATTGCAAATATATTTCTTCTCCAAAATCATGCCACTTTTAAAATTTATAATTCCTCGAAACCAAATATCTGAATTTTAACTTTCAACATAATACTTCGAAGTCCATAGTTTAAACCATAACTTTCAAAACTTAAATGGTTTGGATATTCAATAGTATATAAAAATAAAACAGTTGAATTTAAAATTCCTTTAAAAGTAAATAGTTTCCATGCCTTCATAATTTTTATTCACTTTAAATTCAGTATAACCCATAAATTTTTAGATTCACTTTCAGTTTAAATAAAACACTTCGGTTTTTAATATTTCAGACTTTGAGTATTTAGTGAATTTCAAAAACTAAGGTTGGGAATTTCTATTCAACAATTCATTTTCCTATTATTTAGTTTTGAAAGGTTTACATGATAAATCCATAACTATTTAAAATAAAACTCATTTTATTAACACTAAATATTTCCTTCCATTTATTTATATTAGAATTATTCATTAAATCCGGTTATAAATATCATACCTATAAAATTTCCAATTTTAATAAGTTAACATTTACTTATGGAGTTAAATTTTTAAATAAGCTCAATTCCAATTAAATTTCCAATTTATCTTTCAATCTAAACTGATTTGAATCATTTAAAACTCTATATATATCGGATCTCAAATCTGTACCAAATCATATCATATAAATTATCAATTCCATTTTTTCAACTTATCCATTTTTATTGAATAGATTTATGCATATCTTAAATTCAACAATTTAACTATATATGTATATATAAAATATATTTATATCATATCCAAATTTAATATTTATTAAACCGTATCATATACAAACCATAAAAATCATTTCAAAAATAATTTTATATATATATATATATATATATATATATATATATACCGCGGTGCCTGTATATAATTTTCTGTCCTATGGTCAAGTGATACGGATGTTTATCATTTCAATCCGCAATATAAAATATAAAAATGTGGTTGTATATCATTTCAAACTGCAATCCCGAATGGAATGAAAATGCATGATAACTTGCAGTGTATACATTATAAAATATAGCATTCATTCATCCAAATATCAATCATCAACCATTATTTGCCATCATCATCCAATTTAAACAATCATCGATATAGAGCATATAAATTAACAAGTAATAAATAACAGGAATTAACTAACAGTTTATATTCAGTAATAAATTTAATAACTGTTAAACTAGCAGTTTGTATGCAAATAAACAAATTCTAACTGTCAATTTATATACAATAATAAAAATTAATTAACAGTTAAATTAAATAAATGTGATTTAACTGAGACGACGAATAAAAAATGCCAAACAGTCATAAATAAATTTCTACTCATATCTTAAGTCAATTTAACAAACATAAGAATTTTTAGAAGTTGTGAGTGGGTTAAAACACTCACCTTTTGAATTTAAATCGAATTTAAATCCGATTTAAACCCAAAAATTTGACCGTCTCAGAATTCGTCCAAACCAGCGTCAAAAGATCTGGAATTTAATTACGATCCTAACAAAAAAATCTCGCATGAATCGGAGTTCGTATGTGGAATTTATTCGATTAAACGCTTGGAAATTAAATTAAAAATAAAAACAAGAAAACAAACAACACTCACCCAACACGCTCTTGCCACCTCAGCAACCCCTTCGTGCTAACTCGTTCGTTCCTGATACCCCAAAATTTTCGTCTCTAGGAAATTGCGCAGCCCCCATTTTTATCGTTGACCACCTATTGCCGCCCCCACACTCGACTTCGACCAGATCGGGAAACGCCATCGAACTCCACGCTCCAACCCGCTACCCTGGCTCACAAGCAACGCCCCGCGACGCCACCGAAAGCCAACCCTCGTCGCTACTTCCAGGCCATCTACTGGTGATTCAGACCACTATTAGCCCATATGAACCGTATGGATTGAAAGCCTAAGTCGCCCTCTATGCAGCAGCACATTCCGATCGAACCATCGCTAGAGATCCACCGTTAAATCTTGACGATAAACATGAATGGCCGGGACAAAACACTAATTTTTTGTCAAACCACAAACCAAATCGAAAAACGAATTACGCCATTGAATTACGCCATTGAATTACGCTCGTCGAGAGCATCGACATATATTTTTTTGGAATTTTTCCGAAGACTTTAAATTTACATTTGATTTTGGATTGGAATTGGATAGGTTTGCAGACATTGGGAAGAGGAGAAAGAATAGAATGAATTGTACATATAGAATGAGGAATAGAGGCTGCTAGGGTTTACAACCGGATATATATAGGTAGGTTAGCAATAGAGTAGATGGATCCGATAAACAACGTGTTGAACGATAATTGGCCCAAAAAGCCCTATCTGACCTCGGAACGAAATTGGTTAAACCCATATATCAAAATAGGTATTTTGAAATATCCTGAACGCGATGGAAAAAGTTTCACGTCCAAATTCCATCGTATGAAGAAGTTGTGCTGAAAACAATATTTTTAAATCAGTGTTAAATTCAATTTTACAACTTCTATTATCCTCATTATTATCAATATATATTTTGTAAGCCTTCAAATTATTTTTATCCGGCTTAAAATTCCAGATTCAATGTTTCACCCAACTTGAAATAAATTTGATTTAATAATTAATTTACCAAATAAATAGTGTTATTTGAATTCAAGTTAAATAATTAACTTTTAAATATTTAAAATCAATTGAATATTCCAATTTCAAATGCTCAAAAATTTCGGGTCATCACATTATGGATGTTTGATATGCTTTAAATATGCAAAATAGTTTCATAATCTTTTGTTGATTGTTAAATTTGCCTATGAATAATTAGCTTTTAGGAGTAAAAACTTGCTGCAGCAAAGGATTGTCTGTAATCGAGTAATGAGCATGGTTTTAATTGTGTTATATATTATAACATTTTATTAGTACTTGTTTATGAGTGGTTATGGATTTTATGCGAGTTTGCTAATTTTGTCAAAAAACTACTATCGAAGCGGTTACGGATATCATGCTTAATTATGTGATTAGATGTTTTTTCAATTGTTCGAATATGATGATTATGTGATTGATTGATTATTGGTTGAGTACAAAGATTATGTGGTTAATTTTTAGTTTTAGTAAGACTATTACATGGGTGATGGCTGGAAATGGTATAAACCATTAATAGGAAACGGTGTTATATAAAGTATGCTACAAAACAGACAATAACTTTTTTGTAGCATTTCAGAAACGCTATGGAAATAAATGTGAATAGATATGATAAGACTTTCTTAGCGTTGTAAAAGGCCACCAAAACTTCTTGTAGCAGTTCGGTAAATGTTGCGACATGGCATGCTACCAAAAGTCTGAAACATTTTGTAGCGTTTCTAAACCCCTGCAATATGTCAAGTTTTGGTATTGTTTTCAATAACACTACAAAAAATTTCAGCATTTTAGTTGCATGTTGTATCACCACGTTTATCAAAACTTACTAAAAGTATTGGTAGCGTTTTACCAATGCTATGAAATGTCTTTTCTGGTGTAGTGAAATTTATTTATGCATAATTGACTCTTCCTCTTTTGACTGCATGGTTAGCCATATATTGCCTGTATGTCATACCCCTAACTCTATCAATCCTCATCTTTACTAGATCGTCGATAGCCTTTCTTCTAAGAATTACAATAGCCACATCTTCACTGAATCTTCAATATCCTTTCTTCTTAGATTTATGATATCTCTTCTTTATTTGATTTATGACAATATCTTCACTATACCGATAGTCTTTCTCCTTATGATTTACAATAGCTCTTTACTAGCTTTATGATAGCCTTATCTTCACTAGATCTTCAATCGCACCTGTTCTCGTCCAATATTTTCTAAGATGGGTATAAGAAATTTATTTATGCACAAGTGACTCTTCCTCTTATCTCTATATGGTCAGCCATATATTTCAAACATATATAGAATTTACTTATTTTTAGTTTGGCCATTGCTATATAATATATATACTGGGTTTTTGCAAGAGCAATGTATAAGCATATGAAAAGATAAACACAAAAAATACTTATGACTACAACAAAAATTCGAATATATCTGCTACAATTTTAGCAAGTATATAATCCTTGTAAATAAACTTTTTATAGAAAATGTAACATCCCGGGATTTTGTTAAATTAAATTCGTTAAATTATTTGAACTTTTAAATTTAATTTGAGAATTTCAAAAGAAATAAAATATTGTTGATATTAATATTACACAGTTATATAGAATTGAAAAAAAAGAAATTCATAGTTAAGTTTAAATAGATAATAATATTAAATAAATAAATAAAAATACAGTACAAAACAAGGATTAGTATTAAGCAATAAAATAAATATATATGATGAATTAAATGTTAAAACCTTTAATAGAACTAAAACAACTTTTCTTTCTAACAAATTAAAATAAGAAATTGTCTTAAACCATTAAATGAAATATGGGTTATAAATTTAATTGTTTTTAGTTAAACCTTTGAATAGAACAAAAAAGAAATTGTGAATGTAAGTTATGATAAAATTATAAAATAAAATCACACAACTATAATCTAACATATGGCTGTAAACAACAAGGTAACAAAAGCAAAAGTGTATGCAAAGAAAAGTCTACAAAACCAAAATGATACAACTAAAGAAAGGGAAAATATAAATTGCAAAAGTAAAGCAAACATCACCATTCGTTCACAATAAAGAAAAAAAATCTATTAACAAAGCAAATGAGTACTTGCATGGAATTAAAATAAGTTGGCTATAACATACAAAGGAAGCATGGGCATTAAATGCTATCTCCTCAAACTCAAAGTAAAAAAATCCGCTCAGCCAACATTAAATAAAAAAAATGAATGATAAATATAGGTTTGCAAAAGAGGAAGATGCAGTTAATGCAAGCCTCCATAACATCATTATCACCCTCCATATAAGGAAAAAAAGAATCTCTGACTAAAGATATATAAATGTTTATAAAGTACAACTAAAATCATGCTTCAATATTTTACAAAGACCTGTACACTTCTTTATATACCAATTTATCCATCAGTTCGTTCATCTAGAAAAAAACCTGAGCATTAGAAAAAAAAAAGAGAAAAAGAGAAAAAAGAAAAAGAAAACAAACATCACCTTATCTACAAACTGGAGAAAATTTATTCAACTAATCAAAACAAGATTCAAGAGTAGATCCAGGAAGAACAAAACTGCAGCTTTTAAATACAAAAATATCTCTCTGTTTCAACCATATTATTGTGAGTAAATATATTGCTTGGATATTAAAAATATGTGTATTTGAATTATGAACAAGTTGCTTGGCTATGTGTGTTTTAAAAGATAACTCTGCATATGTTTGTGATACCTGTTCTTCCAAACTGTGGTTTCAGTGCAAAATTTAATGAGAAGTATTTGATAAATCTTCATGCAAATGTTTTGAATTTCAGATTTTTAAATAAAACAAGTTGTTTAAACTTGAGTCACAATTGAAAATTGTTTCAAGCTTGAACATTAAGTATGTGTCTCTGTAACTTGAGAATTTACAGTTAAAAACAAAATCTTGTGATAAACTCAAGTATATTAAATCATTGTTTTGATTATATAACCGGAATAAGTATACCAAGTTACGATTTTTAAAGGCAATACGTTGATTTTTACTTAAGTAGTTTGAGGGTAGTTTGTATTTGAAATAAAATTACATTTTTACCAATTTCAGAGGATTGATCCAATAATTACAGTTGAGATTTGGGATGAAGCAAGATTAAGCATCCATGTTTTCATAAAAAATTTCAGAAAAATTTTCTATTGCATAGATTTGGAATACGAGTTGAAGTTAGGGTTTAACCCTGAGTTTGGCAATGGCTAGAGCGCGGGATGATTTCATCACCTAGGAGCGATCGAGCTGCACATGCTCGTGGGTGAGGATGATTTGGGGTGTTGACGTGCCAGGGCCGAAGTCACTAATTTTCTGGTGAACTGATTCTTGGTGGCGACGCGTTTGGTTTAGGTGTGTTCGAGTACCAGGAGCAACGTAAAGGGGAAAAATTGATTTCGAGGTGATGGTTTCGAATTGATGATCGAATTCGAGTATTAGTGAGTTTTTCGACTTGCCGATGGGTGTGATGTTCGCCAGAATGGCGGCGCATTGATGTGCACGTGCACGCCATCACTTTGGTGTCAAGGTGTTGTAAATGGTCAACACGAGATGAGACGCGAGGAAAGCAAGTTACTTCGGGTTTGTATTTGTGTTCGAGCGAGTTTTTCCTGATGCTATTTTACCTAGTTTAAAATTAAAACTTATTGAAAGAAAAAAAGAAAGAAGGGAAAATGGGAGAAGAAGAGGAGAGCACGGGAAGAAAAAAAGAAATGGGCTCGAGGCCCTGTTTCACTCGGGTGTGTTTAAATGGGTTAAGCTAAATCTAAAATTTTAAATCACATAGTTAGGTTAATTTCTTCATTCACAAAGTAAACAATGTAGATTTTGTTAAGTTAAATTATTTAACAATGTTCTAGAATTTGTTAATTCTTTAATCAAGTAAGGAAAGTTTAAAATAAAAATTTAATTAACCCTTTAATTAAAAGATTTAATTTTAAAACAAGAATTTAAAATTTATGTACATTAAAATTTCAATGAAACAATAAATAAATTTTGAAAGTGTAAACCAGATTTTCAAATGATGATTAAGGTAAACAATTTTTATTAATAGTTTTGAAAAGAAATTTAGAATGATTTAAAATTTGTAATTAAAATTGATTTAATAAATAATTAAGTACTTAAATAAATTTATAATTAAGAATTTGTTGATTAGATAAATTAAGTTAATTAATTTTAACTGGCAGTTAATTAAAATAATTAATTAAGGAATAATCAATGTATCAAGATGATAAAGATTAATTAATTTATCATTAAGAATAATAAATCATTGATTTAAAATAATAAATAAAATAATTATTTGGTTAATTTATTTAATCCCATTTAATTAACTATTGCTATGCACTAGATTGATATTTCTGTTGTGATGTAATACTGTGTGATGCACTGTGATTGTGATTTGTTCTGTATTGATGTGAAAACCCTGTTTGGCCGTAAAACAACATTTAAACTTCGATGCGACAGGGAATCGGATTTCAGTTTGTTATCCGAAACCTACATCGAACTTGTGAATTTTTATGAACGACATATCCACATGTTTTAAATTGACGCTCACTATTCGGTTTAGCCGGGAAAGGACCTTTGTGTCATATAACCCATTCCGAATATGTGATTCGACGTTATGGATAGCATTTGAAGACCGATGGTGAAGACAGGGTATTTACGAGAGCGACAGGATGACCTATCGATTGTCTCTGCACCGAGTAGCTACGGTATAGAGATTCCCTAAGTGATGGGAAGTCCGATCGGGATTGTGAATACCTGGATTGCAAGGCTTCTTTGGAAGTGCCTTCGGATCTGTTCGAACCCAGAACAGACTTGTATAGATTGTATGTCTGACATTACGATTGAGATATTAAGTAGATTTCTTTCAAATACATTTCTGTTGGTGGCGGAGAATTTATTCTCTTATCTTAACACCCTTCTCTGAGACGTACGAGCTCAGAGGTTATGTAGTTGAAGGTTATCAGCAATATATTCCCAATTTGGTAATGTGGCATGCTGAATGTTATTGATCATTTGTTGATCAAAGCATGACTTTGTGAAAAGTGTAGCTTTATGGACTAGACTTCATCGAACCTCACACTCCGGAATGATCGAGACAGGAATGATGCGGCAAGGTTATTGGGGGTAGCGCCCCTTAGGGTATGTACATTTCCTTATGGATAGAAGTGGTATCATGGTATGGAGCCCAGATACTTAACTTAGGTTGATATCGCAGATTTATATATATATATATATATATATATATATATATATATATATATATATATATATATATATATATATATATATATATATTATTTTATGATATTTTGCAGGGGCCCCGGTTAAAGATTGGTTACAACCGGGAGATGGCATACTCGTGTCAGTAGTTACCCAGTTAGGGGTAACCCGGCCTTGTGTTGGTAGAGATCCGGTTAGGTTCTTGGGTCGTCCCTCCAGAGGCGTACCCATGTGGCCCAGGAAGTTCCTTAGCCTGACCATTGTTGGAAACCCAATTCCCAATATGAAACCCTGTACGGTTTTAGTTGTAGAACCTGCCATTTACTTATGGTGGTCACCATTGTTTAGATGGTAGCTATAGTAGGCATAGTTCGGAATGTCTATGTTGGCTAAGATTAATATTCTATTTTCGAAATGCTTTCTACACTATGCACTAGTAATAATATCAAAGAAATTTCCTCGTACCAATCATATTTAACTATCATAAGAAGAAATCTCCTCCAATTCTGCGTTTGCATTGTGTGTGTGGTGGGAGGTCTTATGGTAGTTCCATTTTTAAAAGCATACCGAAAATTCTTTTATAAATCTAGTTCTTTAAAAGCAATTGTTTTTGTTTACTCATACCAGTCCCATGGCCGATCCGGAGTTTATTGTTTTCTTTCCTAATGTAACGACTCGATATTTTCAACCATTCGCATCCATTATAAGTGTATAGGTAGACACTCATGCCGGAATTGAATTGCTTAAAATACCGCGTTGTAAATAAAAAATTTGGCAAATCTTAGAATATACAGTAAATAAAAATCACAGATCACAGACACAGAGTAATAATAATGCAGCGGAAGTAAAATAGATAGTAGTTCATGAAGCTACTATATAAAATATCAGAGTTACATAAAATACAACAGAAGAAATAAAGTACAAAGGAAGTCTCACTACATAGAAGTCTACTAATACAAGAGCTGAAAGGAATAATAGACGGCAAAAGATAAAACTTGACAAGTAGATAATCTCCAGCGATTCCAATCTCCAGAAAGTGGAAATCTAAATCTGTGAATAACTCAGGATGACCCGAGCGTAAATAAAAATAAAAACACTCGAGTCAGGACATACATACTTATGCAATGTAAACCAACTCAAGTAAACTGTAGTAAAGGTACAAGTAACTTAGAAGATGTTTGGGACTGCCCATCCTCTAAGGATCCGTTAAACTATTTACTATGTAGTAATATACGCTATATACAGTAGTGTCTAATCAGTAAAGTATAATCATATAGAAAATAGCGTTAAAAGGATGGTGAACCTTAACGCGGTCGGATCTTTAAAACGAAAATCGTAGTGGGCTGGCTATAAGGAGATGACACGGCACGCGAGGCAATGCCAGGGTGGATACACCGTTTGCACTCCCGGACCGGTGGTGACGGCAAGCCAGCAGCTTCCGCCCACCTCAAACAATACCCCCGAATCAAAGTGGCACCACATATCGAATCACAAAGTAATATAATGGTTTCCGATGGAGCATGCTCGATGAAAGGGTGCGACCCTTTGTGTAGCCCGGTATAGCTCCTGTTTTAGTCATTTATGCCAACTCACGGGAGTTGGGTCCACGTAATATACCTCGAGAACGTCGCCACCATTCTACTTCATTCTGGAATCTCCACCGCGTACAAAGTTGTTAAAGTGGTTTTCGGTATTGGCCGGCTATAAGACAATATCCGATCCCGGTCTCTTTAACAACCAATCGTTATTATAACCCGTAGTTATAACTTTTAAGACAATATTTTATACTTCAAAATAAAATATCATTTCAACCGAAATCTTTATCAAAATAAAGATTAAATCATTTCCAAACCATTTCAATATATCATCATACCATATCTTTCAATTCAAATATTTATCAAAATAATTATCAAGTCATTTCTAACCATTTCAATATATTAAATTATCATATCCTTTCAAAAATTCCTTTCAAAACAATTTAACATATCAAAATATCATAACTTTTCAATGCGTCATTTCCAAAGTATCATATCCTTCAGAACTTCCTTTCAAATCATTTTAATATCAAAATGTCATATCTTTCAAAACTTCGTTTCAAATCATTTTAATATATCAAAATATCATATCTTCTCAAAACCATATTTCAAATCAATTTAATATACCAAAATATCATATCTTTTCAATACCATATTTCAAATCATTTTAATATATCAAATAGTTATATTTTTTTCAAAACCACATTTCAAATCATTTCAATATACCAAAATATCATATCTTTTAGTACCACATTTCAATCATTTTAATATATCAAATAGTTATATTTCAAAACAAATTACTTCATTTTAAATCATAAAAATGAAGTTATTACATTTAATAATTAAATTATTAAATTCCTAAATTTAAAATTTTCAATGTTCATTTATGCACTTAGATTTATTAAAACAATGAAAATTCAAGTTTCGCAGCATTTGGAAAATGCTACAGAAAGTTACATTCAAAACAATTCAATTTAACAAAAGACAACATTCAAAATGCTGTTAATTAACTTCAATTATTCAATAGAATTTCACAAACACTTATATTTTTATTTAAATCATTTTTAACTTATAACATCATACATTTTCACATTTATAAGCATCATTTAATTTTCCTTAAATTCATGATTTTATAAAGTTAAGTTTCCTTTCAAAAATCAATATTTATTAAGAATTCACTTATTAAATTTCAACATTCAAGTTTAAATGCATTATATTAAATTTCAACTTAACACTTAAGTTCGAATTCTCAAATATAACTTAGTTTTATTTTTATTTACTTGACAAAAAAATTCACTTTTAAGTCAATTTCATAAATTTTCAATTTTTAGATATATTTCAAAATTTCAACTTAAATATTCATTCATTTCAGATTTCAACTTTATTAAAAATCATTAATATGATATAAAATCACTTTAAATTCATTTAAATTCAAATTAACATAAATTTATCATAATTTCATATTCAATTTAATTTCCAATTATAACTAAATCAAATTTTCCGAAATAACTTACATTCAAAATTTTCTAACTTTTCATTAATTCATTTCACTTACAATTATTCAGAAAATCAATAATATTTTACAAAAAATCCTTTTTAATTAGGTTTAAATCAAAATAATTTAATATTTACATTTCTAAAATAATTTTAAATTTTTTAGAAAAACATATATTAACTACAGGTTTGTATATAATTTTCTACACTAGGAAAAGTGATACGGGTAATATATCATTTCAACCCGTAATTTACAAAGAAAATACGGGTTTTATCATTTCAAACCCGCAGTCCCAAGTAAATGAAATAAATTGAAAATCATTCAGGCCTATCATTTCAGCCCATAACAATTTTCCCTTAATCTAAAGTCCGTTCGGGTACGTATCATTTCAACCCATAGCGATTTCTAATCTACAGGGAACTTGCAATGGTGATAACTGATATAAATAACAGAATAACATGAAATAAAAGTAACATATGATATAACAGGTGTAATAATAGGTGTGAACATCATATGATAATAATACAAGCATATATAACATGTTGATATATATTACAGATTCAAATGGTGTCGGTTTATCAGTTATATAGGTACATATTGTCTGGTGATTATAACTCACATTTTTATGTTGGAGATATAATTTGAATGACACAACGGATCCAGGAGGCACGACCTTTAATTTTGATTGGAGAGAAATAGCCAAGATATCATCTTGTAAACAACCCCAAAACAAGACAATATAACTTATGAATTTTCAACCAAAATATTGAAATAAATTGAAATTGAAAGGTAACAAAGACAAGATAACTTGACCTTGTCACAACCATTCAAAAGCTCGACTAAGGGGGTTCATTTTCTCAGCCATGATGATGATATAAGTGTGGGAGAGACAAGGTTAACTTCCTTGAATACATAAGACAAAACAATACAAACAATATAAGTTTCAGAACAAAAATGCAATAAACAGTGCTAGAAACAATTGTATAAAACCAATCCAAAATCATTGCACTTGCTTTCAACCTCCTATACTATAGCTACAGGTCTGAAATGTACTGCTAAAGGTTGAATTTGGATATGGTCTTGAGTCTATATGGTCAGCCTAACATAGTTCAAAAGGTGGTGCAAAAGGTAAGTGCATGGATCTACAACTACAAGGCAAATTCATCACTTCTATGCTATAAATGGGTTCGGCCATAGGCTCTAGGGGCAGTGGGTCCAGGTGGTGGTGGGTGATGTGGTAGAGGGTGGAGGTCAGGTCAGAGGTGGTGATGGTGGTGGAAGTGGCGGCTAATGGTTGTAGAAGGTGGTGCTAGCAAACTAGGCCCGGTTTATGTAAATAGGTGATGGTTTTGTGCATTTTTGGTGTTGTCCCGTGCTAAGGTGGGTTCGGCCTGGTCATGGTGATGTACTAGAGGGATGGTTGATAAGAGAAGGAGGAGGTGGAGGTCAGCCTAGATCTGGTTGAGGAGGAGTGGAGCCATGAAGTAGAGAACAAGTTGCAAAATCACATAGAAAAACTAGAAAACAAGAGAAGAGAAGAAGATTTTACCAAATTTTTGCAAGATGGAGGCTACGATTTTTTTTAGGGTTGAGAAGCTTTAAAAGTACGTGAAAATGAAGAAAAAGAAGTCAGCCGAAGATAGTATAAGGAACGGCCAAAATAACTGATGTATTGATTGAAAAAGAAACGGTAAAAGAAACGGTGAAACGACTTTTCGTTTCAAAGCTTTTAAAACCTTCCATACTTCCTTTTCTTTTAAATCAAATAAAATAATAATTCAGCAAGTACATTTAAAAACCGAAACAAAGTGAAATAAAATAAAAATATATAATTAAATTCAAAGAAAATATAAAAAGAATTAAGGAAATTACTTAAAAATTGAAAATAGGGTTCAAAAATTGCAATTAAAACCTCGATGGCTTTGGAAAAATATCTACTTCATTTTAAAAATATTCTAAAGCAAAATTTTGAAATAAAATAATTTATTTATCATTTCTAAAATAAAACAAATAATTAAATTTTAATTAAATAGAATTTATATTAAGAAAATGGCTTAAAATTGCGAAGTAGACTTTAAAAATTAGAAATAAATTCAATGCACTTTGGAAAATTTTTATATACTTGAAAAATATTTATAAATAAAGATAAGTACAAAAAATAAAAATTAATTCACAAAAATAAATAAATAATTTTAAATTAAATAAAATTTAAATGTAGATAATAGCAGAAAAATGGAAACTAGGCTTAATAAATTGAAATAAATTCAAATAAACTTTAGAAAAATTATACTATCACTTTAAAAATATTAAAAGATGAAAATATGCCCAAAATAACATATTTACACAATTAAAATAAAATATCACAAAGAAAATTATATTTTATATAATTTAAAATAAACAAAATTTCTAAATAAATCAAATTGCATTCAATATTGAAATATACATAACTTTTACAATTTAAATCCGTTTTCAACGAAACGAAAAGCACTAGTTTGAACTATAAATCACTTAATAATCAACATTTATATTTAGAAATGAAATGTTTGAAATAAAACAGGTGTGAAAATAATTTCAAAATGAAAACTAAAGTCAAATTTAAATTATATGCAAAATCTAGGGTTGTTACACTCTCCCCCACTCAAAACTTTTCGTCCCCGAAAAGGAATGGAGTACGGGAATACACAAAAAGATAGAATGAAATAGGATTAAGACAAGATGATAAGGAGATTGAAATTATACCTGATAATTGTTGTTATAGGTAAGTTTGACAAGGTGGAGATGATCTTTCCAAGATTCTCCAAAATCAAGAACACGAGCACGCAAAATAAATTCAAAATGAGTAGAAAAGATTATCAAAAATTATAGATAGATTTCTAAACAGAAAGATTATAGAAAGGTTCCTATACTAGTTTGTAGCAAGATAAGGATAATGAGGACAACTAAAAGATAGTTTGAAAACCAAAATAAGGAAATAAATTTTAATCATAATGCTTTGAAATCATAATACTTTGAAATCATAACCATTTAGAGATGTTATTATTTGGAAATCATACTACTAAAAATCATAACAATTTTTAAAATAATCTTCATTTAAACCATTTTAAATTCAAGGTCAAATAATATTCATTTCAAAATTGTAACATTTCTAAGTTCATTCATTCAATTATAAAATTTCCAAAACATTGTATTTTCAAAAACAACAGTACTTTTAAAGTACTATGGTAGATATACTAGTATTTCAATCAGTTCAATTTCAGAAATATTCATTTGGATATCATTTACTTATAATTTATTAAAAACAAACTTTTATGAATGGAATATCCAAATAAACTATACTTCATTTAATAAGTCAAAAGTTCATTATTTTACCTAACACTTAATTTAACAAATAATCTAACACTTTATTTAAAATACCCATTTCATAAATAAGATATTCCTTCAATAAGTTACACATGAAATTTCCATTTGGAAACCACATTCTTAATTATCTAATTTTAGTGATATTAAATACATTTTTCCATTTAAGCCATAATTATTTAATTTTCAAGACATATCTATTACATAAATAAAATATTTATCATAGCAAATATAACAATCAAATTTCTTTACAAATTTATTCATTTAGACATCAATTAAACTATGATTCCAAGTTAAATAAACTGTATTACAAAATGTCCCATTAAAATGTAATTTATTTTTCTTTCTATTCAAAGATACATTTTTCATTATACAACATATTCATTCCAAGAATTAACCTTTATTAAAATTTCTAGGTTAGATTTAAGGTTCTATATTACATCAAATTTGATTATTAAGTTATTTAAATAAAACTCTTTAAATTCTCCTTTTTCTCTATTTGCCTCTGTTAATCTTTTATAACTAAAATTTAAGTGTATAAAATTTATTATAACCACTAAAATTTTATTTATAAAATCCTTTTTATGTTGTATATTATCCAATTACATTGTTAACTTCTGAAATTAAGGTAAGTTATATTTAAATGCAATTGTATTATACAAATGAAACTTTCCAATTCAATCATTTCAAGCTTAAATCATTTATTCAAATTTTTTTATTTTCTTTATATAATTGAAATTATTCCTTAAAAATAAAATTTAAGAATTAAATTTCCGATTTCTTCAAACCATTTAGAGATAACTAAATGTATGTACATAGTTTATCAAATAAAATTTCAATCATATGTCTATATATATTATAAATCAAGTCATATTTTAGAAATTCAAATAAATTTAATTTCCCAAAACAAAACTGTAGCAAGACTACAGAACAGTCTTTTCACTTCGAAACTTGAAAATGAACGTCGATGATGCTGCAGTCATCACCGAATTATTTCCCTGCGACAATGAGAAGAGCGCTAATTTTAAACTTAAAATTCTTTGGAAACAAATTTCTATTTGAAAATACTTTAAATAATATATCCTTTTAAAATTGTAAACACAAGGTTTGAAACCATCAGAAATTAAATTCTCAAATTTCTTGTTCTAAACTCATTTCAGTTCCCAAATCAATTTATAAACAACTATTTATAAATTCATTTACAGAACAATAAATGATAAATTAAGTATTATCATTTCAAATAATCAATTTTAAATCAATTTATAAAGTTCCATATATTTACTTATATATCAAAATTTTATTTCACTAACCAAATTTTAAAATAATATTGTGTCACTTTGTTCTATCAATGTGTTTTAGGAATCCTATCGATAGCGTTGATCAGACGAATCGATCGGAAACCCAAATCAACATTAACAACTCAAACAACCAATATATAAAACAAAACATGGATATACCAGTACAATTCAAAATGTTTGGAAGAATAGATTGGAAACAAAAGACAAGATGATTAAATAACAGAGTAGGGATGTGGATAAGCTTAAATAAATTGCAGGCAACCTTAACCGAGTCAACCGTGACTTAAATAATAAGATCGATGTGGATTTTCTAGGGTAAATCTACATTCGATCTCAATAGATAAAGTTTGGAATAACAAGAGATATTAGCATCTAAACCAAGGATAGATATAAATCTCTAGTGAACCGATGCTAATTGTAAAGGAGTTTTCCCCCTTTTCAATTCAATTTGAAATTGGCATGACCGCCCACTTACTAGAAAGATCATTCGAAGCGGAGTTATGGAATACTCCAGAGTCAAAAGAAGATGAATATTGAGGGATACAAATGGATTTTGGAACCGTAGGGAACTGTCCAAAATTCAAAGGAATCGAGCCAAAAGGGAGAGATTCAGACTCGAATGAAAGTGATTCTGTAAATACATTCACTCCATATGCTGAGTTTTGCCTAGAGCTACCAAAGCTCTGATACCAACTGTAACGACTCGATATTTTCAACCATTTGCATCCATTATAAGTGTATAGGTAGACACTCATGCAATAATTGAATTGCTCAAAATGCCGCGTTGTAAATAATTTTTTTGGCAAAACTCAATATATACAGTAAGTAAAAATCACAGATCACAGACACGGAGTAATAATAATGCAGCGGAAGTAAAAGAGATAGTAGTTCATGAAGCTACTATATAAAATATTAGAGTTACATAAAATACAATAGAAGAAAGAAAGTACAAAGGAAGTCTCACTACATAGAAGTCTACTAATACAAGAGCTGAAAGGAACAACAGACGACAAAAGATAAAACTTGACAAGTAGATAATCTCCAGCGATACCAATCTCCAGAAAGTGGAAATCTAAATCTGTGAATAACTCAGGATGACCCAAGCGTAAATAAAAATACAAACACTCGAGTCAGGACATACATACTTATACAATGTAAACCAACTCAAGTGAACTGTAGTAAAGGTACAAGTAACTTAGAAGATGCTTGGGACCGCCCATCCTTTAAGGATCCGTTATACTATTTACTATGTAGTAATATACGCTATATACAGTAGTGTCTAATCAGTAAACTATAATCATATAGAAAATAGCGTTAAGGGGATGGTGAACCTTAACGCGGTCGGATCTTTAAAACGAAAATCGTAGTGGGCTCGCTATAAGGAGATGACACGGCACGCGAGGCAATGCCAGGGTGGATACACCGTTTGCACTCTCGGACCGGTGGTGACGGCAAGCCAGCAGCGTCCGCCCACCTCGAACAATACCCCCGAATCAAAGTGGCGCCACATATCGAATCACAAAGTAATAGGATGGTTTCCGATGGAGCATGCTCGATGAAAGGTTGCGACCCTTTGTGTAGCCCGGTATAGCTCCTGTTTTAGTCATTTATGCCAACTAACGGGAGTTGGGTCCAAGTAATATACCTCGAGAACGACGCCACCATCCTACTTCATTCTGGAATCTCCATCACGTACACAGTTGTTAAAGTGGTTTTCGGTATTGGCCGGCTATAAGACAATATCCGATCTCGGTCTCTTTAACAACCAATCGTTATTATAACCCGTAGTTATAACTTTTAAAACAATATTTTATATTTCAAAATAAAATATCATTTCAACCCAAATCTTTATCAAAATAAAGTTTAAATCATTTCCAAACCATTTCAATATATCATCATACCATATCTTTCAATTCAAATATTTATCAAAATAATTATCAAGTCATTTCTAACCATTTCAATATATTAAATTATCATATCCTTTCAAAACTTCCTTTCAAAACATTTTAATATATCAAAATATCATTACTTTTCAAAGCTTCATTTCCAAAATATCTTATCCTTCAGAACTTCCTTTCAAATCATTTTAATATCAAAATGTCATATCTTTCAAAACTAAGTTTCAAATCATTTTAATATATCAAAATATAATATCTTCTCAAAACCACATTTCAAATCATTTTAATATACCAAATTATCATATCTTTTCAATACCACATTTCAAATCATTTTAATATATCAAATAGTTATATTTTTTTCAAAACCACATTTCAAATCATTTCGATATACCAAAATATCATATCTTTCAGTACCACATTTCAATCATTTTAATATATCAAATAGTTATATTTCAAAACAAATTACTTCATTTTAAACCATAAAAACGAAGTTATTACATTTAATAATTAAATTATTAAATTCCTAAATTTAAACTTTTCAATGTTCATTTATGCACTTAAATTTATTAAAACAATGAAAAATTAAGTATCGCAGCATTTGGAAAATGCTACAGAAAGTTACATTCAAAACAATTCAATTTAACAAAAGACAACATTTAAAATGCTGTTAATTAACTTCAATTATTCAATAGAATTTCACAAACACTTATATTTTTATTTAAATCATTTTTAACTTATAACATCATACATTTTCACATTTATAAGCATCATTTAATTTTCCTTAAATTCATGATTTTATAAAGTATAGTTTCCTTTCAAAAATCAATATTTATTAATAGTTCACTTATTAAATTTCAACGTTCAAGTTTAAATGCATTATATTAAATTTCAACCTAACACTTAAGTTCAAATTCTCCAATATAACTTAGTTTTATTTTTATTTATTTAACTAAAAAATCACTTTTAAGTCAATTTCATAAATTTCCAATTTTTAGTTATATTTCAAAATTTCAACTTAAATATTCATTCATTTTACATTTCAACTTTATTAAAAATCATTAATATGATATAAAATCACTTTAAATTCATTTAAATTCAAATTATCATAAATTTATCATAATTTCATATTCAATTTAATTTCCAACTATAATTAAATCAAATTTTCCAAAATAACTTACATTCAAAATTTTCTAACTTTTCATTAATTCATTTCACTTACAATTATTCAGACAATCACTAATATTTTACAAAAAATCCTTTTTAATTAGGTTTAAATTAAAATATTTTAATATTTACATTTCTAAAATAATTTTAAATTTTTTAGAAAAACATATATTAACTACGGGTCTGTATATAATTTTCTACACTAGGAAAAGTGATACGGGTAATATATCATTTCAACCCGTAATTTACAAAGAAAATCTGGGTTTTATCATTTCAAACCCGCAGTCCCAAGTAAATGAAATAAATTGAAAATCATTCAGGACTATCATTTCAGCCCATAATAATTTTCGCTTATTCTAAAGTCCTTTCGGGTATGTATCATTTCAATCCATAGTGATTTCTAATCTACATGGAACTTGCAATGGTGATAATTGATATAAATAACAAAATAACATGAAAAAACAGTAACATATGATATAACAGGTGTAATAACAGGTGTGGACATCATATGATAATAATACAAGCATATATAACATGTTGATATACATTACAAATTCAGATGGTGTCGGTTTATCAGTTATATAGGTACATATTGTCTGGTGAGAATAACTCACATTTTTATGCTGGAGATATTAATTTGAATGACACAACGGATCCAGAAGGCACGACCTTTGATTTTGATTGGAGAGAAATAGCCAAGATATCATCTTGTAAACAACCCCAAAACAAGACAATATAACTTATGAATATTCAACCAAAGTATTGAAATAAATTGAAATTGAAAGGTAACAAAGACAAGATAACTTGACGTTGTCACAACCATTCAAAAGCTCGACTAAGGGGATTCATTTTCTCAGCCATGTTGATGATATGAGTGTGGGAGAGACAAGGTTAACTTCCTTGAATACATAAGACAAAACAATACAAACAATATAAGTTTCAGAACAAAAATGCAATAAACAGTGCTAGAAACAATTGTATAAAACCAATCCAAAATCATTGCACTTGCTTTCAACCTCCTATACCACAGCTTCAGGTCTGAAATGTACTGCAAAAGGTTGAATTTGGATCTGGTCTTGAGTCTATATGGTTGGCCTAACATAGTTTAATAGGTGGTGCAAAAGGTAGGTGCATGGATCTACAACTACAAGGCGAATTCATCACTTCTATTCTGTAAATGGGTTCGGCCATAGGCTCTAGGGGCGTGGCCAGTGGGTCCAGGTGGTGGTGGGTGATGTGATAGAGGGTGGAGGTCAGGTCAGAGGTGGTGATGGTGGTGGAAGTGGCAGCTAATGGTTGTAGAAGGTGGTGCTAGCAAACTAGGCTCGGTTTATGTAAATAGGTGATGGTTTTGTGCATTTTTGGTGTTGTCTCTTGCTAAGGTGGGTTCGGCCTGGTCATGGTGATGTACTAGAGGGGTGGTTGATCAGAGAAGGTGGAGGTGGAGGTCAGCCTAGATCTGGTTGAGGAGGAGTGGAGCCATGAAGTAGAGAACAAGTTGCAAAATCACATAGAAAAACTAGAAAACAAGAGAAGAGAAGAAGATTTTACCAAATTTTTGCAAGATGGAGGCCATGATTTTTTTTAGGGTTGAGAAGCTTTGAAAGTACGTGAAAATGAAGAAAAAGAAGTCAGCTGAATATAGTATAAGGAACGGCCAAAATAACTGATGTATTGATTGAAAAAGAAACGGTAAAAGAAACAGTGAAACGACTTTACGTTTCAAAGCTTTTAAAACCTTCCATACTTCCTTTTCTTTTAAATCAAATAAAACAAAATAAAATTCAGCAAGTACATCTATAAACCGAAACAAAGTGAAATAAAATAAAAATATATAATTAAATTTAAATAAAATATAAAAAGAATTAAGGAAATTGCTTAAAAATTGAAAACAGGGTTCAAAAATTACAATTAAAACCTCGATGGCTTTGGAAAAATATCTACTTCATTTTAAAAATATTCTAAAGAAAAATTTTGAAATAAAATAATTTATTTATCATTTCTAAAATAAAATAAATAATTAAATTTTAATTAAATAGAATTTAAATTAAGAAAATGGCTTAAAATTGCGAAGTAGACTTTAAAATTAGAAATAAATTCAATGCACTTTGGAAAAAATTTATATACTTGAAAAATATTTATAAATAAAGATAAGTACACAAAATAAAAATGAATTCACAAAAATAAATAAATAATTTTTAATTAAATAAAATTTAAATGAAGAAAATAGCAGAAAAATGGAAACTAGGCTTAATAAATTGAAATAAATTCAAATAAACTTTAGAAAAATTATACTATCACTTTAAAAATATTAAAAGATGAAAATATACCCAAATTAACATATTGACACAACTAAAAGAAAATATCACAAAGAAAAATATATTTGATATAATTTAAAATAAACAAAATTTCTAAATAAATCAAATTACATTCAATATTGAAATATACATAACTTTCACAATTTAAATCCGTTTTCAACAAAACGAAAATCAGTATTCATATTTTTAAATCTATTTTCATAATAAAAGATAAAATTTAAGATTTTAAATGATTTAAATTTGAAATTTAAAAGTCAAAGTTTGAACAGTTTGACCAGAAATTCACTTTACAGTAAAATATTCAAATTATACTAGTTTGAACTATAAATCACTTAATAATCAACATTTATATTTAGAAATGAAACGTTTGAAATAAAAAAGTTTAAAAATAATTTCAAAATGAAAAATAAAGTCAAATTTAAATTATATGCAAAATCTAGGGTTGTTACACCTAAACTCTGGGTGCCCATTATTTCCACACGGGCAGCCTAGTAGCAGGTTTGCGTATTTTGGAATAGCAGTATTTTGGAGCTTTTATCTTGGATATATTCTTAGGAGTTTTTGGAGATCTCAGTTGTTTAGCTTTTGGGAGTTCGTTATCACTTCTTTCATTCGAAGACTTTTTGGGATGTATGACCACTATTGTATTATCATGATGTTATATTTGGAGTTGTGGTGTATGTATTATATACTCTGATGTAGTCTGGATATTATGTTGATGTTGTATCTGTAACGCATGTACGATATTGATTCTGTTCTGCTGTTTTTTATTCATCTAATTGTTGTTATAAGCTCCGGCGATACGAATTTGATGTTGTCTATCGGACATCGAGTTTGGGTCGTCACAAGTGGTATCAAAGCTTCTCGTTGAGTAAGAACTTAAGCTACGGAGTATAACACATTAGATGGCTCATTAGAGATAGGGTGAAGTATACCCTATAATGAGTATAACAAAGACTGAAATTCTAAATTTTTCTTTTCTATTTCTTTTTACTGCTGATATTCCTTAAGATATTTCGTCCGTATAGCTAAATCAATTTTCTTACTAATTTCAGATAGTAAGTATGAGCGGGCGCAGAGGAAGATCTAGGGGTCAAGGGAATGCCGCAACACCAAACCAAGATCCTCAAGCAGTAGCAGCAGCAATAGATATCCAGCCGCTGCCGGACCTAGCTGATTTATATAAGAAATTCAAAAAGCTTGGTGGCAAACCGTTCACCGGCAAGGAGTCAATTGTGGAGGCTCAGGCATGGGTAAGATCGTGTGAGAAAATTTTTAAAGGACTAAAGCTGCAGGACAAGAAGAAAAGACTTATAGCTTCTTGGCAACTCCAAGGAGAAGCTTCAGCCTGGTGGGAAACGGTCATTATAGATGAACCAGAGGAAGAGTTTACGTGTAATCGTTTTAAGGAAGTGTTCGAAAAGCGCTATATGCCGTTGGCAGGAATTTCCAGAATGTATCAAGAATTTCTGGATTTGATGCAAGAAAGCTTATCATTCGAGGAGTACTTAAATAAGTTCAACGAACTATCATGTTTTGGTCCCGAGTTGTTAAACACACCTCTTAAGAAAAATGAAAGGTTTATCCGTGGAATGAACCAGAAGTATCATGAAAGGTTGATAGCACACGTCAAAGAATCTATTTCTGATCTTATTGATATGGGCTATAGGTATGCCATACTGGATATGCAGGAGATTCCAATGGAAGGAGGAAATTCAAATAATCAAAATTGGAAGAAAAGAAAGTTTGTGGGAAAGAGGCCACAACAAAACAAAAATAAAAAGAGCAGTCAAGGAAATTTGGCAAGCAATATAACTTGTTACAACTACCAAGAGAAGGGCCATTATTCAAACAGCTGCCCAAAACCGAAGAAGCAAGTTAAGAAGGAAGAAACTGTTAAAGGAGCTAAAGAATGCTATAATTGTCACAAGCCTGGACATCTTGTTAAAGACTGCCCCGCATTGAAGCCAGCACAGGTGGCCAATGTTTATGCGATAAAGAAAGACCCTTCAACTTTGAAAGCTCATAACGAAAAAGGTGTTATGGAAGGTAACCTTACTATTTATGGTAGAACTGTTAGAGTTTTAGTTGACATGGGAGCTTCACACAGCTTTATCTCCCAACAAACAGTAAGTGAATTAGGACTTAAAACTAGATTTGTTGGCGATCCTATTTGCGTGAAGAATCCGGTTGGAGGTCCCGCAAATCTTTGTTTATATTGTAAGAGAGTTCCTATTTCATATGCTAGCTATCGATTTCCTATCAACCTTTTTGTCCTCGAATTTCATGAATTTGAAATCTTACTTGGAATGAACTGGTTATCGAAATACGATGCTATATTGGATTGTAATAATCGGACAGTTTTAGTCAAAACAAGTTTTGGAAATTTTATTGAAATCTCTTGTGAGGATCCGAGTCCAAGGAGAGATAGATTGATGTATACTTTGGGATATCCTAAACCCAGTTTGCAGTCTATACCTGTTGTTCGGGAATTTTCTGACGTATTAGAAGAAGTAAAATCCTTACCTCCATGCAGAGAAATAGAATTCCGAATTGACTTAGTACCTAATGCCCGTCCTGTTGTTCACGCAAGTCGTAGGACGGCACCTAGGGAAAAAATTGAATTAGTCGATCAAACTCGATATTTGCTAAGTAAAGGATTGATTCACTCTAGTGTTTCTAAATGGTGTTCAGTCGTTGTATTTGTGGCTAAATCAGACGGATCTTTGAGATTGTGTGTTGATTACCGTGATCTCAATAAGCAGACCCTCAAGAATAAATTTCCACTGCCCAGAATTGATGATATATTTGATCAGTTGCACGGCGCTCATTTCTTTTCAAAGATGGATCTAGCCCAAGGGTTCCATCAATTACGAATCACCGAAGATTGTGTCCATTCGACCGCTTTCAAAGGTTTTGATATGTTCTACGAATGGTTAGTCATGCCTTTCGGGCAAACCAATGCTCCAGCATACTTCATAGATCTTATGACTCGTGTATTCCGGGAAGTATTGAATAAATTTGTGCTCGTGTTTATTGATGATATTTTGATTTAATCCAAATCTGAAGAGGAGCATGCCGAGCATCTTAGAATCGTTTTAGAGATTCTGAGGAGAAATGTTCTATTTGCTAAATTTTCCAAGTGTCATTTTTGGGTCAATGAAGTCAGATTTCTCGGTCACATTGTTAATGAAGAAGGAATTTCAGTTGATCCAAGCAAGATTTCTGTAATTCTGGACTAGAAGCAACCCGCTACTCATAGAGAAGTTCGAAGTTTTCTCAGTGTAGCGGGATATTATAGAAAATTTGTATAGGATTTTTCTAAGTTGGCTAGCCCATCGACTAAGCTAACAATGAAGAATGCTAAATTCATTTGAACTCCAAATTGCGATGAAGCATTCCAGGAACTGAAAAAGAGATTAACTACTGCTCCTGTTCCCGCTATTATCAACGGGAATAAGAGATTATCTGTTTATACCGATGCATGTGGTGATAGGGTAGGCGTAGTATTAATGCAGAATGGGAAGGTAGTTGCCTATGCGAGTAGACAATTACATCCGCACAAGAAAAACTACCCGATACATGATTTGGAGCTTTTGGCTGTTGTTTTCGCTTTAAAAATCTGGCGACACTATCTTCTGGGTAAGAATCTTTTCAGCTTTCTTAATCATTTACGAAATTAATATAACTTGAAAAATATACTTAATAAACTCTCTTTGTTTTAGGTGAGAAATTTGAATTATTCACCGATCACAAATCTTTGAAATATCTTTTCACCCAGAAGGATCTGAATCTGCGACAACAACGTTGGATGGAATTTCTGACATCTTACGACCTAGATATTTTATATACACCGGAAAAAGCCAATGTAGTGGCCGATGCTTTAAGTAGGAAGCATGCTATTCTTGCTCATCTTGTTATCACTCCTACCCTTCTTATGAAGATCGCGAGCAAGCAATATGAAGATGAATTTCTTTGGGGAATTTATAAACGAATTTGCCAAGGAGAAGACACTAGTTTTGAGATGGATAATAGAGGAGCAATAAGATTAAAGGGCAGGATTTGTGTTCCAGACCTCCCTGATCTGAAACGTGAAGTTTTAGATGAATGTCACAAATCTAAACTCAGCATCCATCCAGGAGTTAATAAAATGTATAGAAATATTAAAAGAACATTCTGGTGGAAAATGATGAAGAGAGACATATCGATTGTTAAAGCTAAAATGTGAACGCTAACACCCCGGTGTGTGAAGTGTAGTTGTGAAAGCACCACCCGATAGATCGGGAAAGAGTTACAAGCAAGTAATAGCAGAAAAGCAGTAAACAACAACAATTTTATAGTGGTTCGGCTTAAGGGTATAGCCTACGTCCACTCTAAGCACTTTTATTAATAATCCCGTTACAAGCTGATACAATTCCTCTCAAGTACAATATACTTCAAGTTACAAGTGATTTGGAACAAGTCACTAGCTTCAATGTCGATTAAAGTCCTTAAATTCATGTTGAAGATGTGTGGTTTCTTCGTGAATTTCTTTGATGTATTCCTCTAATCTTGAAAGCTCTAAGTGTTGATGAAGTTCTCAATGCAGCAAGGTAACGGTGTATGAAGAGAATGTGCCAAAAGTCCCCTGAATGTTGGAGGTGGTTGCCTATTTATAGAGAGTTCTGATTCTGAAATTTTTGCCAAGTCCTAAACCGTGGCCGACTCAAGTTAAGCCGCAGCCGACTTAAGGTGAGTCGTGACCGGTCTAAGGTCGCCTCCGAGTCAACACCACCTCTTCTCAGTAACATGGCATCGGGCTTATATTAGGTCGTGGACGAGTTAACTTGGTAAGTCGCAAGTCACGGTCCAAATGATAAGTCCTGGATCGTGAACGAGATAACTGGGGAGCTGGATCGGTTGTGACTTGGGTCGGCAACTATTCTAGGTCGCCAGCTTGGTAGGGCATTAGATCGGTAACTCGGTCAAGTCACTGAGTCGGTATCTTCTGAGTCTTAGGCCAGTACCCACGTTAGGTCGGCAACTGTTTTAGCCTTGACTCGGTATTTCTCAAGTCGGTATGCCTCCCAATCCTACTAGGTCGGTAACCCTTTGAATCTTAAGTCGGTCTCCCTTGAGTCGCTGTCCCTTCTGAGTCATTAAGTCGGTAACCATTGAGTCGCCATTCATTTTAGGTCGGCAATGAGCTAAGGCTGTTGGGTCGGTATTTATGTTGAGTCGGTAGCCTCGTTGAAGTGTTAAGTCGGCATACTTCTAACTGTTAGGTCGGAACCTCTTGATGCACTAGATCGGTGAGTCATGGTCAAGGCGGAATTAACATTTGCCCCTCGAAGTATACGCCTAAATGTTAGGTCGTGTGCTTCGATAGCCCTTAACCCGTCCCCTCTTAGGTCGGTAGGTCGTATGCGACCTAACAGTTAGACCGTATGTGTTGCTCCAAATTTTCCACTGCAGGGTATAAGTTAACTTTCTTCCTCTTTCTTCGTCACTTACTCACTTGCCTGATTCCGCCATTAAAGTATTCTCAAATTCCTAGAAGCAATTTCCTTCCAACTAATCACCGATAACCTCTACCATCCATTGCGTAAGTGATTTTATCCCTCTTTCGATTGTAGATTACTGTCGATTCATGAATCCTGTCGCTCGAACACGAATCGCCTCTTTGCGTGATGCTCCATCAAGAATACCATTGTTTTCGTAATTGATGAAGTTTAGGTTGTTTGAGGTGATCGTTGACACAATGAAGGGGTTTATCGCCTCAGGCTCGATGGTCTTTGATGGCAGGACATCAGATCTGTGACAATTCCAAATTGTTTTATTGGGTTATTGGATTATGTGAATGAAGGCGGCTGCTGATGGAATGGTTATTGGGTTAACGGGTTGAGCGGGGCGAGGTATTGATTCAGATACGACCTGGTGATTTTAGGGGGCTTGGCTTTTGGCTGACTCAATCCTTAAATCGTGGCCGTGCTAGCACTTAAGGGAGATCTACCGACCTAACCTTCTGCCGATCTAAGCCTTAAAACTGTGGCCGAGTTAATCCTTGGGGAAATCTGCCGATTTAACCTTCTACTGATTTAACCTTGAACCGCAGCCAAGTTAATCCCTAAGTCGTGGCCGAGCTAAGCCCTTAAACCGTGACCGAGTTGGCTCTTAAACCGCTGCCGAGTTAACACTTAAGCTTTGGGCATGCTGACTTTTTGAGAGCATAGATCCACTTTGAGTTTCTAACTTGAACTGCCAAACTAAGTTGCCTAAATTTTGAACTGCCTCAACTTTAAATTTGCTTGAATCTCATTGTATTATTTCACAGATCGCATTAACTTATAAGCTGCTAACCTGCTGAAAATAACAAACAAAGAAAACCAAGGCGAAAATACTGCCATTGACTGCCCATGTCAGATGACAGATTAGTCAAGACAAGACAAGCAACTTAATTATACTGCATGAAATGTTTGTGAATCAATCAATTAAAGTTAAACATTAATGCAAAGTATCAATAATCTGAACTGATTTATCTGCATCAACATCTTACTTGCATATTTAGGCTTAAAACAATAGTCCCTGAATTTCATAACTAACAAATGCTTGCTAGTTTTCATTCCAGTTATATTTGTTCACTGCTTGATTGATTTTACACAACACTTCACACACTTTAGGAAACGTGCACCTTCATGTTTGAATACCCAGTTGTTTATGTAGAATGACTTCCCACCGAGAAGAAGAAGTGGTAACTCAAGAGGAAGAAACTTTTCCGATAGCTGTTCCCATAGAGAATCCTCCGGAGAGAACCTCGACTATTCTAACTTCGAGAGCGTTTATCTAGCTGCGCACTCAATTTGGCTTTGCTGAAAGTGATGTTCTTCTCCCTGGGCCAAGTGATACTGCTGACAATCCTCCCTATGGTTTTGTTGCAGTTAATCGCCAAATGTGCTTAAGTGGGGCGATTCCTCCTTTCAACGACTTCCTTCGAACTCTTCTCCTTCGGTTGACAATCTCTCCGTTTCAACTTCATCCCAATGGCTATGCCATCTTGACGGGGTTATGTGTTTTGTTTAGAAGAACTCTTGATCGCCTACCGAGTTTTGAAGAAATTCGTTATCTGTGCTCGTTTGCAAAGAGTAAAGATCATCCTTCCCTCATTATTGTGAGAAGTGCCAGAAACCGCAAGCTCATTTCCGATCTTACTGAAAGTGTTCATGGATTTTTGAACCAGTTTTTCTTTGCTCGCTGTCCCCCAGGGTTTTATGCCATCTGGAGAGTAGGAAGTAAGATTAGTGTTTCTATTTTTTTTCGTTTTGAAACTTTTTCGAGATCCGAACTTTCAGTTGCTAATTTCATTCTTTGTTCCTTTCAGCACTTCCTCTCCCTTCTAGAGACCCAATTCATAAGCAAGTTTTTGAGAGGTTGAGTGCCGTGGCCACAGAAGAGAGGAGCATAAAATTTCTGTTGAGGGATGAATTTTTACATCAACATGGGCTTCTACACACTTCTCGCTCTATGCATGCTCATGAAGTTCCAACGGAAGTCCCCGATTCTCCGATAAAGACTCCTGAATCTTTGCTGGTGAAGTGCTCCACTTCTGTTGATGTTGCGGGGCCATCTGATAAACTTGCCCCGGTTATCGAGGAAGAAGAGCCTCAGGGGTCCTCTCACCATTCACAAGAATCTGGTGAAAAGGCTAAGAAATCCAGTCCTGTCAAGCAAAGCAGGGACGATACCTTCGAAGGATTGAGCGACCTCTTCGCTACTTCACAAGAGATCTTCAAAGATGACCCTACTACTGCCGGGATTTCTTCTTCAGCAGTTGAAGCTACTTCTATTTTGCAACAGTCGTCGTCGACTCAAGAGTTGACGTTAACTATTACACCCACAACCACTCCCCAAATAAAGAGTGGTTCGTAGATTAATGCGCGTAGTTTGCACATCACACACACTTAGAATTCCTCATCACTTCTATGCACTTATCTTCTTGTACTTTAAAGATTTCTAAAGCTTATTATTTTAATTCCAGATTCTCCTATGGGGCGCAGCGGCTCGTACTATGATGATTTTCAGCGCTACGGGAGGCGTAGCCAGTATGATTACAGGCGTTACCTTCCTTCTTACAGAGAGTCGGATGAAGAGAGGGCCATCAGGAAAGCCGACGAGAGACGAGCATATGAAGAACGTCGCCGAAGGGAACAAGAAAGACATGATCTTCCCCACAGAGATGATGACGCCCAAAAGAGAAAAGCTCATGATGAGAGAGGAAAGAGTCACATAGACGATTCTTCTAGCAAGCGGGCTAGACTTACTGAAGAAACAACTCCTTCAGCTTCTGAACATGTCCCTGCTCAATCTCCTGCTCCCGCTCGCTCCGACATTCAAGCAATCATCAACCGGCCCGCATACCAAGTCGGGCAAGGTCCTCCCACTCTTCAAAGTCGATTTCCTCAGTGGTGCCTGAGAGGGGTTCGATTTGATCTCGACTTGGTTCCCCTCGACAAACCGGCTATGCTGCGAAATCTTGATGCTGTCAGGACCGATATCGAAAGAATGTCGAACTGGCAAAAACTCGTCGACGAACTTCAGAGGGTTAATCGAGCCAATCTCGAGGCTATGCTAACAATGGAGAATGATAAGGCCGAGTGGCAGAAGACTCTCGAACAACATGACGTTGAAATGAGAAGTATTGCTTCCTATAATGAAAAGCTGGAAGCGGAAGTAGAAAAACTTAAGGAAGAATTAGCTACTTCATCTACTTTCCATTCACAAAATGAGAGCATGCTTCAGCAACAAGTACGAGATGCGCATGCCAGTCAAAGAGCAGTCGAAGATAAGCTTGCACACAAGGAAAAGGTCATAGAAGAATATCGTGCTGAAACTGTACATCTGCGAGAACAGACCGGCTCTCAAAGCTTGGAGATAGAGTTGTTAAAAACTCGACTTGCTATGGCCGAAAAGAAGCGCAACGAGGCTGTTGCTGGTAAACTTGCGGCCGAAGAGGCTCATCAAGCAACCAAAGCTGACATTAGCTCCACATTATTCGATTTTTACCTGCACAGCGTTTTGGGACGTGGCAGCCTTGCCTTTCTAGGCCCCAAGTATGAAATCACACTGGCTGAAGTTTGGGAGGCAGCACTTGATATGCTCGGTGGTAAAGGTGCTGGATATGCTGAGTCAGCCCTTGAAGAGCATTATCTTGATGACGAAGCCCGTGCCGCTCTTGCCAAGGGTAAGGAGAAGCTTGCCAGAGCGCGGGCCGGGATGGCGGAAGAGGAGCGTTCTGAAAAAGAAGTACCGCCTACCATCTCTGAACGTCCTCTAGTTTCTCCCGAGGTGGGCATTACAGGCCCTAGTGCTCATTTGCCGCCTCCTACAAGAACTGGGGTAATCACCCCTACTGATGAAGAGGCTTTGGAGGACATTGGAGCTCAGAATTATGAGATTGAACTGACGAAGCCAACATCTTCAGGTAATTTCGACATTGGTCCGATTCAGGTGGATTGCCTGCTTATTCCTCAACAATTTGATGAGATTCTCGATTACCTCTTGAATCTCGATGAACCCATATCTCCCTTCTTTCGGGAAGATACTAACATTTTCAATTTTTCTTCTTCTGCAGTTGAAACAACAAGTGCCGTGCAGACTTCGCCTTCTCTGGTTATTCCTCCTCCATCTCTTCATGTGACTCCTCCTTCTGCTTCACAACCTGGGTCACAAGAGGAGAAAATTGAGGCTCTTCATGGTTTGGATGACCCTGTTGCCTCGCAGGAGCAAAAAGATGAGGGACTCGAAGGAGGCGAGATCTCTCCGGAGCGGACTCCTTCTGACGACGTAGTTTTGTCCGCTCTCGTTACTCCGGGGAGTGAGTCTTCTTCGCAGAGAAGAAAGAAGCATGGGACATCGAAGAGGAGGGGGAAGAAAATTATCACCACTGAAGAGGAACCGGAAATTGCGGCAGTTGCACCTCCCTTCCCTTCTTCCCTTATGCCTTCAGACCAACCTGAAAGACCCGAAAAGCTAACCACTCGGCCGGGTAAAGGGTCTAAAGGCGGCAAGAAGAAATGAAGAGTTGAGCTTTTTGATTCCTTTTTTGTGTAATGGTCGGATGTTGTGCAGGCACCGGCCCCTGCTTTTTTATTTTGAAACCTGTATCTGCAATATCTGTAATTGAATAAAGTGATTCTTTATTTGTACAGACTTTTGTTTGAATTTGAGAATGCATTTATTATTCATTTTTGCACAAGTTTTATTTATACGATGTTGCGGTGAGCTTGTGGTATGTTGTTTGAGCGTACTTTACCGACATAGTTATACCGCTTTGTATGTAACTATACCATGTTGCCCCTATACCATGAGCTTACCGCAACATCGTATACTTTAAGGGGACTTGCACTCTCGTTTTCTAAAGAATAATTACTTCATTCTCGAAGAGAATTTTCGTAGAGTGCAACTTCCTTCATATAAGTTTCTACGCTTTGTCCTTCGAAGAAATCACTTTCTCTTTTTGCGTATGTATATATTTTGCCAAGTGAATTCTTCTATGTGGCAAAGCGGACCTCTGAATGTACTTTAACCCCCCCTTTTTTTTTTGAGGAAGATCATTCTCCATAATAGGTAAATTACTCTTCCTTTGGAAGTTAAAGTATGCTCTTGATGAGGTTTTTTTTTTTTATATATATAGAAAGTTGTACCTCTGAGGAGGGATTTTTCACGTTTCAACACTTGGAAGTTTTATTTCAATCTCGGTGAAACATGTACCTCCAAAGAGTTATGCCTTAGAAATCCTTTTCACGTTTCAACACTTGGAAGTTTTATTTCAATCTCGGTGAAACGTAGGTTTCCAAAGAGGTCTTTCTTCTTAATTGCGCCTCCGAAGAGGTCTTTATTTTGTTTGCATTTCAACTCTGGTGAAGTGAAATTCCGAAGAGCGGCTGTTACACTTCAACTCCTGGTGAAATGTGCCTCCGAAGAGGTCTTTCTTTTGTTTGCATTTCAACTCTGGTGAAGTGAAATTCCGAAGAGCGGCTGTTACACTTCAACTCCTGGTGAAATGTGCCTCCGTAGAGGTCTTTCTTTTGTTTGCATTTCAACTCTGGTGAAGTGAAATTCCGAAGAGCGGCTGTTACACTTCAACTCCTAGTGAAATGTGCCTCCGAAGAGGTCTTTCTTTTGTTTGCATTTCAACTCTGGTGAAGTGAAATTCCGAAGAGCGGTTGTTACACTTCAACTCCTGGTGAAATGTGCCTCAAAGAGGGTTTTCATCGCCTGGAAGTTACTCTCTCATGGTTGGAGGGTCATGACTCCTCCAATCTTTTTTGTTGAGTAGAGAACTTTCTTTTTTGTGGCATATGACCCATTAGAGGTCTTTATCCTCCGAAGAGTTGTGCCTCCGAAGAGGACTTGTGCCGCCAATGATGGTTTTTGGTTGTATTCTTGTCTTCTTGCTTATGCCTTTTCAGCGATCCTTTTCTTTTTTCTTTTCAAGTTTTCATTCCCCTTTTCTCGCAAGTAACTTGTTTAATCCAAGGAAGTGTACTTCATTGTCAGGCAAGTTCGTGAGAACGAGCACTAGCTTCCTAATTGGGTGTTTGTTCGTTCAAACAATCTCAATTTATTAGCAAGGGCTCGTTTCTATCGAAATCATAAGCCGTTCAATTGAAGTATTTCCTATCTAGGATTTGAATTCGAGGCCTTTATGACTTGAAATTTGTTTGTTGAATGATGGTGAGAATCACTCGGTCTCATTATGCGCAAGTTTTATTTCCATTGTCTGCAAAAATTTAAATCAACATTTCAGCAATACATTTTATGTACTTTTATATCGAAAATAAAGCAAACATGTAATAATAATAAGGAACACAAGATTTATAGTGGTTCGGCCATGAAATTGGGCCTACATCCACTTTATATCCTTTCATTATTTACTTGCATCAGTTTTACAATTGCTTTCAATTACAAGAATCATACATCCATAATTCTTTTTACAATGTTTCAACAAAATTTTCAAGTAAAGTATGGACGCAAATGGTTGCTGTTCCATGCCCTTGGAATTTGATCTCCATCAACAGTGGTGAGTTTGAATGTGCCGTCAAGAAGCTTCTGACCTATTACATACGGTCCTTCCCAATTTGGCCCAAACACACCTGTCGCGGTCATAATTCTTTTCAGGACTAGATCTCCAATTTCAAAGCTGCGTTGACGAACTTTGGAATTGAAATGTCTAGCTATCCTTTGCTGATGAGCTGCAACTCTGAGGTTAGCTTCATCTCTCTTTTCATCAAGGAGATCCAGCGCTTCAAGTTGTAGCTTTTCATTTTCTGCTTGATTGAAATGGATTCTTCTGTGTGAAGGGACCTCTGTTTCAACCGGGATCATTGCTTCCGATCCGTATGCTAACGAAAAAGGAGTATGCCCAGTTGCAGTTTTGTGAGTAGTTCTGTATGCCCATAGTGCAAGTGGTAGTTTATCGACCCAACCACCTTTTGCTCTTTCGAGTTGCTTTTTGATGGTTGATTTGATGATCTTGTTCACTGCTTCCACTTGCCCGTTTGCCTGCGGATGAGCTACTGCCGAAAAGCTTTTCTGGATTTTGAATCGTTTGCAAAAATCCTGGAATTCCTCGCTTTCAAACTGAGTACCATTGTCTGTGATTATTTTCTGAGGCACACCGTATCTGCAAATGATATTCTTGGTCACAAAGCTTATCATTTTCTTAGAAGTGATAGTAGCCAATGGTTCAGCTTCAGCCCATTTAGTAAAGTAATCAACTGCAACAATAGCATATTTAATCCCTGATTTGGCAGTTAGTAGCGGCCCAATGAGATCCATTCCCCAAATCGCAAACGGCCATGGACTGACCATCTGTGTGAGTTCGGTAGAAGGTGCTCTAGGAATTTTGGCAAATCTTTGGCATCTGTCACATTTTCGGGAGTAATCTGCAGCATCTCGATTAATTTCTGGCCAAAAATATCCGTATCGGAGAATTTTCTTTGCTAATGTTTGACCACCTGAATGATCACCACATTCTCCTCCATGCACCTCAGGTAGGATTGTTTTGGACTCTTCCCGGGATACACATCGAAGCAATGGCATTGAGAATCCCCGTCTGTACAATCGGCCATCCTGAATTACATAGCGAGAGGCTTTCCTTAGTAGCTTTCGTCTTTCTATCGAATTTTCTGGCAGAGAACCTCTGAGTAGGTAGTCCAGTATTGGAGTCATCCATGACTCTTGTTCTTGAGATACATTCATAATCCAGTCAATATCCATCTCGTCTATACTTGGTGCTGAAAGGACTTCTACAGGGACCAATCCCAATAGTTGAGCTTCACCGGAACTTGAATACTTTGCGAGGGAATCTGCCTTCATATTCTCTTCCTGAGGAATGTGGCTTATTGAATAGTGATCGAGTTCACATAGGAGTTCCCAAGCCTTTGACAAGTAGGAAGGCAAGTTTCCACCTTTTGTTTGAAATTCCTTCTTGACTTGGCATACAATAAGCTGAGAATCACTGAAGATCTGTAATGCTCAAATGTTTAGCTCTTTAGCGACTTTCAGACCTGCAATAAGAGCTTCATATTCTGCTTCATTGTTTGTTGAAGGAAATTCCAATCTTAGTGCATAACATAATGATCGACCTTCAGGAGTTTCAAGTACCACTCCGGCACCAGAACAGTAGTCATTTCTTGCGCCATCAACATACATCTTCCACTGGATTGGGGAATCATTGATCGTTTCATCCTCACCATTATCCTTCTCTGTGAATTCTGCAATGAAATCAGCTAAAGCTTGTCCGTTGATTGCTTTTCGGGGGTGATAGGTGATGTCATATTGACTGAGTTCAATGTTCCATTTTAGAAGGCGACCCGAAGTTTCAGGGCGAAATAGGACTTGCTTTAGGGGTTGATCAGTGAGTACTCTGATAGGATGAGCTTGGAAATATTGCCTCAGTTTCCTTGATGCAACTAGTAGGCAATAGGCGAGTTTTTCCAACTTGGAGTAATTCAGCTCTGCCCCAGTGAGTCTTTTGCTGATATAGTAAACCGGATGTTGAATCCTTTTGTCTTCCCGTATCAGCGCTGCACTTAGAGCATGAGATGATACTACCAAGTATATAAGAAGATCCTCACCATTGCCTGGCCTAGAAAGTATTGGAGGCGTTTCCATATGACGGATCAACTCATCGAAGGCTTTTTGGCATTCGGAAGTCCATTCAAAATTCTTCTTTCCTTTCTTCAGGGCGTCAAAGAATGGGATGCATTTATCAGTGGCTTTGGAAATGAACCGACTCAGGGCGGCGACCTTTCCGTTGAGACTCTGCAATTCCTTTTTCGTTCTAGGAGCTTTAACTTCTTTCAAGGCAGTAATTTGAGCCGGACTAGCCTCAATGCCCCTAGCACTAACAATGAAACCTAAGAACTTTCCGGACTCGACCCCAAATGTACATTTCAGAGGGTTAAGCTTCATTCTGTATTTCCGGAGGACTGCGAACATTTCTGCTAAGTGTTCAATGTGATCTTCTGCTTTTCTGGACTTCACTAACATGTCGTCGACGTAGACTTCCATAGTTTTGCTCAACTGCGGTTTGAACATAGCATTAACAAGTCTTTGGTAGGTTGCCCTGCATTTTTCAATCCGAAGGGCATAACTCTGTAGCAATAAAGCCCAACATCTGTGATAAAGCTTGTATCCTCCTGATCCGGCTCGTGCATCATGATTTGGTTATAACCGGAGCAGGCATCCATGAAAGATAACAATTCATGTCCCGCAGTTCCGTCTACCAGTTGATCGATCCTGGGTAACGGGAAGCAATCTTTGGGGCAGGCCTTGTTTAGATCAGAAAAATCGATACACACTCTCCATTTTCCATTAGCTTTCTTGACCAGCACAGGATTTGAAACCCAATTCGGATATGTAGATTCTTTGATGAAGTTATTTTCCATGAGTCGATCAACTTCTTCTTTTAATGCTGCTGACCTTTCTGGACCTTGGGTTCTTCTTTTCTGTTTAACTGACGTAAACTTTGGGTCAATATTCAGATCGTGTACTGCAACTTCTGGAGATATTCCACACATATCAGCATGAGTCCAAGCAAAGACATCCAGATTTGCTTTCAGGAAAGATATCAAGATATTCTGAATTGACACATTAAGCTGTGAACCCACATTCAACACCTTAGTTGGGTCCTTCGGGTCAACAGGTACCGGAACTGTCGTTTCCACCGGTACCACTCTATTCTCCCCTGCACTGGCTTTTCTGGGATCCATTTCTTTCCGTGCCCCGCTGTGCTCTCCAGTGCAGGGTCCGCCCCGTAATTGCTACAAGGCTGGTTCCTTGATGCGGACTGGGGTTGCCGCATCCTTTCCCATTTCTCTTTTTCTTGACTCTCGCAGCTCTGTCAAATAGCATTCTCGCGCAGCATTTTGATCCCCTTTTATAACTCCTACTCCATTGTCAGTAGGGAATTTAATAGTGAGGCACCACGGGGCTAGGATAGCTTTGAATGCTGCGAGTGTTGGACGGCCAAGAAAAGCATTATAAGCAGAAAACTCATCGACAATCACAAATGTTTGCTTGCGGACCACTTTCCTTTCTGCTTCCCCAAGTTCTACAAGCAGATCGATGGTCCCAATTGGTTGCTTTGGCTCCCCAGTGAAGCCAGCGATCTTCTGTGATGAGGCTTGTACATCGATCATAGGGATTTTCATCTGGTCAAATGTCTTCTTGAAGAGGATATTACATGATGCTCCGCAGTCGATGAGGACTCTTCTGACAATGGCCGGTCCAATACCAGCCGAGATGACCAAGGGATCTAGGGTAGGAGCTTCTATACCTGTGGAATCTCTGGCTCTGAAAACAATATCATCGCTGAAAGTTTTCTGTTGTTTCAGGGGCGTAGTGTCTTCTAAAACAAAGACGTCTTCTTCAGCTGGAGCATATTTCAAAGCCCTGGAATATCTCTCCATCTCACCCCAGCTCTTGCCAGCTGGGTGAGGCCCTCCTGTAATGACATTGATAATGGGCCTTCCAGATTCATGTCCCGTAGCTTTCTCACCTGTCCTAGGCTGATGAACAGGAACCTGTTGCCCCTGACTTGACGATGCAGGATTGTTGCTATTTTTCTTCACGAATTGCTACAGTTTGTTTTCTCTTAGCAACTCTTCAATCAGATTTTTCAACTGGCGGCATTCATCAGTCTCATGACCGGGTTGATTGTGGAAGCGGCAGAACTTCCCACTCTATATGGCTTTTTTCCCGGTTCTCAAAGGGATAGGTTTAGGGAAATCGACGGAATCTTTAGTGGCAAGGTAGATGTGCTCCGGTGTATGTGATAATGGAGTATATTCTGATGGCTTGAAGGATCGGGGCTTCTTCAGATTACCCTGTTTCTTCCCATTATTATTCTCCCTTTTTTGCCCCACAGATTCATTCTTGCGTGGAGCGACAGTGTTGTCTTCTGCTTTCTCCAACACTATCTTTACTGGTAAAGGACGGCTTTCCAAGCGAATGAATTCATCTTCTTTTTTGTAGAACTTTTCGAGAGAGGTTGGCTCCTTCATATTTAACCATTTCCCAAATTCGCTTGACTTATCAATAGCCCTCATCAGATAAGTCTCTATCATTCGTGGTTCAGCATTGTCCACCTCAGCCAGCGCTATATTAAAGCGGTTCAAGAAGGATCTGATAGACTCACCAGGATTCTGCTCTAAACTCGACAGTGACATAATGTCCTTGGCCTTCGAAGCATATAGTCTAAACTGCTCCTTGAATTTTCTGGTCATGTCTGAAAACTGATCGATAGATCGGACTGGAAACTTGGTGAACCATAGTAGAGCCACACCTTCCAGGCATACGGGGAAATATCGACACTTTATTTCATCAGAGGCTCTGGCACCTGTCATGTGCCAATCATATTTATACAAGAATTCATTCGGATCACTTGTCCCTTTGTAAGCTGGAATAGTCGGAGGGACAAACTTCCTTGGAAATTCCGCCTTTAAGATTTTTTCAGTGAACGGAGTTTTACTTAGGGCGAAACCCCATTCCTTCTCATCTTCAACCCTTTGCATACTTTCTTTCATGATCTGCCGGACCATTCCAGAAAGATATTCCTCATCATGCCGAGTTCTAGATCCACCAGCCTCAGGAACTGCCTGCTCAAAGGGACTAGTAGCCCTTTCAGGAGCATTCCTTTCACTAACATCATGAATGTTGCCAGCATAGTTCCTTTCATTACCAGCTGGTTGATTGTTTGCCCCAAGTAAATCGTTCAACTTATTCAGAATCAGAGCATTCTGGGCACTTTGAGCCTCTAATTGTGCATTTTGGGTGTTTATCTGCTGGTTTAGCCCTAGAATCACAGCATCCAACTCCGCTTTCGTAACTCCAACAGACGGAGTGGGTTGATTAGGTACAGGGGAAGCGGAGGTTCCCTCTTGAATGTTTCCAGATCTGATAGATCTACTTTTCCTTCCAGGAGCCATAATCTCAGATAGACTTCTGGTTTTTAAGGAAATTCTTTCTTCAAATCTCTGTGAAGCAATGATGACAGTTTTCCTGAGTTCGATTCTCAGTGAAAGCACAAAAAATGTTAACGCTAAAATGTGAACGCTAACACCCCGGTGTGTGAAGTGTAGTGGTGAAAGCACCACCCGATAGATCGGGAAAGAGTTACAAGCAAGTAATAGCAGAAAAGCAGTAAACAACAACAATTTTATAGTGGTTCGGCTTAAGGGTATAGCCTACGTCCACTCTAAGCACTTTTATTAATAATCCCGTTACAAGCTGATACAATTCCTCTCAAGTACAATATACTTCAAGTTACAAGTGATTTGGAACAAGTCACTAGCTTCAATGTCGATTAAAGTCCTTAAATTCATGTTGAAGATGTGTGGTTTCTTCGTGAATTTCTTTGATGTATTCCTCTAATCTTGAAAGCTCTAAGTGTTGATGAAGTTCTCAATGCAGCAAGGTAACGGTGTATGAAGAGAATGTGCCAAAAGTCCCCTGAATGTTGGAGGTGGTTGCCTATTTATAGAGAGTTCTGATTCTGAAATTTTTGCCAAGTCCTAAACCGTGGCCGACTCAAGTTAAGCCGCAGCCGACTTAAGGTGAGTCGTGACCGGTCTAAGGTCGCCTCCGAGTCAACACCACCTCTTCTCAGTAACATGGCATCGGGCTTATATTAGGTCGTGGACGAGTTAACTTGGTAAGTCGCAAGTCACGGTCCAAATGATAAGTCCTGGATCGTGAACGAGATAACTGGGGAGCTGGATCGGTTGTGACTTGGGTCGGCAACTATTCTAGGTCGCCAGCTTGGTAGGGCATTAGATCGGTAACTCGGTCAAGTCACTGAGTCGGTATCTTCTGAGTCTTAGGCCAGTACCCACGTTAGGTCGGCAACTGTTTTAGCCTTGACTCGGTATTTCTCAAGTCGGTATGCCTCTCAATCCTACTAGGTCGGTAACCCTTTGAATCTTAAGTCGGTCTCCCTTGAGTCGCTGTCCCTTCTGAGTCATTAAGTCGGTAACCATTGAGTCGCCATTCATTTTAGGTCGGCAATGAGCTAAGGCTGTTGGGTCGGTATTTATGTTGAGTCGGTAGCCTCGTTGAAGTGTTAAGTCGGCATGCTTCTAACTGTTAGGTCGGAACCTCTTGATGCACTAGATCGGTGAGTCATGGTCAAGGCGGAATTAACATCGATATATGTGAGTCGCTGTGCTACTTGTCAGCAAATCAAAAGCGATCATAAGAAAGTGGCCGGTTTACTTCAATCTTTGGAAGTACCGAAATGGAAATGGGATCAGGTATCGATGGATTTCATCGACGGATTGCCACGAACCAAGAAGGGAAATGAAACGATTTGGGTTATAGTAGATCATTTGACCAAAACTGCTCACTTTATTCAAGTGAAATCCACTCGTACCGCAGCAAGCTTGGCAGGTATATATATAAAGGAAATTGTTCGTCTCCATGGCATTCCTAGCAGTATAGTGAGTGATCGTGACCCGATCTTCACTAGAAGATTTTGGGAGGCATTCCAAGACGCTTTGGGAACGAAATTAAATTTCAGTACTGCCTATCACCCACAATCTGATGGGCAGACTGAGAGGGTCAACCGAATTCTAGAAGACCTATTGCGTGCCTGTGCTCATGATTTTGGTGGTTCTTGGGAAGACCATTTACATCTGGTTGAATTCTCATATAATAACAGCTATCAGGCCAGTATAGATATGGCTCCTTTCAAAGCTTTATATGGTCGTCCGTGTCGATCACCTATATGTCGGATCGAATCAAGTAACAGACATGTCTTTGGACCAGATATGATCAAAGAAGCCACAGAGAAGGTAGATTTTATTTGAAAGAAGTTACTAACTGCCCTATCCATCAGAAGAGCTATTATGACCGCCGAATAAGAGATTTGGAATTTCAAGCTGGAGATTCTGTATTTTTGAAAGTATCTCTGATGCGGGGTGTATTGAGATTCGAGAAAACTGGAAAGTTAGCACCGCGGTATACTGGTCCTTTTCCTATTCTGGAAAGGATTGTTTCTCTAGCATATCGATTGCAGCTGCCGAGTTGGTTGTCTGGCGTCCATGATGTGTTTCACATTTCTAATCTTCGGAAGTATGTGCACAACCCAGATGATATTATTTAAGAAGCTGCTCAGCAGGATCTTGAAGTCACTCCGAACTTGGCAGTGAAGAGGGAACCGATAAAAATTGTAGATCGTGATGAGAAGCGATTGAGGAACAAAGTTGTGAAACTGGTTAAAGTTTAATGGAGTGGCGATCCAAAGGACTGTACTTGGGAAACTGAAGATAATATGAAAAAATCATATCCCAATTGCAGGATAGACATTTCGGCTTAAATTGTAAGTCATTTCCTTATTTCCAAATTCGTATATTCTTTGTTTGCGTTTCTCTCTCTTTCAATTTCGAGGATGAAATTTTCTTAAGGAGGGGATATTGTAACATCCCGGAATTTTGTTAAATTAAATTCGTTAAATTGTTTGAACTTTTAAATTTAATTTGAGAATTTCAAAAGAAATAAAATATTGTTGATATTAATATTACACAGTTATATAGAATTAAATAAAAAGAAATTGATAGTTAAGTTTAAATAGATAATAATAATAATAAATAAATAAAAATACATTACAAAACAAGGATTAGTATTAAGCAATAAAATAAATATATATGATGAATTAAATGTTAAAACTTGTAATAGAACTAAAACAACTTTTCTTTCTAACAAAGTAAAATAAGAAATTGTATTAAACCATTAAATGAATATGGGTTATAAATTTAATTGTTTTTAGTTAAACCTTTGAATAGAACTAAAAAGAAATTGTGAATGCAAGTTATGATAAAATTATTAAATAAAATCACACAATTATAGTCTAACATATGGCTGTAAACAACAAGGTAACAAAAGAAAAAGTGTATGCAAAGAAAGTCTACAAAACCAAAATGATACAACTAAAGAAAGGGAAAATATAAACCGTAAAAGTAAAGAAAACATCACCATTCGTTCACAATAAAGAAAAAAATCTATCAACAAAGCAAATGAGTACTTGCATGGAATTAAAATAAGTTGGCTGTAACATACAAAGGAAGCATGGGCATTAAATGCTATCTCCTCAAACTCAAAGTAAAAAATCCTCTCAGGCACCATTAAATAAAAAAAATGAATGATAAGTTTAGGTTTGCAAAAGAGGATGATGCAGTCATTATCAGCCTCCATAACATCATTATCAGCCTCCATATAAAGAAAAAAAAGAATCTCTGATTAAAGATATATAAATGTTTATAAAGTACAACTAAAATCTTGCTTCAATATTTTACAAAGACCTGTACACTTCTTTATATATCAATTTATGCATCAGTTCGTTCATCTAGAAAAAAAACCTGAGCATTAGAAAAAAAATAGAGAAAAAGAGAAAAAAGAAAAAGATAACAAACATCACCTTATTCTACAAACTGGAGCAAATTTATTCAACTAATCAAAACAGGATTCAAGAGTAGATCCAGGAAGATCAAAACTGCAGCCTTTAAATACAAAAATATCTCTCTGTTTCAACCATATTAAGGTGAGTAAATATACTACTAGGATATTAAAAATATGTGTATTTGATTTATGAACAAGTTGCTTGGCTATGTGTGTTTTAAAAGATAACTCTGCATATGTTTGTGATACCTGTTCTTCCAAACTGTGGTTTCAGAGCAAAATTTAATGAGAAGTATTTGATAAATCTTCATGCAAATGTTTTAAATTTCAGATTTTTAAATAAAACAAGTTGTTTAAACTTGAGTCAAAGTTGAAATTTTTTTCAAGCTTGAACATTAAGTATGTGTCTCCGTACTTGAGAATTTACAGTTAAAAACAAAATCTTACGATAAACTCAAGTATATCAAATCATTATTTTAATTATATAACCGGAATAAGTACATCAAGTTATGATTTGTAACGTCCCGCCTTTTCGCACGATTTAAACAGACACACGTGCCAATTCAAACCATACGGAAGGGCGGATTGTTATGGGATAAATAAGAAAAACAGAAAAGGAAAAACTAAACAGAATCTCACAGCGGAAGGATAAAATATAATAATCAAATATACAGTTCATGAAGCTGTTTTACAAAACCTTTAATTATATTTATACAATACATATCAGAGTACATATACCATGTGACAAATGCAGCGGAACAATATGAGTGTAGTGGAATATAGTTAATAATAATAGAAATCTCCGTCTTCGTCCTCCAGAGCTAAAGTCTTCGATCCTGAAATGCTCAAACTGACCCGAGCGAATTGAAAAGGCAAAGCACTCGAGTCAGAACTAAAAGATCTTATGTGAGTTAAATTAACAGAAATAAATATTAGTACAGTAACTCAGGAGATGCTCAGGATTTACATCTCCTAAGGATCCGTTAAACTATTTACTATGTAGTATATTGCGCTATTATAATAGTGTCTAATTGTAAAATAAACTTACTTTTTTCTTTGCATTAAGGGGGTTACCCATATAGCCCTTAACACGTAATAGTCCCAGTAGTCCATCCAATATCATAGTCCCTCCTGACCGGGAAGCCACCAGAGGATACCACACGGCCTACGGGAGAAATCCAAACACGTACAAGGCTCGGTATGGTAGGTAACATGGCACAACTAGGCAATGCTAGGGTAGATATACCAATTACGCTTTCGGGCCGATGGAAATGCGTAGCGCGCAGCTACCGCCCACCTCGGACAAACTCCCCACATAAAAGAAATCAAAAGTGAAGGTGGCCAACGAATAAAATCCAATGTCAGAGTATAGTATCGAAGGGAAGTGTCCGATCAAAAGTGCTACCTTATTAACCCGTCGATCGCTCCTGTTTTAGCCACCTTATGCCAAATCACGGGAGTTGGGTCCACGTATTTACCTTACAGGAAACGTCGCCACCAACCTACTTCATTCTGGAGTCTCCAGCGCGTACACGTTTGTTGAAGTGGTTTTCGGAGTTGGCAGAGAGTATGACAACTTCCGATCCCGGACTCTTCAACAACCATACGTTATTATAACACCGCGGTCTTTAAAAATAGTTTATACTTTAAAACCAGAATATAATTATCCATTTCAAAACCCATAAATGTGATATCATTTCCATTTCCAAAACAACTCATTTTGATATTATTTTTATAAAACCCAAATCAATGATATCATTTTATTTCAAATATATTTCTTTTCCAAAACCGTATTGCTTTAAAATTTATAATAGTTGGAAACCAAACATTTGAATTATAACTTCCATAACATAATACTTCGAAATTCATAGCTTTAAAACCATAACTTCTAAAAATTAAAAGGTTTGGATATTCAACGGTATGTAAAATAGTTGATTTCATATTTCTTTATAAAGTAAATAAATTCCACGGCTTTACAAATTTATTCATTTTATATTAAGTCTAAATCCATACATTGTAAATTCACTTTAGTTTCCAAACCCACTTCGATTTAAATATATTTCAAACTTTAAGTATTTCACTTCCAAAATTAAGATTTGAAATTACTATTCAACAAATTAATGTCCTAATATATAGTTTTGACATATCGCATACTAAATCCATGATCATTTAAATAAACTCAAATTACATATAACTAAATATTCCCTTTAGTTCATTTATAATAGAAATATTCATTTCATTTATCTTCAATAAATTTCAGTTATACATATCATACTTTAAAATTTCAAGCTATAAGTCCTACATCAATTTATGGAGTTAAATTTTTAAACACGCTCAATTCCAATTAAATTTTAATTCACCTTCCAATCTTAATTGATTTAAACCAACCTATATATATCAATATATCTTAACCCGTATTTAACCATATGGTGTAAATAAACAAATTCCATTATTCAACTTATTTGTTTTTGTTTAAACAAACTTATACATAGCTTAAATTCAAAACTTAACCATATAGGTATATAAAATAATATTTATATAATATCCAAAATCTAATATTAAACCGCATCGTATCCAAACCAAAAAAAACCATTTTCAAAATAATTTTATATATATACCATGGTGCATGTATAAAATTTTATATCCTATGGTCAAGTGATATGGATATTTATCATTTCAATCCGCAATTTAAAATATGAAAATGCGGGTGTATATCATTTCAAACCGCAATCCCGAATGAAATGAAAATGCATGATAACTTTGTAGTTTATACAATACAAAATATAACATCCATTCATCCAAATATCAATCATCAACCATTATTTACAATCATCATCCAATTTAAACAATCATCGATATAGAGCATATAAATTATACAGGTAGAAATAACAGGTATTAACTAACAGTTTATATTCAATAATAAATTTAATAACTGTTAAACTAGCAGTTTATATACAAATAAATGAATTCTAACTGTCAATTTATGTGCAGTAATGAAAATTAATTAACAGTTAAATTAAATAAATACGATTTAACTGAGATGGTGAATAAAACATGCCAAACAATCATAAATAAATTTCTACTCATATATTAAGTCAAATTAACAAACATAAGAAATTTTAAAAGTTGTGAGTGGGTTAAAACACTCACCTTTGATCTTAGCCAAAAAAATCCAAACAGAAGCGCAAAACTCAACAGTCTCAAAATTCAACTAAATCAATTTCACGTTGTCCGCAATAAAAATTTGAATCCAACAGAAGAAATCGCGCGTGAATCAAAGTTTATACGCAAAAGATATTCATGTTAGAAGAAGTATTATTAAAATAAAATTTTAGTACGCGTTAAAAATATATATAAATAAACAAATTTTAATATTTACATTTTCTCAAGATGAGGCTTCAGGAAAAGATAGAAGAACAACTAAGATGAGGACAGGAAGTGTACGAAAAATGAAAAAGAATCATTTTTGTAAAGGAATGCTTTTGGATTTGCAAAAATAAGAGCTTTTGAATATGAGGTGTTAGGAGAAACAAAATGTAAAAGAAGAACAAGATGTAGGTTATTTATAATTAGGAAATGAATGTGGTGGGACAAAAATAAATGCAACGTTTTATTTTGAAAGCTTCAGGCATTTATAATGCATAAGGAAATGTACGTAAGAATGGAAAAGTTTGCAAACGAAAGTTAGATTTTGTATACGTGAAAATGAGGTGGCAAGAAATAAATATAATCTAAAAGTCTACGCTCAGGTATTAAACAGAAGGTGAAAAAAACGGATCAACTAGTAATAATAAGGTAACTATTTTAAAACGTCCATGCAACCATTAATAATAAAAAAATAAAAATGAAGGGACCATGCACCTTGCACAACCTTTAAATTTTTTTGTTCTATTATTCTACCTGTTAGTATCAAATAGATGGGACTAACATTTGATTCCTACTTAATTACATAAATATCTCCAAATTCCAACTTTATTTCCAATAAACGTAAAATGTTATATTCGGTTTCCATAAATTTCAATAGATTCAAATTATCGTATTTTAAATCCAAATGAATAAATAAAGCTCGATTCCCGTTTAAATATTTAACTCATTTAATTGCAATTAAACTTTTTATCATAAATTAAATTCCGATATATAGATACAACTTTATTTCCATTCCTTATTCACAGATCATCATATTATGAAGAACATTCACGTCATTCTCCATTTATTACCTCAATTCCCTCTTTCTAATCTTCTTCCCGCTAAACAGTCCCATCCCCTTTCTCCTCGTCAACCCTGTCCTTCTTCTCCGATTCTTGTACCTCCGTCCGTATCTACCCATCGCCCTGTGTCAGTTCCCTCTGCATCTTTTGTCAGTGTGCCTGCAATTGTTGCAGATGCTAATCCGTTACTACCTTCTCCTGTTCCTTTTCTTCATCAACCTCCACCGTCTCCTCCTCGTGCTTGGAATTCACTCTTCAAAGTAAAACCCAGCAATGCAGGGAAATATGTTCCGCGTGAGTTACAACTTGATTTTATTGGTAATTCAATTGTGCCACCTCCTGATGTTGTGCAGGCTGGAAATGCGATGTGGAAAGAGTTCCTTGTTGGTTTTTTCCTTGATAACCCTCTCCCATATTCTACAGTGGTGTACTATCTCAAAAAGGTTTGGAAACTTCGTGGTTCTATAACTGTTAAGTCTGATGGTTTTTTGTTTCTCTTCAAATTCTCTAATGATGAAGATAGGTCAAGAATCGCCGAATCTGATCCTGTAGTTATGAGAAACAAGCTTTTTATCGTGAAACCATGGGATGAGAACATTGGCAATACTTGTAGTAGTATTAGAACAGTTCCAGTTTGGATTAAACTCTACAATATTCCACTGTATGCATGGTCGCCATTGGGAATCAACTGGCTAGCTACTAGAGTTGGGAAGCTGCTTTGTTTGGATGCCTCAACTGAGAAATTTGAGCGCATTTCTTTTGCGAAATGTTTAGTTGAAGTAACTCCAAATCAAGATTTACCTGATGATTTTCCAGTTCAATTGCTTAATGGTTCTGAGCAGATTGTAAAAGTCGAATATTTGTGGAAACCTGAAATATGTATTGAATGTAAGGAGTTTGGTCATACTGTAGAAAGTTGTAAGAAAGTTGAATGTTTAGGTGTTGTAGAGCAATGTTTAGGAAATGAGCAGTTGACTACAAGTGTTGAAGGTATGAATAAGATGAAGAAGGGGCAAAGTAAAGTAAAGCAGGTCACAGTTAAAAAGATATGGCAAAAAGTAGTTAACAATAAAGGGAAAAAAGTTGTAGTAAGTGAACAAAATCAAGAAAGTGCCTTGAAGACATTAGGAGATAATGGAACTGTAATACATAATGGTACTGAACAAAGCAATAAAGTTAATGGTAAGGAGAGTTTACAACCAAGTGTTGAGCATATTTGTACAGTAAGCACACAAAACCAGTACAACTTGCTACAATGTGCTGAAAATGAATGTTATAATTTGGAAATGAATGATAAGGAGGAAGGAGAAATTACAGTTGAAGATCAAAATAGACAAGAGAACAATGTGACTATCAAGTATTCTAAAGAGAATGATACAAATGATACACAAAATGAATTATGTACTCAAATTCAGGTTCCTAAGCCTAGTGACAAAGAAAGTAATAAATTTCTATCCACTACAATAATGAGTAGTACAGGTGATGATAATGCTGCAAATGAAGAACATGCACACAATCAAGTATCTGCAACTGATTTTGAAACAAGATGGTGTCAAACTTTTGAAACACAAATAATTCAGCTTATTTCCACCCTGCATTCTGCTTCTGTTCAAATTCAACCATCTACCTCTCCACATTACAATTTCTCAATCCACCTCCCTGGTTGGCCAGCACCCAATACAAACTCTCAAACTTCTGTTCATCATGATCCTCCCACTCATTCTAATTCTCAGCCAACATCCCCCCGGACTGTTCCAAGAAGGAAAATAGAAACTAGGTCTCTGTCAGCACAGAGGAGAAATAGCAGCTTCCAAAACCAAATTCCTTTTAATGTTTAAAAATATTGCATCTTGGAACATAAGAGGAGCACATAGTAATTTGAAACTTGATCAAGTTAAAAGCTATATTGCAGAGCATAACATTTGTATTTTTGGGCTTCTTGAAACAAAACTCAACAGTACTTTATCCCATAAAGCTGCTAAATACATAAATCCAAAATGGTTGTTTCATCATAACCTTGAAGCTGCTTCTTATGGGAGAATTCTGGTCATATACGATCCTTCTATTATAACTCTTTCTCCTATTCTCTCTGCTAGGCAGTATATTCACTTTCATGTCCTTGTTTGTCAATCTCAAATTTCTTTCTACCTAACATTTGTATATGCTGATAACTCTGTCTCCTCTAGAAATGCTTTCCTTAATTCATTGCCACCTTTAAGACAAGCATCTCACCCTTGGCTTGTTCTAGGAGATTTTAACTCCTGTCTTGATTATGATGATAAATTTGGTGGTTCTCCTCTTCTACCTAGAGACATTGAAACTCTCAATCTTGCAGTTCATGATTCTGATTTGTTATTGATTAACAAATCTGGAGCTAAATTCTCTTGGAATAATAGAAGTCGTAGTGGTGTGAGAATATTCACTACTATTGACCATGCTTTTAGTAATTTACAATCTCTCTTACAATGGCCATGTCTCTCTGTTTTTCTTCCTCAACCTATTCTATCAGATCACTCCCCCCTTGTCTTAACTTTTGGGAACCATTTGAGAAAGGAAAAAAGAAGTTTTAAATTTTTTAATGCATGGTCCAAGCATGAACATTTTTTGAGCATTGTTAATCAAGCTAGCTCTGATTTTAAATGTTATGGTAACCCTATGTATAAATTTTGCAGGAAGCTAAAAAGTATCAAGATTGCAATCAAACTGTGGGTTTCTTCTACCTTTGGTAATGGTAGCCTACTGTCCACTACACTTAAAGAGCAGCTAAAGAACAAACAAGAGTACATGATGGAACACCCACTTGATATCCAAGCATCTGTTGAAGAGGGGAAATTACACAAGGAAGTTCACATTGCTCTCTCTATGGAAGCTAGCATGAAGAGGCAGCAATTGCACAAGAAATGGATAGTTGATGGGGAGAGAAATACAAAATTCTATCATGATTCTATTAAGGTTAAACAATCTAGAGAGAACATATTTACAATTACTGATGAGCATGGTACTCTTTTCAATACTGCAGATTCTGTTGATCAAGCTTTTATACAATACTTCACTAATATGTTTAGCAATGCTGATGATTTCATTCCTGATCTGAACCTAATATCCACCCTTGATCTTCCCTGCATTTCTGATATTGATGCTTCCTCACTAATTTTGCCTGTTTCAAATGAAGAAATCAAAGCCACCCTTTTCTCTATGAACAAGCAGTCAACTGGTGGCCCTGATGGTTTAAATGTCATTTTCTTTATAACAACTTGGAATGTGCTAGGTGATGAATTTTGTGCTGCTATTCACAATTTTTTTAATAAATGTAAGTTGCTTGGGGAAGTCAATAGCACCAACATTGCCCTGATACCTAAGGTCACTCCTCCTACAAGTGTTACTTCTTTCAGACCTATATCATGTTGTAATGTTGTTTACAAGTGTATTTCAAAAATCATAGCTTCACGACTTGTCAAAGTTCTGCCTTCTATTATTTCAAATAACCAATCTGCATTTTTACCTACTAGAGACATAATTGATAATGTTCTCCTTGCTCAAGAATTACTCAAAGGTTATGGTAAGAAAAATGTGGTTCCTGCTGCAACAATCAAACTTGATATTTCCAAGGCTTATGATACAATCCATTGGGACTCTATTGTTAGGATAATGGCTGTGATGGGGTTTCCTAAAGTTTTTGTGTCCTGGATATATGTTTGTATATCCACCCCTTCCTTTTCTGTTGTCATTAATGGCAGACCAGTTGGTAATTTCAGAAGTAGTAAAGGAATACGCCAAGGTGACCCTATATCATCATACTTATTCTTGATGGTTATGGAAGTGTTAACAGTTATGCTTAGTGATAGGTTCAAACTTAAATCCATTAAGTACCATCCTAAGTGCTCTAATTTACAAATCACCTCTGTTATGTTTGCTGATGATGTTATGGTGTTTACTAAACCAGATATGCATTCTTTGAATGGAGTTTTGGAAGTTTTGCATGAATTTCACTGTATGACAGGGCTTTCTATTAATCATAGCAAGTCTTCTCTATTGGTCTCTGGTGTTAATCAAATTCAGGCTGCTGCTCTTCTTTGTCATACTGGAATCTCTTGCATGTCTAATGATATGAAGTATCTTGGACTTCCTTTAATATCTAAAAGAATTACTAAGGCTGATTGCATTCCACTTTTCAATAAGATCACCTCTGCATTATCTTGTTGGGACAATAGGAGTTTGTCTCAGAGTGGTAGGCTAGTTATTATTAAGTCTATTGTTTTTCCCTCATTGGTATACTGGGCCAGATCCATTATACTACCTGTTAAAATGTTGCAACTAATTAGGTCTGCAATGATTAGGTTTTTTTGGACTGGAAGTATTCATAACAGGAAGATTGTGCCTTGTTCTTATTCTAGAATTGAGACATCTATGAAACTTGGTGGATTGGGAGTTATAAATATCAGGAAATGGAATACATCTGCTATTAGTAAGCAATTTGATGCCCTCATAAATAATAAGAAAAGTTTGTGGGTTAGTTGGACATTGAAACACAGCATTAAGAATAAACATTTTTGGACTATGGATACACCTCAGAGCTGCAGCTGGATATGGAGAAGTATGTTAAATCTAAGACATGTTTTCCTTCCAATGATACTTTATGCTGTGAATTCTAATATGCCTGTAAGTTTTTGGCATGACCCATGGGTTAGAAATGGTCATATCCTATACAATGTATGTGATCATGCTCAGATGATACAGTCTGGAATACAACAAAAGGCATTAGCTAAAGACTATCTTCATAATGGCAAAATACTGTTACCAAATACCAGTAATCAAGTGCTAAAGTTGTTGTGGGATGATATACAACAGCAATATTATAGTGTGAAGCAGGGTACTTGTGTAACATGGGATAACAAGCCTCACACTGTCAAAACTGTTTACAATTACATTACTGATGGTGTTCCTCTTATAGCTGCCAAGTGGTACAAAGTGATATGGAATACTGATTCAACTCCTAAACAAAATTTAATGATGTGGAAAGTCATAAATCAGGCCTTACTAACTAGAAGTGTTATCAGTAGCTTTGGAATGGTTTGTTCCAACTTGTGTCTATTCTGTCAAATACATGATGAGACAACTGAACATCTGTTTTTTGGTTGTCCTGCTCTTCAGTTCATTATTGACAGGATTTGTAGTATTTCTGGATATCACTTAACTGGATCAACTACTAGTACTCTTTGGCATTTAATCTATAAAGCAACTAAGTGGAGAAAGGAGCAAGATAGAGCACTTACAGTTGCATTGAAAGTTAGTATGAGTGTGATCTGGAAAGAGAGGAACTCTATGGTATTTGACAATACTAGAAGAACTGATGCTATAATATGGAAGGATATCAAGTCACGTACTCATTCTCAGCTTGAATTTAGTGATGCTGTTTTCCCTTCTTCAATGGTTGATGCTTGGGGATGAGGTTGATGTTTATGTTGTTTTCTTTTTTTTGTTTTTTTTCTTCCTTTATGTTGTAGCCTTTTATTGTTATGCAATAAATCTGGTAGGGGTCCAGTTAACCCCGCTGGCTTTGCTAAATATTTAACGTAACATTTAATTTATATTTATTTCAATTATTTCCAAATCAATTGAATGAATTAAATATATATGTATCACTCATAAGAACTTGTGGTCACAACTCTTGATCACTTTTAATAAGTTTATTATTTACAAATCCAATAATCCCTATTTACTATATATATATGAATTAATTAATTCAATATTTCCATTTCGTTTTCCTATACTAAATTTATTACTAAGTGTATTTACTCCATTCCAACAAGTTGCAATTCCATTCAATTACTATAACAAACATTTCCCTATTCACTTAATTAATAACCCACAATTAATGCATTTATTGTCTTCTATTGATTTTATCAATTTACCCCATATTCCTTTAAATTCATACTAATGATAAATTCAATTCCATTTATTGCATAAACTATATTTCATAAATCTACATGCAATTTCTACCAAGAAATAAAGTTACGTTTCCATTTTAATTTACATTTACACCTTGCGTTACTACCTACTCCCCTTTAATTGTGATTTGAATTCCAACCTTTATTTATCATACTAAATAAAATAATCAACATATAAATTGTTACCTATTTCCCTACATGCCTATATAGGTTTATTACTTAACAATCACCGTTAAAAATCCCGTGTATACACAAATTATTACTTAACATAAATCTACTCTTTTATTACTTTATTTCACACTAGTTGGTATTTATTCGATTCACACCGTTAGTTATAGCGTCAATTTCTCATTAATGCACATTAAAGTTTATTTAATTCCAACTGCTTCCTAATTTCCATTTCTAAGTCTTAACACACTCTATATTAACAACTTCAAAACGTGGTACTACTTCTCTTATTAAGTGTATTAACATTTAATTTATAACGTATTCCTCCCCTAGTTATTACTTTACATCTTCCCGTATTAATTTCACAATAAATCATAATTATTTAAGTAGCGCTTATAATAAATACGACCCTATATTTACTTAACATTTAAACGAACGTTATTTCATTTTCCATTTGTGTAACATTCATTTATCTTATTATCACTTATTAGAAATTCTAATTCTATTAACACATAAGTGGTAATTTATGATATATGTTACAAATTTTTAATTTAATTACCATTCATTATTATTGACTTTTATTTAGCATCATTACCTTGCATTAGCATTGTTACAAAAATCCCTATTCGATTGCAATTAATATCCTAAATAAATACATCTACCCCTTTCGTTATTGTTATTAATTATCACATGAAACGTTTAATAATTTCAACAACATTGTAATTACTAATTACATACATTGATTGTATCCGTTTTCCATTATTATCATTTAATAGAATTCTATTCAACTTTCCAACTTATGCATATAGTTAACCTTCTTATTGATTTTACCTTCAAAATTTTCAGTTATTTCTTAGATTATAAAAAGGCAATAATTAGTTTCTTTTAATCGTTATTAATTACATGCATTGGTAATAGACAATAGTTGTCACCATTTTACAATTTATAACCTTTGAAATTTATTCTCTACAACCATTATTACCTATCAGTATTATTTCGCCCATAAATACAAAACTTGCAATTGTTCTTATTATCATATTCCATTTACTGTTAACAATGTTTATTACATTAAATCAGCTTAATATTCTCCTTAAATTCCTCATATTAAATTCATATACAGGTAAAATTCTTTTCACTACTTAAAATCAATTGATTTAACTTCGAATTACTATAAGTAGGTTTTTAATTTATATTGCTATAGTTACATTTGGCGTTCATCCTAATATTAAATTTTTTTCTTCTTTTTTTCCTCTTTTTTCCCTACTAAATTTAATTTAACCAAATTAAATCCATTAAATTTACGGGTCGTTGCACTCTCCCCCACTCAAAACTTTTCGTCCCCGAAAAGGAAAAAGAAGGGAGAAGGAAGAATTGAATAAACAGTACATCTTATTCAAAATATTAACTTTACACACAATAATTTACAAAATTTATCACTTTAAATAAAATATACCCATTTTATAATCATTATATCTTTTTATACTTAAATAAATAAAGTTTGGAAAAATATTTCTAAATAATTTCTATGTCCAAAAATTTTCGAAAAATTTCGGCAGAGTCTCCCTTGTGCGGAGGCTCGGAAGAAAATATAATATCCAAAATATAACAACTATATTACATATATTATCCAAAATATTATATCCCAACCCGGGAAAATATATAAAATAGCGCTATAAACCGTAATCCGAAACGTACCTATTTGCTGGGCAAATAACGCTAAATTTATGAAACCAAATGCAGTAGCAATTGCTTCCATAGCCTGCATTTTCTTATATAATCCAAAGGGTTAACAATTTGTATAAAGTGAAATATTTAAGTGGTTTCAATTACTAAAAACAAATTAATACAACAACCATCAATTTCAACAAGCAGCATACACAACAAATACAAAACAACCATTAAATCAAACAAGCAAATAGTTGTTCGGGTTCAAAACATGAAATTGTACTGAATGAAAAATAACTATCAAGTGCATCATTTACTCAACAGTCTTAGATGGAACAAAAATAGATTATTTATTCATCTAACAACTTCAAATTTCCTTACCCAACCAACCATAAATCAAACAATAACAATTGAAACTTATTATCAACTTTGTTTCATACCTTTGTTGTTTGATTATCTTCTTATTTATACAGTGATTCATCGTTTTAATTTACATTTACTCATTAAATGTTTGCTTCATTTATTTTTCTTATTACTTACAATTTTTCAATTCCATTAACTCAGGTCATGCCAGTTCCTTTTTATTTCATTATAAGTATTCATTCATTTATTATTGCATGTCCTCTTTATTGATTACTTAATTTCATTGATTACAGTATTCATTTTCCTGCAAATTTTATTTATAAATAGCTTCAATTGTTTACTTAAGTTCATTATCATTTATTTACACTACTTCATTTCATTTATTTATAAATTTAAACCTAAGTTTATAACATTAAATTCTCATTTAATAGCAATGTCATTGAATACTTTCATTATTTCAAATTTTCTACTTGTATAATATTCTATTACAATCTCTTATTAAACATTTCAATTTTTAAATATTTGGTAAGTTATATATATGTCATATAAGGGTGTAATTTGAAAGTTATACAAGTTTTCCCATTTCTTTTAATTAATTCATTGTTAAATAAATTTTTCCCTTTCCTTATAAGTTACCATTTCAATTTACCTTTTACTCCTTTAATTTATTTAACGTTACAATCTATTGTTTTTAATTATAGTAACATTTTGATTACCCTTGCATTTACAAGTTTATAGCATCAATTCTTATAAATGAAGAATTTCATTAATTCGTTTACTAAGGATTACAAACACTTATTTACATTACTTATCTTCCTATTATATTAATTTTTTACTTTAATCAAAGGTTCCAATTATTAATTACTAACCTTTCATTTCACTCCAATAATTGAACAATTAACTAACGGAAATTTAAGAATTTAAATACCGGGTTAAATTTCAAATTATTTTAAAATAATAGATAAATATATTCTTACAACTTATATACCTCTAATTATATTTAAAACAATTCAAAATTTATATATTTTACAAAAAAAAATTGAATCTGCAGTAAAACTACTACAGTGGCCTTCCCTCTTCGAAACTCGAAAATGAAAGTCGGTGATGCGGCCGCCATCAGCGAAATTATTTTCCAGCGACAGAGAGGAAAGTACAAACTTATTTTCTCCAAAATGTTCTTTAAAATAATTCTTCCGAATTATATTTAAATATTAATATCAGAAAATACTTATAACATATTATTATAATCCAAAATTTATTCGAAGAAATTTCAAAACCCCATAACTTAAGTTCTAAATTTCCAAATTTCATTTATCTTATTTTTCAATCTTATTTCTATTATTATTTATACACTTTATTACCGAACAACAAATCTATTTGCAGCCAAATATAGATATCATTTGAAAAAAAATTATTTTATATATAGAAAATATAATAGGCAATTTTTTTTTTCATTCACCTATATAAAAACAAATATTATGTCGGTCTGTCCTATTAAGTGTTTAGAAATCCCTATCGATGTCATAGCGTTCCATGCATCAACCGGAATTTGTAAATACAAAGCGGAACAAATTAACAGAATATTAAAACCTTTTTATAACACTAAAAATACGCTCTCTCGTATATATACACTCAGTGACTCCCATAGGGTATCACTACCCTATTAACAAAAAGTCAAACCCCACAAAGCCAAGGTTTATCGCTAAACCAAAGCTCTGATACCAGATGTAACGTCCCGCCTTTTCGCACGATTTAAACAGACACACGTGCCAATTAAAACCATACGGAAGGGCGGATTGTTATGGGATAAATAAGAAAAACAGAGAAGCAAAAACTAAACAGAATCTCACAGCGGAAGGATAAAATATAATAATCAAATATACAGTTCATGAAGCTGTTTTACAAAACCTTTAATTATATTTATACAATACATATCAGAGTACACATACCATGTGACAAATGCAGCGGAACAATATGAGTGTAGTGGAATATAGTTAATAATAATAATAGAAATCTCCATCTTCGTCCTCCAAAGCTAAAGTCTTCGATCTTGAAATGCTCAGACTGACCCGAGCGAATTGAAAAGGAAAAACACTCGAGTCAGAACGAAAAGATCTTATGTGAGTTAAATTAACAGAAATAAATATGAGTACAGTAACTCAAGAGATGCTCGGGATTTACATCTCCTAAGGATCCGTTAAACTATTTACTATGTAGTATATTGCGCTATTATAATAGTGTCTAATTGTAAAATAAATTTACTTTTTTCTCAGCATTAAGGGGTTACTCATATAGCCCTCAACACGTAATAGTCCCAGTAGTCCATCCAATATCATAGTCCCTCCTGATCGGGAAGCCACCAGAGGATACCACACGGGCTACGGGAGAAATCCAAACTCGTACAAGGCTCGGTATGGTAGGTGACACGGAACAATTAGGCAATGCTAGGGTAGATATACCAATTACGCTTTCAGGCCGATGGAAACGCGTAGCGCGCAGCTACCGCCCACCTCAGACAAACTCCCCACATCAAAGAAATCAAAAGTGAAGGTGGCCAACGAATAAAATCCAAAGTCAGAGTATAGTATCGAAGGGAAGTGTCCGATCAAAAGTGCTACCTTATTAACTCGTCGATCGCTCCTGTTTTAGCCACCTTATGCCAACTCACGGGATTTGGTCCACGTATTTACCTTACGGGAAACGCCGCCACCAACCTACTTCATTTTGGAGTCTCCAGCGAACGGTTGTTGAAGTGGTTTCCGGAGTTGGCAGAGAGTATGAAAACTTCCGATCCCGGACTCTTCAACAACCAAACATTATTATAACACCGCGGTCTTTAAAAATAGTTTATACTTTAAAACCAGAATATAATTATCCATTTCAAAACCCAGAAATGTGATATCATTTCCATTTCCAAAACAACTCATTTTGATATTATTTTTATAAAACCCAAATCAATGATATCATTTTATTTCAAATATATTTCTTTTCCAAACCGTATTGCTTTAAAATTTATAATAGTTGGAAACCAAACATTTGAATTATAACTTCCATAACATAATACTTCGAAATTCATAGCTTTAAAACCGTAACTTCTAAAAATTAAAAGCTGTGGATATTCAACGGTATGTAAAATAGTTGATTTCATATTTCTTTATAAAGTAAATAAATTCCACGGCTTTACAAATTTATTCATTTTATATTAAGTCTAAATCCATACATTGTAAATTCACTTTAGTTTCCAAACCCACTTCGATTTAAATATATTTCAAACTTTAAGTATTTCACTTCCAGAATTAAGACTTGAAATTATTATTCAACAAATTAATGTCCTATTATTTAGTTTTGACATATCGCATACTAAATCCATGATCATTTAAATAAACTCAAATTACCTATAACTAAATATTCCCTTTAGTTCATTTATAATAGAAATATTCATTTCATTTATCTTGAATAAATTTCAGTTATACATATCATACTTTAAAATTTCAAGCTATAAGTCCTACATCAATTTATGGAGTTAAATTTTTAAACACGCTCAATTCCAATTAAATTTTAATTCACCTTCCAATCTTAATTGATTTAAACCATTAAACTATATATATAAATATATCCTAACCCGTATTTAATCATATAGTATAAATAAACAAATTCCATTATTCAACTTATTTGTTTTTGTTTAAACAAACTTATACATAGCTTAAATTCAAAACTTGACCATATAGGTATATAAAATAACATTTATATAATATCCAAAATCTAATATTAAACCGCATCATATACAAACCAAAAAAAACCATTTTCAAAATAATTTTATATATATGCCATGATGCCTGTATAAAATTTTCTATCCTATGGTCAAGTGATACAGATATTTATCATTTCAATCCACAATTTAAAATATAAAAATGCGGGTGTATATCATTTCAAACCGCAATCCCGAATGAAATGAAAATGCATGATAACTTTGCAGTTTATACAATACAAAATATAGCATCCATTCATCCAAATATCAATCATCAACCATTATTTACAATCATCATCCAATTTAAACAATCATCGATATAGAGCATATAAATTATATAGTAGAAATAACAGGTATTAACTAACAGTTTATATTCAATAATGAATTTAATTACTTTTAAACTAGCTGTTTATATACAAATAAATGAATTCTAACTGTCAATTTATATGTAGTAATGAAAATTAATTAACAGTTAAATTAAATAAATACGATTTAACTGAGCTGGTGAATAAAACATGCCAAACAATCATAAATAAATTTCTACTCATATATTAAGTCAAATTAACAAACATAAGAAATTTTAAAAGTTGTGAGTGGGTTAAAACACTCACCTTTGATCTTAGCCATAAAAATCCAAACAGAAGCGCAAAACTCAACAGTCTCCAAATTCAACTAAATCAATTTCACGTTGTCCGCAATAAAAATTTGAATCCAACAGAAGAAATCGCGCGTGAATCAAAGTTTATATGCAAAAGATATTCATGTTACAAGAAGTATTATTAAAATAAAATTTTAGTACGCGTTAAAAATATGTATAAATAAACAAATTTTAATACTTACATTTTCTCAAGACGTGGCTTCAGGAAAAGATTGAAGAACCACTAATATAAGGACAGGAAGTGTATGAAAAATGAAAAAGAATTATTTTTGTAAAAGAATGCTTTTGGATTTGCAAAAATAAGAGCTTTTGAATATGAGGTGTTAGGAGAAACAAAATGTAAAAGAAGAATAAGATGTAGGTTATTTATAATTAGGAAATGAATTGTTACAACCCGCATATTTATCAATTTTATATTTAAATATTTTATTTAAATATTTTATCGTTCGTCTGATTTTGGTCCGAAAACCTACTTTTTGCAAACAGTCGAATTGGGACTCAAGACCCCTTCCATTGAGTTCAAAATGTTGTTTGCAACCTTTTTGAATATAAACTTCGATATGTTTGGAGCTAACTAAAAATTTGACCCTTTTCACTTTGGGTTTGGGTTTGAGTTCAGCCCACTAGCCAACTTAATACCCCAATCTGAACCACTTCTCCCCATTCACTCTCACTTTCTCCTCTTTTCAGTTCTAAAGCATCAATGGTGGGAGAGATAGGAAATTAAAACTCCAAAACCCTACTTTTCTTTTGAAATCAAGCTCTAGCTCCAAACTAATAGAAGAACCCATTGGTAAGCCTTCTCTTCATCTTCTCCAACTCTTTCTCTCTTGAGTTTCAGAAATTCCTAAAACCTAACTTTGGGAATGTTCTTCTTTTTTAGCATAGATTCAAGCTTATATGGGTTGTGTTGAAGAGTGGTTGGTCCTTCCTTTACTTTCAAGCTTCTTCTTCATTTGTTTGGGTTCAATGGTGAGATTTTTATCTCACATCTTAGTCTATAATTATCTTCAATTGTTAGGTATGAATTCCTAACACTTACTCTTGTGCAATTGATTTTGGTTTGGATTGATTTGGTGTGTATTCAAATTTTGGTATTTTGAAATCAAAATCTACGAAAATCCTTTTATGGATATTTGGACATTGATATTTGAGGCGTATCGATGAGCCGTTTAGGCTGGGTTGTCGCTCGACGTAATTCCTTAGTCGTCGTCGCTCGAGCGATCGTTTCCGGTATCCGTTTGGCCATTTTTGGCCTAGGTTCAGGGAATGCCCTGAACCCTTGATTCAGACATCTGTAACGTAATATTCAGACGTCTGAATATTGTTCTAGGAAGATTTCTATTCCCAGATTCAAACGTCTGAATATATGATTTCAGACGTCTGAATTGGTTCATTTGGAACCAGAAAGGAAATAGGCTAAAATGTGCCTATTTCAGACCTCTGAAAACAAAGATTCAAATGTCTGAATTCTATTTTGGAAAACCTTTGGTTTTCCAGATTCGGACGTCTGAATCCTTGATTTCATACGTCTGAATCTGCACTCTTTTGCCTATTTGCCTATTTAGTTTGAATTTCCAACTTTAATCGATTCGTGTTAATTTCCTTTAGTTATTATCACTTATTATCGACTTTGATGACATTTTGTTCGTGAATTTGGGAATATCCATTTCGATGGATTCGGTAATCGATTTCTTTGGAATTTATTCACGTCTTCCAATGTGAATTTTGATGATTGATTGTTTCTACAATCAATTTCGTGATTTGTCACTTTAAATATATAAAGGTTTCAATACTAGTAGTAAATATCAAAACTCTTTCTTCAAAACGATTTCAACACTATTGTATTACAAAGCTCGTTTCTTAAACCATTTTCTAATCTATTAGTATATACAAACCTTTACCTCACTCGTATGAGAAATCTAATTAAACGACTTAGTAAAACAAGTGGTATGAAACACTTAAGTTTATTTCGTCGGTAAATTCTTGGACTTGTTCGATTGAATCTCTTGTGACAATTTTCTAGTGAAGATCTACAATTTGTTCGCAAATATTTAAGTTAAGCTAGTGGTTATGGGACATGATGCTAAACTCATATATTTACTAGCTTATTGTAATTGACACTTCTTGATGATCGATGATGATCATTTTACAGTTTAGACTAGCAATGAGCGATGTCTCTTTGTCCACGTGGAGGACTGTACCTTATTTTATTGAGCTTCGTCTCATTTCTTCGTGGGCTAGAGACCCATGTACTTTTAATATATTTCGATTCATTGGATGTACTGTTTGTACTACATCGATGTCTCGGCTTTTCACATTGGACGTACCGTGTGTACTACGTTGATGTTCTGAATTGTTTTGTGTTTTGATTCATTGGATGTACCGTTTGTACTACATCAATGTCTTTTCTATTGATTCATTGGATGTACCGTTTGTACTACATCAATGTCTTTGCTATTGATTCATTGGATGTACCATTTGTACTACATCAATGTCTTTGCTATTTGATTCATTGGATGTACCGTTTGTACTACATCAATGTCTTTGCTATTTGATTCATTGGATGTACCGTTTGTACTACATCAACGTCTTTGATATTTGATTCATTGGATGTACCGTTTGTACTGCATCAATGTCTTTGCTATTGATTCATTGGATGTACCGTTTGTACTACATCAATGTCTTTGCTTTTGGATTCATTGGATGTACCGTTTGCACTACATCAATATCTTTGCTATTTGATTCATTGGATGTACCGTTTGCACTACATCAATATCTTTGCTATTTGATTCATTGGATGTACCGTTTGCACTACGTCAATGTCTCGGCCATCCTTTTATTGTGATTTCTGGATTTCTAATTGATGATTTCTGGAATTTATGTTTCACCATCTTTTTCAGTTGGCATTGATATGTATGTCATTTATTGTGGCTTGGTGAATTAAATAAAGAATATGACATTCTTTTTGATGCTATGAGATTCTTGAGATATTGTATGACTTTTGTTGATTTTCTAATGTATACTTGTCACAGTATGACATTTTTCGTTATCATACGTTTTTAATTATATCTCTTCTTATATCTCATTTTATCTGATAATTATAGCTAGACTGATCCGTTTATTATTTTCTTCTTAAATAATACTCGGGTCAGACTGAGATTTTACAGGTGCTTCCTCTTGACTCCTTATCTGGAACCATCATCTGATTTTGGCTAACTAATTTAGATTAGTAGTTTATTGTTGTATGCATTTAAGAAATAGACTCCTTGATGTATACATATTCTTTTGTCTAGCACTTGTATCTATTCTTTTGTGATGTTATGGATCTTATTTGACCACTACTCTGATATACACTTTAATGTGTAATATTCATATATATTTCCGCCTTTGTGATATGAATTGGCTGTGGCTGATTTGTGTTATGTATATTTCTATATTTGTTTCCGAAGATATTATAGCCACTGTGTAGTAGCTTTGAGTTTGTGTCAGTAGGCCGGATTTCCTCTTGAGATGAAAAGTTATATTTTTATCTGGCATATCGGTACTCGCACAAAGCAATTATACAAATGGTCGCTCCTCAATAGCCTTATCCTCCGCTCTAGTTGACGGCATTACACCGTAGTGTCCTTGGCTAGCGTGGGTATAGAGGTGGGGCATCACATGAATGTGGAGGGACAAAAATAAATGCAACGTTTTATTTTTAAAGCTTCAGGCATTTATAATGCGTAAGGAAATGTACGTATGAATGGAAAAGTTAGCAAACGAAAGTTTGATTTTGTATACGTGAAAATGAGGTTGCAAGAAATAAATATAATCTAAAAGTCTATGCTCAGGTATTAAACAGAAGGAGTAAAAAAAGGGATCAACTAGTAATAATAAGGTAACTATTTTAAAACGTCCATGCAACAATTAATAATAATAAAATAAAAATGAAGGGACAATGTACCTTGCACAACCTTTAAATTTTTTTATTCTATTATTCTACCTGTTAGTATCAAATAGATGGGACTAACATTTGATTCCTACTTAATTACATAAATATCTCCAAATTCCAACTTTATTTCCAATTAACGTAAAATGTTATATTCAGTTTCCATAAATTTCAATAGATTCAAATTATCATATTTTAAATCCAAATGAATAAACAAAGCTCGATTCCCGTTTAAATATTTAACTCATTTAATTGCAATTAACCTTTTTATCATAAATTAAATTCCGATATATAGATACAACTTTATTTCCATTCCTTATTCACAAATCATCATATTATGAAGAACATTCACGTTATTCTCCATTTATTACCTCAATTTATTTAACGTAACATTTAATTTATATTTATTTCAAATATTTCCAAATCAATTGAATGAATTAAATATATACGTATCACTCATAAGAACTTGTGGTCACAACTCTTGATCACTTTTAATAAGTTTATTATTTACAAATCCAATAATCCCTATTTACTATATATATGAATTAATTAATTCAATATTTCCATTTCGTTTTCCTATACTAAATTTATTACTAAGTGTATTTACTTCATTCCAACAAGTTGCAATTCCATTCAATTACTATAACAAACATTTCCCTATTCACTTTATTAATAACCCAAAATTAATGCATTTATTGTCTTCTATTGATTTTATCAATTTACCCAATATTCCTTTAAATTCATACTAATGAAAAATTCAATTCCATTTATTGCATAAACTCTATTTCATAAATCTACATGCAATTTCTACCAAGAAATAAAGTTACGTTTCCATTTTAATTTACATTTACACCTTAATTTACTACCTACTCTCCTTTTATTGTGATTTGAATTCCAACCTTTATTTCTCATACTAAATAAAATAATCAACATATAAATTGTTACCTATTTCCCTACATGCCTATATAGGTTTATTACTTAACAATCACCGTTTAAAATCCCTTGTCTACACAAATTATTACTTAACATAAATCTACTCTTTTATTACTTTATTTCACAGTGGTTGGTATTTATTCCATTCACACCGTTAGTTATAGCGTTAATTTCTCATTAATGCACATTAAAGTTTATTTAATTCCAACTGCTTCCTAATTTCCATTTCTAAGTCTTAACACACTCTATATTAACAACTTCAAAATGTGGTGTTATTTCTCATATTAATGTAACCTTTATTTAGTGTATTAACATTTAATTTATAATGTATTCCTCCCCTAGTTATTGCTTTACATCTTCCCGTATTAATTTCACAATAAATCATAATTATTTAAGTAACGCTTATAATAAATACGACCCTATATTTACTCAACATTTAAACGAACGTTATTTCATTTTCCATTTGTGTAACATTCATTTATCTTATTATCACTTATTAGAAATTCTAATTCTATTAACACATAAGTAGTTAATTTATGATATATGTTACAAATTTTTAATTTAATCACCATTCATTATTATTGACTTTTATTTAGCATCATTACCTTACATTAACATTGTTACAAAAATACCTATCCGATTGCAATTAATATCCTAAATAAATACATCTACTCCTTTCGTTATTGTTATTAATTATCACAAGAAACGTTTAATAATTTCAACAACATTGTAATTACTAATTACCTACATTGATTGTATCTGTTTTCCATTATTATCATTTAATAGAATTTTATTCAACTTTCCAACTTATGCATATAGTTAACCTTCCTATTGACTTTACCTTCAAAATTTTCAATTATTTCTTAGCTCACAAAAAGGCAATGATTAGTTTCATTTAATCTACATGCATTGGTAACAGACAATAGTTGTTACCATTTTACAATTTATAACCTTTGAAATTTGTTCTCTACAACCATTATTACCTATCAATATTATTTCGCCCATAAATACAAAACTTGCAATTATTCTTATTATCATATTCCATTTACTGTTAAGAATGTTTATTACATTAAATCAGTTTAATATTCTCCTTCAATTCCTCATGTTAAATTCATATACAGGAAAAATTCTTTTCACTACTTAAAATCAATTGGTTTAACTTCGAATTACTATAAGTAGGTTTTTAATTTATATTTCTGTAGTTACGTTTGGCGTTCATCCTAATATTAAAAAAATTTCTTCTTTTTTTTTTCTCTTTTTTTTCCTACTAAATTTAATTTAACCAAATTAAATCCACTAAATTTACGGGTCGTTACATGATTTTTAAAGGGAATACGATGATTTTTACTTAGGGTAGTTTGTATTTGAAATAAAATTACATTTTTACCAATTTCAAAAGATTGATCCAATAATTACAGTTGATATTTGGGATGAAGCAAGATTAAGCATCCATGTTTTCATAAAAATTTTCAAAAATTTTTTCTATTGCATAGATTTGGAATACGAGTGGAAGTTAGGGTTTAACCCTGAGTTTTGCAATTGGGTAAAAACCGGGATGCTTTCATCACCTAGGACCGATCGAGCTGCACATGCTCGTGGTTGAGGATGGTTTAGGGTGTTAACGTGCCAAGGCCAAAGTCACGAATTTTCTGGTGAACTGAGACGTGGTGGCGACGCGTTTGGTTTGGGTGTGTTCGAGTTCCAGGTGCAACGTAAAGGGGAAAAATTGATTTCGAGGTGATGGTTTCGAATTGATGATTGAATTCAAGTATTAGTGAGTTTATCGACTTGCCGGTGGGTGCGACGTTCGCCAGAATGGCGGCGCATTGATGTGCACGTGCACGCCATCACATTGGTGTTGGGGTGTTGTAAATGGTCAACGCGAGATGAGACGCGAGGAAAGCGAGTTACTTCGGGTTTGTATTCGTGTTCGGGCGAGTTTTTCCTGATGCTATTTTACTTAGTTTAAAATTAAAACTTATTGAAAGAAAAAAAAGAGAAGAGAAAATGGGAGAAGAAGAGGAGAGCACGTGAAGAAAAAAGAAATGGGCTCGAGACCCTGTTTCACTCGGGTGTGCTTAAATGGGTTAAGCCTAATCTAAAATTTTAAATCACATAGTTAAGTTAATTTCTTCATTCACAAAGCAAACAATGTAGATTTTGTTAAGTTAAATTATTTAACAATGTTTTAGAATTTGTTGATTCTTTAATCAAGTAAGGAAAGTTTAAAATAAAAATTTAATTAACCCTTTAATTAAATGATTTAATTTTAAAACAAGAATTTAAAATTTATTTACATTAAAATTTCAATGTAAAAATAAATAAATTTTGAAAGTGTAAACCAGATTTTCAAATGATGATTAAGGTAAACAATTTTTATTAATAGTTTTGAAAAGAAATTTAGAATGATTTAAAATTTGTAATTAAAATTGATTTATTAAACATAAGTACTTAAATAAATTTATAATTAAGAATTTGTTGATTAGATAAATTAAGTTAATTAATTTTAATTGGCAGTTAATTAAAATAATTAATTAAGGAATAATCAATGTATCAAGATGATTAAGATTAATTAATTTATCATTAAGAATAATAAATCATTGATTTAATATAATCAATAAAATAATTATTTGGTTAATTTATTTAATCCCATTCACTTTGATTAGTAAATAATTAACTAATGCTATGCACTAGATTGATATTTCTGTTGTGATTGTAATACTGTGCGATGCACTGTGATTGTGATTTGTTCTGTATTGATGTGAAAACCCTGTTTGGTCGTAAAAAGGCATTTAAACTTCGATGTGACAGGGAATCAGAGTTCAGTTTGTTATCTGAAACCCACATCGAACCTGTGAATTTTTGTGAACGACATATCCACATGTTTTAAATTGACGCTCACTATTCGATTTAGCGGGGAAAGGACTTTTGTTTCGTATAACCCATTCCGAATATGTGATTTGACGTTATGGATAGCATTTGAAGACCGGTGGTGAAGACCGGGTATTTACGCGAGCGATAGGATGACCTATCGATTGTCTTTGCACCGATTAGCTACGATATAGAGATTCCCTAAGTGATGGGAAGTCCAATCGGGATTGTGAATACCCGGATTGCAAGGACTTGTTTGGAAGTGCCTTCGGATCTTTTCGAGCCCAGAACAGACTTGTGTAGATTGTATGTCTGACATTACAATTGAGATATTAAGCAGATTTCTTTCAAATACATTTCTGTTGGTGGCAGTGAATTTATTCTCTTAGGTTAACACCCTTCTCTGAGATGTACGAGCTCAGAGGTTATGTAGTTGAAGGTTATCAGTAATATATTCCCAATTTGGTAATGTGGCATGCCGAGTGTTTCTGATCATTTGTTAATTAAAGCATGGCTTTATGAAAAGCGTAGCTTTATGGACGAGACTTCGTCGAAGCTCACACCCCGGAATGGTCAAAACAGGAAAGATGCGGCAAGGTTATTGGGGTTAGCGCACCTTAGGGTATGTACATTTCCTTCTAGATAGAAGTGGTATCATGGTATGGAGCCCAGATACTTAACTTATGCTGATATCGCAGATATATATATATATTATTTTGTGATTTGTTTGATGGGGCCCCGGTTAAAGGTTGGTTACAACCGGGAGATGGCATACTCATGTCAGTAGTTACCCAGTTAGGGGTAACCCGGCCTTGTGTTGGCAGAGATCCGATTAGGTTCTCGGGTCATCCCTCCAGAGGCGTATCCATGTGGCCGAGGAAGTTCCTTAGCCTGACCATTGTTGGAAACCCAATTCCCAATACGAAACCCTATACGGTTTTAGTTGTAAAACCTGCCATTTACTTACGGTGGTCACCACTGTTTAGATTGCAGCTATAGTAGGCATAGTTCGGAATGTCTATGCTGGCTAAGATTAATATTCTATTTTCGAAATGCCTTCTACACTATGCATTAGTAATAATATCAAAGAAATTTCCTCGTACCAAGCATATTTAACTATCATAGAAGAAATCTCCTCCAATTCTGCGTTTGCATTGTGTGTGTGGCGGGAGGTCTTATGGTAGTTCCATTTTTAAAAGCATACCGAAAATTCTTTTATAAATCTAGTTCTTTAAAAACAATTGTTTTTGTTTACTCATACCAGTCCCATGACTGATCCGAAGTTTATTGTTTTCTTTCCTAAACTCTGGGTGCCCATTATTTCCACATGGGCAGCCTAGTAGCAGGTTTCCGTATTTTAGAATAGCAGTATTTTGGAGCTTTTATCTTGGAGATATTCTTAGGAGTTTTTGGAGATCTCAGGTGTTTAGCTTTTGGGAGTTCGTTATCACTTCTTTCATTCAAAGAATTTTTGGGATATATGATCACTATTGTATTATCATGATGTTGTATTTGGAGTTGTGGTGTATGTATTATATACTCTGATGTAGTATGGATATTATGTTGTTGTTGTATCTGTAATTCGTGTATGATATTGATTCTGTTAGGCTATTTTATATTCATCTAATTGTTGTTATAAGCTCCGGCGATACGAATTTGATGTTGTCTATCGAACATCGAGTTTGGGTCGTTACAGAAAACAATCTAAAGAACTTACTAAAATTATTGAGTAAGCACACTGATATGCGTGAATATCTAACGAAACATGCATTTTTAAACTTTGAAAAAAAACAAGCATAATTATATATTATTCTAAATATTTTTTCTAGTTTTTTTTTTAAAAATTGGATGGCACCTGTCTCATCAAAAACATAGTCAAAAGCAGTGTACTTCAGACTAGGAAAAAAGAGTACGACATTCTTTATCACTATTCGAATAATATGAATGTTATGGTACAAAGAATGGAAACAATAGATAACAAATGATAGCCTACACAACCAAAATAGAAAATACAGTTGGCTATAGAGACTCCACATCAATACCCATTTTCATGCAACCATCCACTTTCCCAAATTGAGATCACTCCATACCCACTGTGGCTTCTCCCAAATATGTCAGGTTTTTCAAAATATGTTGGGTTTCATATGATTGGTAATCATACTTTTCCACAATGTCGTATTTTTGGAAGTTGGATGTGTTATTATCTCGCTTTTGCATCATACACTATTTTCTCTTCTTAATTTTAGTATTCTTGATTTGCATATTTTTCTTTCAAATTTTATTATTCTTAGTTAACTTATTTAATTTTCTTGTAACTTTTCTAAATACGTTGTTGAAGTGAGGGTATTATTGAATGTTTGCATTCGCACAAATAACAAGTAGTAAAGGCAACACAATAATTATAAAAAATAAAGATTAATAAAATTTATTGAAATAACTATATAAGAAATAATTTTTTTAAATTAACATGGATTGTTTTCAAGTTAAATTGAAAATTAATACTTTGGTTGAAAGACGCAAAATTCCAAGATTGGAAAATGTACAGAAACCATTCTCTAATAGTTTCAACTTATAATTTTGAAAACTAGGAATATAATATTAAAATTTTAAAATTCTATTTTAGAAAGTTAAATGTTAAAACTACCAGTTTAGTATCAATGATTTTTGATAGGAGAAGTATTATTTACTAAGATAGAATGTAAAATAAATAAAATATTAAATTTATCTATGTAAAAGAAATCCATGAAAAATTTACATTTAAAACATTTATATAGCATTAAGATGAAGATGGAAACATAAATAACTAAAATATATAATTTACATCTATAGTGTTTATAAGAGCTAAGGTTCTGAATCGTGCATTGTAAAATGAATTCATTTTTGTTAAAATTCAGACTTTTGACTTCATAGTATTGTAAATAGGCAATTTTGTCAAGTGTGAGTTTAAATTGAAGCTATCATAATGTAACGACCCAGAATTTTGGACATTTGGAATTTAAAATATTTGATTTATTTTAAATATTTGAGAGTTAATTTAAACTTGAATTTCAAATATAATTATGAAATTGGTAATTAAATTATTGAATTAATTATTTAAACTGGGTAAAAATTTGAATCATCATTTTTAAGCTGATTGAAAATATTTTAAAGGCTTAGATAATTTATATTAATAATACTGAAGAAAATAGAAGCTTCAGAATTGAATTTGGAGATGATTTATTGAGTGTTGAAATTTATATTGTTTAAATCGATATTTAAAAATAGCATTCCGCGGCACAGCCTCAGAATTCGACGAAACCAGTTTCATTGGATCCATAATATTGCATTATTATCGGATTTCAATTTCCGTAGCATTCGGAGTTGTCATGTGGTCGTACGGATTTCAAACGCGTTTAAAATTTTATCGAAATTTAATTTAATAACTGGTCTAAAAACCTAACTTCTCCATACGATCGAATTTGGACTCGGAACCTTTTCCATTGCGTTCGGAATGGGGGTATAACATTATGAACGCCTAGCGGCACGCCTCGATAGGAAGTCAGATTTCGTGTTGTGTTTATCGAGACGATTTGAATTTAACTTAAATATATATTTTTATACTCTGGTCACTATCAACCGTTTCTTTTCCCATCAGCCGCATTTCTGTCATCTCTCAAGCACTGTAACAATTTGCCTTAAACATGCAAACACCGAATCATGTTCCCCTTCTCCTTCTATTGAAACCAACGGGAACCACTATCTTCGTTAAAAATTTTACAGTCGCTTCAGAAGAAAAATAAACGGCCGAAGCCTGAGAGAGTTTAAAATCGATTATCAAAACAAATACTATTGTTCAAAAATCAACAGCCATGGCCGCTACTTTTAATTCCTCTTCCCTCAAATTCAATTTATCGTAATCGAGGAGCTCGACCAAACGAACGGCGACTTCGAGTTTTAGCGAGGGAAGTTCGAATTGAACTCGATGGATGCTCGATTTTCCTCGGCAGAGCAGCTCGTTTTGTAAGGGTCAGTGGCGCATGAGCTCGCGCGTGTGAGCATGCAAGCGGTGACTTGTCGTCATCGATTTTGGGGCATTCACGAACGCGGAAGATTTTTGTTCGTTTCAAAATCGAACGTGTGAAGCTGGGCATCGACACAGTGGTCTCATCACTTGCCGTTTGTGTGCATATTCGAGGTGGCTCGGTAGTTGTTGGGGGAGGCGACGATCTGATGTGGCAGGGCGTAGTTGCGGCAAGGTCGATTGGATCAGCTAGGGTTTTGCTGTCACGAGGCCTTTATCGAGCAGTGAGGTAATTACAATAGTAAGGTGATTATGATTATATATAGACTTAATTATAAGTTAGGAAATTTGTTTAAATTTATTTCCAGTTGGAATGGAAACAAAAAGCAAAGAAAAAATATACTGTAAGGAATTTTTAATGTTGAAGGATTTTATATAAGTAAAATTTGTTGAAATCTATTTTTTATAAGTGTGTAGATATTTAAAAGGAAAATTTATCAGTTAAAATTAAATCACTAGTTAAAATTGAAATTATTAGTTGAATTAAAACTATTAAATGATAATTGGTTATTCGATTTTTTCGAATATTAATAAATTGTATAAAAATTGTTTATACAAGGTTTAAAGTGGAGAAACTAGTCGAGAATTAGAATGGACTGCAAATTAAAGGAAAAAGGTGAGAACTCTCACTCAATCGAATTGTATTTTGATTTAAATTTTAAAGAGTTAAATTTAAAATTGCTTGATTGTGTGATTGAATGATGATTGTTATTGGTTGTATTGAAATAGACCCTATACGCCATATATTAAGCGGAGTTTATTATATTAAACCCATATACCGCGATATTCCACCTCGAAGTGGAATTGGTATTATATATGTACTTGGAGTTGATTTCCAGCATTATATAGCGGGTTAGACCCTATTGCGTTGCATAATAGCGGATAATATTTATAAACCCATAAACCATGATATCCCGTCTTGAAACGGGATTGGTATTGTGCTAACATTTGTGGATGCAGGGAAACAGGTTGGAGGGATCCAACTGTATTCCTCAAATAATTGAATTTGTCTCAATATTGTGTGTTGATTTTTTTAATCTCTGTGTGATTATCTTTGTGATTGAAATCGTTGACAGCTAAATTTAGTTGAATATATTTTGGTATCGTTAGATACCGGAAACAAATAAAAATTTGATTTTTGAAATTCAGGTTGAAAGTTTATATTTAAAATTTATTTTTGAGAATTGGATAAATTTAAAAGAAGGAATTCGAAAATAATAAAGTTTTATTTTTAATCTTATTGAATAAAATTTCAAAATATGGAAAAAGCTTTAATAAATGGATTTCGGGTACTATTATTTAATGGTTGAAGAATTTATTCAAAATACGGATTTCAAAGAGTTTGAAAAATATAAGAATTTGTTTTCTTTAAAAGGAATTTTTTTTAAAAAGGAAATAAAATTTGAAATCCATTTGGGAATTGATTTTTAGTGATTGAATTTAAATCTTTTGAAAATCCATTTGGAAATTTATTTGGTGTTTTGAAAAGAATTTGGAATCAATTTGAAAATTGATTTGGGGTTCAGTAGAAATCGATTTCAAGTTAAGATTTGAATGAAATTCACTTGGTGTTTAATTTCTTGGAAAATCATTATGGAATTTGAGTTGGTTGTTTTTGAAATAATTGTAAAAATTTGAATTGTTATTGAAAGTGAATATTTGAAATTGATTTGAAAATCGTATATCGGTGGACATTTGGAAATTTAAAATTCACAGTGGAATTTATAAAGAGAAGGGAAATTTGTTTTAAAAATAAACATTGATTTATTTTTAAAGTGTGGAAATAAATTTATGGATTTGAAACGTAAATTTAAAATAAATCGATAAGGATTTATTTAATTGGTTTAAAAGGACCATTTTGAAATGAAAGAGTATTCTCCCTGGAAAGCCGAATAAAATTTCTGAATAGCTTTGAAAAATATATATATATATAATTCTTGAATTGGCTTTGAAAAGGATACTTTGGAGAAATTAACTTCTTAAATTGTTTTAAATCCTTTAAGTAAAGATTCATTAAGTTGATATATAAATGATTTTTTTAAGATTTAATCAATAATTTTTTTAGAAAATAGCTATTTAAATAGTTATACTCTATCTACAAATTTTTATTTTGAAAATTAGTTTCGACTTAAGTTATATGTAATATTGGTATAATATTTTTATAACTAATATTTTAAGTAAAGTGTTTAAAGAAAAAATAGTTTTATTTCAAAGTGTTTCCCGATATACTTTGGATAAGTGTTATAAATTATTTTAAAGCATTTGAGCTCGGCAGATTTTCAGTGAAAAATGAATAAATATTTGGAAGTGTTTCCGCGTAAGGAAAATAATTTGAAATTTGTTTTCAAAAGTTGTAAAGGTGAAAAGTGATTTGAAATTTGTTTTCAAATGGTTGAAGTGTGGACAAATATATCTTGTAAAGATATTCTTGGAAAATGAATAATTTGAGAAAATTATTTGGAATCTGGTGATTGTTGTGCATATCTATGGATAGTTAAATAACCAACTATCAATATTTATCTTTAAATGGGTATTTGTTGTGATTTTCTTGAAATTTGAATGCAACACTTATTTTTAAAAATAAGCGCTCATTATTCGGGTTAGCCGGGTGTTAACCCCGTTCCAGCCTACAAGTTAAGAGGCCCACGAGTTAAAGGAGTTAACGAGTTAAGGCCTGGGATGGGCCACGACTTAAGGTGTTTAACGGCTCAGGAAGGATCTACGACTCAGGAAGCCTCACGACTCAACGAGTCACCGACTCAACAAGTTAACGACCTAAAGCTCAAAGCGACTTAAAGGGTTACGACTCAACAACCCAAGGAGAGATTGTACGATTTGAAGGAGCAGAGTGGCTTAACTAGTTAACGGCTCACAAGGCAGACCGACTCAATGCATTACCGACTCATCAAAGCTAACGCCTCGGCGACTCAACAAGTCCACGACTCATCATAAGAAACGACTCAAGAGGATTGACGACCTAAGAAATGACTTAACGACTCATAACTCAGGATGACTCGTCCGCGACTTAAAGCCACTGAGTCGTATTCCATTGCCACAATGTCTGTCCCAATGAGAATTGGCTCGCCAACGACTCAGGACTTGGCTTAGAATCCAGCAAAAGAATGGGCTAGTGAGAAGACCAAATGCTTAATCAGATAAGCCGGCCACGACTCAACTTAACTCGGCCACGGCTTAGCCTGAGTCGGTCACGACTCAGGACTTGGGCGAAAAATTCCTATCCAGATTTGCCTATAAATACATGGCCACCCTCAACATTCAAGGGATTTTTGGCTCATTCATTTCAAGCGCCGTTACTCTGCTGCATTTTGAACTACTTCAACACCTTCAAGGAACTTCACGAAGAAATCAAACATGTCTAACATGTGTTCAAAGATTTGGATCGACATTGAAGTTTAGGCTACTTGTTCTAAGTCACTTGAAACTCAAAGTGTGTTGTAATCAAAGTGTAACTGCATTGACTTGTAATCAAATCGTCAATAAAGATATTCAAAGTGGACGTAGGCTCTCTCTGAAGCTGAACCACTATAAAATTGCTGTTGTTTACTTCTTTTTCACTATTATCTGCTTATAATCTGTTCCCGAGCTATCGGGTGGTGCTTTCACAATCTCACTTCATACACCGGGGTGTTAGCGTTCAAATCTTAGCGTTAACATTTTTGGTGCTTTCACTGAGAATTGAACTCAGGTGAATTATCATCATTGCTTCACAGAGTTTTGTAGAGAGAATTTCCTTGAAAACCAGAAGTCTATCCGAGATTATGGCTCCTGGAAGGAAAAGTAGATCTGTCAGATCTGGGAATATTCAAGAGGGAACCTCCGCTTCCCCTATATCGAATCAAGCCACTCCAGCTGTCGGAGTTACAAAGGCGGAGCTGGATGCTGCAATCTTAGGGCTGAACCAACAGATAAATGCCCAAAATGCACAATTCGAGGCTTAGAATTCCCTGAATGCCCTAATTCTGAATAGGTTGAACGATTTGCTTGGGGCAAACCGTCAACCGGCAGGTAATGAAAGGAATTTGGCTGGCAACACTCATGATGCTGAAGAAAGGAATGCTCCTGAAAGGGCTGCTAGCCCCTTTGAACAAACACTTCCTAAGGTTGGTGGATCTAGAACTCGACATGATGAGGAGTATCTTTCTGGAATGGTCCGACAAATTATGAAAGAGAGTATGCAGAGGGTTGAAGATGAGAAAGAATGGGGTTTCGCCCCAAGTAAAACTCCATTTACTGAGAAAATCTTAAAGGCTGAATTCCCAAGGAAGTTCGTCCCTCCAACCATTCCAGCTTACAAGGGGACAAGTGATCCGAACGAATTCTTATACAAGTATGATTAGCACATGACAGGTGCCAGAGCCTCTGATGAAATAAAGTGCTGATATTCTCCTGTGTATCTCGAAGGTGTAGCTCTGCTTTGGTTCACCAAGCTTCCAGTCCGATCTATAGATCAGTTTTCTGACTTAACCCGGAAATTCAAGGAGCAGTTCAGACTATATGCTTCAAAAGCCAAGGATATCATGTCACTGTCGAGTTTGGAACAGAATCCAGGAGAATCTATCAGATCTTTCTTGAATCGCTTTAACATAGCACTGGCTGAGGTAGACAATGCAGAGCCACGAATGATATTGACTTATCTGATGAGGGCTATTGACAAATCGAGCGAATTTGGGAAGTGGCTAAACATGAAGGAACCAAATTCCCTTGAAATTTTTTATAAAAAAGCAGATGAATTCATACGCTTGGAGAGCCGTCCTGTACCGGTAAAGGCAGTATTGGAAAAAGCTGAAGATAACACTGTTGCTCCACGCAAGAATGAATCTGTAGGGCAAAAAAGGGAAAATAACAATGGGAAGAAACAGAGTAATCTGAAGAAGCCCCGATCCTTCAAGCCATCAGAGTATACTCCTTTATCAGATACGCCGGAGCGTATCTACCTTGCCACTAAAGATTCTATTGACTTTCCTAAACCTCCTCCTCTAAGGACCGGGAAAAAGGCTATACAGAGTGGTAAGTTCTGCCGCTTCCATAATCAACCCGGTCACGAGACCGACGAATGCCGCCAGTTGAAAAATCTGATTGAAGAGTTACTAAGGGAAAACAAGCTGCAGCAATTTGTGAAAAAGAATAGCAACAATCCTGCTTCGTCTAGTCAGGGGCAACAAGCTCCTGCTCATCAGCCTAGGACAGGTGAGAAGGCTGCAGGGCATGAATCTGGAAGGCCCATTATCAATGTCAATACAGGAGGACCTCACCCAGTAGGCAGAAGCTGGGGTGAGATGGAAAGGTATACCCAAGCTTTGAAGTATGTACCGACCGAGGAAGATGTATTCGTTTTGGAAGGTGCTATGCCCCTGAAGCAACAAAGAACTTTCGATGATGATATTGTGTTCAAAGCTAGGGATTCCGCGGGTATTGAAGCTCCTACCTTGGATCCCTTAGTCATCTCGGCTGGTATCGGGCCAGCTATTGTCAGAAGAGTTCTTATTGATTGTGGCGCATCCTGCAATATCCTCTTCACGAAAACATTAGACCAAATGAAGATCCCTATGGCTGATGTGCAAGCCTCATCGCAGAAAATTGCTGGCTTCACTGGGGAGCCAAAGCAGCCGGTAGGAACCATTGATTTGTTTGTGGAACATGGAGAAGGAGAGAGAAAAGTGGTCCGCAAGCAAACTTTTGTGATTGTCGACGAATTTTCTGCTTACAATGCTTTCCTTGGTCGTCCAACTCTGGCAGCGTTCAAAGCTGTTCTTGCCCCGTGGTGCCCCACTATTAAATTCCCTACAGACAATGGAGTAGGATTTATAAAAGGAGATCAAAATGCCGGGCGAGAGTGTTATCTGACAGAGCTACGAGAAACCAGAAAAAGAGAAATGGAAAAGAATGCGACAGCCCCAGTCCGCATCAAAGAACCAGCCTTGTAGCAATTACAGGGCGGACCCTGCACTGGCGAGCACAGCGGAGCAAGGAAAGAGATGGATCCTAGAAAAGTCAGTGCAGGGGAAAATAGAGTGGTACCAGTGGAAACGACAATACCAATACCTGTTGACCCAAAGGGCCCAAACAAGGTGTTGAATGTGGGTTCACAACTTAATGCGTCAATTCAGAATATCTTAATATCTTTTTTAAAGGAAAATTTGGATGTTTTTGCTTGGACTCATGCCGATATGTGCGGAATATCCCCAGAAGTTGCAGTACACGTTCTAAATATTGATCCAAAATTTACACCTGTGAAGCAGAAAAGGAGAACTCAAGGTCCAGAACGGTCGGCGGCATTAAAAGAAGAAGTTGATCGGCTCATGGAGAATAATTTTATCAAAGAATCTACCTATCCGAGTTGGGTTTCAAATCCAGTGCTGGTTAAGAAAGCCAACGGAAAATGGAGAGTATGCATCGATTTTTCAGATCTAAACAAGGCCTGCCCCAAAGACTGCTTCCCATTACCCAGAATCGATCAACTGGTAGACGGAACAGCGGGACACGAATTGTTATCTTTTATGGATGCTTACTCCGGATATAACCAGATTATGATGCATGAGCCAGATCAGGAGGACACGAGCTTTATCACCGACATTGGTCTTTACTGCTATAGAGTTATGCCCTTCGGGCTGAAGAATGCAGGGGCAACCTACCAAAGACTTGTTAATGCTATGTTCAAACCGCAATTGGGCAAGACTATGGAAGTCTACGTCGATGACATGTTAGTAAAGTCTAAGAAAGCAGTGGATTACATAGAACACTTAGCAGACATGTTCGCAGTCCTCCGAAAATACAGGATGAAGCTCAATCCTTTAAAATGTTCATTTGGAGTGGAATCCGGCAAGTTTTTAGGTTTCATCGTGAGCGCTAGGGGCATTGAGGCTAGTCCATCTCAAATTACTGCATTAAAGGAAGTCAAAGCTCCTAGAACAAAGAAGGAATTGCAAAATCTCAATGGAAAAGTCGCCGCTTTGAGTCGATTCATTTCCAAAGCCACAGATAAATGCATCCCACTCTTTGACGCCCTAAAGAAAGGAAAGAAAAACTTCGATTGGACTCCCGAATGCCAAAAAGCCTTTGATGAATTGATTCGCCATATGGAAACGCCTCCAATACTTTCTAGGCCTGGCGATGGCGAGGATCTTCTTATATACTTGGCAGTATCATCTCATGCTTTAAGTGCAGCGCTGATACAAGAAGACAAGAGGATTCAACATCCAGTTTACTATATCAGCAAAAGACTCACTAGGGCAGAGATGAATTACTCTAAGTTGGAAAAACTCGCCTATTGCCTACTAGTTGCATCTAGGAAGTTGAGGCAATATTTTCAAGCTCATCCTATCAGAGTCCTCACTGATCAACCTTTAAAGCAAGTCCTGTTTCGCCCTGAGACTTCGGGTCATCTTCTAAAGTGGAATATTGAACTCAGTCAGTATGACATCACTTATCATCCCCGAAAAGCAATCAATGGACAAGCTTTAGCGGATTTCATCGTAGAATTCACAGATAAGGGTAACAGTGAGGAGGAAACGGTCGACGATTCCCCAATCCAATGGAAGCTATATGTCGATGGTGCGAGAAACGACTACTGTTCTGGAGCCGGAGTTATACTTGAGACCCCTGAAGGCCGATCATTATGCTATGCACTAAGATTGGAATTTCCTTCAACAAACAATGAAGCAGAATACGAAGCCCTTATCGCTGGCTTAAGGATTGCTAAAGAATTAAACATCCGAGCGTTACAGATATTCAGTGATTCTCAGCTTATTGTATGCCAAGTCAAAAAGGAATTCCAAGAAAAAGGGGGGAATCTGCCCGCCTACTTGTCAAAGGCTTGGGAACTCCTGGGTGATTTCGATCATTACATGATAAGTCACATTCCTCGAGAAGAAAACATGAAAGCAGATTCTCTCGCAAAGTATTCTAGCACAGGCGAAGCTCAATTTCTAGGGTTAACTCCAGTGGAGGTCCTGTCGACTCCGAGCATTGATGAGATGGATATTGATTGGATCATGAGCATGTCTCAAGAGCAAGAATCATGGATGACTCCGATAACAGAATATCTGCTCAATGGATCTTTACCAGGGAACTCAAAAGAACGACAAAAGCTACTGAGAAAAGCCTCTCGATATATAATCCAGGATGGCAGATTATACAGACGGGGATTCTCAATGCCATTACTTCGATGTGTATCCAGGGAAGAGTCCAAAACAATCCTAGCGGAGGTACATGGAGGAGAATGTGGTGATCATTCAGGTGGCCAAACATTAGCAAAGAAAATTCTCCGATACGGATATTTTTGGCCAGAAATCAATCGAGATGCAGCAGAGTATTCCCGAAAATGTGACAGATGCCAAAGGTTCGCCAAAATTCCTAGAGCTCCTTCCACTGAACTCACACAGATGGTCAGTCCATGGCCGTTTGCAATATGGGGGATAGACCTTGTAGGACCGTTACCAACTTCCAAATCTGGAATTAAATATGCCATTGTTGCTGTAGATTATTTTACTAAGTGGGCAGAAGCTGAACCACTGGCTACTATCACCTCAAAGAAGATGATAAGTTTTGTGACTAAAAACATCATTTGCAGATACGGTGTGCCTCAAAAAATAATTACAGACAATGGTACTCAGTTTGAAAGTGAAGAATTCCAAGATTTTTGCAAGCGATTCAAAATCCGGAAAAGCTTCTCAGCAGTGGCTCATCCGCAGGCAAACGGGCAAGTGGAAGCCGTGAACAAAATTATTAAGTCAACCATCAAGAAGCAACTTGAAAGAGCAAAAGGTGGTTGGGTCAATAAGCTACCACTGGCACTATGGGCATACAGAACCACTCACAAAACTGCGACTGGGCACACCCCGTTTTCATTGGCATACGGGTCAGAGGCAATGATTCCGGTAGAAATAGAGGTCCCTTCACATAGAAGAATCCATTTCAATCAAGCGGAAAACGAAAAGCTACAGCTTGAAGCGCTAGATCTCCTTGATGAAAAAAGAGATGAGGCTAATCTCAGAATTGCAGCTCATCAGCAAAGGATAGCCAGACATTTCAATTCCAAAGTTCGCCAACGCAGTTTTGAGATTGGAGACCTAGTCCTGAAGAGAATTATGACAGCGACAGGTGTGTTTGGGAAAAATTGGGAAGGACCGTATGTCATAGGTCAGAAGCTTCTTGACGGCACATTCAAACTCACCACTGTTGAAGGAGATCAAATTCCAAGGGCATGGAACAGCAATCATTTGCGTCCATACTTTACTTGAAAATTTTGTTGAAATATTGTAAAAAGAATTATGAATGTATGATTCTTGTAATTGAAGGCAATTGTAAAACTGATGCAAGTAAATAATGAAAGAATATAAAGTGGATGTCGGCCCAATTTCCTGGCCGAACCACTATAAATCTTGTGTTCCTTATTATTATTACATGTTTGCTTTATTTTCGATATAAAAAGTACATAGAATGTATTGCTGAAATGTCGATTTAAATTTTTGCAGACAATGGAAGTGAAACTTGCACATAATAAGACCAAGTGATTCTTGCCAAATTTCAAGTCACAAAAGCCCCGAATTCAAATCCTAGATAGGAAGTACTTCAATTGAACGGCCTATGATTTCGACAGAAACGGGCCTTTGCTAATAAATTGAGATCGTTTGAACAAACAAACATCCAATTAAGAAGCTAATGCTCGTTCTCACGAACTTGCCTGACAATGAAGTACACTTCCTTGGATTAAACAAATTACTTGCAAGAAAAGGGAATGAAAGCTTGAAAAGAAAAAGGAAAAAACAGAGGATCGCTGAAAAGGCATAAGCAAGTGGACAAGGGAACAACCAAAGCCATCACCGGCAGCACAAGTCCTCTTCGGAGGCACAACTCTTCGGAGGATAAATACCTCTAATGGGTCATACGCCACAAAAAAGAAAGTTCTCTACTCAACAAAAAAAGATTGGAGGAGTCATGACCCTCCAACCATGAGAGAGTAACTTCCAGGCGGTGAAAACCCTCTCTGAGGCACATTTCACCAGGAGTTGAAGTGTTACGACCGCTCTTCGGAATTTCACTTCACCAGAGTTGAAATGCAAACAAAATAAAAGCCCTCTTCAGAGGCCCATTTCACCAGGAGTTGAAGTGTTACGACCGCTCTTCGGAATTTCACTTCACCAGAGTTGAAATGCAAACAAAATAAAGACCTCTTCGGAGGCACATTTCACCAGGAGTTGAAGTGTAACAGCCGCTCTTCGGAATTTCACTTCACCAAAGTTGAAATGCATAACAAAATAAAGACCTTTCTGGAAGTCCACGTTTCACCGAGATTGAAATAAAACTTCCAAGTGTTGAAACGTGAAAAGGCTTTCTTCAAAGGCACAACTCTTTGGAGGTACACGTTTCACCAAGATTGAAATAAAACTTCCAAGTGTTGAAACGTGAAAAATCCCTCCTCAGAGGTACAACCTCCTCCCGGAGACACAATCAAGAAGAAAGACCTATTCGGAAGCCCACGTTTCACCGAGATTGAAATAAAACTTCCAAGTGTTGAAACGTGAAAAGGCTTTCTTCAAAGGCACAACTCTTTGGAGGTACACGTTTCACCAAGATTGAAATAAAACTTCCAAGTGTTGAAACGTGAAAAATCCCTCCTCAGAGGTACAAATTTCTATTTTAAAAAAAAAATCCTTCAGAGGTACAAACTTCCAAGTACCCTTCAGAGGCCCGCTTTACCACATAGAAGAATTCACTTGGCAAAATGCGTACATAAGCAAAAGAAAAAAGTGATTTCTTCGAAGGACAAAGCGTAAAAACTTATATGAAGGAAGTTGTACTCTACGAAAAATTTCTTCAAGAATGAAGTAATTATTCTTCAGAAAATAAGAGTGCAAATCCCCTCAAAGTATAAAATATTGCAGCAAGCTTATGGTATGGGGGCAACATGGTATAGTTACATACAAAATGGTATAGCTACATCGGTAAAGTACGCTCAAACAACATACCACAAGCTCACTGCAATATCATATAAATAAACTTGTGCAAAAATGAATAATAAATGCATTCTCAAATTCAAACAGGAGTTTATACAAAGGAAGAAGAATCATTTTATTCAACATTATTTTATATACAGGTACAAGTTCCAACAAAAGAAAAGCGGGGGGCCGATACCCGCACAATTCTCGACCAGTACATGCAAAAGACAAGAAGCTAAAAGCTGGAGTCTTCATTTCTTCTTGCCACCTTTAGACCCTTTACCCGGCCGAATGGTTAGCTTTTCAGGTCGGTATGAAGGCATAAGGGAAGAAGGAGAGGGAGGTGCAACTGGTGCAATTTCCGGTTCCTCTTCAGTAGCAATGATTTTCTTCCCCCTCCTCTTCGATGTTCCGTGCTTCTTTCTTCTCTTCGAAGAAGACTCACTCCCTGGAGTAACAAGAGCGGACAAAACTACGTCATCAGAAGGAGTCCGCTCCGGAGAGATCTCGCCTCCTTCAAGTCCCTCGTCTTTCTGCTCTTGCGAAGCGATAGGGTCATCCAAGCCATGAAGAGCCTCAATTTGCTCCTTTTGTGACCCCGGGCTGTGAAGCAGAAGGAGGAGTCACCTAAAGAGATGGAGGAGGGATAACCGGAGGAGGCGAAGTCTGCACAGCACTTGGTGTTTCAACTGCAGAAGAAGAGAAATTAAAAATATTAGTATCTCCAAAAGAAGGGAGATATGGGTTCGTCGAGATTCAAGAAGTAATCGAGAAGCTCATCAAACTTTTGAGGAGCAAGCAGGCGATCCACCTGAATCGGACCAATGTCAAAATTACCTGAAGATGTTTGCTTCGTTAGTTCAATCTCATAATTTTGAGCCCCAATATCCTCCAAAGCCTCATCATCAGTAGGGGTAATTACCCCGGTTCTTGTAGGAGGCAGCGAATGAGTATTGGAACCTGTGATGTCAACTTCAGAAGAAACTAAAGGACGTTCAGAGGTAGTAGGTGGTATTTCTTTTTCAGAACGTTCCCCTTCCGCCATTCCAGTCCGCACTCTGGCGAGTTGCTCTTTTCCCTTGGCTAGAGCGGCGCGGGCATCATTATCAAGATAATGCTCTTCAAGAGCTGACTCAGCGTAGCCAGCACCTTTACCACCGAGCATATCGAGTGCTGCCACCCAAACTTCAGCTAGTGTAATTTCATACTTAGGGCCTAGAAAGGCAAGGCTGCCACGCCCCAAAATGCTGTGTAGATAAAAATCAAATAATGTGGAGCCAATGTCAGCTTTGGTTGCTTGGTGGGCCTCTTCGGCCGCGAGTTTACCAGCAACAGCCTCGTCACGCTCCTTTTCGGCCATAGCAAGTCGAGCTTTTAACAACTCTATCTCCAAGCTTTGAGAGCCGGTCTGTTCTCGCAGTTGTAAAGTTTCAGCGCGCTATTCTTCTATGACCTTCTCCTTGTGAGTAAGCTTATCTTCGACTGCCCTTTGACTGGCATGCGCATCTCGTACTTGTTGCTGAAGCATGCTCTCCTTTTGAGAATAGGAAGTAGATGAAGTAGCTAATTCTTCCTTAAGCTTTTCTACTTCCGCTTCCAGCTTTTCATTATAGGAAGCAATACTTCTCATTTCGGCGTCATGCTGTTCGAGAGTCTTCTGCCACTCAGTCTTATTGTTCTCCATTGTGAGCATGGCCTCGAGATTGGCTCGGTTAACCCTCTGAAGCTCGTCGACAAGTTTTTGCCAGTTCGACATTCTTTCAATATCGGTCCTGACAGTATCAAGATTTCGCAGCATAGCCGATTTGTCGAGAGGAACCAAGTCAAGATCAAATCGAACCCCTCTCAGGCACCACTGAGGGAATCGACTTTGAAGAGTGGGAGGACCTTGCCCAACTTGGTATGCGGGCCGGCTGATGGTTGTTTGAATGTCGGAACGAACTGGGGCAGGAGATTGAGCAGAAACATTTTCAGAAACTGTCGGCATTGTTTCTTCAGTAAGTTTAGCCCGCTTGCTAGAAGAATCGTCCATGTGACCTTTACTTCTCTCATCATGAGTCTTTCTTTTTTGGATATCATCATCTCTGTGGGGAGGGTCATGTCTTTCTTGTTCTCTTCGGTGACGTTCTTCATATGCTCGTCTCTCGTCTGCTTTCCTGATGGCCCTCTCTTCATCGGATTCTCTGTAAGAAGGGAGGTAACGCCTATAATCATATTGGCTACGCCTCCCGTAGCGCTGGAAATCATCATAATATGAGCTGCTGCGCCCCATTGGAGAACCTGAAATTAAAAAAGAAAACAAGGTTTGAGAATCTACCAGGAATAAGAAAGTCAAGTGCATCCTAAGTGCGTGTGACGTGTAAAACTACTCGCGGCAAACTAGACTACAAACCAGTCATCGACTGAGGGGTAGTGGTAGTTATTGTGGAAGTGTGCTTGAGAGTAGAAGTTGCTTCAATCGCTGGAGATGTGACTTTGGCAATGGGCAGGATCATCCCTAAAAAGTTCTTGAGAAGTGACTATTATGTCACTTAAACTCCCAAAAATATCAACTCCAAGATCAACGTTCTTATCGGTATGAGGACGGGGCTCCTCTTCTTCAGTTATGGGGGCAAGTGCAGGCTTTTCGGACGGCTCCGCATCATCCCTTGGAGTGGAACACTTCACTAGTGGAGTTTCTATAGAGGTTCCTCCCCGCATGTGCTCTTTAGTAGAGACCGGGGCATCAGGAGTTTCCGTCGGAGAATCGGGAATTTCAGTTGGGACTTCACGAGGCTGAGTGAAGCGAGAGGAATGAAGAAGCCCATATTGATGTAAAAATCCATCGTTTAACAAAAACTTTATACTCCTCTCTTCTGCCGCCACGGCGTTCAATCTCTCAAAAATTTGTTTATAGCATGGATCTCTAGAGGGAGGAGGAAGTGCTAAAACAGAAAAAAAGAAGCAAAGTTAGCATTTAGCAACTCAGATTTCGAAAAGCCCAAGAATGAAGAAATAAAAACAGGAAAATCTTACTTCCTACTCTCCAGATGGCATAAAACCCTGGAGGGCAGCGAACAAAGAAATACTGATTTAGAAATCCATGAACGCTTTCAGGAAGATCGGTGATGAGTTTGCGGTTTCGAGCACTCCTTATAACTACGATAGAGGGATGATCTTTAATTTTTGTGAATGAGCAGAAGTAACAGATTTCCTCAAAGCTTGGTAGTCGGTCCAGAACTCTACTAAATAGCACACATAACCCCATCAGAATGACATGGCCATTGGGGTGCAATTGAAATGGAGAGATAGATAATCGAAGCAGGAACTGCTGAAGGAAGTCATTAAAAGCTGGTATGGCACCGCTCAAGCACATTTGGCGATTGACAGCAATAAAGCCAGAAGGGGGCCTATCTGCAGTATCATTTAGCCCCGGCAGTAAGGCATCAGCTTCGGCAATGCCAAACTGGATGAGCAATTGGTTAAACACCTGCTGATTCAGAGTTGTGGAAGTTCTCTCCAGAGGATTATCCAACAGGTTGGCTACTGGGAAGACATCTTCAGCCTGGCCCATCGGTTCTTCTTGTTGAGATGTCATTCTACACAAGCAACTGGATGTTCAAACGCGAAGGTGCACGTTTCCTAAAAGTGTGAAGTGTTGTGCAGAACTAATGAAAATAACAAGTAAATATAACTGGAATTAAACTGGTCGACGATTGATCGACTACGGTAATTTCAGAACTTGTTAATTTAAAGTTCAAGCATAATATTAGTGCAGGCTGGTCAGTTTCAATTGACTATTTCAGTGTTGCTTTAATATTCTACTTGAAATCGATAGCACTTCGTTCACACGATTTGTTTAAGTTAATTATCTGTTATTAACTAATCTGTCATTTGATATGGGCGGTCGATGGCAGTATATTCGTCCCAATTTTCTGTGAATGTTGTATTGAACAGATTGTTAGCCTGCAAGTCAAAATAACCTGTGAATGAATGCAATAAAATTCGACATTTCAAAGTTTATGCAATTGTTCAAAGTTCGAACAGAATTCACGCAAGTCCTAACTCGTCAACGGCTCAAAAAATTTTCCTACGGGTTAAGATAGATCGCTGATTCTATGGCTAGCTCGTCCACGACCTAAGGATTGGGAAGCGAGTTAAGTCAGGTCACTTCGATTTTGAGTTGTTGGTGTTTTGAGTCGGCAGTGCCCTAAGTCGTAAGTCGTAGAAAAAGGCAAAAGCTCTGGTTCAAAGTAATAAGAAAATCTCCAAGTCTTATCTCGGCCACGACTCAAGGCTTAAGTCGTGAAGCATGTTGGGTCGGATCATGGTTAAATCGCAAAGGTTGCTGGATCATACAAAAATGGCCGAGTCATACCTAAGGCAGTATTCGACTCTATCTGGCCAACTCATCACCTAACTCCTAACCAGTTTACCTTCTAACTTTTAACCCATAAACCATTTCACTCCTAACCCATTAATCTTCCAACCTTTAACCCATTAACCTAATAAACTGTCAATCAACAACCCTAGTCTTATCACGCCACTAAATCACCTCAGGACGCAAATCATCAGATCAGACAACCTTACATCCATTGATGGTTAGAGTGACCAAACTTGCAAGACTCAAGGGAGTAAATTGGAGGTAAGGACGGAGCGCATAGGTTAATGATGATCGACAATCGGAAGGGAAGCAAGATTGCTTACGTAATGTGGTGTCAGAGATGATCAGAGGAGAATCAAGTTGGAATCGCCTGTGAGAACTTGGAGATGCATTAATGGCGGATGCGGTTAAGAGGATAGGTAATGAGAAGTGGGAGGAACGAGTCAAGCGTTTTATATCTGGAAGAGCTGGAACTCGAATCGGCACACCCGAGTTATGATAAGTCGAAGCACACGACTTACGACTCAAGCGTGTGCTTCGAGGGGCAAATGTTAACCCCGTTCCAGCCTACAAGTTAAGAGGCCCACGAGTTAAAGGAGTTAATGAGTTAAGGCCTGGGATGGGCCACGACTTAAGGTGTTTAACGGCTCAGGAAGGATCTACGACTCAGGAAGCCTCACGACTCAACGAGTCACCGACTCAACAAGTTAACGACCTAAAGCTCAAAGCGACTTAAAGGGTTACGACTCAACAACCCAAGGAGAGATTGTACGATTTGAAGGAGCAGAGTGGCTTAACTAGTTAACGGCTCACAAGGCAGACCGACTCAATGCATTACCGACTCATCAAAGCTAACGCCTCGGCGACTCAACAAGTCCACGACTCATCATAAGAAACGACTCAAGAGGATTGACGACCTAAGAAATGACTTAATGACTCATAACTCAGGATGACTCGTCCGCGACTTAAAGCCACTGAGTCGTATTCCATTGCCACAATGCCTATCCCAATGAGAATTGGCTCGCCAACGACTCAGGACTTGGCTTAGAATCCAGCAAAAGAATGGGCTAGTGAGAAGACCAAATGCTTAATCAGATAAGCCGGCCACGACTCAACTTGACTCGGCCACGGCTTAGCCTGAGTCGGTCACGACTCAGGACTTGGGCGAAAAATTCCTATCCAGATTTGCCTATAAATACATGGCCACCCCCAACATTCAAGGGACTTTTTGGCTCATTCATTTCAAGCGCCGTTACTCTGCTGCATTCTGAACTACTTCAACACCTTCAAGGAACTTCACGAAGAAATCAAACATGTCTAACATGTGTTCAAAGATTTGGATCGACATTGAAGTTTAGGCTACTTGTTCTAAGTCACTTGAAACTCAAAGTGTGTTGTAATCAAAGTGTAACTGCATTGACTTGTAATCAAATCGTCAATAAAGATATTCAAAGTGGACGTAGCCTCTCTCTGAAGCCGAACCACTATAAAATTGCTGTTGTTTACTGCTTTTTCACTATTATATGCTTATAATCTGTTCCCGAGCTATCGGGTGGTGCTTTCACAATCTCACTTCATACACCAGGGTGTTAGCGTTCAAATCTTAGCGTTAACACCGGAAAAGGACCTCTGTGTCGTATAACCCATTCCGAATAGTGATATGTCGAAATGGATTGCATTTGAAGACCGTGTTGAAGACCGAATATTTTGAAAACGGAAGGATTACCATCGAATGTCTCTACATCGGCTGATCTCCGGTATAGAGATTTTATCACCCTTTGTGATGGAAGTCCGGACGTGATTAGTGAATATCCGGATTGCAAGTGCGTTCGGTTCTGTTCGACCTCGGAACAGACTTGTATGGCTGTTTGTCTAACGTTACATTTTGAGATCTAAAGCTGGGTTCTATCAAATACAATTATGTTGGTGGCAGAGAATTTATTCTCTTAGCTTAACACCATTCTCTGAGATGTACGAGCTCAGAGGTTATGTAGTTGATGGTTACTAGTGATACATTCCCAATTTGGTAATGTGGCATACGAAGTTCTGCTGATCATTTATTGATCGAAGCATGGCTTTGTGAAAATCGTAGCTTTGTGGACGAGACTTCGTCGGACCTCACACCCCGGAATGGTCGAAACAGGAAGAATGCAGCAAGGTTTTAGGGGATAGCGCCCCTTAGGGTATGTTCATTTCCTTCTGGATAAAGGTGCTATCATGGTATGGAGCCCAGATACTTAACCTATGTTGTTGCTGCAAATTTATTACCTTGTGGTTGTTGGTATTGAGGATCCTCAGATAAAGGTTGTTTACAACCAGGGGATGGCATACTCGTGTCAGTAGTTACCTACTTTTGCAGAGGTAACCCGGCCTTGTGCTGGCACAGATCCGGTTAGGTTCTCGGGGCGTCCCTCCAGAGGTGTACCCATGTGGCAATGGGAATTTCCTTGGGCTGACCATTTGTTGGAAATCCAAAGAAACAATACGAGCCTTGTACGGTTTTAGTTGTAGAACCTACCATCTAATATGGTAGCTATAGTAGGCATACTATAATGGTACCTATGCTGGCTAAGATTAATATTATACTTTCGAAATGTTTTCATCACTATGCACTAATAATAATATCAAAAATGTTTTGTTTTGCGCAGTAAGCATGTTTGACGATCATAAGGAGAAATCTCCTCTAATTCTGCGTTTGCATTGTGTGTGTGGCGGGAGTCCTTATGATAGTTTCATTTTCCAAAAGCATTGCAGATATTTTTTTCCACATCCTTTGTTGTTGTTTTAAAGATAAACAATTGTTTTAAGTTCTCACACCAGTCCCATGACTGACCTGGAGTTTATTGTTCCCTTCCTAAACTCTGGGTGCCCATCGTTTTCCACATGGGCAGCCTAGAGTCAGGTTATCAGGTCATTCTGGATTTCAAGATGTTGTGGTGCTCAGGTGGCGAGCTGGATGGCGAGACGTATCACTTGTATATGACATTATCTTTTCCGCTGTGTATTCACTTGTAAGGACAAGTTTATATGGCTGTCTAGTTTTGTTGTGTTGTGTATTGACTCTGATGATGTAATGTATAAAATGTACAGTTCTTTTGATTTAAAGATTATTCATTTATCTATAATATGTTGTTCCGCTGCGAATGTGAGATTCTAATATTGTTTCTGTTGCTTCTTCTTTCTTAATTCTTCTACCTCTTCTTCTTAAACCCTAACAGTTCGGTTTTCCGGCATTCAATTATGCGGCATTTGATACATTGGTCATATTAATGTCGATTTTCGAAAGTCGATGAATCGGGTCTTTACATGATTTTCAAAAGATTTAAATTCAATCACCAAAAATCAATTCCCAAATGGATTTCAAATTTTATTTCCTTTTTTAAAAAAATTCCTTTTAAAGATAACAAATTCTTATATTTTCCAAACTCTTTAAAATCCGTATTTTGAATAAATTTTTCAACCTTTGAATAATATTACCCAAAATCCATTTATTAAAGCTTTTTCCATATTTTGAAATTTTATTCAATAAGATTAAAATAAAACTTTATTATTCTAGAATTCTTCTTTTAAATTTATCCAATTCTCAAAAATAAATTCAAATATAAACTTTCAACCTGAATTTTCGAAAATCAAATTTATATTTATTTCTGGTATCTAACGATACTGTAACGACCTGTGTAAATTCGATGTTTAAAATGAATTAAATTAATAAGATTTTTATTTAAATTTAGGAAGGAAGAAAAATCTTATTTATTTATATGAAAGAGAATGTTGAAATTTGATGTATCAAGGGTAATAAAAAATTTACAAATTAAATTATATATTGCAATTAATAGAAATAGTGGAAATTGTGCATTTGATATAAAGTTGAATAAGTAAATTAAGGCAAGTATTGCATTTGTCAATGGAATAAAATATTGATTTATGGAAATTGAATGTAAACGGAGGTAATAAAGTAATGCGGGGCAATAAATAACGTAACTAGTACAATTCCTTTTATTTGTAAACTATTGTAAGGTGTTAATTAATTGAAATATGAAAATTTGGAAATAGATTCAAAATTTATGTTAGATAAATGAATTGCAATAATTAAAGTTAGTAATTAATGGGTTAAAGGGAATACCAGTTTATTCATAAAGTGGATATAAGTGAATGTAACAAAATAAATAGGAAACGCTAGTTATTCATAAGTGATGGTTGATGGAAAAGGAATAATTAATTGAATTTAGAATCTTAATTTGTATGTGTGCATATATTTATAATGGAATAAAAAAGGGCAAAATAATCATATACAAGTATATAAAAGTTATACTAGTGGGTTACTAGAAAATTCACTCATTTATAAAGATAATTAGGCAATTAGGTGTGTTGATGATATAAACGTTACTAATTATTATCGTAGTAACGGAAGTGTAAATGAAGTGCAACTGTAGAAATTTAAGCTAAATATTAACAATTTAAAATGAATTGTCAATTTTATGGAGCACCATAAATTTGTCATACTAAACTAAGAACTGAATATAAGGAAACAAGGGCAAATAGAAATCAATCAATGAATGTATATAGATTGTAAGCATATATTAAAGTACCTGTTTAATTAGTTGATGGAAATATAAATTGCAATGAATGTTAATACGATAAATAAAGGTTACATTAATATGAGAAGTAATACCATGTTTAGTAGTTGTTAATATAGAGTATGTTAAGACTTAGAAATTGAATTTTGAATCAATTGAAGAATATTTTTTTTACGATAATATTAATTAAGGGATATTTGGAAATAACGTCAACGGTATTCATAATAGAACTAGTTGGGGAATTTGAGGAATGGAAGAAAAGAGCTATTAATGTAAACTTAATAAATTGGAATTAAATGAACTTTAATGTATATTAATGAGAATTCACGATATAACTAAAGGTGTGAATGTAATAAATACAAACCCATGTGAATTGTAACTATGAGATGACAATCTAGTGAATAACAGGATCTAAAAACTAAATAAATAAATTCCTTGGGAATTTAAGTTTTAATTTCTGGATAAATTGAAAATGTGGTTTAATATGGTAAATTTTGAATTTTTCAATGATAAATTGATGTAGGAAGTGGGTTAAAGGATTCTAAATTTACCAAGTAGTCCAAACTGACAAAATTTGCAAATAATTAAAGTTGAATTGTAAATTCGATTTGATTAACTTTTTATTAAATTATTTGGAATTTAAAATTGTAATAATAGGATAAATTGCAATTAAATGTAATTTAATTTATACGTAAATTAAAATTTAGTCAAAATTGGTGGATATTAGGAACCAAGACTTAAAAGCAAGGTTAGCTACATCCTTATTGTAATAAGACTCGAATAACAAGGGTTAAGAATTTAATAATTTGATTTTGGAGTTTATTTTATAATTTCAAAATTTAAATAAATATTGAAATTAAGGTTAACATTTCAATTTATGAATTGATCAACTCAAAATTTACATTTTTAAATTTGTTCAAATCATTGTAAATGTTTGAGAATCATAGAGTGATAAAGATTTGCAAATTTCGGAATTTAAACGCAAAATTTGATTTTTATTTTTTTAATTTATTTAATTAATATAAAAATAGCCTTTTTGGCCACTGACTTGGATTTCGACGAAACCAATTTCATCGGATCCGTAACGGTGAATTATTGTAGGATTTCAAGTTTCGCAACGATTGGACTTATCGTTTGATCGTACGGACTCGAAACGCCTTGATATCGAAATCGAAATCAATTGAAATCAATTTGAAACTATTGATTTTAGCATAACTTCTCCATATGATGGAATTTGGACTTGAAACCTTTTCCATTGCGTTTGAAATATTTTAAAACACATATTTTGGTATATGGGTTTACCCAATATTGTTTCGGGGTTAGAACGTGCTTTTCGGGCCATAGATTGTTCAACACGTTTATTTATCTGGTCCATCTACTCTATATTCCACCCTACCTATAAATACCCTGTTATAAACCCTAATTTCTCCTCATTCTCATTTGTTTGTACGTACCTTATTTCTCAACTCCTCGTCCCAATGGCAGACAAAACCTAATTCCCAAATTCCAAAAAATAATCAATTTCAAAAAAAAAAATGCGTATCTGCAGCAGCTTCTGGTCACGCTTCGGGTTTCAAAGGAGAAAACCCTAGAGCAACTTCGAGTCAGAAAGAAAATGACTCTGGTCGCTCCAAGTCGTTTTGGTGAAAACTCCAAGCAAGCACCGGGGATTTGAAGCGGCGCACGGAAGTCGAACTCGAAGTCGACCCAGGACCAGAATTTTCCATTTTTCATAACTTTTGCATACGAGCTCGGATTCACGCGCGGTTTGTTTTGTTGGGATTGTATCGGAATTTCTGACGTTTTGGCACTTGTTTGGATGAATTTGGAGACCGTCGAATTTTTGTGTTTAAATCGGATTTAAATTCGGTTTAAATTCAAAAGATGAGTGTTTTAACCCACTCACAACTTCTAAATTTTCTTGTGTTTGTTAAATTAATTTTAAGTATGAGTAGAAATTTGTTTATGACTGTTTGACATGTTTTATTTATTATCTTTGTTAAATCGCATTTATTTAATTTAACTGTTAATTAATTTTATTTTTGCATATAAATTGACAGTTAAAATTTATTTATTTTCATATTAACTGCTAGTTAAACAGTTATTAAATTTATTTTGAATATAAACTATTAAGTTAATAACTGTCATTTATTTCCTGTTATATTGCATATGCTATATATTGATGTTTGTTTAAATTGACGATGTTGAAATAAATTGATGATGATTGATTTTAATTGGTTAATGATTGATATTGGATGAATGGATGATGTATTCTATCTTATATAAACTGCAAGTCATCATGCATTTTCATTTCATTCGGGATTGCGGTTTGAAATGATATACAACCGCAATTTTATTTTAAATTATGGATTGAAATGATAAACATCTGTATCACTTGACCATAGGGTAGAAAATTTTATAAAGGCACCGTGGTATATATATAAAATTATTTTTTGAAATGATTTTCTATGGTTTTGTAAAGCTATATATATGGTTTATGGGATATTGATTTGGTTATTGATAAAGGTTATTTATACATAGTAATTTCCGATTTTTAAGCTTTGTATAAATTTGATTTGAAGTATAAAATAAAGTTTGATTTTTAAGACCAAATACGATTAGGCATTTATTTAAAATTTAATTTCTTTAAGTTCTATTGACTTAAATGATAATAAGGTTGGAAGATGAATATTAAGTTAAATTGGAATTAAATAAAAAGTTAGAATTTCTAAAGGATATGATTTTTATAACTTGATATTTGTGTAGAGTGATTTAAATGAATATCAGGTTGATTTAAATGAAAATTGAAAGATTTTCCAGTTATATGAAGTTAAAGGTTTTCTTAAATTATATTGAATTCATTAAGTAAATATTTCGAGTCTAAATAATAAGTAATTGAATTTAATATATATGGGATTGTCAAATGTGTTTGTCTTTGAAATGGTGAAATATTTAAAGTTTTGAAACATAAGAATTGAAATGGTATTTGGTAGTTTAAATCGATATTTGAAATTGATTTGTGAAATCTAAAGAAGCTATTTTGTTTTATAAAAGTAATTTAATACTTAACTATTTAAGAGATGGAAACTTGTTTCAAGTTTATGATTTTCAAGGTAGTATAATTTGAAAATATTATATTCAAGAGTTTTGATTTCTAAATATTTTACTTTGAAAACCCTATGATTTTGGAAAAGAATATATATTGGAAAATAAAATGACATTATATTGGTTTGGGTCAAAATGATATCGTATTCATTTGGGGTTTTAAAAAAAATATAAATGATATCGTATTTATATGGTTTTGAAATAGATGTTTTATTCTGGTTTTGAAAGTATAATTATTTTTAAATGACCGCGGTGTTATGGTAACGTTTGGTTGTTGAAGAGACCGGGATCAGAAGTTGTCATACTCTCTGCCAACTCCGAAAACCACTTTAACAACCGTGTACGCGGTGGAGATTCCAGAATGAAGTAGGTTGGTGGCAGCGTTTCCTGTAAGGTAATTACGTGGACCCAACTCCCGTGAGTTGGCATAAGGTGGCTAAAACAGGAGCGATTCTCGGGCCAATGAGGTCATTCCTCTGATCGAACGCACTCCTTCGATACTATACTCTGACTTTGGATTGATTCGGTGGCCACTATTGATTTCTTTGATTTTTGGGGGTGTTAGTTCGAGGTGGGCGGTAGCTGCGGCTACGCGTTACCACCAGCCCGGATGCGTAATTGGTATATCTACCCTGGCATTGCCTAGTTGTGCTGTATCACCTACCCTAGCGCGCCTTATACGATTTTGGTTTTGTACCAAACCTATGGAGTGCCCTCTGACGACGCCCGGTACGAGGGAGATTACGGTACTGTATAGACTATGGGAATATATAAATGTGTTAAGGTGGAAAATGTAAAGCCTTAACGCTATTTAAAAGTAAGTTTATTTTACAATTAGACACTATTATATAGAGAAATATACTATATAGTAAATAGTTTAACGGATCCTTAGGAGATGTAAATCCCGAGCATCTCTTGAGTTACTGCACTCATATCTATTTCTGTTAATTTAACTCACATAAGATCTTTTAGTTTTGACTCGAGTGTTTTTGTCTTTTCAAATTCGCTCGGGTCAGTCCGAGCGTTTCAGGAGTTGAAGATTTAGCTCTGGAGGACGAAGACGAAGATGTATATTATTATTATTATTTATATTATTGCACTTCACTCATACTGTTCCGCTGCATTGTTATATGGTATGTGAACTCTGATATTTATTGTATACAGAAGAAGCAAATGTTTTGTAAACAGTTTCATCAACTATATATTGATTATTATATTTTATCCTTCCGCTATGAGATTTTGTTTCTTTTTATTTCTTTCTTGTTTTTCTTATTTATCCCATAACAATCCGCCCTTACGTATGGTTTGAATTGGCACGTGTGTCTGTTTAAAGCGTGCGAAAAGGCGGATGTTACAGATACAAAAATATATTCGGCTAAATTTATCCATCAACGATTTCAATCGCAAAGATAATCACATGGAGATTAAAAAATTCAACACACAACATTGAAACAAATTCAATTATTTGAGGAACCTAGTTGGATCCCTCCAACCTGTTTCCCTGCATCCACAGCTGTTAGCACAATACCAATCTCGTTTCAAGACGGGATATCGCGGTATATGGGTTTATAAATATTATCCGCTATTATGCGGCGCAATAGGGTCTCATCCGCTATATAATGCTGGAAATCAACTCCAAGTACATATATATTACCAATTTCACATCGAGGTGGAATATCGCGGTATATGGGTTTAATATAATAACCTCCGCTTAATATACGGCGTATAGGGTCTATTTCAATACAACCAATAACAATCATCATTCAATCACACAATCAAGCAATTTTAAATTTAACTATTTAAAATTTAAATCGAAATACAATTCGATTGAGTGAGAAGTTCTCACCTTTTTTCTTTAATTTGCAGTCCATTCTCATTCTCGACTAGTTTCTCCACTTTAAACCTTGTATAAACAATTTTTATACAATTTAGTAATATTCGAAAAAATCGAACAACCAATTATCGTTTAATGGTTTTAATTCAACTAATAATTTCAATTCTAACTAGTTATTTAGTTTTAACTGATAAATTTTCCTTTTAAAAGATCTACATACTTATAAAAAATAGATTTCAACAAATTTTACTTATATAAAATCCTTCAATATTAAAAATTCCTTACTGTATATTTTTTTCTTTGCTTTCTGTTTCTATTCCAACTGAAAATAAATTTAAACAAATTTCCTAACTTATAATTAAGTCGATATATAATCTTAATCACCTTACTGTTGTAATTACCTCACTGCTCGATAAAGGCCTCGCGATAGCAAAACCCTAGCCGATCCAATCGACCTTGTCGCAACTACGCCCTGCCGCATCAGGTCGTCGCCTCCCCCAAACTACCGAACCACCTCGAATACGCACACAAACGGCAAGTGACGAGACCATTGTGTCGATGCCCAGATTCACGCGTTCAATTTCGAATCGAACAAAAATCTACCGCGTTCGTGAATGCCCCAAAATCGATGACCATAAGTCATCGCTTGCATCCTCACACGCGTGAGCTCACTCGCCACTGACCCTAGCAAAACGAGCTTCTCTGCCAAGGAAAATCGAGCATCCATTGAGTTCAATTTGAAATTCCTTCGCTAAAACTCGAAGTCGTCGTTCGTTTGGTCGAGCTCCTCGATTTCTATAAATTGAATTTGTGGGAAGAGGAATTAAAAGTAGCGGCCATGGCTGTTTATTTTTGAATGATAGGATTTGTTTTGAAAATCGATTTTAAACTCTCTCAGGCTTCGGCGATTTATTTTTCTTTTGAAGAGGCTGTAAAAATTTTAACAAAAATAGTGGTTCCCGTTGGTTTTAATAGAAGGAGAAGGGAAACATGATTCGATGTTTGCATGCTTAAGGCTAATTGCTACAGTGCTCGAGAGATGACAGAAACGCAGCTGATGGGAAAAGAAACGGCTGATAGTGACCAGAGTATAAAAATATATATTTAAGTTAAATTCAAATCGTCTCGATAAACACAACACGAAATCTGACTTCCTATCGAGGCGTGTCGCTAGGCATTCATAACGTTATACCCTGTAACGACCCGTAAATTTTCGGTAATTAAAATAGCTAATTTAATAAGATTTCATGATTTAATGTTAGAAAAAAAATTTGTAATTCGTTTGTAATAATAATAACTGGAATGAATTGCAACAATAATTATCCAAGTAATGAAAATAAAAGCTACTTAGTGAATGCCTTTGCAATCAATAGTTGAATAGGATAATAAATGTTGAATTTATTGGGTAAAATGGAGTAATTGATTGATAAGTAAAATCTATTTAAAATCAAATATTGAATATTGAACAGGTAAATTGTTTAAATTAAATATTTAAAACTTATTGAATAATCGAATAACTGTAAAATGAAAACAGTGTTCTAAATTGTGAATTGGTTTTAAAAGTTGAATCTTATAAGTTCAATTTCAATATTTCAAAAGATAATGAATTATTGGATAAGCGAAATTGTTTAAATTTAATATTTGGAATTTACTGAATAATTTAATAATGGGAATTGAATAACCGTATAATGGAAATGGTTGTTCTATAATTTTAATTCATTTCAAAAGTTAAATTTTAAGTTCGTTTTGAATATTTCAAAAGATAGTGATTTAAGAATAATCAAATTTGTTTAAATCTAATATCACAAATGTTTGAATAATTAAATTCCGGATTTGATATGATTAATTTGATATTGAAATTTAATATATGAAAATAGAGTGAATAATTGAAAATTTGATTTAATATGATTCTAATTGGTTTCCAAAGTGAATGTAAGTTATATCGGGATTATAATAGAGTTAATAAGATTTTAAAATTGGAATGTATTAGGTAATTGAATAACGGGTTTAATATGATTAAAAATGATTTGTAAAATTTTATTTTATCGTATTAAAGTTAGAATGTGGTTATAGAACTTTCAAAATCTAATTAAGAGTTTATTTGTGAAATTGAATATTTTAATATTTAAATCGACTAGTGAAATTAGCCATTTTTCGAACAGTCTCAGAATTGGACGAAACTAGTTCCATTAGATCCGTAATAGTTTGTTATTATCAGATTTCAATTTTCGTGGCAATCGGAGTTTTCGTTTGACCATGGCAGCTCGAAATGCATCGAAATTGTTTTTACTATTTAATTGACGAGTTAAAATAGTCATTTTTCAAATAGTCTCGGATTTTGACGAAACAGTTTCATCGGATCCGTAATGTGATATTATTGTATGGTTTCAAATTTCAAGTCAATTGGATTTACCGTTTGTCCGGGGCGAGCCAAAACGCCTAGAAATTTAGTTAACCGATTTAGTTTAAAATCGATCGTTTGTTGCTGTAACTCGCACAGATGATCAAATTGGCTCCCGAAACCTATTCCATTATGTCTGGAACGCGGGATAAACCCTAGGAACGTCAGTTATCGCACGAAATTCGGAGTTTGGAAAAGCCGAATGAATAGTATTCGTCGTTTCCTATAAATAGCCCCTTTATTCACAAATTAAAAATAAAAAAGGGGTTAGGGTTCTCATGGCCGGCCCCCACTAACATATTTTATGGCTAGAAATTCGTTCTCTTTTCTCCTTAATCTCTTTCAATCCGTGAACAATTAGCAAAAGTCATTAACTGCAAACTTGAAGAGCACGAGGAGATCTTCACATCCATACGGATATGATAGGGTTTCGAGTATCGTACGAAAGTGATTTGGGGCGCGTTCATCTTCAGTTGGCACGTTTTTCGAGAGAGAAGGGGGGCCGAGTTCACCATGGTTGTGGCCGAAGGTAGAGGGGTAGATGAGCTTCCATTTGGCGCTAGCTGATCAACTTCTCGTCGAGCGTGGTGGTGGCAATTTCCAATCCTAGTTACTTGATATGGGTTTCTTGTTCGTACATACTTACTGGAGCGTGAACGCGATGTGGAAGAAGGTAGCATCGGCCGAGATTGGATGTAGCATGATCTAACGGCTCTGATCTAGTGAGGTTGTAAATTAAGATAAAATAAATATAAATTGTTTTATATTTTAAATCGTACGATCTTTAAAAATTGATAACTCTTTCATACGAGGTCGAAATTGCACGAAACCAATTGCGCTGGAATCGTATGGACGAGCACAACGCTATGGATTTGGATTGGATTCGTTTGGATCTAGTGGAAATTTCGGATAAAATTAAACGCTCGTTTAATTTTATTCGAAATAAAACGTTGGAACTTCATTTAAATCAAGGTGAGTGTTTTATAACGCTCACAACGTACTAAATATCTTTATGCTATTTAAATTTGATATTATGAAGTGATATGAATTTTATTAGTCATTGCTTGATAGAATTTAATTGTCATATAGATTGTCATTTGAATTAACCGTTGAAAATTAAGTTGACAGTTAAATTGAAATTGAAATTGAATTGCGATTAAATTACCTAACATTGATAACTATGAATTGCCATGAATTGTATTGCCTATGAGATGATGTATGTCGATGGATGTTATTGGTTGATAGTTAAATGTTTGGATGTTTATTTGCTTGTATATACTATTATGCATACATATGACACTGTGATTTGATTTAAGTGATATATATTCATCCTTGACATTTAACTGAAATAAATAATTACTCGGCCGTAGGATAGAAAATTATATACGGACACCGAATTGGCTAAATTAATAGTTTTTTAAAATTATTGATTTGAAATTTATTTAAATGTTTGGATTTAAAAGTTATAAATAGAACTTAATTTATAGAAATCGAATTTATCGAAAAATTGAGTTTGGAATGTTGAAATAAATTTTGATTAAAAGAAATTGTTAAATAATTTAAGTTGAGACTTTGAAATTTAAATTTTGGATATGATTGTATTTCGAAACTTTATTTGTTTTTAAGATTGAACATTATTTCAAGCTTTTAGTATTACTAAGTAAAAACGATATAAAAAGATATTTCGAAATTGAGCTTGAAATTGAATCATATTTGTAATTGGGTTTTTAAAATTGAATATGGAAAGAAATTTTGTTAAGTGTTATAAATTGATATTTTGGAAAAATAAAGCTCCGAATCGATATAAATTGAAATTGAATTAATTGAAAGTGAATATAAAATTGAATAAATTTGAAGTCAAAGTTGACATTGATTTGAATTGAAATCGAAATTGAATCGGTAGAATGGAAATTGAAATTGATTTGAATTGGGAAGTTATAATTGAAATGGTTTGGTTTTGAAGCTGTTTATTTTGTTTTCCAATTACTCAGTTATATAAACCATTTTTGAATACTTAAACTATTTTGATCTATTTTAAATCTACTTAACCCAATTTAAATTATTTTTAAATAATTTATCTATTTTAAATACATTGTAAGACTTTAAGTGTTTTAACTACTTTAATTATTTAAACTACTTTTAAAACTACTTAAAACTATTTTTCAAAAATTTCAAGTTGGTCAATAAGGTGAAATGTTTATGTTTAAATCTTGAATTTAAATACGAATTGGGTTAAATGAAGTTGCAACCTAAATTGAAATCCGAAATGATCTTCAAATCGAAATGAGATATTGAGGCGAGAAATGATTTGTGAAAAGGAACCTTATATTTTGAATGGCTGTAACGATATTTGAAATGGATTAAATTTTGAAGCGAATATGATATTTTGATATCAATTATGAATCGATTTGAAATGTAAAAGAGCCAACGGTGTAATAATACGTAGTTATTAAAGAGACCGGGATCGGATATGGACATACTCTCTGTCAATACCGAAAACCACTTTAATAACTATTATACACGAAGTGTTGATCCAGAATGAAGTGGAAGGTTTGGTGAACGCGTTGACTGAAGAAAGAGAACGATATTGGATGACCCCTGACATGACTAAAACAGAAGCCGCGCCGGGCCATTGAGGTTCGCCATCTCTAGCGGACACACTTCTTCGATACCATATCTATTACATTTGTGATGCGATTTGGGTGCACCCCTTGATTTGGGAGTGTTGTTTCGCGGTGTTGGGATAGCTGCTGGCTATGCTCAACATTAGTCCGGATCACGCAACAACTATTATCCTAGTTGGTATCGCCTCATGTACCTTGTCATACTGATTATTCTATTCACGACCACTACGTTATGTTTTGTGTTATACCTATGCGGTACCCTCTGATAACCACCAGTTTACGGTGGGGCTTACGGCGCTGTATAGACTATGGCATTATAAAAATGTGTTAAGGGGGATTATGGTAACGCCTTAACGCTATTTTGATACTTTATGTTACTGATAGGCATTATCTATTTAGCGTACATTACTATATAGTAGATAGTTTAACGGATCCTTGAGAGATGGAAAATCCCTTAACATCTCTTGAGTTATTGCACGCACGTTGACACTGGATAGGAGATGTCAAAACCCCGTAAACATCTCTGACGCCATTCCACTCATATTTATTTACGATTGATTTAACTTTCATAAGGATATTTAGTCCTGACTCGAGTGTTTTGTCTTTTCATTACGCTCGGGTCAATCCTGAGTTTTTTCAGATTTTTGAAGATCTATTTTGGAGGATGAAGACGAAGATTTGGTATACTATTACTATTATTACCCTTGCATCATGCTATCTGCTGCATTATTTTAATTGTTCTGTTGTATATGTATAACTCTGATAAATGTTGTATAAATAATTGTCAAAGTATAGTAAACAGCTTCATGAACTGTTTATTTGACTATTATATTTTATCGTTCCGCTGCGAGATTCTGTGTTGTTTCATTTCCTTTATTTCTCATTCTTTTCTTTTCTTATTTACCCGAATAACCATCCGCCCTTTTTAATGGTTTGGAATCGGCATGTGTATTTGATCGTCGGTTTAAACTGTCCAAAGAGGCGGGTCGTTACAGTTGGTATCAGAGCTTTGGTTTAGCGATAACCTTAGCTCTGTGGGGTCTGACTCTTTATAAATAGGGTAGTTATACCCTATGATGAGTCGCTGAGTGAATATATATATGAGGGAGCGTATTTGTTAGTGATATAAAATGTTTTATATTGTGTCGGTTGATTTGTTGAGTGGCTTATGGATTCTGGTCAATACGAGTAATTAACGTCATTGATAGGGATCTCTAAACACTTAAACAGAACAGTTCGACATAGTATTGTTTTGAAATTGGGTAATGAAATAATTTTACTCTATTTGTATTTTATATATAAAGAAAAAAAATTAGAAATTATTGTGACCTATCAAGCTTACCTGGTTGGTAGGAATTAAAATATTGGTTATTATCATTAATTGGATATTGTAATTTAATAAATAACGTGAATTGCAAAATGAACAATGATAAAACACTTTGGAAGATTTTAAGAAAGAAAATCATATAAGAATATTTTATAAAGGTGACTTATAAATTAAAATAGATTTAAATTGGAAATATTGAATTTAAGACCTGGAGATTTTGAAAAATGGTTTTCAAAGCTTTGAAGAAATATATAGTAATATTAGTTGGAATTTATTTATGGAAGTATTTTGAAAGGATTTTAAGAAGGAATAAAATTCAGTACTCCTCTCTTATGTCGCTGGAAAATAATTTCGGTGAAGACTGCGCAGCATCATCGACGTTCATTTTCGAGTCTCAAAGTGGGGGAGACTTCTAAAAAGCTTTGCTTTTCTTCGAAATTAGTTTGGGTAAATGGGTTTTGGTTTAAACTCTAAAGGTATGATTTGTTATATATAAAAAAAGATATAAGTGTGTATGTTTATTTCAAACGATTTGAAAAGAACCGGGCATTTAAATTTCTAATTTATGTTAATTAGTAATTTTCAAATGAAATGTGAATAACCAGAATTTATAAAATAAGAGGATTAAGATATCTAAGCTTATTGTTTTGGGAAAACTTTAAAGTTGAAAGGTAAAGAGGATATAAACAAATTAAATTTGTGAACATTCTAATTAAGTAAAATGAAATTCTATAAATTTGTATAATACCAAAATTACATTCTGATAACATATAACAAGTCTTACCAAATGTTAAAAGTTAAAATGATGTTTTGGATATGTAATGAGATATTGTATAAATAAACAGAACTTGAAAGTGATTGAAATATACAAGTAAGGAAAACTCAAAAAGGAATTAAAATGTATATAAATGGAAAGTTTGGTTGTGATAAAAATGTTATAAACTTAAATATAACATGAAATGATGAATGGATAAATGGAACAAGTAAGTGAACTTAAGAAAGAAGATAAATGAATCGTATTATATCTTTGTAAACTGGTTATAGAAAATAAATATAAATTGCAAAGGGATTGTAAAAAAATTGAATTTGTAACTGTTGAGATAACTATAAACTAAGAAAAGTCATATATAAGAAGTTAGACTTTTATGGAATGACTATAAATTAAAGTGATGATTAATAAAATGTTCTGCATTAATAAAATGTTCCGCAAATAAATTGGTTATTAACTGAAACTGAATATGAAGTAAATGCAAACAAAAGAATTTTGTATAGCTAAGAATCAATGGGGAAAGGAAATTGAGTTTAATTAAATTATATAGAATGTTTAAAATGAACTTGAGTAAGCAAATTCTTTGATATGGTGTTTAAGAAAAAATAATGTTAAAGAATATGCTATGTAAAGAAATGAATATACGAACTGAATAATGGATTGTGAGTAATTAAGTGAAAAAAAATAGAAGTCAATAGAATAATTTAGTATAGATAAATTGGATAGAAATCCATTGGAAGGTAATACGTGAGATTGTACGTATATTATTTTATTCGCATAATGATTTGATCCAAATTTGAGCACAAAATTTCGAGATGATTTATATCGATCCAAGTTAGGATTTTCCACTCGATTCTCGACGGCGAACCCTGGATATGGATTTTTAATTTGATTCTGGAATTCTCTATCATAGTTTATGGCTATGCAAGGAGAGTAATATTTTCCAGTCAAGGAACCAAATCCGAGTCCGCACTTGAGAGTCGGGTGAATGATACTAGTGGGAAGTGAAATTGTGTGATCGAATAGGCGATTAGATTGATATTGCTCACGGATGATATATGTACGGTTTACGAACTTAATTAAAGTTAATATTGAAAATTTAAGATGCCAAATATAAAATGATTCTTTTAAAATTATATAACAGGATATGTATATAAAAGAGATAAACCAAATTGAATGTAAAATTAATAATTTGGTTATGTTGGGTATGATTTGGTTGTTATATGATTGTTAGTTTATTGTATATAATTCATTAAGTGTTAATGAAATTGCTATAAATCATTGAAATCAAATTAGAAGTTAAATGAATTTAATTTGATTCAAATTGGAAGTGGACTAATGTAAACATAAATTAGTGAATGTTAACTAATTGAATTGAGAATGAATGTTAGAAAAATCTAACGTTAATAAATCAACTGTGATTAAAATTGAAAACCAAGTCAATAAATATTAATGAGAAGTGAACTTATATTGATTGGTTATGGATTTGTTGGATGATAGTTGGATGATAATAGATTTGGTGGATGCATTTGTTGTTTTGTTGCATTTGTTATGTTGGAACATGTAGTTGTTATGTTGCTATATTGTGTATATTGATATTATTTTCATATATACATGTTTCTCATGGTTTGTTGAGTGTTTAGAAGGTGCGGATTGCGCTTGCTTCGCATTTGGAGCTCGCTTTCGCGCTTTATTAGCCGTATACGCTCGCTAATAATGTATAAGGTACATATCTCGGATTACATACCGTACTTTTACGCTTTTTTTCCTGCGGGATGCCTCATCACTTGATGAGATGTATATTTGTGATATATATACTGTCTTTTTTTTTCCGATCGAGCCGCGCAAAGGAGACTCTGCCAAAATTTTCAGTAAAATCCGGGTGTTAGAAAATTTTTCAAGTTATAAATTTTTTTTATAACTTGTTTTGATAACTAACTTTTAAAGTTAGAAAGCCGTTCAGGGTAACTTAGTGGAAGCGTAGTTATGACTTTACAAATGGAATTTCATTGTTTATATGCTGGTAACTTTGAATAAAATATATCTAATGTTGAATTCTAAACTTAGTTCCTTTTCCCTTCTTTTTCCTTTTCGGGGACGAAAAGTTTTGAGTGGGGGAGAGTGTAACGATCCGTAAATTTTCGATAATTAAAATAGCTAATTTAATAAGATTTCGTGATTTAATGTTAGAAAAAAAATTTGTAATTCGTTTGTAATAATAATAATTGGAATGAATTGCAACAATAATTATCCAAGTAATGCAAATAAAAGCTACTTAGTGAATGCCTTTGCAATCAATAGTTGAATGGGATAATAAATGTTGAATTCATTGGGTAAAATAGAGTAATTGATTGATAAGTAAAATCTATTTAAAATCAAATATTGAATATTGAACAGGTAAATTGTTTAAATTAAATATTTAAAACTTACTGAATAATTGAATAACTATAAAATGAAAATAGTGTTCTAAATTGTGAATTGGTTTTAAAAGTTGAATCTTATATGTTCAATTTCAATATTTCAAAAGATAATGAATTATTGGATAAGCGAAATTGTTTAAATTTAATATTTGGAATTTATTGAATAATTTAATAATGGGAATTGAATAACCGTATAATGGAAATGGTTGTTCTATAATTTTAATTCATTTCAAAAGTTAAATTTTAAGTTCGTTTTGAATATTTCAAAAGATAGCGATTTAAGAATAATCAAATTTGTTTAAATTTAATATCACAAATGTTTGAATAATTAAATTCCGGATTTGATATGATTAATTTGATATTGAAATTTAATATATGAAAATAGAGTGAATAATTGAAAATTTGATTTAATATGATTCTAATTGGTTTCCAAAGTGAATGTAAGTTATATTCGGATTATGATAGAGTTAATAAGATTTTAAAATTGGAATTTATTGAATAATTGAATAACGGATTTAATATGATTAAAAATGATTTGTAAAATTTTATTTTATCATATTAAAGTTAGAATGTGGTTATAGAACTTTCAAAATCGAATTAAGAGTTTATTTGTGAAATTGATTATTTTAATATTTAAATCGACTAGTGAAATTAGCCATTTTTTGAACAGTCTCAGAATTGGACGAAACTAGTTCCATTGGATCCGTAATAGTTTGTTATTATCGGATTTCAATTTTCGTAGCAATCGGAGTTTTCGTTTGACCGTGGCAGCTCGAAACGCATCGAAATTGTTTTTACTATTTAATTGACGAGTTAAAATAGTCATTTTTCAATCAGTCTCGGAATTCGACGAAACCAGTTTAATCGGATCCGTAATGTGATATTATTGTATGGTTTCAAATTTCAAGTCAATCGGATTTACCGTTTGTCCGGGGCGAGCCAAAACGCCTAGAAATTTAGTTAACCGATTTAATTTAAAATCGATCGTTTGTTGCTGTAACTCGCACAGATGATCAAATTGGCTCCCGAAACCTATTCCATTGTGTCCGGAACGTGGGATAAACTTTAGGAACGTCAGTTACCATGCGAAATTCGGTGTTTGGAAAAGCCGAATGAATAGTATTCGTCGTTTCCTATAAATAGCACCTTTATTCACAAATTAAAAATAAAAAAAGGGGTTAGGGTTCTCATGGCCGGCCTGCACTAACATATTCTATGGCCAGAAATTCGTTCTCTTTTCTCCTGAATCTCTTTCAATCCGTGAACAATTAGCAAAAGCCATTAACTGCAAACTTGAAGAGCACGAGGAGATCTTCACATCCATACAGATATGATAGGATTTTGAGTATCGTAGAAAAGGGATTTGGGGCGCGTTCGTCTTCGGTTGGCATGTTTTTCGAGAGAGAAGGGGGGGCCGAGTTCACCATGGTTGCGGCCGAAGGTAGAAGGGGAGATGAGCTTCCATTTGGCGCTAGCTGATCAACTTCTCGTCGAGCGTGGTGGTGGCAATTTCAAACCCTAGTTACTTGATATGGGTTTCTTGTTCGTGCAAACTTTCTGGAGCGTGAACGCGATGTGGAAGAAGGTAGCATCGGCTGAGATTGTAAGTAGCATGATCTAACGGCTCTGATCTAGTGAGGTTGTAAATTAAGATAGAATAAATATAAATTGTTTTATATTTTAAATCATACGATCTTTAAAAATTGATAACTCTTTCATACGAGGTCGAAAACGCACGAAACCAATTGCGCTAGAATCGTATAGATGAGAACTACGCTATGGATATGGATTAGAGTCGTTTGGAGCTTGTGGAAATTTCGGATAAAACTAAACGCTCGTTTAATTTTATTCGAAATAAAACGCTGGAACTTCATTGAAATCAAGGTGAGTGTTTTATAACGCTCACAACGTACTAAATATCTTTATGCTAGTTAAATTTGATATTATGAAGTGATATGAATTTTATTAGTCGTTGTTTGATAGAATTTAATTGTCATATAGATTGTCATTTGAGTTAACCGTTGAAAATTAAGTTGACAGTTAAATTGAAATTGAATTGCGATTAAATTACCTGACATTGATAACTATGAATTGCCATGAATTGTATTGCCTATGAGATGATGTATGTCGATGGATGTTATTGGTTGATAGTTAAATGTTTGGATGTTTATTTGCTTGTATATACTATTATGCATACATATGACACTGTGATTTGATTTAAGTGATATATATTCATCCTTGACATTTAATTGAAATAAATAATTACTTGGCCATAGGATGGAAAATTATATACGGACACCGAATTGGCTAAATTAATAGTTTTTTAAAATCGTTGATTTGAAATTTATTTAAATGTTTGGATTTAAAAGTTATAAATAGAACATAATTTATAGAAATCGAATTTATCGAAAAATTGAGTTTGGAATGTTGAAATAAATTTTGATTAAAAGAAATTGTTAAATAATTTAAGTTGAGACTTTGATATTTAAATTTTGGATATGATTGAATTTCGAAACTTTATTTGTTTTTAAGATTGAACGTTATTTCGAGCTTTGAGTATTACTAAGTAAAAACGATATAAAAAGATATTTCGAAATTGAGCTTGAAATTGAATCATATTTGTAATTGGGTTTTTAAATTTGAATATGGAAAGATAATTTTGTTAAGTGTTATAAATTGATATTTTGGAAAAATAAATCTCCGGATCGATATAAATTGAAATTGAATTAATTGAAAGTGAATATAAAATTGAATAAATTTGATGTCAAAGTTGACATTGATTTGAATTGAAATCGAAATTGAATCGGTAGAATGGAAATTGAAATTGATTTGAATTGGGAAGTTATAATTGAAATGGTTTGGTTTTGAAGCTGTTTATTTTGTTTTCCAAATTACTCAGTTATATAAGCCATTTTTGAATACTTAAACTATTTTGATCTATTTTAAATCTACTTAACCCATTTTAAATTATTTTAAACTAATTTATCTATTTTAAATACATTGTAAGACTTTAAGTGTTTTAACTACTTTAATTATTTAAACTACTTAAAACTATTTTTCTAAAATTTCAAGTTGGTCAATAAGGTGAAATGTTTATGTTTAAATCTTGAATTTAAATACGAATTGGGTTAAATGAAGTTGCAACCTAAATTGAAATCCGAAATGATCTTGAAATCGAAATGAGATATTGAGGCGAGAAATGATTTGTGAAAAGGAACCTTATATTTTGAATGGCTGTAACGATATTTGAAATGGATTAAATTTTGAAGCGAATATGATATTTTGATATCAATTATGAATCGATTTGAAATGTAAAAGAGCCAACGGTGTAATAATACGTAGTTATTAAAGAGACCGGGATCGGATATGGAAAAACTCTCTTTCGATACCGAAAACCACTTTAATAACTATTATACGCGAAGTGTTGATCCAGAATGAAGTGGATGGTTTGGTGAACGCGTTGACTGAAGAAAGAGAACAATATTGGATGACCCCTGACATGACTAAAACAGGAGCCGCGCTGGGCCATTGAGGTTCGCCATCTCTAGCGGACACACTTCTTCGATACCATATCTATTACATTTGTGATGCGATTTGGGTGCACCCCTTGATTTGGGAGTGTTGTTTCGCGGTGTTGGGGTAGCTGCTGGCTATGCTCAACATTAGTCCGGATCACGCAACAACTATTATCCTAGTTGGTATCGCCTCATGTACCTTGTCATACTGATTATTCTATTCACGACCACTACGTTATGTTTTGTGTTATACCTATGCGGTACCCTCTGATAACCACCAGTTTACGGTGGGGCTTACGGCGCTGTATAGACTATGGCATTATAAAAATGTGTTAAGGGGGATTATGGTAACGCCTTAACGCTATTTTGATACTTTATGTTACTGATAGGCATTATCTATTTAGCGTACATTACTATATAGTAGATAGTTTAACGGATCCTTGAGAGATGGAAAATCCCTTAACATCTCTTGAGTTATTGCACGCACGTTGACACTGGATAGGAGATGTCAAAACCCCGTAAACATCTCTGACGCCATTCCACTCATATTTATTTACGATTGATTTAACTTTCATAAGGATATTTAGTCCTGACTCGAGTGTTTTGTCTTTTCATTACGCTCGGGTCAATCCTGAGTTTTTTCAGATTTTTGAAGATCTATTTTGGAGGATGAAGACGAAGATTTGGTATACTATTACTATTATTACCCTTGCATCATGCTATCTGCTGCATTATTTTAATTGTTCTGTTGTATATGTATAACTCTGATAAATGTTGTATAAATAATTGTCAAAGTATAGTAAACAGCTTCATGAACTGTTTATTTGACTATTATATTTTATCGTTCCGCTGCGAGATTCTGTGTTGTTTCATTTCCTTTATTTCTCATTCTTTTCTTTTCTTATTTACCCGAATAACCATCCGCCCTTTTTAATGGTTTGGAATCGGCATGTGTATTTGATCGTCGGTTTAAACTGTCCAAAGAGGCGGGTCGTTACAGTTGGTATCAGAGCTTTGGTTTAGCGATAACCTTAGCTCTGTGGGGTCTGACTCTTTATAAATAGGGTAGTTATACCCTATGATGAGTCGCTGAGTGAATATATATATGAGGGAGCGTATTTGTTAGTGATATAAAATGTTTTATATTGTGTCGGTTGATTTGTTGAGTGGCTTATGGATTCTGGTCAATACGAGTAATTAACGTCATTGATAGGGATCTCTAAACACTTAAACAGAACAGTTCGACATAGTATTGTTTTGAAATTGGGTAATGAAATAATTTTACTCTATTTGTATTTTATATATAAAGAAAAAAAATTAGAAATTATTGTGACCTATCAAGCTTACCTGGTTGGTAGGAATTAAAATATTGGTTATTATCATTAATTGGATATTGTAATTTAATAAATAACGTGAATTGCAAAATGAACAATGATAAAACACTTTGGAAGATTTTAAGAAAGAAAATCATATAAGAATATTTTATAAAGGTGACTTATAAATTAAAATAGATTTAAATTGGAAATATTGAATTTAAGACCTGGAGATTTTGAAAAATGGTTTTCAAAGCTTTGAAGAAATATATAGTAATATTAGTTGGAAATTGTTTATGGAAGTATTTTGAAAGGATTTTAAGAAGGAATAAAATTCAGTACTCCTCTCTTATGTCGCTGGAAAATAATTTCGGTGAAGACTGCGCAGCATCATCGACGTTCATTTTCGAGTCTCAAAGTGGGGGAGACTTCTAAAAAGCTTTGCTTTTCTTCGAAATTAGTTTGGGTAAATGGGTTTTGGTTTAAACTCTAAAGGTATGATTTGTTATATATAAAAAAAGATATAAGTGTGTATGTTTATTTCAAACGATTTGAAAAGAACCGGGCATTTAAATTTCTAATTTATGTTAATTAGTAATTTTCAAATGAAATGTGAATAACCAGAATTTATAAAATAAGAGGATTAAGATATCTAAGCTTATTGTTTTGGGAAAACTTTAAAGTTGAAAGGTAAAGAGGATATAAACAAATTAAATTTGTGAACATTCTAATTAAGTAAAATGAAATTCTATAAATTTGTATAATACCAAAATTACATTCTGATAACATATAACAAGTCTTACCAAATGTTAAAAGTTAAAATGATGTTTTGGATATGTAATGAGATATTGTATAAATAAACAGAACTTGAAAGTGATTGAAATATACAAGTAAGGAAAACTCAAAAAGGAATTAAAATGTATATAAATGGAAAGTTTGGTTGTGATAAAAATGTTATAAACTTAAATATAACATGAAATGATGAATGGATAAATGGAACAAGTAAGTGAACTTAAGAAAGAAGATAAATGAATCGTATTATATCTTTGTAAACTGGTTATAGAAAATAAATATAAATTGCAAAGGGATTGTAAAAAAATTGAATTTGTAACTGTTGAGATAACTATAAACTAAGAAAAGTCATATATAAGAAGTTAGACTTTTATGGAATGACTATAAATTAAAGTGATGATTAATAAAATGTTCTGCATTAATAAAATGTTCCGCAAATAAATTGGTTATTAACTGAAACTGAATATGAAGTAAATGCAAACAAAAGAATTTTGTATAGCTAAGAATCAATGGGGAAAGGAAATTGAGTTTAATTAAATTATATAGAATGTTTAAAATGAACTTGAGTAAGCAAATTCTTTGATATGGTGTTTAAGAAAAAATAATGTTAAAGAATATGCTATGTAAAGAAATGAATATACGAACTGAATAATGGATTGTGAGTAATTAAGTGAAAAAAAATAGAAGTCAATCGAATAATTTAGTATAGATAAATTGGATAGAAATCCATTGGAAGGTAATACGTGAGATTGTACGTATATTATTTTATTCGCATAATGATTTGATCCAAATTCGAGCACAAAATTTCGAGATGATTTATATCGATCCAAGTTAGGATTTTCCACTCGATTCTCGACGGCGAACCCTGGATATGGATTTTTAATTTGATTCTGGAATTCTCTATCATAGTTTATGGCTATGCAAGGAGAGTAATATTTTCCAGTCAAGGAACCAAATCCGAGTCCGCACTTGAGAGTCGGGTGAATGATACTAGTGGGAAGTGAAATTGTGTGATCGAATAGGCGATTAGATTGATATTGCTCACGGATGATATATGTACGGTTTACGAACTTAATTAAAGTTAATATTGAAAATTTAAGATGCCAAATATAAAATGATTCTTTTAAAATTATATAACAGGATATGTATATAAAAGAGATAAACCAAATTGAATGTAAAATTAATAATTTGGTTATGTTGGGTATGATTTGGTTGTTATATGATTGTTAGTTTATTGTATATAATTCATTAAGTGTTAATGAAATTGCTATAAATCATTGAAATCAAATTAGAAGTTAAATGAATTTAATTTGATTCAAATTGGAAGTGGACTAATGTAAACATAAATTAGTGAATGTTAACTAATTGAATTGAGAATGAATGTTAGAAAAATCTAACGTTAATAAATCAACTGTGATTAAAATTGAAAACCAAGTCAATAAATATTAATGAGAAGTGAACTTATATTGATTGGTTATGGATTTGTTGGATGATAGTTGGATGATAATAGATTTGGTGGATGCATTTGTTGTTTTGTTGCATTTGTTATGTTGGAACATGTAGTTGTTATGTTGCTATATTGTGTATATTGATATTATTTTCATATATACATGTTTCTCATGGTTTGTTGAGTGTTTAGAAGGTGCGGATTGCGCTTGCTTCGCATTTGGAGCTCGCTTTCGCGCTTTATTAGCCGTATACGCTCGCTAATAATGTATAAGGTACATATCTCGGATTACATACCGTACTTTTACGCTTTTTTTCCTGCGGGATGCCTCATCACTTGATGAGATGTATATTTGTGATATATATACTGTCTTTTTTTTTCCGATCGAGCCGCGCAAAGGAGACTCTGCCAAAATTTTCAGTAAAATCCGGGTGTTAGAAAATTTTTCAAGTTATAAATTTTTTTTATAACTTGTTTTGATAACTAACTTTTAAAGTTAGAAAGCCGTTCAGGGTAACTTAGTGGAAGCGTAGTTATGACTTTACAAATGGAATTTCATTGTTTATATGCTGGTAACTTTGAATAAAATATATCTAATGTTGAATTCTAAACTTAGTTCCTTTTCCCTTCTTTTTCCTTTTCGGGGACGAAAAGTTTTGAGTGGGGGAGAGTGTAACGATCCGTAAATTTTCGATAATTAAAATAGCTAATTTAATAAGATTTCGTGATTTAATGTTAGAAAAAAAATTTGTAATTCGTTTGTAATAATAATAATTGGAATGAATTGCAACAATAATTATCCAAGTAATGCAAATAAAAGCTACTTAGTGAATGCCTTTGCAATCAATAGTTGAATGGGATAATAAATGTTGAATTCATTGGGTAAAATAGAGTAATTGATTGATAAGTAAAATCTATTTAAAATCAAATATTGAATATTGAACAGGTAAATTGTTTAAATTAAATATTTAAAACTTACTGAATAATTGAATAACTATAAAATGAAAATAGTGTTCTAAATTGTGAATTGGTTTTAAAAGTTGAATCTTATATGTTCAATTTCAATATTTCAAAAGATAATGAATTATTGGATAAGCGAAATTGTTTAAATTTAATATTTGGAATTTATTGAATAATTTAATAATGGGAATTGAATAACCGTATAATGGAAATGGTTGTTCTATAATTTTAATTCATTTCAAAAGTTAAATTTTAAGTTCGTTTTGAATATTTCAAAAGATAGCGATTTAAGAATAATCAAATTTGTTTAAATTTAATATCACAAATGTTTGAATAATTAAATTCCGGATTTGATATGATTAATTTGATATTGAAATTTAATATATGAAAATAGAGTGAATAATTGAAAATTTGATTTAATATGATTCTAATTGGTTTCCAAAGTGAATGTAAGTTATATTCGGATTATGATAGAGTTAATAAGATTTTAAAATTGGAATTTATTGAATAATTGAATAACGGATTTAATATGATTAAAAATGATTTGTAAAATTTTATTTTATCATATTAAAGTTAGAATGTGGTTATAGAACTTTCAAAATCGAATTAAGAGTTTATTTGTGAAATTGATTATTTTAATATTTAAATCGACTAGTGAAATTAGCCATTTTTTGAACAGTCTCAGAATTGGACGAAACTAGTTCCATTGGATCCGTAATAGTTTGTTATTATCGGATTTCAATTTTCGTAGCAATCGGAGTTTTCGTTTGACCGTGGCAGCTCGAAACGCATCGAAATTGTTTTTACTATTTAATTGACGAGTTAAAATAGTCATTTTTCAATCAGTCTCGGAATTCGACGAAACCAGTTTAATCGGATCCGTAATGTGATATTATTGTATGGTTTCAAATTTCAAGTCAATCGGATTTACCGTTTGTCCGGGGCGAGCCAAAACGCCTAGAAATTTAGTTAACCGATTTAATTTAAAATCGATCGTTTGTTGCTGTAACTCGCACAGATGATCAAATTGGCTCCCGAAACCTATTCCATTGTGTCCGGAACGTGGGATAAACTTTAGGAACGTCAGTTACCATGCGAAATTCGGTGTTTGGAAAAGCCGAATGAATAGTATTCGTCGTTTCCTATAAATAGCACCTTTATTCACAAATTAAAAATAAAAAAAGGGGTTAGGGTTCTCATGGCCGGCCTGCACTAACATATTCTATGGCCAGAAATTCGTTCTCTTTTCTCCTGAATCTCTTTCAATCCGTGAACAATTAGCAAAAGCCATTAACTGCAAACTTGAAGAGCACGAGGAGATCTTCACATCCATACAGATATGATAGGATTTTGAGTATCGTAGAAAAGGGATTTGGGGCGCGTTCGTCTTCGGTTGGCATGTTTTTCGAGAGAGAAGGGGGGGCCGAGTTCACCATGGTTGCGGCCGAAGGTAGAAGGGGAGATGAGCTTCCATTTGGCGCTAGCTGATCAACTTCTCGTCGAGCGTGGTGGTGGCAATTTCAAACCCTAGTTACTTGATATGGGTTTCTTGTTCGTGCAAACTTTCTGGAGCGTGAACGCGATGTGGAAGAAGGTAGCATCGGCTGAGATTGTAAGTAGCATGATCTAACGGCTCTGATCTAGTGAGGTTGTAAATTAAGATAGAATAAATATAAATTGTTTTATATTTTAAATCATACGATCTTTAAAAATTGATAACTCTTTCATACGAGGTCGAAAACGCACGAAACCAATTGCGCTAGAATCGTATAGATGAGAACTACGCTATGGATATGGATTAGAGTCGTTTGGAGCTTGTGGAAATTTCGGATAAAACTAAACGCTCGTTTAATTTTATTCGAAATAAAACGCTGGAACTTCATTGAAATCAAGGTGAGTGTTTTATAACGCTCACAACGTACTAAATATCTTTATGCTAGTTAAATTTGATATTATGAAGTGATATGAATTTTATTAGTCGTTGTTTGATAGAATTTAATTGTCATATAGATTGTCATTTGAGTTAACCGTTGAAAATTAAGTTGACAGTTAAATTGAAATTGAATTGCGATTAAATTACCTGACATTGATAACTATGAATTGCCATGAATTGTATTGCCTATGAGATGATGTATGTCGATGGATGTTATTGGTTGATAGTTAAATGTTTGGATGTTTATTTGCTTGTATATACTATTATGCATACATATGACACTGTGATTTGATTTAAGTGATATATATTCATCCTTGACATTTAATTGAAATAAATAATTACTTGGCCATAGGATGGAAAATTATATACGGACACCGAATTGGCTAAATTAATAGTTTTTTAAAATCGTTGATTTGAAATTTATTTAAATGTTTGGATTTAAAAGTTATAAATAGAACATAATTTATAGAAATCGAATTTATCGAAAAATTGAGTTTGGAATGTTGAAATAAATTTTGATTAAAAGAAATTGTTAAATAATTTAAGTTGAGACTTTGATATTTAAATTTTGGATATGATTGAATTTCGAAACTTTATTTGTTTTTAAGATTGAACGTTATTTCGAGCTTTGAGTATTACTAAGTAAAAACGATATAAAAAGATATTTCGAAATTGAGCTTGAAATTGAATCATATTTGTAATTGGGTTTTTAAATTTGAATATGGAAAGATAATTTTGTTAAGTGTTATAAATTGATATTTTGGAAAAATAAATCTCCGGATCGATATAAATTGAAATTGAATTAATTGAAAGTGAATATAAAATTGAATAAATTTGATGTCAAAGTTGACATTGATTTGAATTGAAATCGAAATTGAATCGGTAGAATGGAAATTGAAATTGATTTGAATTGGGAAGTTATAATTGAAATGGTTTGGTTTTGAAGCTGTTTATTTTGTTTTCCAAATTACTCAGTTATATAAGCCATTTTTGAATACTTAAACTATTTTGATCTATTTTAAATCTACTTAACCCATTTTAAATTATTTTAAACTAATTTATCTATTTTAAATACATTGTAAGACTTTAAGTGTTTTAACTACTTTAATTATTTAAACTACTTAAAACTATTTTTCTAAAATTTCAAGTTGGTCAATAAGGTGAAATGTTTATGTTTAAATCTTGAATTTAAATACGAATTGGGTTAAATGAAGTTGCAACCTAAATTGAAATCCGAAATGATCTTGAAATCGAAATGAGATATTGAGGCGAGAAATGATTTGTGAAAAGGAACCTTATATTTTGAATGGCTGTAACGATATTTGAAATGGATTAAATTTTGAAGCGAATATGATATTTTGATATCAATTATGAATCGATTTGAAATGTAAAAGATCCAACGGTGTAATAATACGTAGTTATTAAAGAGACCGGGATCGGATATGGAAAAACTCTCTTTCGATACCGAAAACCACTTTAATAACTATTATACGCGAAGTGTTGATCCAGAATGAAGTGGATGGTTTGGTGAACGCGTTGACTGAAGAAAGAGAACAATATTGGATGACCCCTGACATGACTAAAACAGGAGCCGCGCTGGGCCATTGAGGTTCGCCATCTCTAGCGGACACACTTCTTCGATACCATATCTATTACATTTGTGATGCGATTTGGGTGCACCCCTTGATTTGGGAGTGTTGTTTCGCGGTGTTGGGGTAGCTGCTGGCTATGCTCAACATTAGTCCGGATCACGCAACAACTATTATCCTAGTTGGTATCGCCTCATGTACCTTGTCATACTGATTATTCTATTCACGACCACTACGTTATGTTTTGTGTTATACCTATGCGGTACCCTCTGATAACCACCAGTTTACGGTGGGGCTTACGGCGCTGTATAGACTATGGCATTATAAAAATGTGTTAAGGGGGATTATGGTAACGCCTTAACGCTATTTTGATACTTTATGTTACTGATAGGCATTATCTATTTAGCGTACATTACTATATAGTAGATAGTTTAACGGATCTTTGAGAGATGGAAAATCCCTTAACATCTCTTGAGTTATTGCACGCACGTTGACACTAGATAGGAGATGTCAAAACCCCGTAAACATCTCTGACGCCATTCCACTCATATTTATTTACGATTGATTTAACTTTCATAAGGATATTTAGTCCTGACTCGAGTGTTTTGTCTTTTCATTACGCTCGGGTCAATCCTGAGTTTTTTCAGATTTTTGAAGATCTATTTTGGAGGATGAAGACGAAGATTTGGTATACTATTACTATTATTACCCTTGCATCATGCTATCTGCTGCATTATTTTAATTGTTCTGTTGTATATGTATAACTCTGATAAATGTTGTATAAATAATTGTCAAAGTATAGTAAACAGCTTCATGAACTGTTTATTTGAATATTATATTTTATCGTTCCGCTGCGAGATTCTGTGTTGTTTCATTTCCTTTATTTCTCATTCTTTTCTTTTCTTATTTACCCGAATAACCATCCGCCCTTTTTAATGGTTTGGAATCGGCATGTGTATTTGATCGTCGGTTTAAACTGTCCAAAGAGGCGGGTCGTTACAGTTGGTATCAGAGCTTTGGTTTAGCGATAACCTTAGCTCTGTGGGGTCTGACTCTTTATAAATAGGGTAGTTATACCCTATGATGAGTCGCTGAGTGAATATATATATGAGGGAGCGTATTTGTTAGTGATATAAAATGTTTTATATTGTGTCGGTTGATTTGTTGAGTGGCTTATGGATTCTGGTCAATACGAGTAATTAACGTCATTGATAGGGATCTCTAAACACTTAAACAGAACAGTTCGACATAGTATTGTTTTGAAATTGGGTAATGAAATAATTTTACTCTATTTGTATTTTATATATAAAGAAAAAAAATTAGAAATTATTGTGACCTATCAAGCTTACCTGGTTGGTAGGAATTAAAATATTGGTTATTATCATTAATTGGATATTGTAATTTAATAAATAACGTGAATTGCAAAATGAACAATGATAAAACACTTTGGAAGATTTTAAGAAAGAAAATCATATAAGAATATTTTATAAAGGTGACTTATAAATTAAAATAGATTTAAATTGGAAATATTGAATTTAAGACCTGGAGATTTTGAAAAATGGTTTTCAAAGCTTTGAAGAAATATATAGTAATATTAGTTGGAAATTGTTTATGGAAGTATTTTGAAAGGATTTTAAGAAGGAATAAAATTCAGTACTCCTCTCTTATGTCGCTGGAAAATAATTTCGGTGAAGACTGCGCAGCATCATCGACGTTCATTTTCGAGTCTCAAAGTGGGGGAGACTTCTAAAAAGCTTTGCTTTTCTTCGAAATTAGTTTGGGTAAATGGGTTTTGGTTTAAACTCTAAAGGTATGATTTGTTATATATAAAAAAAGATATAAGTGTGTATGTTTATTTCAAACGATTTGAAAAGAACCGGGCATTTAAATTTCTAATTTATGTTAATTAGTAATTTTCAAATGAAATGTGAATAACCAGAATTTATAAAATAAGAGGATTAAGATATCTAAGCTTATTGTTTTGGGAAAACTTTAAAGTTGAAAGGTAAAGAGGATATAAACAAATTAAATTTGTGAACATTCTAATTAAGTAAAATGAAATTCTATAAATTTGTATAATACCAAAATTACATTCTGATAACATATAACAAGTCTTACCAAATGTTAAAAGTTAAAATGATGTTTTGGATATGTAATGAGATATTGTATAAATAAACAGAACTTGAAAGTGATTGAAATATACAAGTAAGGAAAACTCAAAAAGGAATTAAAATGTATATAAATGGAAAGTTTGGTTGTGATAAAAATGTTATAAACTTAAATATAACATGAAATGATGAATGGATAAATGGAACAAGTAAGTGAACTTAAGAAAGAAGATAAATGAATCGTATTATATCTTTGTAAACTGGTTATAGAAAATAAATATAAATTGCAAAGGGATTGTAAAAAAATTGAATTTGTAACTGTTGAGATAACTATAAACTAAGAAAAGTCATATATAAGAAGTTAGACTTTTATGGAATGACTATAAATTAAAGTGATGATTAATAAAATGTTCTGCATTAATAAAATGTTCCGCAAATAAATTGGTTATTAACTGAAACTGAATATGAAGTAAATGCAAACAAAAGAATTTTGTATAGCTAAGAATCAATGGGGAAAGGAAATTGAGTTTAATTAAATTATATAGAATGTTTAAAATGAACTTGAGTAAGCAAATTCTTTGATATGGTGTTTAAGAAAAAATAATGTTAAAGAATATGCTATGTAAAGAAATGAATATACGAACTGAATAATGGATTGTGAGTAATTAAGTGAAAAAAAATAGAAGTCAATAGAATAATTTAGTATAGATAAATTGGATAGAAATCCATTGGAAGGTAATACGTGAGATTGTACGTATATTATTTTATTCGCATAATGATTTGATCCAAATTCGAGCACAAAATTTCGAGATGATTTATATCGATCCAAGTTAGGATTTTCCACTCGATTCTCGACGGCGAACCCTGGATATGGATTTTTAATTTGATTCTGGAATTCTCTATCATAGTTTATGGCTATGCAAGGAGAGTAATATTTTCCAGTCAAGGAACCAAATCCGAGTCCGCACTTGAGAGTCGGGTGAATGATACTAGTGGGAAGTGAAATTGTGTGATCGAATAGGCGATTAGATTGATATTGCTCACGGATGATATATGTACGGTTTACGAACTTAATTAAAGTTAATATTGAAAATTTAAGATGCCAAATATAAAATGATTCTTTTAAAATTATATAACAGGATATGTATATAAAAGAGATAAACCAAATTGAATGTAAAATTAATAATTTGGTTATGTTGGGTATGATTTGGTTGTTATATGATTGTTAGTTTATTGTATATAATTCATTAAGTGTTAATGAAATTGCTATAAATCATTGAAATCAAATTAGAAGTTAAATGAATTTAATTTGATTCAAATTGGAAGTGGACTAATGTAAACATAAATTAGTGAATGTTAACTAATTGAATTGAGAATGAATGTTAGAAAAATCTAACGTTAATAAATCAACTGTGATTAAAATTGAAAACCAAGTCAATAAATATTAATGAGAAGTGAACTTATATTGATTGGTTATGGATTTGTTGGATGATAGTTGGATGATAATAGATTTGGTGGATGCATTTGTTGTTTTGTTGCATTTGTTATGTTGGAACATGTAGTTGTTATGTTGCTATATTGTGTATATTGATATTATTTTCATATATACATGTTTCTCATGGTTTGTTGAGTGTTTAGAAGGTGCGGATTGCGCTTGCTTCGCATTTGGAGCTCGCTTTCGCGCTTTATTAGCCGTATACGCTCGCTAATAATGTATAAGGTACATATCTCGGATTACATACCGTACTTTTACGCTTTTTTTCCTGCGGGATGCCTCATCACTTGATGAGATGTATATTTGTGATATATATACTGTCTTTTTTTTTCCGATCGAGCCGCGCAAAGGAGACTCTGCCAAAATTTTCAGTAAAATCCGGGTGTTAGAAAATTTTTCAAGTTATAAATTTTTTTTATAACTTGTTTTGATAACTAACTTTTAAAGTTAGAAAGCCGTTCAGGGTAACTTAGTGGAAGCGTAGTTATGACTTTACAAATGGAATTTCATTGTTTATATGCTGGTAACTTTGAATAAAATATATCTAATGTTGAATTCTAAACTTAGTTCCTTTTCCCTTCTTTTTCCTTTTCGGGGACGAAAAGTTTTGAGTGGGGGAGAGTGTAACGATCCGTAAATTTTCGATAATTAAAATAGCTAATTTAATAAGATTTCGTGATTTAATGTTAGAAAAAAAATTTGTAATTCGTTTGTAATAATAATAATTGGAATGAATTGCAACAATAATTATCCAAGTAATGCAAATAAAAGCTACTTAGTGAATGCCTTTGCAATCAATAGTTGAATGGGATAATAAATGTTGAATTCATTGGGTAAAATAGAGTAATTGATTGATAAGTAAAATCTATTTAAAATCAAATATTGAATATTGAACAGGTAAATTGTTTAAATTAAATATTTAAAACTTACTGAATAATTGAATAACTATAAAATGAAAATAGTGTTCTAAATTGTGAATTGGTTTTAAAAGTTGAATCTTATATGTTCAATTTCAATATTTCAAAAGATAATGAATTATTGGATAAGCGAAATTGTTTAAATTTAATATTTGGAATTTATTGAATAATTTAATAATGGGAATTGAATAACCGTATAATGGAAATGGTTGTTCTATAATTTTAATTCATTTCAAAAGTTAAATTTTAAGTTCGTTTTGAATATTTCAAAAGATAGCGATTTAAGAATAATCAAATTTGTTTAAATTTAATATCACAAATGTTTGAATAATTAAATTCCGGATTTGATATGATTAATTTGATATTGAAATTTAATATATGAAAATAGAGTGAATAATTGAAAATTTGATTTAATATGATTCTAATTGGTTTCCAAAGTGAATGTAAGTTATATTCGAATTATGATAGAGTTAATAAGATTTTAAAATTGGAATTTATTGAATAATTGAATAACGGATTTAATATGATTAAAAATGATTTGTAAAATTTTATTTTATCATATTAAAGTTAGAATGTGGTTATAGAACTTTCAAAATCGAATTAAGAGTTTATTTGTGAAATTGATTATTTTAATATTTAAATCGACTAGTGAAATTAGCCATTTTTTGAACAGTCTCAGAATTGGACGAAACTAGTTCCATTGGATCCGTAATAGTTTGTTATTATCGGATTTCAATTTTCGTAGCAATCGGAGTTTTCGTTTGACCGTGGCAGCTCGAAACGCATCGAAATTGTTTTTACTATTTAATTGACGAGTTAAAATAGTCATTTTTCAATCAGTCTCGGAATTCGACGAAACCAGTTTAATCGGATCCGTAATGTGATATTATTGTATGGTTTCAAATTTCAAGTCAATCGGATTTACCGTTTGTCCGGGGCGAGCCAAAACGCCTAGAAATTTAGTTAACCGATTTAATTTAAAATCGATCGTTTGTTGCTGTAACTCGCACAGATGATCAAATTGGCTCCCGAAACCTATTCCATTGTGTCCGGAACGTGGGATAAACTTTAGGAACGTCAGTTACCGTGCGAAATTCGGTGTTTGGAAAAGCCGAATGAATAGTATTCGTCGTTTCCTATAAATAGCACCTTTATTCACAAATTAAAAATAAAAAAAGGGGTTAGGGTTCTCATGGCCGGCCTCCACTAACATATTCTATGGCCAGAAATTCGTTCTCTTTTCTCCTGAATCTCTTTCAATCCGTGAACAATTAGCAAAAGCCATTAACTGCAAACTTGAAGAGCACGAGGAGATCTTCACATCCATACAGATATGATAGGATTTTGAGTATCGTAGAAAAGGGATTTGGGGCGCGTTCGTCTTCGGTTGGCATGTTTTTCGAGAGAGAAGGGGGGGCCGAGTTCACCATGGTTGCGGCCGAAGGTAGAAGGGGAGATGAGCTTCCATTTGGCGCTAGCTGATCAACTTCTCGTCGAGCGTGGTGGTGGCAATTTCAAACCCTAGTTACTTGATATGGGTTTCTTGTTCGTGCAAACTTTCTGGAGCGTGAACGCGATGTGGAAGAAGGTAGCATCGGCTGAGATTGTAAGTAGCATGATCTAACGGCTCTGATCTAGTGAGGTTGTAAATTAAGATAGAATAAATATAAATTGTTTTATATTTTAAATCATACGATCTTTAAAAATTGATAACTCTTTCATACGAGGTCGAAAACGCACGAAACCAATTGCGCTAGAATCGTATAGATGAGAACTACGCTATGGATATGGATTAGAGTCGTTTGGAGCTTGTGGAAATTTCGGATAAAACTAAACGCTCGTTTAATTTTATTCGAAATAAAACGCTGGAACTTCATTGAAATCAAGGTGAGTGTTTTATAACGCTCACAACGTACTAAATATCTTTATGCTAGTTAAATTTGATATTATGAAGTGATATGAATTTTATTAGTCGTTGTTTGATAGAATTTAATTGTCATATAGATTGTCATTTGAGTTAACCGTTGAAAATTAAGTTGACAGTTAAATTGAAATTGAATTGCGATTAAATTACCTGACATTGATAACTATGAATTGCCATGAATTGTATTGCCTATGAGATGATGTATGTCGATGGATGTTATTGGTTGATAGTTAAATGTTTGGATGTTTATTTGCTTGTATATACTATTATGCATACATATGACACTGTGATTTGATTTAAGTGATATATATTCATCCTTGACATTTAATTGAAATAAATAATTACTTGGCCATAGGATGGAAAATTATACACGGACACCGAATTGGCTAAATTAATAGTTTTTTAAAATCGTTGATTTGAAATTTATTTAAATGTTTGGATTTAAAAGTTATAAATAGAACATAATTTATAGAAATCGAATTTATCGAAAAATTGAGTTTGGAATGTTGAAATAAATTTTGATTAAAAGAAATTGTTAAATAATTTAAGTTGAGACTTTGATATTTAAATTTTGGATATGATTGAATTTCGAAACTTTATTTGTTTTTAAGATTGAACGTTATTTCGAGCTTTGAGTATTACTAAGTAAAAACGATATAAAAAGATATTTCGAAATTGAGCTTGAAATTGAATCATATTTGTAATTGGGTTTTTAAATTTGAATATGGAAAGATAATTTTGTTAAGTGTTATAAATTGATATTTTGGAAAAATAAATCTCCGGATCGATATAAATTGAAATTGAATTAATTGAAAGTGAATATAAAATTGAATAAATTTGATGTCAAAGTTGACATTGATTTGAATTGAAATCGAAATTGAATCGGTAGAATGGAAATTGAAATTGATTTGAATTGGGAAGTTATAATTGAAATGGTTTGGTTTTGAAGCTGTTTATTTTGTTTTCCAAATTACTCAGTTATATAAGCCATTTTTGAATACTTAAACTATTTTGATCTATTTTAAATCTACTTAACCCATTTTAAATTATTTTAAAATAATTTATCTATTTTAAATACATTGTAAGACTTTAAGTGTTTTAACTACTTTAATTATTTAAACTACTTAAAACTATTTTTCTAAAATTTCAAGTTGGTCAATAAGGTGAAATGTTTATGTTTAAATCTTGAATTTAAATACGAATTGGGTTAAATGAAGTTGCAACCTAAATTGAAATCCGAAATGATCTTGAAATCGAAATGAGATATTGAGGCGAGAAATGATTTGTGAAAAGGAACCTTATATTTTGAATGGCTGTAACGATATTTGAAATGGATTAAATTTTGAAGCGAATATGATATTTTGATATCAATTATGAATCGATTTGAAATGTAAAAGAGCCAACGGTGTAATAATACGTAGTTATTAAAGAGACCGGGATCGGATATGGAAAAACTCTCTTTCGATACCGAAAACCACTTTAATAACTATTATACGCGAAGTGTTGATCCAGAATGAAGTGGATGGTTTGGTGAACGCGTTGACTGAAGAAAGAGAACAATATTGGATGACCCCTGACATGACTAAAACAGGAGCCGCGCTGGGCCATTGAGGTTCGCCATCTCTAGCGGACACACTTCTTCGATACCATATCTATTACATTTGTGATGCGATTTGGGTACACCCCTTGATTTGGGAGTGTTGTTTCGCGGTGTTGGGGTAGCTGTTGGCTATGCTCAACATCAGTCCGGATCACGCAACTATTAGTATCCTAGTTGGTATCGCCTCATGTACCTTGTCATACTGATCATCCTATTCGCGACCACTACGTTATGTTTTGTGTTATACCTATGGGGTACCCTCTGATAACCACCAGTTTACGGTGGGGCTTACGGTGCTGTATAGACTATGGCATTATAAAAATGTGTTAAGGGGGATTATGGTAACGCCTTAACGCTATTTTGATACTTTATATTACTAATAAGCATTATCTACTTAGCATACATTACTACATAGTAGATAGTTTAACGGATCCTTGAGAGATGGAAAATCCCGTAACATCTCTTGAGTTATTGCACGCATGTTGACACTGGATAGGAGATGTCAAAAACTCGTAGACATCTCTGACACCATTCCACTCATATTTATTTACGATTGATTTAACTTTCATAAGGATATTTAGTCCTGACTCGAGTGTTTTGTCTTTTCATTACGCTCGGGTCAGTCCTGTGTTTTTTCAGATTTTTGAAGATCTATTCTGGAGGATGAAGACGAAGATTTGGTGTAACATCCGCCTTTTCGCACGCTTTAAATCGACACACGTGCCAATTCAAACCATACGCAAGGGTGGATTGTTATGGGGTAAACAAGAAAAATAGAGAAAGAAAAAAAAACTAAACAGAATCTCACAGCGGAAGGATAAAATATAATAATAAAGTATACAGTTCATAAATCTGTTTTACAAAACCTTTGATTATTTTTATACAATACATATCAGGGTACACATACCATATGTTAACTCCACTTTTTTATCGAGGCCGTGATATCAAAAATCGACTGAGAAGCCAATGATAGTTCGTCTCGAAGGATGGTCAACTCAACATCTCAACAAAGCGAGTTCTGTTGAATGGCTTTTCAGATAAGATCCCCTACGGAGGGGGGGTCCAGGGGGGTGCCAACCCCCCAAGGTGGGGGAGCGGGGGCAACGCCACCGCCTACGGTGTTCGACCTGACCGGTCAGGTCGCAGGGGTCCAGGGGGCAGCAACCCTGGCGGGGTGCGGGGCAGCGCCCCGTCCAAAACGGAATACGACATAAAGAATGGAGCGACCTATCTTCTATTCGAGACCAGCGACCTACCGACCTATGGATGCGTGCGACTTAACCAAGTTCACGACCCAGCGGCTCAACCGACTTAACGAATTAAAGAGTTGGACGACTTAACGAGTTAAAGGGTTGGACGACTTAACGAGTTAAAGGGTCAACCGACTTAACGAGTTAAAGGGTTGGACGACTTAACGAGTTAAAGGGTTGGACGACTTAGCGACTTATAGGAAGTCACGACTTAACGACTTAAGATATGGGACGACTTAATGGCATAAGCACTTCACAACCTGAGGAGCTAAAACCGCAGCGACCTAATGCTTTGACGACTTACTTTAAGTCGTTCACGATTTAACACTTGGTGATTTAGCTATGCCACCTTCCCCTAAGTCGTGAGGGCCTACCAGTTAGTGCCGATAGTTATGTGCGAACCAGTTAGGTCGTAACCCGTTCCTCATTAACCCGCTGACGACCTATGCCTTATCTTAGGTCGCAACCAACGACTTACGACTTACCTTAAGTCGCTCACGACTTATTCTCTGTCCAGAAACACCTATAAATACGGCCTAAGCTCCAACATTCAGGGGACTTTTGGCTCATTCTTCGAAGCGCCGATACTCTGTCATTCTCTCGACTCAAACAGCACATCAAGCACTCCAAACACCAAAGACGCTACAACAAACTTCAAGAGAAGATCTGGATCATTCAACACGAACTCAAAAGATTATTCAACATCGAAGTTTGAGCTACCAGTCAAAAGTGTGTTGTAATCAAAGTGCATTGTAAAGAATTGTACTCAAATCATCAATAAAGGAATTTAAAGTGGACGTAGGCTCGATCTTAAGCCGAACCACTATAAAACTGTTGTCTTTTACTACTTTTCTGTAATTTTCTTCTTATACTTTGTTCCCGTACTAACGGGTGGTGCTTTTACTTAATCTCTATTTGCATCGGGGTGTTAGCGTCCAATTTTTACGTTAACACCATATAACAATGCAGCGGAACAACATGGGTGTAGTGGAACCATATAATCTATAGTAATAAAAATAAAATCTTCGTCTTCTTCCTCTAGAAATAAAATTTTCAATCCTGAAACGCTCGGATCTGACCCGAGCGAATTTGAAAAGACAAAAACACTCGAGTCAGAACTAAAAGATCTTATGTGAGTTAAATTAACAGAAACAAATATGAGTGCAGTAACTTAAGAGATATTCGGGAAATACATCTCCTAAGGATCCGTTAAACTATTTACTATGTAGTATATTTCGCTATTATAATAGTGTCTAATTGTAAAATAAAATTACTTATTTCTTAGCATTAAGGGTTTACCCATATAGCCCTTAACACTTAATAGTCCCAGTAGTCCATCCAATATCATAGTCCCTCCTGATCGGGAAGCCACCAGAGGATACCACACGGGCTACGGGAGAAAACCAAACTCGTACAAGGCATGATAGGGTAGGTGACACGGCACAACTAGGCAATGCCAGGGTAGATATACCAATTACGCTTCCGGGACGATGGAAACGCGCAGCGCGCAGCTGCCGCCCACCTCGAACAAACTCCCCGCATCAAAAAAAATCAAAAATGAAGGTGGCCACCGAATCAATCCAAAATCAGAGTATAGTAACGAAGGGAAGTGTCCGATCAGAGGTGCTACCTCATTAACCCGTCGATCGCTCCTGTTTTAGCCACCTTATGCCAACTCAAGGGAGTTGGGTACACGTATTTACCTTACAGGAAACGCCGCCACCAACCTACTTCATTCTGGAATCTCCACCGCGTACACGGTTGTTAAAGTGGTTTTCGGAGTTGGCAGAGAGTATGACAACTTCCGATCCCGGTCTCTTCAACAACCAAACGTTATTATAACACCGCGGTCTTTAAAATAGTTTATACTTTAAAACCAGAATATAATCCATTTCAAAACTGTAGTATTACGATATCATTTCTTCTTTTAAAACCAAAACAATTCATTTTGATATTATTTTTATAAAACCCAAATCAATGATATCATTTTTCAAATATATGTCTTTTCCCAAAAATCATGCCACTTTTAAAATTTATAATTCCTTGAAACCAAATATTTGAATTTTTAACTTTCAACATAATACTTCGAAACCCATAGTTTTAAAACCATAACTTTCAAAACTTAAATGGTTTGGATATTCAACAGTATATAAAGTAAAACAGTGGAATTTAAAATTTGTTTAAAGGTACAAAATGTCCACACCTTCATAAGTTTTTTTATTCACTTTAATTCCAGTCTAAACCCATAACTTTTAGATTCACTTACAGTTTAAGTAAACACTTCGATTTCCATATTTTCAAACTTTGAAAATTTAATGAATTTCAAAACTAAGGTTGGGAATTTCAAATCAACAATTCATTTTCCTATTATTTAGTTTGAATGGTTTCTATGATAAATCCATTACCATTTAAAATAACTAAATTTATTAACACTAAAATTTCCTTCCATTTATTCATTAAATCCAGTTATAAATATCATACCTTTAAAATTTCCAATTTTAAATAAGTTAACATCAACTTATGGAGTTAAATTTTCAAATAAGCTCAATTCCAATTAAATTTCCAATTTATCTTTCAATCTTAATTTATTTGAATTATTTATAACTCTATATATATATATATATATATACGAGAACTTAAACCTGTACTTAATCGTATAATATAAATTATCAAATGCCATTTTTCAACTTTTTCATTTTATTTAACAGATTTATACATAGCTTGAATTCAACAATTTAACTTTGTATGTGTATTTAAAATATATTTATATCATATCCAATTTTAATATTTATTAAACCATATCATATCCAAATTCAATATTTATTAAACCATATCATATCCAAACCATAAAAGAAATCATTTCAAAAATAATTTTATATATATACCGCGGTGCCTGTATAAAATTTTCTATCCTACGGTCAAGTGATACGGATATTTATCATTTCAATCCGCAATTTAAAAATAAAAATGCGGTTGTATATCATTTCAAACTGCAATCCCGAATGAAATGAAAATGCATGACAACTTGCAGTTTATATAAGATAGAACACATCATCCATTCAACCAATATCAACATCAACCAATTTATTTCAATCATCATCAATTTAACAAACATCAACATATGACATATACAATAAAATAGGAAATAAAGGATAGTTATTAACTAACAGTTTATATTCAAAATAAATTTATTAACTGTTTAACTATCAGTTTATATGCACAAAAATAATTTTTAACTGTAAATTTATATGCAATAAATAAAATAAATAAACAGTTAAATAAATAAAAATGCGAATTAACTGAGAAGATAAATAAAACATTCCAAACAATCATATATAAATTTCTACTCATATCTAAAAATCAATTTAACAAACATAAAATTTTTTAGAAGTTGTTAGTGGGTTAAAACACTCACCTTTTGAATTTAAATTGGATTTAAATCCAATTTAAACCCAAAATTTTGCAGTCTCCAAATTCATCCAAACCAGCGTCAACAGATCTGAAATTTCAATACGATCCTAGTAAAAAAAATCTCGCGTGAATCGGACACCGTATGTGAAAATTACACAAGTTAAACGTTAAAGAAATTGTATTGAAAATCAAATAAACTAAAATAAAGAATACCTCTCTTCGAGAACTATGACATATAAATTTTTGGAATTTTTAGAGGAGTTTGAATTTTTATTTATATTTTGGACTGTAATTGGATCTAAAATTTTGCAGCCATTGGAAAAGAAGAAGTTGAAGAAAAGAACACACAGAGAAATGAAGATAGATGGAGGCTAGGGTTTTACCGCCTATTTATAGACAAAGTGAAAAAGAATAGGTAGGCACGAATTATAAACGCGCAAAACTGTTGTTGGCCCACCAGAATATTTCATATTAATTGGATACGTTACGGATTAGTAAATAAATTAATTTCTTCCTCAAACATTTACATTGAATTTTAAACGTATTTACAAATATAAATTTAGACGCTTTATTTAAGTTTCAATATAATTTCACAATTTCATTAAAGTCCAAATTCATAGATAAGTTTCCATTTTCAACTAAATTTCTAAATTACCGTAATAATTATCTTAGATTCTTATTCATTCTCAATAGATTTAACCATTGTAAATCGACTAAGTTTACATACTATAAAATCCACATTTCTATATATATATATATATATATATATATATATAGTTTTGAATTCCATACTATAAATATTTTACTAATATTTCGCAAATACATAAACTGGTATTGCACTGTTACTTAAATAAATAGCCTATACCAATCACTAATTAAATGGGTTACCAAATTTTGGATTGGTTAATAATTATTAATTATTGCTTCATTTCTTAATTATACACTTGCATGGGTTATGCTTGTCTTAATTATAACCTTTCCTTAGTCCCACCCTTTTCACAAAAAATTTCCCTGCAAATAATTCATTTTCCTATACATACTTCCATGTACACCTAAACTTATTATACCTCAGTGATTAAACAAATTTAAATGAAAAATTTGAGTTGATAGATTCATAGATTCAAATGTTTACTTTATTTCAATATCTACTAAACTTTGAAATTATAACATAGACTCCAAAACAAAATTCTCCACTCTAGTCATACAAGTCTTATTGAAATAAAATGTATCTACCCTATTTTTAGGTCTTGGTTCCTAATATCCACCCGTTTTGACTTAATTTAAAATAACGTACAAATTACATTACCTTTAATTACAATAAATCCTATCATTGCCATTTATATTCCAAATGAATAAATTATTAATAGGTTAATTGAATCAGATTTACAACTCAACTTTAATTATTTGCAAATTTTGTCAGTTTGGATTACTTGGTAAATTTAGAATCTCTTAAACAACTTCCTACATAAATTTATTATAGAATAATTCAACATTAACGTACAATTCCAATTTATGCAGAGATTACAACTTAAATTTCAAGGAATTTATTTATTTAGGTTTAAATCCTGTTGTTCACTAAAATTTGTCATCCCATGTATACAATCCACATTGGTTTGTATTTATACCATTCACCTCTTTAGTTATAGCGTACATTTCTCATTAATACACATTAAAGTCCACTAAATTTCAACTGCCTCTTAATTTCCATTTATAAGTCTTAACACCCTAAATTTTGACAACTTCTAACATGGTATTACTTCTCATATTAAATGTAACTTTTATTTGGTGTATTAACATTTATTTCAATTTAAATTCCATCAACTAATTAAACATGTAACTTATAACTATTGCTTACCATTCAAAATATTACACCCATGGTCATATTCTGAATGGAGTTAGCATTAAATATCAAAACTTACCTAAATTTACATTAAGAAAATATTTAATACTAGATCTCCAATTTATTTTAATGGAATCAATATATCTTTCTTTATGTACTTTACGTATAAATATCTTAATTACCAAATTTCAACTTATTCCTCAAATCCCCAAATAACGTTATCAACATAAATTAATATTAACCTTTATTTCATCTTATAGAATCAACTATCTTTATTGACAAATTACCCTACCCTACTGCACAACTTAAGAAAATTAATTGCAAATATGATCTCACATTAGACTTCATAAATCATCAGTTGAAATCTACATAAAACCATTTATTTAATTAAAACCTTGCTATTATACATATTGACTCTTTACATGGAATTAGATTACATTCCCTAATTTCATTAAAATTTTATTTCTCACCTAAATTGCAAAATAGTAAATTTCAATTACTATAGAAATATTATTTAATATGAATTTGAATCCCAATCAATTGTTATTGCACTAACCTTATTATATTAAATTACATTCAGTTTCTACATTTTAGAATTAAATTCAAATTACCTACAAATCTTATTTCATTCATAAATGCCATCATTTACCACATTATTGCATGGTTTCATTTAATAATATTCATGCTATTCATGTTTCTATTAAACTTGCATACATACTTCCGTTATTATTTAATCAATTTTTAAACATTATGACCAAATCATTTAACAAAAATTGTATAATTTTCCATTTATTAACATTAAGTTACTATTCAACATGTTTAATTCATTAGATAAATCAAATAATTACGCTTGCTTATCTCATTTGATTTTATAACCTAATATACCATTCATATTAAACCTATTTCATTCAATTTATACAAATTCAGCTAGATTAATTTACTGTCTAAATTTTCTTGCAGTTACTTTTAATAAATCGAATATTGCATTGGATAATTTTACTGCTTACCTTTCATATATAAGAAAAAAAAATTCGAAGTGTACGCTCTCACTACTACCTTTATTAGGATTTATTCCCTATACTAATATTTAGTTTTATTTACCCTTTATATTTCATCTCTTTTTAAATTAAATTACAAAATCTTAATTAAATTAACTAACTTAGATTGTCGAAATTTACGGGTCGTTACATTCTCCCCCGCTCAAAACTTTTCGTCCCCGAAAAGGGAAAGGAAGGGTAAGAAATCAATATACCTTATGCAAACATTAACTTTATAACAATTAAGAAATTAATTTATGTAACGCCCCACCTCGAGACCCACCTTAGCAAAGAGAATTAACAAGTAATTCTGTCTACTAAAGCGAAGAATAAGGCTGGTTGAGGGCGACCATCTATAATTTTGTCTTAAACATCTATTGAATACGTCGGTAAATGCAATATAATTTTATTTCAACTCAAGTGGATCGACATACCCAGTAAATGATTAATCCAAAACTATAGGTTGCTAATGGATCTATCAGAACAAAATACAATAACTGAATATAAACCACATCACAGAGCAGTAACCAACATCATATATATATATATATATATATATATATATATATATATATATATATACAGTGATACACGTTCACTATAATACAATATGAATACAATAAAGGTGGTACACGACCACACCATATACATCGAATCAAATGTAAAAACTTTAGAGTATGCGGAAGAAATAAACTACTCAAGAGAAAGAAGAGCTGATATCCAACATCAACTTCAAGCTAAGCCCAATAGATGATACCTGAAACAACTCGGTCTGACCCGAGTGAAAACACACGGGTCAGGCTAGCTAGAACTTATCATTAGTAAAGGTGATGATAATAGATAAGGGGAAAACTATTCCATCGTTACCAATGGAATGATATAGGTCATCAAGTTATCTCTAGAGTGATACATCAATGGTTCATCATGATTGCATAGAGGAATACAATATGTATATTAGAGAGACATGGTTTATCTAATTATATATATAACCGAATGAAACGGGTGACGATATGGACCATAAAGTAAATCTTCAAAAGATAATTAAACTTCAAGAATCCATCATAAATAAAACCATCTAATAGAAACTTCTTAATTATTATACCTCATCTCATCGGTATAAATATAAATACATCTCAAATTCATCATTAAACTCATTATAAAGGAACCTCCATAATCATTTATACCTCATATCATTGGTATAAATATAAATCTATCTCAAATCTATTATCAACACTCATCATAAAAGCATTACCATAATTTATACCTCATCTCATTGGTATAAATATATATAATGTCTCAAATCCATCTTGATAGAGCCCGGAAAGAATCCAAAACATCATATTCGAAATCACCATAAAACCATGTATATAAATAAGCCCTTTTCTTACATACGGCTATAATAAAGCATCATCATCAAAACAGAGAAAACGAAACATCTAAACTTCATGGAAAATAGCACGTGCTTTACATCTTGACTAGTACTAGGAATTTGGTACCATACATCGTGATGACTTGGGGTCACATAACATCATAACATCGTGATTGACTAGTCGGAACATCTTGATGACACCCAGTCACAAATCCGAGTAAAAACATCGTGGTGATTGGAGTTGGGTAATAACATCATGAACATCGTGGTGACTCCAATCGTACTCGGTCTAGTACTAGTAACATCTTGAATGTGTCTCAACTATTCGAATAGGAACCCAAAAGGTGAGAACGTATATCCCATACTATACGTTCTCCCCTAATGTTTTACTAATCGTTAGTTGGTTCCACATTAGAAAACATCATAAACATCAGAACCATCATAAAAATCACTCTGCCTCATCTCATCGGCGAGTTAATGTAATACCATACTCATCTCTTCTCATCGACAAGTAATGGTTCCATCGTGACTTGTCTCATTTCATCGACAAGTAAAAACCATCATAACCATCTTAACTTCATAAATCATCACAAACATCTTAACTTCACGAATAATTCATAAATAGACTTACCTCATCTCATCGGCAAGTAAAAAAACATCTTTAAGTGGTTCTCATAGATTTTTACTCCTATAAAAGGAGATCTCGAACATCTCAACTCGCCAAATATTGGCTACTTGGATAATTCCTATAATAGGAATTGAAAATCTAAAATACTAACTCAAGATACAATACTCAAGAGGTTTCGATCGTACAAGTCCGGAATTAACCGAAAAAGCAAACTCATATGTCCCATACCACATGTTTTACTAAATCGTTTAATTCTCTTTCTCATACGTCCGAAAGGTGCAAAAACGTGTATCTTTAAATAGAAAATATATTTTTACTAAATCGGGTTTTGAAATAAATTTCAGAAAATATTTAATAAATCGATTTTGAAAATCTCTTTATAATTTGGAAATGTTAATTGTATCATTTTTTTTATATGAAATCACTTTGTAAAATATATTTCTTAAAACAATAGCTAGAATATGAACACTGTTGGAAAAATAGTTTGAAAATACATGCACATGCGCTCGGAATCATGATGAAAACATTACATAATGAATCATTAAAATCCATTAAAATCCCATGACGGATTTGAGAAAATCCATGCTTCTATATAGTAGAAGCAACCCAAAAATAATCACAAGAAGCATGGTTTATCCCATGAATAAGATAATACAACACTCAAGATCTATATTAAAATTTATCATTAAAGACTTGCTTGAACAATCTAAGAAAATATTTGATTCAATACAAGAGCATATGTGATATAAAGCTCTCAATATTTGCACTGAAAAGAGCATCAAAACCATGTTCGGAAAACATAAGAGAAAGCACCAAAAGCTGGTGCAACAATTCAAGATACATAGGAATAAACTTTGGCATTTTGTCCAGGCCTGTGTTTTGTTTGTTCGGTTTGCCTCTTTTAAGCACATAATTTGAGACAACACAAAACATAGAAGTTGTAAATGACGTCCTACGCTTTCCATAACATTAAAAATTACTGAATTCAGATAAGAAATGTAAAAGTTATGGAAAAAACAATTTTGAGATTTGAATTTCACAACTTCTGTCATTTTGTCTCGGGACAGCGACAAACAATTACATTTTTGACCAAACTAACATCAAAATTACAGAATACTCAAAACATGAAAGTCGTAGCATACGATTTAAAATTTTCGAAAAATCCAAAATTATCAAAATCGGTTAAGAAACGAGGAAGTTATGTCAAAATTCGTTTCAGCTACGTGCACAGTGCAAATCTTGGTTTTGCTCTCGGGATAACAATATAAAAATTCGATTTTGACATACCTAGCCTCAAAATTACAGAAAACTTAATACATGAAAGTTGTAGCACACGATTTAAGCTTTCCGTAACATCTAAAATTATTAAAATCGGTTAAGAAACGAGGAAGTAATGTCAAAATTCGTTTTAGCTTCAATGACAGAGCAAATATTGGTTTGCTCTCGGGTTAGCAGTAGAAATGCTCAATTTTTACATAGAAGCACTCAAAATTACAGAAAACTCAACAAATGAAAGTTGTAGTATATTACTTTTTCTTTCTAGAATATCTTGAATTATCAAAATCCGATCAAAAACGTAAAAGTTACGTCTAATTTTGTTTCATCTTCAAGCACAGAGCAAATATAGACTATGCTCTCGGGTTAGCAGTAGAAAAATCAAATTTTGACATAGCTAACCTCAGAATTACAGAAAACATAAAACATAAAAGTTGTAGTATAGGATTTATGCTTTCCGTAACATCCAAAATTATCAAAATCCAATCAAAGACGAGAAAGTTATATCTATTTTAGTTTCAGCTTCAAGGATGGACAGAATTCAGTTTTTGGATTGAGCACAAAATATGATCAAAACTTGATTTTTATAGCCCCAAACATCCAATTTTACACTAAATATGAATAAGAAAGATTGTTTACAGCTAGCGTGAGTGAGATTACTCACCTTAGGGTTTGTTTGTAGCAAATTAAATGATTTTGCTTGCAAAGAAAAGAGCTTTGACCTTGGATTAGTAATTAGAAACCTATAAAAGCAATAGAAACAACATGCAAGCATAGAAAAATATCAAAACACAATTATAGTGAATCAAATCTGAGAATTGTATGAATTTTGATATTAGATAGGTAGGAGATTACCTTCTCTTATGTTTGTAACTTGAATTAAACCTTGAATTTGCAAGAGAATGAGTGAATTTTTGATTTATCTTCATATGGAGGCCATTATTTAGGATATTGAAGCTTTTAGGAGAAAAGTGTTTTACTGTAAAAATAGTCAGAGAGACATGAACGTATATCTCTTTGTCCATTCTAGAAATTGGGTTTGTGGGCACAAAATAACCCTATAAGCCCAATTCTCACACTTAGAAAAATATTTAGTGTAAATATGCATATGTGTTTTAGTAATTTACACATAACTTTTGCATAAAATTTCCAAATCACATGAAACAAGTTGCATTGTTCATGTTTTAATAAAAGAAACATGTTGGTGACATCAAAATTTTAATTTTCGAATTAAAAATATTATTTTCTCCATATAACACAAATTTTTAACAATATTTACTAATATTCTCATTTTTAGTGAAAATCACTATTTTCATCCATTTCAATCAAATAAAATTTATTTTTAAGTCTAATGAAGTGTATTAAAATGTTTTAACATTTTTATAACATTAATACATCATTCCAAGCCTAGTTACACTTTAAATTTTATTTTCTTCACATTATTCCTTCTATTTTACAATAAAAGGCTAACATTGGAATAAATTTCCAATATTACTAATTAACTAAAATTGAATCATCACAATTATTTATTTTCAATCCAAATCCATAAATAAAGTTTGAAAAACTTTATTTCATTCATTTACACTCTTTCAACCATCAAATGTTGAAATAGACTTTAAATAAAATAATATGACTTATTTAAATTTCAAATCCCAAATTATATTCATCAAGATATTGTTTATACGAAATAAACAATACAATCCCTCATTTTATTATCCAATTCATTTTTAAACACAATATTAAATTACAATTTTCATTATAATTTAATATTAACAGTATCTCCAAAATCCCGGGTTGTTGCAATTTATATAAGATATCTCAATTTATAACCACTAAATCTTTTATACTTAAATTTCTAAATTTTGGAAAACATTTCAAAATCATTTCTAAGTTCAAAATTTATGGAAAATTTTGGCAGAGTCTCCTTTGTACGGAGAGACTCGGGAAAAATATAATACCAAAATATAACAAAGTATCATATAGAATATTCAAAATAGTATATCCCAACACGCGAAAATATATAAAAATAGCGCTACAAAACGTAATCCGGAAACGTACCTATTTGTTGGGAAAATTACGCTTAATTTTTGGAACCAAAAGCAGTAGCAATTGCTTCCATACCTGCATTTCACTTATATAATCTAAAAAGGTTAACTATTTATATAAAGTGAAATATTTTCATGGTTTCAACTAGTAACAACAATAAATACACAATCATCAATTTCGAAAAACAGCATACACACAAAACAAAACAACCATTCAATCAAACCAGCAAATAGTTGTTCGTGTTCAAAACTTGAAATGGTACGGAATGAAAAATAACTATCCAGTGCATCATTTACTCAACAGTCTTAGATGGGACAAAAATAGATTATTTATTCATCCAACAATTTCAAATTTCCTTACCCAACCAACCCTAAATCAAACAATTACAATTCAACCAACAAATCAAATTAACTTATATAAATTCATTACATACTTTATTTGTTTGATTTCCTTTCTTTTATTCAAACCACATCAAATTTCCTTTTATAATTTACACTTATTCCTAACAAACTTTATATTTTATTTTCTCGTCAGTGGTTGTTTCCTTTATTTTTAATTATTACTTTCAATTATTCCTTTTTTTTTATTATTCAGGTCATGTAAGTTTCTTTTATTTGTATTATATTTAATGCACTTCTCAATTTCAATCATTTATTCAATGCTTACATTTATATTATATTTAATTATAGTAACCTTTTTAATTACACTTAAATTCTCAACCTTATAACATCCATCCTTATAAGTAAAGGATTTTATTAATTAACTAGGGTTTGCAGTCATTTATTTATATTACCTACTTTTTATTATATTAAACTAGTAGCATTTAAATCATACTTAAGTTTATAACCCTGCACATCAATCTTTATTTATTAAAGAATTTCATTTTATTTGCTAAAGTATAAAATCACCTATTTATAATACTTACCTTTAATTTTAGTAAAATTTCAATTTTATAACTTAAGTTTATAACATTTAATTCTCATTTATAATAGCGAATTCATTGAATACCTCATTAACTACTTTTACTTGTACAATTCCTATTACATTCTTTATTAAACATTTCAACTTTTTATATTTGGTAAGTTATATATGTTAAAGAAAATGCAAATGAACTTATACAAGTTTTATCTCATCTTTTAATTAAATTTAATGTTCACAATATTACTCTTTGTCTCATATGTTACAAATTTCAAATTTCCCTTTATAACTTTGCATTAAATCTCTTACCTAAATTAGAGGTTTCAATTTATTAATCACTTACCCTTTTATTTCACTACAATAATTTAAATAATTAATTAATGGAAATTTAAGAATTAAAATCCGGGTTAAATTTCAAATTATTTTGAAATAATAGATAAATATTTTCTTATAACTAACATACCTCTAGTTTTATTTAAAACAATTAAAAATTTAGATATTTTCAAAATAAAGCTGCAGTAGAATTACTACAGTGGCCTTTCCCCTTCGAAACTCGAAAATAGAAGTCGATGATGAGGCCGCCATCACCCAAATTATTTTCCAGCGACAGAGAGGAAAGTACATAACTTATTTTCTCCAAAATCTTCTTTAAAACAATTCTTCCGAATTATAATGAAATATTTATATCGGAAAATATTTATAAACAATATTATTATATTTCAAAATCCTTTGAAAGCAAATTTTCAAAATCCCGGACTTAAGTCCTAAAATTTCCAAATTTCATTGATTTTAATTTCAATCTCATTTTACCTATTATTTAAAATTATATTCCTAACAACCAATCTATTGCAACTAAATATATATATATATATATACATACATATATATATATATTTAAAATTATATTTTATATATAGAAAATATAATAGGCAAAATTTTAATTCACCTATATAAAACAAATATTATGTCGGTCTATCCTATTAAGTGTTTAGAAATCCCTATCGATGTCATAGCGTCCCATGCATCAACCAGAATTTATAAATACAAAACGGAACAGATTAACACAATATAAAAACTTTTATAACACTACCAAATACGCTCTCTCATTCATATATACACTCAGCGACTCTCATAGAGTATTACTACCCTATTAACAAAGAGTCAAACCCCTCAAAGCCAAAGTTTATCGCTAAACCAAAGCTCTGATACCAACTGTAACATCCGCCTTTTCGCACGCTTTAAATCGACACACGTGTCAATTCAAACCATACGCAAGGGTGGATTGTTATGGGGTAAATAAGAAAAATAGAGAAAGTAAAAAAAACTAAACAGAATCTCACAGCGGAAGGATAAAATATAATAATAAAGTATACAGTTCATAAATCTGTTTTACAAAACCTTTGATTATATTTATACAATACATATCAGGGTACACATACCATATAACAATGAAGCGGAACAACATGGGTGTAGTGGAACCATATAATCTATAGTAATAAAAATAAAATCTTCGTCTTCTTCCTCCAGAAATAAAATCTTCAATCCTGAAACGCTCAGATCTGACCCGAGCGAATTTGAAAAGACAAAAACACTCGAGTCAGAACTAAAAGATCGTATGTGAGTTAAATTAACAGAAATAAATATGAGTGCAGTAACTCAAGAGATATTCGGGATTTACATCTCCTAAGGATCCGTTAAACTATTTATTATGTAGTATATTTCGCTGTTATAATAGTGTCTAATTGTAAAATAAACTTACTTATTTCTTAGCATTAAGGGGTTACCCATATAGCCCTTAACACGTAATAGTCCCAGTAGTCCATCCAATATCATAGTCCCTCCTGATCGGGAAGCCACCAGAGGATACCACACGGGCTACGGGAGAAAACCAAACTCGTACAAGGCGCGATAGGGTAGGTGACACGACACAACTAGGCAATGCCAGGGTAGATATACCAATTACGCTTCCGGGCCGATGGAAACGCGCAGCGCGCAGCTGCCGCCCACCTCGAACAAACTCCCCACATCAAAAAAATCAAAAATGAAGGTGGCCACCGAATCAATCCAAAATCAGAGTATAGTAACGAAGGGAAGTGTCCGATCAGAGGTGCTACCTCATTAACCCGTCGATCGCTCCTGTTTTAGCCACCTTATGCCAACTCAAGGGAGTTGGGTACACGTATTTACCTTACAGGAAACGCCGCCACCAACCTACTTCATTCTGGAATCTCCACCGCGTACACGGTTGTTAAAGTGGTTTTCGGAGTTGGCAGAGAGTATGACAACTTCCGATCCCGGTCTCTTCAACAACCAAACGTTATTATAACACCGCGGTCTTTAAAATAGTTTATACTTTAAAACCAGAATATAATCCATTTCAAAACTGTAATATTACGATATCATTTCTTCTTTTCAAACCAAAACAATTCATTTTGATATTATTTTTATAAAACCCAAATCAATGATATCATTTTTCAAATATATGTCTTTTCCCAAAAATCATGCCACTTTTAAAATTTATAATTCCTTGAAACCAAATATTTGAATTTTTAACTTTCAACATAATACTTCGAAACCCATAGTTTTAAAACCATAACTTTCAAAACTTAAATGGTTTGGATATTCAACAGTATATAAAGTAAAACAGTGGAATTTAAAATTTGTTTAAAGGTACAAAATGTCCACACCTTCATAAGTTTTTTTATTCACTTTAATTCCAGTCTAAACCCATAACTTTTAGATTCACTTACAGTTTAAGTAAACACTTCGATTTCCATATTTTCAAACTTTGAAAATTTAATGAATTTCAAAACTAAGGTTGGGAATTTCAAATCAACAATTCATTTTCCTATTATTTAGTTTGAATGGTTTCTATGATAAATCCATTACCATTTAAAATAACTAAATTTATTAACACTAAAATTTCCTTCCATTTATTCATTAAATCCAGTTATAAATATCATACCTTTAAAATTTCCAATTTTAAATAAGTTAACATCAACTTATGGAGTTAAATTTTCAAATAAGCTCAATTCCAATTAAATTTCCAATTTATCTTTCAATCTTAATTTATTTGAATTATTTATAACTATATATATATATATATATATACGAGAACTTAAACATGTACTTAATCGTATAATATAAATTATCAAATGCCATTTTTACACTTTTTCATTTTATTTAACAGATTTATACATAGCTTGAATTCAACAATTTAACTTTGTATGTGTATTTAAAATATATTTATATCATATCCAATTTTAATATTTATTAAACCATATCATATCCAAATTCAATATTTATTAAACCATATCATATCCAAACCATAAAAGAAATCATTTCAAAAATAATTATATATATATATACCGCGGTGCCTGTATAAAATTTTCTATCCTACGGTCAAGTGATACGGATATTTATCATTTCAATCCGCAATTTAAAAATAAAAATGCGGTTGTATATCATTTCAAACTGCAATCCCGAATGAAATGAAAATGCATGACAACTTGCAGTTTATATAAGATAGAACACATCATCCATTCAACCAATATCAACATCAACCAATTTATTTCAATCATCATCAATTTAACAAACATCAACATATGACATATACAATAAAACAGGAAATAAAGGATAGTTATTAACTAACAGTTTATATTCAAAATAAATTTATTAACTGTTTAACTATCAGTTTATATTGACAAAAATAATTTTTAACTGTAAATTTATATGCAATAAATAAAATAAATAAACAGTTAAATAAATAAAAATGCGAATTAACTGAGAAGATAAATAAAACATTCCAAACAATCATATATAAATTTCTACTCATATCTAAAAATCAATTTAACAAACATAAAATATTTTAGAAGTTGTGAGTGGGTTAAAACACTCACCTTTTGAATTTAAATTGGATTTAAATCCAATTTAAACCCAAAATTTCACAGTCTCCAAATTCATCCAAATCAGCATCAACAGATCTGAAATTTCAATACGATCCTAATAAAAAAAATCTCGCGTGAATCGGACACCGTATGTGAAAATTACACAAGTTAAACGTTAAAGAAATTGTATTGAAAATCAAATAAACTAAAATAAAGAATACCTCTCTTCGAGAACTATGACATATAAATTTTTGGAATTTTTAGAGGAGTTTGCATTTTTATTTATATTTTGGACTGTAATTGGATCTAAAATTTTGCAGCCATTGGAAAAGAAGAAGTTGAAGAAAAGAACACACAGAGAAATGAAGATAGATGGAGGCTAGGGTTTTACCGCCTATTTATAGACAAAGTGAAAAAGAATAGGTAGGCACGAATTATAAACGCGCAAAACTGTTGTTGGCCCACAAGAATATTTCATATTAATTGGATACGTTACGGATTAGTAAATAAATTAATTTCTTCCTCAAACATTTACATTGAATTTTAAACGTATTTACAAATATAAATTTAGACGCTTTATTTAAGTTTCAATATAATTTCACAATTTCATTAAAGTCCAAATTCATAGATAAGTTTCCATTTTCAACTAAATTTCTAAATTACCGTAATAATTATCTTAGATTCTTATTCATTCTCAATAGATTTAACCATTGTAAATCGACTAAGTTTAGAAACTATAAAATCCACATTTCTATATATATATAGTTTTGAATTCCATACTATAAATATTTTATTAATATTTTGCAAATACATAAATTGGTATTGCACTGTTACTTAAATAAATAGCCTATACCAATCACTAATTAAATGGGTTACCAAATTTTGGATTGGTTAATAATTATTAATTATTGCTTCATTTCTTAATTATAAACTTGCATGGGTTATGCTTGTCTAATTATATTCCCATATTAATTAATGTTTCCAACAAACAATAACCTTTCCTTAGTCCCACCCTTTTTACAAAAAATTTCCCTGCAAATAATTCATTTTCCTATACATACTTCCATTTACACCTAAACTTATTAAACCTCAATGATTAAACAAATTTAAATGAAAATTTTGAGTTGATAGATTCATAGATTCAAATGTTTACTTTATTTCAATATCTACTAAACTTTAAAATTATAACATAGACTCCAAAACAAAATTCTCCACTCTAGTCATACAAGTCTTATTGAAATAAAATGTATCTACCCTATTTTTAGGTCTTGGTTCCTAATATCCACCTGTTTTGACTTAATTTAAAATAACGTACAAATTACATTACCTTTAATTGCAATAAATCCTATCATTGCATTTATATTCCAAATGAATGAATTATTAATAGGTTAATTGAATCAGATTTACAAATCAACTTTAATTATTTGCAAATTTTGTCAGTTTGGATTACTTGGTAAATTTAGAATCCCTTAAACAACTTCCTACATAAATTTATTATAGAATAATTCAAAATTAACGTACAATTCCAATTTATGCAGAGATTACAACTTAAATTTCAAGGAATTTATTTATTTAGGTTTAAATCCTGTTGTTCACTAAAAATTTTCATCCCATGTATACAATCCACTTTGGTTTGTATTTATTCCATTCACCTCTTTAGTTATAGCGTACATTTCTCATTAATACACATTAAAATCCACTAAATTTCAACTGCCTCTTAATTTCCATTTATAAGTCTTAACACCCTAAATTTTGACAACTTCTAACATGGTATTACTTCTCATATTAAATGTAACTTTTATTTGGTGTATTAACATTTATTTCAATTTAAATTGCAACAACCAATTAAACATGTAACTTATAACTATTTCTTACCATTCAAAATATTACACCCATGGTCATATTCTGAATGGAGTTAGCATTAAATATCAAAACTTACCTAAATTTACATTAAGAAAATATTTAATACTAGATCTCCAATTTATTTTAATGGAATCAATATATCTTTCTTTATATACTTTACGTATAAATATCTTAATTACCAAATTTCAACTTATTCCTCAAATCCCCCAAATAACGTTATCAACATAAATTAATATTAACCTTTATTTCATCTTATAGAATCAACCATCTTTATTGACAAATTACCCTACCCTACTGCACAACTTAAGAAAATTAATTGCAAATATGATCTCACATTAGACTTCATAAATTATCAGTTGAAATCTACATAAAACCATTTATTTAATTAAAACCTTGCTATTATACATATTGACTCTTTACATGGAATTAGATTACATTCCTTAATTTCATTAAAATTTTATTTCTTACCTAAATTGCAAAATAGTAAATTTCAATTACTATAGAAATATTATTTAATATGAATTTGAATCCCAATCAATTGTTATTGCACTAACCTTATTATATTAAATTACATTCAGTTTCCACATTTTAGAATTAAATTCAAATTACCTACATATCTTATTTCATTCATAAATGCCATCATTTACCACATTATTTCATGGTTTCATTTAATTATATTCATGCTATTCATGTTTCTATTAAACTTGCATACATACTTCCGTTATTATTTAATCAATTTTTAAACATTATGACCAAATCATTTAACAAAAATTGTTTAATTTTCCATTTATTAACATTCAGTTACTATTCAACATGTTTAATTCATTAGATAAATCAAATAATTACGCTTGCTTATCTCATTTGATTTTATAACCTAATATACCATTCATATTAAACCTATTTCATTCAATTTATACAAATTCAGCTAGATTAAGTTTACTGTCTAAATTTTCATGCAGTTACTTTTAATAAATCGAATATTGCATTGGATAATTTTACTGCTTACCTTTCATATATAAGAAAAAAAATTCAAAGTGTACGCTCTCACTACTACCTTTATTAGGATTTATTCCCTATACTAATATTTAGTTTTATTTACCCTTTATATTTCATCTCTTTTTAAATTAAATTACAAAATCTTAATTAAATTAACTAACTTAAATTGTCGAAATTTACGGGTCGTTACATTTGGTATACTATTACTATTATTACCCTTGCATCATGCTATCTGCTGCATTATTTTAATTGTTCTGTTGTATATGTATAACGCTGATAAATGTTGTATAAATAATTGTCAAAGTATAGTAAACAGCTTCATGAACTGTTTACTTGACTATTATATTTTATCGTTCCGCTGCGAGATTCTGTGTTGTTTTATTTCCTTTATTTCTCATTCTTTTCTTTTCTTATTTACCCTAATAACCATCCACCCTTTTTAATGGTTTGGAATCGGCATGTGTGTTTGATCATCGGTTTAAACTGTCCAAAAAGGCGGGTCGTTACATACCCTCATTCCGGACGTAATGGAAAAGGTTCCTTGTCCAAATTTGATCGTATGGAGAAGATAGCTTTTTAGACCACTTATTAAATTAAATTTCGATAAAATTTTCAACGCGTTTGAAATCCGTACGACCACCAGACAGCTCCGAATGCTATGGAAATTGAAATCCGATAATAATACAATTTTACGGATCTAATGGAACTGGTTTCGTCGAATTTCGAGGCTGTGCCTCGGAAGGCTATTTTTAAATATCGATTAAACAATATAAATTTCAACTCTGAATAAATCATCTCCAAAATTCAATTCTGAAGCTTCTATTATCTTCAGTATTATTAATATAAATTTTCTAAGCCTTTAAAATATTTTCAATCAGCTTAAAAATGAAGATTCAAATTTTTACCCAGTTTCAATTATTAAATTCAATAATTTAATTACCAATTTCATAATTATATTTGAAACTCAAGTTTAAATTAACTCTCAAATATTTGAAATCAATCAAATATTTTAAATTTCAAATGTCCAAAATTCTGGGGCGTTACACATAATAACTGAGGAGCATAGTTACACTCCATGAATAACACAATAGTGAACTTAAATTATATTTAGGGCTATAAATTACTTCGAAGATGTATTAATAATATGTATTTATTTTATTATGCATGCATATGTGAATGATTTACTTTTTTTTCTAATTGCCAAAACCAATGGAGTTAAATGTGTACAATTGTGGTATGTATCAACTTAATTTATATGGGTATTATAATTAATAATAAGGGGTAACATCAAATACTACTTGGTTGATGTAATGGTTATGTAATATTTAATGTAATGCATGCATTAGTTTTAATGGTTGTTGTATTACTGGGTCGTTGTATTACTTGGTTATTGTAACGGTTATGTAATATTTGATGTATTACTTTGTTATTGCAACGGCTATGTAATTTTGAGGTATTACATTGTTGTTGTAATCTATTATATTATATATATAAATGAGAATAAGTGACTATTTGTATTTTTATTTTTCATTCCATTTGAAATCATACACTCATCCCTTTTTGATTTGACCAAACAATTTGCAATAATCCCCTCAACTTATTCTGATTCACTTTCAGTTTAACCATTTTATTTGGTACTTATTTGTATTCTTAGTTCATATATATATTCTTCTCCATCATTCAAGTAATTATTATGCATCCATTTCCTTTTTTCTTCCATGCTCTTTAATTCATGTGTATATATATATATTCTCATCTTTATTTCTCCTATTTTTCTTCTACTTAAACTTAAAAATCATTTATTTCATATCTCTTATCAAACCTAAGCCATTTCAAGAATCAAATTCCTTATTCCCTTAATACTCAATGTTTCAACATCGAGTAATAATGTGGAAGAGAATACCTAAAGATAAGATGCAATTATCAAATTTATTTATTTTGGATTTTGTTTAACTTTTTGATTGTCGTTCTTAAATTCATATTTAATAATGATGATGGTATATTTATCAATCCAAGATTTTCTGTTATCTCAATTATTGTATTCTGTTTCGATCATTTTCTCTTTAAGAGTAATTAGATGAATATCTTCATAAAAATAAATAACTTGAATGATAAGTTTGTAGCCCAACCATTTATTCTTGGATTATGACATGAATTTTATAAATTGATAATAATTTGATGAATATCCAAGAGTAATTTTGATCATTTTTTTTAACATGATTATAATTTGATTGAATACATCCATAGTTCTTCATCTTTTGTGTTCACCTTAATTGTTTCTTATTTTATTCACATTATGTAGTGGTTGTATTTTTATCGTCTGCTTTAGGGATAGGATTCATATATATTTTGGTAAACATGTTTATGCATATTTATGAATTGTTTTGGTGTATTATGAGATACATAGGTTACTTATTCTTATTGTAGATACCATCCGATATAGTATGTGATTGAATATTTTCTCGAGATTTTTTCTTCTTTATTTTCCCATTTAGATTATATTTGCTAATTTTTAATTTTATTCTCGACTTCTTATTCAAATTTTTGTCTTAACTTCTTTTTTATAATAAGGTTTATTTTTCGTCAGTCCACATTGGCCGGTTGAAAGGGAGAGATAAAACGTACAGAGATGATTCTCATAAATAGCAAGACCATTACTATTCAGTGTAACTTATTATAATTTAAATTATTTATTTCATAATACATTCATATGCTTACTTTTATGGTAATAAATACATTTTTCTTATAATAAATGCATATCCATTCATTCTAATTTATTCTATCTAAAGGTCTCCTCCTCTTCTTAGCACATTTAATACTAGAAAAGTTCCTTAATTTCTCCCTCTTCATTTTGTTCTCTCTCCTTTCATAATTTTGTTTAGTCCAGCTTTACATAAAAAATTCAATTTTGAATTAGAATTTTTTTGAAATTCTTTCCAAATGGTTTATTTACTTATCTCATTATTATTTTAACATAATTATAATTTGATTGAATACAACAATATTCTTCATTTTTTAATTTACCTTAATTTTTTTATTTTATATACATTATGTGGTGGGTTTATTTCTACCATTTGATTTAGGGATAAGATTCTTATAGATAAATTATCTAAATGTTTTCAGAAGACTTTAGATCGCTAAGTGTTGTCGGAAGACTTTAGCTTACTGAATCAATAAGCTCGATTTAAATGTTAAATATCTATTTTATTATGTCTTTTCTTTTAATTCAAGTCTAAACTATTTCTTTTATCCTAAATTTATGATTTTACATCACTGATTTTAATTTTTTATGCATTTTTGTTTTCCTATAATTTCTATTTCGATTTATGTCGTTATGAATTTAGGTTTTTTTTATTTATTTTATTAGATTTTATTGGATATATTAATCCACAACAACCGTAGAAGCTTCTATTATTTTATAAAGTCTACTATAGGTAATGTTGAGTTATTTCTTATTTCACATACCGAAATCATATTTTTGTTATAAACCAAATGATAGCCTCTTTTACAAGGTAATATCATCTGATGGGAGTTGCTATAGGGAGGTAATTTGTTCTCTTTACCTCATTTATTTTGAAGTGACTTATTGGCAATAGAAAGAATCTTTAATATTTCTATAACTAGATAAATATAAAGTCGAGTTTCATTCTCAAACATATGCATATAAGAAAATTAATTTGGAAGAAAAGCATAACATTACTGTAAGAAATTTAACATAATAAATTTCACACTATATTATAGGGATAAGTATGAATGTATAAGCATCAATTCTGTTATGCTTCCAATACACAACTCTAAATTTTGTTAAAAGTTTGCTGTTAAATACATGTTTTGAAAAATTATTACTTTAATGTTTTATGAAGTTTTAGTCAATTTAAACTCTTTTTTGTAAATTCTGACATTGTTCTTCCTTGCCAATATTGGCTTTTAATATTTATCTATTGTGTTATTTAATAGATTATGAATCGTTTGTATGTAAAACACATTCAAGGCTATCATCGAAAACTTGGTGTTCTTATGCAACAACAAGATGTTTTGAACTTTATGTAGTTTGGTAATTTTTATAAATAACTAAACTAGAGATATAGTTATTTATAATGATTATATGCGAACAATTTCAACTAAGAAGGATCATATCAAATATTTCTACCATACAATAAATGAAAGTAATTAATTGATTTGAATTTAGATCAACTTGAATCAAAAGTAATTTCAGAATTGAACTATAATCCAATCTAAAGAGAAAATCAATTACACATTTGATATTTTTAATGCTAATCAAATACAAAATTAATCAATTATTGTTTTTATCCCTTTTATTAGAGACATTTCAAATGTTTTATAACACTAGAAGCTTCTATAACTACTACATGTACATTTGAACTAATTATCCTTTCTTATGTTTTATATCAAATTCCCTTTCAATGTTTTTCTTCTTATTAGGAAGACTAGTAATTTGGGTTCTTCCCTTTACTTTGTATGGAGTTATCGATTCATTAATACATATGTACAAAAAACCTTAGTTTTCCTATGTAATCAAATAAAGAATAAGTTGATCTTTATTTCGTTCTCGCACAAAAGTGCATAATAAAATCAAGTTGGAAGGAAAACATCATATTCGAAGAAAAATAATATTCAGATAATAAATTTCATGCTCTATTGTTGTAAAAAGTATAAATGTAAAGACAATACAATTGTTCTCCCTTCGATATTAATTTTAAAATTTGTTGAGCATTTAATGCTAAATACATATTTAAAAAACTTATTCATTTACAAAATGTTCTTTGCACACATAATATTTTAAACTTATCTTTTTTAAAAACTCTAACATTGTCCTTCTTAGTCAATTTAGGCTTCTAATATTGATCACTATGTCTTTTAATGGATTATAAAATGTCCACAGGCAGCACACATTTATGGTTATCATCAAAGTCTTAGTAATCTTACGCAATAACTAGGTAATTATCAATAACTTTTTTATGAAATTAGTTTTAAGTTACATTACTTTGAGTTGTTTGAAGTTTTAAATTGTTTGTGGATATGCATAACTATAATTTGGAGTGCTGTTAGTCATAATGGTTCCAATAAACTATTTTAAGTAGGATGGTCATATCATACATAATTCCCAGCAATAAATGAATGAAATTAATTGATTTTATTTCTGATAAATTTGAATTCAAAATATAAACAATAATTCAAACTATTGAAAGAATTAATTACATAGTCATTCTCTTTATGCTAATTAGTTATGGAATTAATATGATGTATGACTCTACTATATTAGGGAACATGTAACATGATCTGTTGTGTAGATTTAACGAATGGTTTGTCAATGTTATAAATATGTGTATCAAAGAGAAATAACAACTTTGGAACTCATTACCTATTTATAACAAATAGTTTCCTTTTTTTTAATAAAGTTGTTAAAAAAACTACAAGGATTGTGGACAAATATATTTGTTGATAATTTTCTGGTAGTACTTATGCTTTTATAGAAACATGATACTTTTGACTTATTTTTAATGCATGAAACAAAACATTATGTATTTCATATATTTCAAAACAAAATTTAATTTTTGTCTTTACACGCATATTAATGGTATTAGGTTATTAATACTATACAATAGCGATTTTAGAGGTAAAACAATTTTTTTAAAAGCATTCGTAATGGCATATGCATAATATTCTAATAGTTTGCCACATTGACCATATTTTCTTATACCATTAATCTTATAGTCATCTTAAAGATTGTGTCACCTATATATTTTATGTTTACCTACATGTAATTTTTTTACGGTGATGTGTTTTTTTAATTTGAATTATGCTAAGTTTTGTGTTATTCAATGGTGTACTCACTTAAGTGCGAATGGAATTGTTCGATTTACCTATGTATTTAAAAAAGTGAAAATTAGGTAGGCATCCCTATCATACTTTCATATTATAAAGCGGGTCTCTGTCAAAGTTTCATTGTAAATAGGGTCTCTGTTTTCTAGAAACGAAGAAAAATTATTGCTGAAATGTCAGCAACTTTTATAAATAAGTGCTGATATTTCAGCAACTTTCCCTGTCAAAGTTTGATTGTAAATCAAGTCCCTATTTTTTAGAAACAAAGAAAAATTATTGCTGAAATGTTAGTAACTTTTATAAATAAGTGCTGATATTTCATAACTTTCATACACTGTGTTCATAGTGTACATAAATGTTGCTGAATTGCTAGCAACTTTTACAAATAAGTGCTGATATTTCAGCAACTTTTCATACACTATGTTCACAGTGTATAAAAAGTTGCGGAAATGTCAGCAACTTTTATGAAAAGTTGCATCATGCTCTGCAATAATCGTGAATAAAAAACAGGGACCTAATTTACACCGAAATTTAGTGAAGGACTTTTCGTGAATTTTGAAACTTAATAAGGACCTGTGCCATAAATACCCTTAAAAAAATACCCTGCAGGATGTTTATGTTACATATATTTATCATGTTATATCATGTTATGTTTAATAAAAATATAACTTTCAAGATAATAAATAATTCGGTTAGTTTTGGATAGTGTAAAATAGCGTACTATTGCGAATGTTAGAATATTGTTTATTCAAATTGAATTTGAAGCATTAATTTTCTTTTAGCATGATTTCTTTGTCATATATGGAATAATATTATCACATTAATGTGCACATATTTAGATTTGATATTTTATATAAGATAAATCTATGTTGAGCTTATGTATTATTTAAATTAACAGGCATGTTCAATAATGTAATGCTCAACAAATAAGGAATGATTAGTAGTAAACGTTAGCATTTTTTGGTTCATAAACATGCGTACTCATTGCCATATTACTACAAAAATAAAAAAAGATTATTCTAGATAAACTATGTTGTGAACACCGTGTATGTAGCATGGGTTCGCACTAGTGGTTATTTAATGTTCGATGTCTTACTTTTTTATTGTAATGTTTATTTAGTGTTTGATGTATTACTTTGTTGTTGTTCCACTTTGGGTACAATGGATATCGTGTACAAAAGCTACGTAAAAAATAAATCACAGTCATAGAACATAGCAACAAACATCAGTTTTTGACAAAAGATTACTTTTGATACCAAAGTTGTGTATAAAATAAAAATAGAAGTTCTACAATACACGAATAACATATGTAGTAAAAGCAAGAAAATTTGCCATTGCTTCCGGCACATTCATCTCTTAAGACCCAAGCTACCACATTAACAACATATATCCTATGTTTTGTCCCCCATTTCATCCATGACCCCTTAATTTTTGAGACCTCGATCTTCCTATATTCCTACATGTAGGCGGCGGTTGCATAGTTAGGCCTTCAAGTGCATCCCAGTATTTACCATCGGACATAGGATGAAAAACCTAAGAATAACTAAGTCTATTACCATCTGCTGTAAACCACGACAAAGTAAGATCAATGGTAAGCTATGTTAGCTCCCTCTTTGCATCGTGCCCATGCAGCCAAAATACGAGAACATGAGAAATGGGCAAGAATATGATATTGCATGTACAGCTGCAATTGCCATTTGCAATATTTACTGTGCAGTTACATGCATTTGTGCTTGTTGCTTGCCATTCCGTCAAGCTAAGCTTGTTAAAGCTCATATTTCGTGCTTCTATTGCATATTTTCCATTATTTTTTCTTACGTTGGCGTGAGTGCAGATGTGTACTATAGTCCATTAGTACGTCTTCTGTAGAATTAACTATTATGACGATGAAATGTACGTACTACTAATGCCTTCATCAGTTGTGATCTTGCATCTTTTAGAACTCTAATGAAACTCTCTGAAGCATTAGTAGTCATCAAACAAAATCGTTCATTGTTGTCCTTGTAAAGAGCTCATTGTTCATCCTTATGTTTGAGACTTCTGTCAATCCATTTATAAGTAGTCGGACTAACATTTTTTAGTTGCTCTCTTAGCTCATTGTATATTACCTCATCTCTTTCTTCAGCACAAGCATGGAATAAGTTTTATAAAAAAATTCTATCAAAACTTGCCTTTTTGAAGTTTGCATTTAAATGATGAAAGCAGTAGCGATGACGGTGCGGTCCTTTCCATTTCTCTTGCAAGGCGGTTGGAATTCCTTTCATTCTATCAAAAATGAATGTAAAGAATCTTGCATTTAAAGATGGAATTAAGTGTCCCATGCATGAAAAAAACCATCCCCAAGTCTCCGCTGGTTCAATTCGTACAATAGTAAATGCCAAAGGAAAAAGAGAGTTGTTTACGTCAACTCCTGTAGCCGCAAGCAACGTATATTGATATTTACCATAAAGATGTGTACCGTTAATAGAAAGAATAGGATAATGATCCAAATGCCCAAAAAGCCCCCAAAATTGAACACCGTCTAAATGAACATGATAAAAAGTGTTTGGATTGCTTTTCTTTATTGCATGAAGAAATAGTGAAAAGTCATTATATGAAGATACCCAATCGCCAAATATTTTAATCATGGATTTGCTTAGTCCTTTCTAAGCATTCATGTAGAGTATTTGAATTTTGTATGTATTCGTCATAAGCTCTTGAACAAATTTTGCAGCGTAACTTGAGTTCGATCGAACATACGAGTACAACATGTGTATACAACTTGTAAACGAACATATGAGCATTAATTACATAAGTATACATACCAGGAATGAAACATACATTATTACATGAAACCATATCCAAGTGTTTATGGATAAACGTTCGGTGGCTGGTAGGAATAGTGTGGGTAATACATGGACTTTGCTCGACAGTATCAATCGGTTCTGATTGCTTGCAAATCAACGAAATGAGCCAGTTTCAGTTGTTTGTACCACCCCCTCATTCTTAACAGACAACTCGATTACTTTCATCCCCATGCAAACATAGAATCGATGTCATCATCATCGTTCATCTCAATAGCAGTTGGGCTATCGTCCGTTATCCATTTACTTACCAACGAGATGTTGAATTTAGTTGAATATTGGAGCGTTGTAAATTGCAGTTTTCAACTCAAGAAAATTACAACCCTTCCTCACTTTAGATCCTTTATGTTTTCCGCCAACATAGGTTGGCCTGCTACTCTCGTCAATGATTAAATCACCATCATAGTGCCAATTAATAGGCATGGTAGTCATAGATCTAGCAAATTTCAAGAAACTATTTCAGTTATAGATCGAACAAAATAAGCAGAGAAGGGTTTCAAAACTTTACCTCAAGTCTAAAAGAAAGTGAAATATTGAGTTGATCTTTGTCGATTTAAAAAAACTTGAGTGGATTTGTTATATTTTTAGTTGAGATTTAGCAAGAGAGATGGAGTTTAGGTTTCTAAAATAAGTTGGTTAGAGGAGTTCAGTTGGAGTGTATATAAGTAAAGGGTGTTATAAGCTGTCGTTGGGCCAGCAGCAGCAACACATAAACAGGCGCAACTTTGAGTTGCGCCTGCTGCTCGTAAGTGCAACTTTGAGTTGTGCTGCTGTGTATATAACCGATCGTAACTTAAGGTTGCTCTCTGCTGCATGTTATGGGCGCAACTCACAGTTGCGCCTATAATCTGCTGCTGCTTTTCAAACGGCAGCTCACATATATGCAAACAAAATATGCATTTCATTCAAACCAACCTATTTGATGCAAATCTAATTCAACAATATATATGAAAACAACAATAAGTTGCAAAACCACAAATCAATTAAACAACATACATATTTTGTTTGTACATCTACAATGTTCAACTTCAAATGCAAATACAGTTTCAGAACAACAAAGTACAACTTCAAAAAAAAAAGCAATCGACAAATTAAACAACTTAAGTACACCTGCCATACCACCTAATTTCTTAAGTTTCTAAGTTTGTGTGATGTTCTCTATGTTTGGGTCGAAAGCGGTTGAGATGGTCCTACTTCAACTATGTCATGCCCGGTTGAGTGCCTTGTGAAGAACCACCTTCGCATTTAAAACGTCTTTGTATGTATGTATGAGCAAAAGTTTTGAGCAAACAAAGCACATACGGCAATGATCACTCAAATTAGTGTCTACTAAGAAGCAACTTGATAATTTTTTTGATATTGAAACACTTACCTTTTACCCGATCTTCATCTCCAGGATCTGCAAGAACATCATCAACTTCGTTTGAAATGAGGTAAAACCCTTGAACCTAAAAAAAGTAGTATTGATGCAAGTAAGTGAAGCTAGTTGAATGAGTTAAGAAATGAAAACTATTTACACATACAAAGTCACGTTCAACTGGTCCCTTTAGAGCATATCTAGGCAATCTAGTAGGCGATTATTTAAGAACAAATTGTGTGTTATATGCTATACCAACTATAGTGTTGTTCAATAGCGACTCTTAATATGCCTTCAACTTGTACATGATCCAACTTGTGATCCCACCTTGCTATATACGTGTCATAAAAATCTCTATTCCAATCGTACGGGAACACTTGGTTGGTTGCATCTCATCACTCTATCTGGGTAATGCATGATCACATTTTGCAGGAAATGATTGGGAGTCTTGAATACCAAGTTTGTTCTCCATCCAAGCAAATTGGCGGCAAATCGTGTTCAATCTCAGTTGTGTATGGCGCCCAACTAACATTATGCTGCTCCATAACATCAATTCATCACGATAAAATATGGGATGATGGGTTGGATTATCAGTGTTAAATAAGATCTTCCAAAATATTAGTACAATTACACGCGAAAAAATATATACCTGCAGAAGGTTAAGGCAACCAACTAACCTGTTCGACGTCCTTAATGCCACATTACCCAACTCCTTATACAAAGCGTATGAAACCGCGCTATCCCATGAATAATAAAAAAAATTGGCAAAGTCCTATAGTAATCGACCCTTCGAATGGTTTGCAAAAAGACATGATGCTATAAGTGCAATATGACAGCTCGTATGAACCAAGCTCCTCAGCAGATGAATCGACAGTAATCTCTTGACCAATTATAAGGTGATTTATCCATTTGACCTTCAACTCTCCTCTATTAACCACCGCTTCGAGGGGTGGAATCTCACCAAACAAATAGTGACAAACATCATCGACATTCCCATCGTAATTTAGAACGACTCCTTCTATATGAAGGCTAGGGGAAATAAAAACATCTTGTAAAGTAATTGTCATTTCTCCAACAAACAAATGAAATGTGCAAGTCTCGGGCCTCTACCATCACATCATGTTGTCAGTAGACCTATCAAATCTGATATACCTTATTTACATGAAATACTAGAAGTCTGCTTAATGAAGTAATTGTTGAACTCGATGGTTATTGTGACAAACCTGGTTTGGAGATTACCTTTCAATATTGAATTATAATGATAATTATAATTTAATATTGTGAATTAAATTAAATTAAATTAGAGAAATTAAATTGTTTATTTGGAATAAACAACGAATTTGGGAAAAAATTGTTGAAAATAAAGGATAAAGCTTTATTTTAATGGTTTGGGTGATAATAAATGTGGGAATAATTTTATTTGAGTAAAAATGCAATAAATTTGTTAATTATTGCGTTGTGGCTTCTTTTAATAATTTTTTTTAAAAAGAAGTAAGCTCTTCTAGTAAGTGTTTATTTAAATAAAAGGTGGAAATTGGGTTAAAAATAAGTTTTGGCTCTAAATAATGTTTTGAAATGGTTTGAAATATTTTTCTAAGTGATAAAATAAATTTTGTGTAATTTTAGGAGCTAAAAACAAGGTTTTGTTCATTTATTTAAGTAAATAGTGCATTTTTGTTAAATAAAGGAATTTAATAATAAAAAATATTTAAAAATAAAAATTAATCTTTTTATATGATAGAAAATGTTTTATTTTCTATGTCTACAAGTTTTCGTAATCTTCTAGTGAAAAACTTGTGTGAAAATGTTTTTTTTATATGTGTATATGTGATATACACACATATTTTGGCTAAGTGTTGATTTTAATCTTAAGCCACCCTATTTTCTTTTTAATTTGGGTCCAATTCAGCCCATTAGTGTTCCTTAGCCTAATTAAGAAAGTAAGAAAACAGAGACAACCTGTACGTATATTTCTGTTCTCCTTTTCTTCTTCCTTCAGTGAGCAAAATAGAGAAACCCACTCCTCAAACATCAAAATCCAAGCCAAATCTTCAAATCAAATCAAAAACTTGTTATTTTCTTTCAAAGTAAAACATATTCTACAGGTAATCTACTCTAAAACTGAAATATTTCATCAAAATCTATTTTGTGATATAGGGTTTGTAAGTAATCTTTTTTTTTTGGCTTGCATGTTTCTATTTTGAGTTTTTCAGGTAATTGAAGCAAATTCTACCTCCAAGCTCTCATCTTTCAGCTGCAAATCCAAGTTTAAACTTCAATATCAGCAAGGTGAGTTGTAATACTCACAAAAACTAGCTGAGCCAAGCTCAAAATCGATGAAATTTGCTTAATAGTTGTTTTTTTTTCTTACAATTTTGTTCCTGTGTCAAAACCTTCTCTGGTTGATACTTTGCATTCTAATATCTTTTGATTCCGGCAATGAAATGCTGCCGGATTTCTTGCATTTGGTAGCTTACATGTTGAACTGTGTTTCTGCAAATTTTGGTCGAAAAATGTTGTCATTTGTGTGTTCAAACCATTGCTACAAAATCAACTCAAGCACAGATTTTTGCCTGTAGTTGTTCTGAGTTGTTGCAAACATGGCCTGAGTCCATGTTTGAGACATCATATCTCTTTCGTTTCTTTATCAAATTGCACAACTCTTTTTTTGTTTGAAAGATAAAGTTCTCTACTTTATGCTTACTAAATTTCAGGTCATTTTGACATAGATAGCATGTATAAATCTTCTGTCAAACTTGGACCCGAATCATGTTTTTGCCCAGAATTCAACAGTGAAACACTGTCTGGGTTCAACTTTGAGAGATCATATGTTTCTCATATTTTATCCAAATTGCATCATTCTTTTTTTGTTTGGAAGATGACATTTTCTACTATATGTGTACTAATTTTTAGCTCAAAATGATGTAATTTGCTCCTCTGTTTTATGCCTGAAAGTTGAGTCCAGTGGGGTTTTAGGCCTGCACATTTATTTGGTTTTGAACTGTCGCAAACATGGTCTGAGTCCATGTTTGAGGCAGCATAACTCATTCGTTTCAAATCAGATTTGTGTGATTCTTTTTGCAGATTGAAGTAGGAGTGTTGATTTACATTCCTGTAAAATTTCATGAAAATCTGGGTTGGTTTGCTATTTCTAAACTACTGTCGAACTTGTACCTGTAGCTTGCTAATTCAGTGTCTTAAACCTTGCTTTGATCCGACTTTGAAACGACGCAGATTCTTCGTTTCAAATCGGATTTGAATGATTCTTTTTGCAGATTGAAGTAGGAATGTTGAACTACATTCCTACCAAATTCCATGTCATTTGGACTCTGTTTGCAGGTCCGAACCTGCTGTCGAACTTGGATTCACAGCGTGTTTTCACCGGTTTTTATACTTAGAATAATTTCCGGCTTTTTCTGATATTTTCCGATTTCTTTGAGATTTTTCTTTAGATTTCGTACACGGGTTTTATAAAGCATTTTAAAGTGTTTTCCAAACAAATTGGCTTATTAAATTATTATTTAGTATTATTTTAAGTATTAAATTATTTACTCCATAATAGGAGAATTTCAAAGGCAATTTCCAAAGTGTTTTCAAACGATTTCTAAACTTGTCCAGATTATTTTCTGAGTAAAATTACACTCTTTTGCACTTCGAACGAAGTGGGAAGGTAATTAAATGGTTGGGTAAAACACGTACTATGGAATACGTGCGTTTACCTTTCCAATTAATTCCTAATCTATTCGTTTGATCGTTTTGACCTTCGGGTCTGGTTTACCGATGAGATGAGGTAAACTTTGTACTGCTTTAAGTGTGGAATTGACTAACGGTTAGTAAACCGTTTAGTGCGAACGTGTGGTATGGGACACACGTTAACACTTTTCGAGTTCCTTTCCGAGAGTTTGTGACACATATTGCCAGTTAGTGGTGTCCAGTACTGGGCCTCCGGACCTTCGCCACTACGGTTTGTTGCCTTCGGGCTTGTGCCTTCGGGTTTGTGCCTTCGGGCTTGTGCCTTCGGGTTTGTTGCCTTCGGGTTTGTTGCCCTATAGTATCGCTTTTGGAGTTGGTCCTTCGTCACCGCTCGAGAGATACTTGGGTTTGTCGCCTTCGGGCTTGTGGATCCTTGTTTATACAGTACTGAGCACGTGCATCTTTTGTTTTATTGATATTTATATTTCCCTAGAGTATCGCCTTTCGGAGTAGGTCTTTTGAACCACTCGATACATAGCAATTACCTTGTGGAAACTTGTGTTACCTTCATTGGTATTTGTTATTTGTCTTTTGGCTTGATTTGGGATATTCATATCCTTTGTTTATTAAGTTGCCGATGATATGAGGCTTGTTATTATTCATCTTTTATTAGATGATCATGTTATTTCCTTTAGAGATTATTATGGTACTTTATGACCTTGCATGTTCATTATCATTTAGCTTTTGTAACTGATTTGTTTAGCTAGACTGACCCGTGTATTTTATACTCGGGTCAGACCGAGGTGTTTCAGGTTAGGTACATTTGGACTTAGCCTATTCTGCTTCCGCATGGACTATTCTGCTAGCTACTTTTGTTATAGCTTTTTGTGTAGTCCTTTTTGGTTGTAACTCTGATATGTATATTCTTTCGACTCATCTGTATATTGTGGTTGCTACGCCACTTGACATGTATCATTTTGTATACTTTATGGTGTATCTGTATATGTATGTGATGATCTACTGTTCTGTGATGTGTTTTACATTTGAGTTGTTATATTTTGTTCTGTTAGATCTTCTAGCCATTATAGTTTTGTATTAAGTATCTATTGGATATGTCGATCCACTAAAAAAAAAAATATGCTGCATTTATCGACGTATACAGTAGATAGTTAAGACAAGGCTATAGATGGTCGCTCCTATCCAGCTCTATTCTCCGTATTAGCAGACAGTATTACCTTGTAATACTCTTTGCTAATATGGGTCTCGGAGTGGGGCGTTACAGTTATCAACCATCTCCATTAGATTTTTGAAACTCTGCAAATGATACAGACAGTCAACGGGTTTTACACTCTACAAAAAAAAGAATTATAACTTATAGTTAGTTCAAAATGTGAAAACTCTTAAACTATTTACTATATTTACAAAACAAAAAATTATCCTCACTAAATCTTTAACCTTTGCATGGTGATTATCCTACAAATATACAGGGTACCATCGATAGGTCCGCTCTTCGGTTCTAAAGTTCATGCAACAAAAATGCAAATTTTTAACATTATCTACAATATATGATTGTTCAACTGTACGAATTGGATTACTAACACATAGAACAAGCTAACTGACAATGTTTATTACAAATAAAAATAAATAAACACAAATTATAAACTAAAAAATAACCTAGGGTTTAGGCATTACCAAAATCGTATTGTGTTGATGAAGATCCCGCTTACATTATGATAGATTTGTTATAATTGAAGATTGGCGAAGAAATATGTTAATTTTGAGTGGAATTGTTAAAAAAAATCAAAATTTGGAATTTGTGGAAGATGGGCTCAAGTAAAAAATAATAGGGAGCAAATGTGTTTTGAGATGTGAAATGGATGGATGAGTGTGGCAGTAGCAAACCCGTGCATGCGCAACTATGAGTTGTGTAACTTTTTTGCGCAACTTATTGTTGCACCTTTTTAGTTTCTAAATGTTTTGAATACACACGGCTATGAGTTGCGCATATATTAATTCAGCATATGCACAATTCATAGTTGCGTATATAGGTCAGTAGTTACAAAATTATAGATATGGATGCTGATTAGAATAAAACTAACTCTATTTGATAATAAGTTTTCAAACTAGGCCAAATAGTTTGGAACATTACCCGTTAAAAATTAGTCATCCTATTGTTGACCTTTATCGCCACCCTCAACCTATTTATAAATGTGCTTTGTGACCCGATTTCACCTTTCTAGCATAAACCGATTGTTGCCTCTCCCCCAATACGCAGACGCTCTATTTTTTTCCTCATTAAATGGAGGAAAGTGCAAGCATATTTTGCGCTCGTCGTGAGGGTTACGGGGACTTTGTGTTCGAACTGTAACTTCCCTGAAATTTTAGCCCAGTCTAATTTGATAATTGAATTAATTTTTGAAATTAATTTGTGAATTTAATAGAGTTTTTCAAAATAAATATTAGTTGTTTATAGATTAATTCTAAAAATAATTTGAAAATGTGAATTTGAAATTCAAAGGTTAATATATTGGATTTGAATATAAAATTAGATTTGATAAAAAGATTTAAATCAAAGTTTATAAAAGATAAATTTAACAAAAGGATATGAACATAAATTTAATATGTAAACAAATGTAAGCTTTGTAGCTTAGGAATTTACAAGTGTAAAATTGTAACGACCCAGAATTTCTGTCAATTAAAATTCGTATGTTTAATTGATTTTAAATATTAATAAGTGAAATTTATAAGTCGAATAAATTTTATTTCGAATAATTTGATTTAATTGGATAATTAAATCGATAATTTAATATGTTAAATTATGGAAATAATTGAAAATCGAGTTTAATATGATTCAAAATGATTTGTAAAATTTTATTTTATCATATTGGAGTTAGAATGGTGTTATAGAACTTTTAAAATCGAATTAAGAGTTTATTTGTGAAAATTGAATATTTTAATATTTTATCGACTAGTGAAATTAGTCATTTTTTGAAAAGTCTCAGAATTGGACGAAGCTAGTTCCATTGGATCCGTAATAGTTTGTCATTATCAGATTTCAATTTTCGTAGAAATCAGAGTTTTCGTTTGACCATGGCAGCTCGAAACGCATCGAAATTGTTTTACTATTTAATTGACGAGTTAAAATAGTCATTTTTCAAACAGTCTCGGATTTCGACGAAACTAGTTTCATCGGATCCGTAATGTTATATTATTGTATAGTTTCAAATTTCAAGTCAGTCGGATTTACCATTTGTCTGGGGCAAACTAAAACGCCTAGAAATTGATTAACCGATTTAATTTTAAATCGAACGTTTATTGCCATAACTCGCAAAGATGATCGAATTAGCTCCCGAAACACGTTCCATTGTGTTCGGAACGCGGGGTAAACCTTAGAAACGCCAACCGGCACGCTTCGTTTGGAGTTCGGAAAATTCGGGATGAATAGTGTTTGAGAAATTTCCTATAAAAGCCCCTCTACAATTCATTTTTGCAAAAGAAACACAACCCTAGGGTTTTATCTTCAGGTCGCCGCTTCTATAATAATCAATGGCCGAAAAAACATGATGTTCTCCCTCTCTTTTCTTCAAATCCACTAACAATTAGAAGAAATCTTCAACTACAAACTTGTAGAGGGTGGTGAGTACGTCATATCCAACGGTGGAGATTTGAAATGGAGCAATGTGGTGGTCGAAATCGTGGCTCAAAGGCCTGCCGTTAGTGCACGTATTGCAAGGAGGAAGGGGGGCCGAGCTTGATGATGCTCAGGCCGTGGATGGAGCTCGGCATGGTCATTCAAATGGAAGCTTCTGATCGTCCTGGAGTTGCTCGTAGGAGGCTCGAAATTTCGATAGGGGGCGGCGGCCGATGGGTTTGAGCATGCGGCAATTACTGGAAGGAGAAGAAAGAAAGATGACGGCCCAGATTTGGAGATGCAGGGATCTAACGGCTGGAATTAATTAGGTTTAGAAAAAAAAATTGTTGTAAATTTATAATTAAAAAATCGTGTAACTTTAAAATATGATAGTTTTTTCATACGAGGTCGAAAACGCACGAAACAAGTTGCGACGGGTTCGTATTGACGAACACTACGTTATGGAATTGGATTGGAGTCGTTTGGAGCTAGCCAAAATTTCAGGTAAAATTAAACGCACGTTTAATTTTATTCGAAATAAAAGTTGAAAACGAAATTGAAATCAAGGTGAGAACTTCTCACTCAATCGAATAGGTTTCGATTTTAATTTTAAATAGTTAGATTTAAAATTCTTGAATGTATGTTTGAATGATTATTGTTATCTATTGATTGTTAAAATAGACATTATACGCCGTTAGTAAGCGGAGGTTATTTATTAAAAACATATACCGCGAATATTTCACAGTACAGTGAAATCGGTATTATTTATGTACTTGGAATTGATTTCCCGCATTATATAGCGGATGAGACCCTATTGCGCCGCCTATTAAGCGGATAATATTTTAAATCCCATATACTACGATAATTCCGTACTGGAACGGAATTGGTATTGTGATAATATTTGTGGATGCAGAAAAACAGGTTGGAGGGATCCAACTGGATTCCTCAACAGTATTTATTTGATTATGGATATTTTGATATTCGTTGGCTATCATATATAGATATATGATGTCTTTGTTGTTGTGATTGACTATTTGGTGTGTAGCATCATTGGGGCAATTTTGGAATTTTAAAAGGATTTTTAAAGTGATTTTTGAAAGTATACGTTTTATAAAATATTTTTAGAATTGATTCGTTTTAAATAAATAAACGAATAATTTTAATGTTATAAAAATTATGATTTTTGAGAAATATAGTTAAGAGTTGATTTTTGAAAATATGGGTTAATGATTTTACAAAATAGTTTAAATCGGGATTTTTGAATTTATTGTTAAAAGTTTAAAATATAGGATTTATAAAATTTGATTATTTTATAAATCAAAATGGTGAAATTATAAAGGAGTTTAAAGACGTTTTTAAAATAATAGTATAAATTGATTTATATAAGAGATTTATAAATTGATATTTATAAATTAAAATATTTGAATTATAAAACGAGTTTTTATAAGTGTTAAAATTAACTGTAAATGAATTTCATAAATGAATGAAATTTATAGAATTATAAACGGTGAAGTTATAAATAGAATTTTATAAGCAGTAGGTTTATAAAATTTGTAAAAGTTATTAAAAGAATAAGATTTGAGTAAATAAATGAATCTTATAAGTTATAAGATTTATAATTTGGGAAGTTTAAAGGAACGATTTTTGTAAACAAATAAATTATAAGCATTTAACTTATAAAATGGACTTTTGGCATATAATTGAGTTATAAATTGAAATAGGTTAATAAAGGAGATTTATAAAAGGAAGTTATTATAAAATAAATAGAAATGGAAATTATAAACATTGTATTATAAATCCACAAATGACTTATTTTGATAAGTAAATTGTTATAACTTATTTATGGAGCTATATTCACGTTTTAGACAATGAATAATCCTTTAAAATAAAATGTGCAGAAATGATGAAATTGGTTAACGAAGTATATTCACATTTTTGAATAGTGAATAATATGTTAAAGAAAATGTTTTGGATGTGATGTTTTAAATAGAATTAAAACGATCTAACGATGTTTTTAAAATGTGTTAAGATTCGAAACCATAGATTTCAACATTCATTGTTGAAATAGACGTTTTCGAGAAATAGAAGGAGATGGTGGACTATAACACTGTTGTTATAGTAAATGATTTCCGAAAGGAAATGTTTTGTATAGTATTGGGATTTATATATCTATTTTAATTTCGAATCCCTATACTAGTGATTTTGGGTTGTCGTAACGATGTTTTACGCAACATTCGTTTTGGCCCAAATAAATATGTTTAAGAGAATGATTTCCTTAAAGAATGAAATATATACTTAAATTTCGATTTAAGTGTATTGAATATTTTCCAATTGTTGAAAATAAATAGATTTGTGAATTACTTATTAATAAGTAAGTATGGAAATGTTTTTCCAATGTGAAATGAAATGTTTTTGAGAATTTATCCTTTTGAAGATAAATTGAAAATGAATAATTGAAATCGTATATTCATAGATATTTTGGAATATAAATTCACTATGGAATTTATAAACGAAAAGGGGAATTTGTTTAAAAATAAACGTTGATTTATTTTTGAAGTATGGGAATTAATTTACGAATTTGGAACGTAAATATAAAGTAAATCGTTAAGGATTTACTTAATTAGTCTAAATGAACCATGTTGAAATGAAAGTATTTCCGCGTAAGGAAAATGATTGAAATTTGTTTTCAAAAGTGGTAAATGTGAAAAGTGATTTGAAAATCGTTTTCAAATGGTTGAAGTGTGAAAATTATATATCTTGTAAAGATATTTTGGAAAATAAATAATTTGGAAAATTATTTGGAATCTGGTGATGTTGTGCATATCCATTGATAGTTCAATAACCGACTATCAATATTTACCTTTGAATGGGTATTTGTTGTGATTTGCTTGAATTTGAATGCCACACTTATTTTTAAATAAGCGCTCACTATTCGGGTTAGGCGGGAAAGGACCTTGGGGTCGTATAACCCATTCCGAATATGTGATACGTCGTTATGAGTTGCATTTGAAGACCGGTGTTGAAGGCCGGATATTTTCAAAAGCGAAAGGACAACCCGTCGAATGTCTTTGCATCGACTGGTCCCCGGTATAGAGACTCCATATGTGATGGGAAGTCCGGACGTGATTAGTGAATATCCGGATTGCGAGGACTTCTTTGTAAGTGCCTTCGGTTCTGTTCGATCCCAGAACAGACTTGTGTGGATAGTATGTCTGACAATACAAATTGAGATATAAAGCTGATTTCTTTCAAATATATTTCTGTTGGTGGCGGAGTATTTATTCTCTTAGCTTAACACCCTTCTCTGAGACGTACGAGCTCAGAGGTTATGTAGTTAAAGGTTATTAGTGATATACTCCCAATTGGTAATGTGACATGCTGAGTGTTGCTGTGAAATGATCAATTGTTTGGTCATTTGTGATATGATCATTTGTTTGAACATTTATCTTTGTGATCATTACTTTGATCATTTGTTGACCCAAATCATGGCTTTGTACCAAAGCGTAGCTTTGTGGACGAGACTTCGTCGAGCCTCACACCCCGAAATGGTCAAAACAGGAAGGATGCAGTAAGGTTATTAGGGGCGGCGCCCTTTAGTTTATGTCATTCCTACTGGATAGAGGTGGTATCATGGTATGGAGCCCAGATACTTAACCTATGTTGTTGCTGCAAATTTATTACTTTGTGGTTGTTGGCGAAATCAAGGATCCTCGGATGTAGATCGGTTACGATCGGGGGATGACATATTCGTGTCAGTAGTTACCCAGTTAGGGGTAACCCGGCCTTGTGTTGGCAGAGATCCGGTTTGGTTCTCGGGTCGTCTTTCCAGAGGCGTACCTATGTGGCAATGGGAAGTTTCTTGGCCTAACCATTTGTTGGAAATCCAAAGAAACAATACGATCTTGTACGGTTTTAGTTGTATTACCTGCTATGGAATGTGGCGGTAACCTGCTATTGAACATAGTAGCTATAGTAGGCATACGATACTGGTCGTATGCTGGCTAAGATTTATATCTTTATTTTTGAAATGATTTTCTCTACACTATGCACTAGTAATAATATCAAATATTCTTTTTAATGCATATCAAACATCTTTGACTATCATAAGGAGAAATCTCCTCCGTTTCTGCGTTTGCATTGTGTGTGTGTCCGGGAGGCCTTATGGTAGTCCCATTTTTAAAAGCATTGCAAATCTATTTTAAAATTATCCTATTCTTTGTTTTAAAGATAAATTGTTTTGAGTTCTCACACCAGTCACATGACTGACTCGGAGTTTATTGTTTTCCTTCCTAAACTCTGGGTGCCCACCAATTTCCACACGGGCAGTCAAGAGTTAAGGTTTATTAGGATATTCTGGAATTCAGGAGTTGCTGGAGGCAAGATGGATGGCATGGCGTATTATTAGTATAGAGTATATCTTTTCCGCTGTTTGTTGTTGTTTGTTGTTGTACACTCTGATGGTAATGTAATGTAATGTGATGTAATGTAATAACCGAAATAGTTCTTTGTTTAAAGATTATTCATTTATCTATTATATGTTGTTCCGCTGCGATTGTGAGATTCTGATGTTGTTCTGTTGTTTCCTTTCTGTTCTGTACTATCTTTTCTCTCTTCTTCTACCTCTTTTTTTTTTAAAACCCTGAGAATTCGTATATCTGTTCATCTTGAGTTAATCAATGGAGATTAGTGTCTATTCAAGGAGTACGGATTTGCGGGTCCTCATAGCTGGTATCAGAGCATATGGTTAAGCGACAACCATGGCTCTGTTGGGTATTACTCATTAGAGATAGAGTCAGTAGTATTCCAGAATGAGTTTGAGTGTAGTAATAGCTATGAGAGCGTATTTGTTAGTGAATATAAAATTGTTTTATATTGTGATGATTGGTTTGTTGAGTGGTATATGCATTCTGGTTAATACGAGTAATTAACATTGTTGGTAGGGATGTCTAAACAATTGTACAGAACAATTCGACACGATATTGCTTTAAATTGGGTAAATGAAATAATTTTACCTTGAGTATATTTTACATTTAAAGGAATAATTTTTCAAAATTATTAAAGTGTATATAAGTTGATTGTTTGGTTGTTGAAAATGTAAGAATACATATAAGCAAATTAAAAGTTGTTTGAATAATCTAAGTAAAAGAATTATTGTATAAGTAAAAAAAAGAATTATAAGAATTGAATTATAATTAAAGTGATTTACAATTGTGAAATAAACATATATATATAAGAAGTGAAACTATATGAATGTATTTATGAATATGAGTTGTAAATAAAAATGAATTTGAATAAGTGATGAAATTTGACTTTGGTAAAAGTTAAATAAAAAAAATTACTTCAGAATTTGGAATCTGAATTGGATTTATAAGTGGGAATTTAAGTTAAGTAAAACCAAATAATGTTTAAATGGAATATAACTTAAGAGATGTTGGATGAAGTTGATTTTGGTATCGAAGTAAATTAATAAAGTAAATTAAATGAATATGAACTTGAGTTATGTAAAGAAATTCAACTTTAGCAATTGAATTGAATGAATGGATTGAATGTTAATCAATTAAATGTAAATTAAGTTGATATGAAATAATGAATGTAAGTATTAATTCATTAAAATCTAATGTTATTGGAAGTTGAATAATTGAACGAAAATCAATTTAATTAAACCAATTGAAAGTAAAGGTGTTAAACCAAAATGAATATAAGCAAAGGAATTTGGTTGTAATTAATATACATTGGTTGTTATATGATAGTTAGTTGATTATATATAATTCATTAAGTATTAATGAAATTGAGTTAATGAAATTGAAAGCTAAAGTAATTGAAATTCAATTGGAAGTTAAGTGAATCTTAAGTAGAATTGAATTTGATTTAGAAGTGAACCAACTTGAATATGAATTAGTGAATATAAACTAATTGAAAATGAATGTTAGTAAAAACATCCACTGTTAATGAATCAAATGTGATTAAATTGAGAACCCATTTCATTGAATATTACTGAGAATATGAATGAATATTTATTGGTTATGAATGCTAGTTGGATGATAGTTGCTTGATGGTTGAATATATTGCTTTTACTGCATTTGCTATGTTGGCATATATAGTGATTATGTTGCTATATGTTGTATATCGATACTATTGTCTATATACATGTTTCTCATCTGTTTGTTGAGTGTTTAGTTGGTGCGGATTGCGTTTGCTTTGCATTTGGAGCTCGCTTTCGCACTATATTAGCCGTATATGCTTCCTAATAACATATAAGGTACATATCTCGGATTAAATATTGTACTTTTACACTTTTTTCCCTGCAGGATGCCTCATCACTTGATGAGATGTATATTTGTGATATATATACTGTCATTTTTTTTTCGGATCGAGCTGCGCAAAGGAGACTATGGTGAAATTTTTCGAAAATTTAAGGCGTTAAAATATTTTTGAGAAAAATTGGAAAATTTTGGGAAAACTATAATTTTGATTTGGAATTGGAAGTTAAACAGTATAGTTGTTTTTGAAAAAATAACTAAGTATGATTTGGAAACTTAGTAAAGTTATTGTAAGAAGTTTAACTATGAATTTTGGAAAAGTTAATCGATTCTGTAATTTTTCTTACTCGGCAATTTCGAGGACGAAATTCTTTTAAGGGGGGAAGTATGTAACGACCCAGAATTTCTGTTAATTAAAATTCGTATATTTAATTGATTTTAAATATTAATAAGTGAAATTTATAAGTCGAATAAATTTTATTTCGAATAATTTGATTTAATTGGATAATTAAATCGATAATTTAATATGTTAAAGAAAATGTTTTGGATGTGATGTTTTAAATAGAATTAAAACGATCTAACGATGTTTTTAAAATGTGTTAAGATTCGAAACCATAGATTTCAACATTCATTGTTGAAATAGATGTTTTCGAGAAATAGAAGGAGATGGTGGACTATAACACTGTTGTTATATTAAATGATTTCCGAAAGGAAATGTTTTGTATAGTATTGTGATTTATATATCTATTTTAATTTCGAATCCCTATACTAGTGATTTTGGGTTGTTGTAACGATGTTTTACGCAACATTCGTTTTGGCCCAAATAAATATGTTTAAGAGAATGATTTCCTTAAAGAATGAAATATATACTTAAATTTCGATTTAAGTGTATTGAATATTTTCCAAGTGTTGAAAATAAATAGATTTGTGAATTTCTTATTAATAAGTAAGTATGGAAGTGTTTTTCCAATGTGAAATGAAACGTTTTTGAGAATTTATCTTTTTGAAGATAAATTGAAAATGAATAATTGAAATCATATATTCATAGATATTTTGGAATATAAATTCACTATGGAATTTATAAATGAAAAGGGGAATTTGTTTAAAAATAAACATTGATTTATTTTTGAAGTATGGGAATTAATTTACGAATTTGGAACGTAAATATAAAGTAAATCGTTAAGGATTTATTTAATTGGTTTAAATGAACCATGTTGAAATGAAAGTATTTCCGCGTAAGGAAAATGATTGAAATTTGCTTTCAAAAGTGGTAAATGTGAAAAGTGATTTGAAAATTGTTTTCAAATGGTTGAAGTGTGAAAATTATATATCTTGTAAAGATATTTTGGAAAATAAATAATTTGGAAAATTATTTGGAATCTGGTGATGTTGTGCATATCCATTGATAGTTCAATAATCGACTATCAATATTTACCTTTGAATGGGTATTTGTTGTGATTTGCTTGAATTTGAATGCCACATTTATTTTTAAATAAGCGCTCACTATTCGGGTTAGCCGGGAAAGGACCTTGGGGTCGTACAACCCATTCCGAATATGTGATACGTCGTTATAAGTTGCACTTGAAGACCGGTGTTGAAGACCGGATATTTTCAAAAGCGAAAGGACAACTCGTCGAATGTCTTTGCATCGACTGGTCCCCGGCATAGAGCCTCCATATGTGATGGGAAGTCCGAACGTGATTAGTGAATAACCAGATTGCGAGGACTTCTTTGTAAGTGCCTTCGGTTCTGTTCGATCCTAGAACAGACTTGTATGGATAGTATGTCTGACATTACAAATTGAGATATAAAGCTGATTTCTTTCAAATATATTTCTGTTGGTGGCGGAGAATTTATTCTCTTAGCTTAATACCCTTCTATGAGACGTACGAGCTCAGAGGTTATGTAGTTGAAGTTTATTAGTGATATACTCCCAATTGGTAATGTGACATGCTGAGTGTTGCTGTGAAATGATCAATTGTTTGGTCATTTGTGATATGATCATTTGTTTGATCATTTATCTTTGTGATCATTACTTTGATCATTTGTTGACCCAAAGCATGGCTTTGTACCAAAGCGTGGCTTTGTGGACGAGACTTCGTCGAGCCTCACACCCCGAAATGGTCAAAACAGGAAGGATGCAGCAAGGTTATTAGGGGTAGCGCCCTTTAGTGTATGTCATTCCTTCTGGATAGAAGTGGTATCATGGTATGGAGCCCAGATACTTAAGCTATGTTGTTGCTGCAAATTTATTACTTTGTGGTTGTTGGTGAAATCGAGGATCCTCGGATGTAGATCGGATACGATCGGGGGATGACATAATCGTGTCAGTAGTTATCCAGTTAGGGGTAACCCGGCCTTGTGTTGGAAGAGATCCGGTTTGGTTCTCGGGTCGTCTTTCCAAAGGCGTACCTATGTGGCAATGGGAAGTTCCTTGGCCTGACCATTTGTTGGAAATCCAAAGAAACAATACGATCTTGTACGGTTTTAGTTGTATTACCTGCTATGGAATGTGGCGGTAACCTGCTATTGAACATAGTAGCTATAGTAGGCATACGATACTGGTCGTATGCTAGCTAAGATTTATATCTTTATTTTCGAAATGATTTTCTCTACACTATGCACTAGTAATAATATCAAATGTTCTTTTTAATGCGTATCAAGCATCTTTGACTATCATAAGGAGAAATCTCCTCCGTTTCTGCATTTGCATTGTGTGTGTGTGCGGGAGGCCTTATGGTAGTCCCATTTTTAAAAGCATTGCGAATCTATCTTAAAATTATCCTATTCTTTGTTTTAAGGATAAAATGTTTTGAGTTCTCACACCAGTCACATGACTAACTCGGAGTTTATTGTTTTCTTTCCTAAACTCTGGGTTCCCACCAATTTCCACATGGGCAGTCAAGAGTTAAGGTTTATTAGGATATTCTGGAATTCAGGAGTTGCTGGAGGCAAGATGGGTAGCATGGCGTATTACTAGTATATAGTATTTCTTTTCCGCTGTTTGTTGTTGTTTGTTGTTGTACACTCTGATGATAATGTAATGTAATGTGATGTAATGTAATAACTGATATAGTTCTTTGTTTAAAGATTATTCATTTATCTATTATATGTTGTTCCGCTGCGATTGTGAGATTCTAATATAGTTCTGTTGTTTTCTTTCTGTTCTGTTCTATCTTTTCTCTCTTCTTCTACCTCTTTCTTTTTTTTAAAACCCTGAGAATTCGTATATCTGTTCATCTTGAGTTAATCAATGGAGATTAGTGTCTATACAAGGAGTACGGATTTGCGGGTCCTCATAAAAATTAAATATACTTATACAAATACTTATTAACTAATTACTTGAATATCACCTTTCATTAACAATTAACATATTAACTAAATACTAATTAACATTTAATTATAACTAATTAACCTTAAAAAGACATGTGTGAATTTATAAGCATACTAAAAGGACAAATGTTGTTATATAGGACAAGTGACAAATTTAGTTTAGTTTCTTCTTTTATTTTTATTTATTTACAAACATTTCAGCCTATATGGAAACAAATCTACTTTCCCCATTTCCTTTTCTTCCTACAATCTAAAAGTCAAACCAAATTTGAGAACAATTTCCTCAAAACCAAAATACTATATTTCATTTTCAAAAAAAAACAAGACTACAAATCTTTACAACAACTCAAGTTTTAAAGATCAAAGCATGCATTCCTATGCATTTTTCAAATGCAATCTGAAATCTGTACAACCCTATGTTTCTTCAATCTGGAGTTTTTTTTTCTGAGTGCAAATCTAAATTTTAAAACAACTGCATCTTCAAATCATCAGCCAGCATGCATGTATTTCTTTTAGAAATAAGTTTAAACCTCCAGCAACTAAAGTTTACAGCAAGCCAGCAGCCCAACTTGATCAGTCCAGATCGAGATTTAAGCAAAATATTCTAGTTCAAGATGATCTCAAACAAATCTGCAGATCAAAGAAAGTGAAAACCCGAAAATAAAAGAAACCAGCTAAACAAAAGAAAAAATCACAAAGTCTGATCAAAGAAAAACGAATGGAAATTTAAAACTAAAGCAACATCAAAACAGATTTGAAAGCAAGGAAATCTTCTCCAACCTGAAACAAGAATTTGGAACCTGGAAGAATGCAACATGCCTGACCAAAAACAAATTCATCACTGATTCAATGCAAAGATTAAAAGGCAAGAAGCAAAAACAAAGTTCCAGGTTTTGATAAAACTTCTGGCTTCTCTGTTCTGTCAGGAAACAGGTGAGCAAATTCATTTATCTACCTATGTGTTTCTGATATTAGGGTTGACTCTTGAAGTATGATGGTTCAAATTGACTGCATGTTTGAATTTATACATTCTTATGGATGTAAGTGTTTGAGTATGTATGAATACATAACTCCGTTATGAGTCAGGTTAAATTCTCTTAAAGAAATTCAAAATTTTACATTGCACAATTGATGTTAGGCAAATATTTTAAGAAAGAAGATGATTGTAACAAAGAAATACAAATGTTAAAAATGGTTTTAGGGATTTATATTGAATAACCACTTCAATAGTATAGGGTTTACTGCAAATTCATTTTTAAGTAAAAGAATCAATAGATTTAATTTCGTGTTTTGATTCCGTAACGGGATTAATGCTATCAAACGATGAATTTTAGTACAAATATCAAAATTTTTAATGATGAAATTGTTGAGGAAAATTGAGTTGAACAGAAAATGCTTTTTTGGGAAAATTCAGATTATCGGAATAACTTAGGGTCTCGTGATTGAGATTGGAGCTTGGTTGGTGTTAGGGGATCACCAGAAAATGTTCAATAATTTTAAAATTCTTTGTAATGTTCGCTCGTAGTTAAATTAGGGTTTAAAGCTCGTTTTGGTCAAAATTGTTCTCAGATGAACCGCGTCGCTGATGAAGCACTTATCTCGCGGCCGACTCATCTATTCCTTGAGTCGCGAACGACTCATCGCGTTGCCACCTCTACCCACGACTCAGACCTCCACCCGCGACTCACATCTCCAATTCAAATCAACACTGCGACCCAAGACCTAACTCCTCCACGACTCAATTCCCTCACCCCTTCAGCCGCGACCCACGACCCCTCCACGACCTACGACTCATCCATCATCCACGACCTAAACCTAAGTCGTCACCGAGACACGAGACATAACCCTCTTCCCTCAATTCGCGAATGACCTAGGCCTATTCTGAGTCGCGAATGGCATAGAGAAGCTCCAGTAAGTCGCGAATTTCGTTTTATCGCCTACTGATTGAGTCGCGAGATAGTGTTGAGTCGTAGCCGAGACAATGATGAGTCGTTACCGAGTTATTTTTAAGTCGTGAACTATTCCTTAAGTCGCTTCCAATGTGCCCTGTACCATCTTTTAAAATGCAAGCTGATTCTCCAGGTCAAGGACAAATGGTTAAGTCGCTGCCGAGTTATGAAATCGCGCTGAAGAAGCTGCAGTGTTAAGTCGTTTGTTTTGTAATTTTTTTGAAGTCATGTTATGTTGTAACCGTTGTACTGTTTGTAATGTGTTGAAAGCCTATAAATAGGCGAGTCATGTCATTTGTAAATGGTTGTTGAAAATTGAATAAAATTTCCATTTTGATTGCTTTGTGCTTTCTTTAAATTGGTAGTAGAGTGAAAATCTCCTATCTCCACTTCGGCATTCGAGTGCGCACGAATCAACGAACGTTGAAGCCGATTCACGTAATCAAGTGCGCTTGATCAACGTTGAAGAATCGTAGATCCTTCATCATGGTATCGTGCGCGATCAACGTGTTAAGGATAGCTAGAATCCGGTATCTCTTGAGATCAACGGATTTGGGCATTTTCGGCATCATTCAATCCACCGATTGCTAATTCCATCGACATATCAAGTTTTTGTTAATCCGCTGCGTCAGTTTTTGGTATCAGAGCTTGTTTTAGCCAATCATAGCTAAATCGGGTCTTGGAGCCATGTATTTGAAGTTTGAAGTTGTTCATCGTGTTCATCGTGAAGTTGCAACAAGTTTGGAGTTTGTGATCCATAGTCTCTTGGATCAAAAGACGAAAAGTGTTTGAAATTTATTCTTGAGTTTGTTTGAAGTTCAACCATGCCTCCGAGACGAGCTCAACGTCATCAAAATATCAATTCTTTGTATGGAAGAGAAGAAGCTGATGAAATGGAGCAACGAATCAACGAGAGTTTTACTAAGAAGTTGAATGAAGGAATTGGTCGATTAGAGAGAATGATGCTTGAAATGAATCAAAGTAGAAGAAGAGTTTCACCTGAATCGAGCCATGGGAGAAGTAGAGCTTCGATACATTCAGATCTGGAGAGAAGAGAAGACCATAGAAGTGTTGATAATCGTGATAGGAATGTTGATCGAAGGAGTGGTAGTAGAGATGTTCGAGGTCGTGATCGACATCGATATACTTCAGATTTTGATGAGGAGTTTGATGGTGATAGGGGAAGTGTTCATTATCGAGATAGAGAACAAACACGACGTCAGAATCGAGATGTAGATGATGATCGTCGATGGGAGTCGGGAATGAAGATGGAAATTCCAGAGTTCAAGGGTGGAATGGTTGCAGAAGAGTTCTTGTATTGGTTATCTAATGTTGAAGAAATCTTTGATTTCAAGGAAGTTGCGGAGAATCGTCGAGTGAAGTTGGTTGCTACTAGGTTGAGGGGGAGAGCTTTGGCGTGGTGGCAGCAAACTAAACTTACAAGAGAACGGATGGGGAAGTCAAAGATTGTAGATTGGGAGAAAATGAAGAAATTGACGAGAGCTACGTTTTTACCATACAACTATCAATCACTTATGTACCAGAGATTGCAGAACCTAAGGAAGGGGACGAAATCAGTCAATGATTACGCCGATGAATTTTGCCAACTCATTGCCAGGAATGATATAATGGAGACGGAAGAACAATTGACTGCTAGATTTGTTGGACAGCTACGAATGTAGATCCAGGATATGGTTAATATGTTTGATCCAAGATCTGTGGCGGAAGCACACCAAAAGGCGTTGGCTTGGGAGAAGCAGGGAAGGCGTGGAGGTGGTGTGTTTACTAATTCTAATAATCAAGTGAAGGGTGTTAGCGGAAGTTCTAATGTTTCTAAACCTGTCACTAAACCCGTAGTAAAGGAGAGTGAGAAGGCGAAGGTTAACAATGGTTTTAAATGCTACAATTGCCAGGAGATGGGTCATAAAAGCAATGAGTGTCCAAAACCGAAGAAACGAGCTATGATAGCTGAAGTTGAAAGTGAGGATGCTGTTGAGGGTGAAGATAGTCCAGTGGAGGAGAATGAACAGGATATCGCATCGGGAGACGAAGGGTGTAATCTAATGATGAGGAGGTCTTGTTTAACACCAAAACAAGAGGATGAGGCTAGTTGGTTGAGGAGCAATATTTTTCAATCTACATGCACTATTCTGGGAAAAGTTTGTAAGTTTGTGATAGATGCAGGAAGTTGTGACAATATTATTTCTACTGAAGCTGTGAGGAAGCTGAAGTTGAAGACGGAGAAACACCCTAATCCTTACAAGTTAGCGTGGCTGAGAAAAGGAGGAGAGGTGAAGGTGGATAGGCGAGTTCGAGTTCCATTTTCTATTGGGAAGAAATATAAGGACGAAATCTGGTGTGATGTAGTTGAGATGGATGTTTGTCATTTGCTTTTGGGAAGACCGTGGCAGTATGATCGAGCAGTGCAACATGATGGTCGGACCAATAGTTATAGTTTTATGTTTGAAGGCGTTGAGATTATTTTAGTTCCAAAGAAGAGACAGCAGGGAGAGAGTAAATCTGAGGAGATTGAAGAGCTAAAAACTTTACTATCATTGAAAGAGTTTGTTAAGGAAGTTGAAGAGGAGCCTGAAGTATTCCTGTTGATTGGGCGAGTTTGTAGTGAAGAGGTTGAAATCCCAGAAGAAGCAAAACCAGTTTTGAAAGAATTTGAGGATGTATTTCCAGAAGAGTTGCCCAAGGAGTTACCACCACTGAGAGACATTCAACATCAAATCGATCTTGTTCCAGGAGCAGTATTACCGCATAGACCGCATTATCGGATGAGTCCGAAGGAGCATGAAGAACTGAGAAGGCAGGTGGAAGAGTTGCTTGAACAAGGACGAGTGCAGGAGAGTTTGAATCCGTGTGCTGTGCCAGCTTTGTTGGTACCAAAGAAGGATGGAACATGGAGGATGTGCACTGACAGTCGAGCCTTGAATAAGATTACTGTGAGATATAGATTTCCAATGCCGAGGTTGGATGAATTGCTAGATCAGTTGAGTGGGGCTACTATCTTTTCGAAGATTGATTTGAAGAGTGGTTATCACCAAATTTGGATTAGACCTGGAGACGAATGGAAGACAGCCTTCAAGACGAGAGAGGGGTTATACGAATGGTTGGTTATGCCATTTGGTTTATCAAATGCACCTAGTACATTCATGCGGGTGATGAATCAAATCTTTAGACCATTCATTGGGAAGTTCGTGGTGGTTTATTTCGATGATATTCTGATATATAGCCGGAATATGGAGGAGCATGTTCAACATTTGAGGGAAGTGCTGATTATTCTTTGTGAGGAACAATTTTATGCTGCTACGAAGAAATGTGTGTTCATGACGCATAGTGTTTTATTTCTGGGATATGTTGTGTCAAGAGAAGGTATACAGGTGGACCAGAATAAAGTTGAAGCAGTCAGGAATTGGCCACAGCCAAAGACAATTACGGAAGTGAGAAGTTTTCATGGGCTAGCATCATTCTACCGAAGATTCATTCCACACTTCAGTAGCGTGATGACTCCAGTTACTGATTGTATGAAGGGTAAACAGTTTTCGTGGTCAGAGGAAGCCGGGATTGCTTTTGAGAAAATCAAAGAACTGTTGACAACAGCACCAATTCTTGTTTTACCGAATTTCCAGTTACTGTTTGAATTACATACTGATGCTTCAAAAGTTGGTATTGGAGGAGTTTTAAGTCAGAATGGAAGGTCAGTTGCTTATTTTAGTGAGAAGTTATCAGGAGCAAAGATGAGGTATAGCACGTACGATGTGGAGTTTTACGCAATTGTTCAGGCTGTTAAGCATTGGAGACACTATCTGTTTCAGAAAGAATTTGTTCGGTACACTGATCATGAGGCGTTGAAGCATTTGCAAGGGCAAGACAAGATTTCAGCAAGGCATGCATCCTGGATTGCCTATTTACAGCAATTTACTTTTGTTGTCAAACACAAGTCTGGGGTGACGAATCGGGTAGCTGATGCTTTGAGTAGGAGGAGTCATTTATTAACGACGATGAAAGTTGAAGTTACAGGTTTCGAACTATTACCAGAGCTGATTGAAGGAGATCCATATTTTATGAAGTTCGTTGAGAAGGTCAAGGAAGGAAGTACTGATGAATACGTGTTAGTTGATGGTTTTCTATTCAAGGGGGACAAGTTATGTATTCCAGATAGCAGCTTGAGAATGAAGATTATCAAAGAGTTACATGACGAAGGCCATGTAGGCAGAGATCGTACATTGCAGTTAATTACTCAGTCTTATTTTTGGCCGTCAATGAGGAAAGAGGTAGAAAGATTTGTGGAGAGATGTCATATCTGTCAGATTTCGAAGGGAACGGCTACAAATGCGGGATTATACATGCCGTTACCCGTGCCTACTAAACCATGGGTTGATATTAGTATGGATTTTGTGTTGGGTTTGCCATGAACTCAGAGGGGGAATGATTCTATATTTGTTGTGGTGGACGGGTTTTCGAAGATGGCACATTTTATAGCCTGTAAGAAGACAGCGGATGCAGTTCGAGTGGCACAGTTATTCTTTAAAGAAATCTATCGTTTACATGGGTTGCCGGAGTCTATTGTTTCAGACAAGGATACCAGATTTTTAAGTCATTTTTGGCTTAGTTTTTGGAAGATGGTGGGAACGAAGCTGAAATTTAGTAGTGCTTATCATCCGCAAACAGATGGGCAAACAGAGGTGGTGAATAGATCATTGGGAAACTTGTTACGATGTCTTGTGAAAGACAATTTGAAGAGTTGGGATTTGAAGTTGTGTCAAGCTGAATTTGCTCACAATCATGCAAATAACCGAAGTACAGGTTTCAGTCCATTTCAAATTGTATATTCAAGCTTACCAAAGGGGCCGTTGGATTTGACAATGGTTCCACAACCAAAGGGGACAGTTAAGCGGATTGCTGATTTTGTTGATGGGTTGACGGAATGCCATAGAATCGTTCAGGAACGATTGGGAAAGACAAACGAGAAGTATAAACAAATGGCGGATAAGAAACGAAGAAGTGTAGTCTTCAAAGATGGCGATTTTGTTTATGTGGTTTTGATGAAAATTCGTTTTCCAGTTGGAGCTTACAATAAGTTGAAAGCACGAAAGATTGGTCCAGTAGAAATCTTGAAGAGGATCAATGATAATGCGTATCGATTAAGATTGCCGGAAGAGGTCCATACTTCTGATGTTTTCAATGTCAAACACTTAATTCCGTATTATGGGGAGGAACTTGACGAAGACGACGAAAATGTGAATTCGAGGACGAATTCTTTCCAACAAGGGGAGGATGATGAAGCACTTATCTCGCGGCCGACTCATCGATTCCTTGAGTCGCGAATGACTCATCGCGTTGCCACCTCTACCCACGACTCAGACCTCCACCCGCGACTCACATCTCCAATTCAAATCAACACTGTGGCCCAAGATCTAACTCCTCCACGACTCAATTCCCTCACCCCTTCAGCCGCGACCCACGACCCCTCCACGACCTACGACTCATCCATCATCCACGACCTAAACCTAAGTCGTCACCGAGACATGAGACATAACCCTCTTCCCTCAAATTCGCGAATGACCTAGGCCTATTCTGAGTCGCGAATGGCATAGAGAAGCTCCAGTAAGTCGCGAATTTCGTTTTATCACCTACTGATTGAGTCGCGAGATAGTGTTGAGTCGTAACCGAGACAATGATGAGTCGTTACCGAGTTATTTTTAAGTCGTGAACTATTCCTTAAGTCGCTTCCAAGGTGCCGTGTACCATCTTTTAAAATGCAAGCTGATTCTCCAGGTCAAGGACAAATGGTTAAGTCGCTGCCGAGTTATGAAATCGCGCTGAAGAAGCTGCAGTGTTAAGTCGTTTGTTTTGTAATTTTTTTGAAGTCATGTTATGTTGTAACCGTTGTACTGTTTGTAATGTGTTGAAAGCCTATAAATAGGAGAGTCATGTCATTTGTAAATGGCTGTTGAAAATTGAATAAAATTTCCATTTTGATTGCTTTGTGCTTTCTTTAAATTGGTAGTGGAGTGAAAATCTCCTATCTCCACTTCGGCATTCGAGTGCGCTCGAATCAACGAACGTTGATGCCGATTCACGGAATCAAGTGCGCTTGATCAACGTTGAAGAATCGTAGATCCTTCATCACGGTATCGTGCGCGATCAACGTGTTAAGGATAGCTAGAATCCGGTATCTCTTGAGATCAACGGATTTGGGCATTTTCGGCATCATTCAATCCACCGATTGCTAATTCCATCGACATATCAAGTTTTTGTTAATCCGCTGCGTCAGTCGCCGTCGAGATGGTTCGTGCAATCGCGATGGGGGGAGAAGGATCGTCGAAGTGTGGCAAAGTTTCAGGTAGTGTCGCATCGGTTCTGGGGTCGTGGTTGGCGAATGCGAGTATATTACAGGTGATGGGTTCTATTGCAATGTGAGTTGAATTGCAAAAATTCGAACGACGGTGAAATCAGGAGATCTGGGTGGTCAAGGGGTGTTGGCAGGTCATCGATGACCTGAGTTCAACGATGGAGTTGGTCGGAGATGATGGGGAAGGCTGTACACGTGCACGGTTCATGTTTGTGCATTTGGGTTTGAAACAACGTTGGGGAAGACGAAGACGAAGGGGAATAAAGGTTGGAACACGAAGTTGAATACGAGGGGTTTAGATTTTAGTTTGGGTATTTGTTCAAGGGGTTTAGCTTGGGCTCGTGTAGTTTTGATTAGCTGGGTTTTAAAAATTTAAAGCCAGGAAAGAAATATATATATATATATATATATATATATATATATATATATGTATGTATGTATATGTATATATACACGGGGACGTTGGGTAGTTAGCTAGGGTTAAACTCGGTGATAACAAGACTTGGGCTCGGGGAATTGGAAGATTTGCCTGGGTAAATTTAATGACTACAGTCTTCTATTTTTTCAAATCGAAAAGTATTTTCAGGTTTTAAGCTTCTACGAGGCATTAAGTTGAGTGTTTAACCAAGCTTAACTAATTTATTAACTACTACCTTTAAACATTCAATGCTAATTTAGATTGTAATTCATTAAAGGTTTGAAAGTGAAAGTATTTTTGAATTTAAAGATATCTTAATAAGCACAACCTTTAATTTAAGGGTTTATTTTAAATAAACTAAATAAAGATGATTAAGGAGTGGATTAAGAAATTGGTCAATGGTAATTAACTCTAAATTGTTTTTAAGAATTTAATAATGTTAAGAGATTAAGACAGGTGGGATATCTTATGTTAATTAAAGTTTTAGGCAATTAAAAGATAGTTAATTAAGTTAAATTAATGATAATTGTTTGATTTGAAGTCATTAACGACGAATAATTAATGATTTAAAACTTGATTAATCAAGTGTTAAAGGTTAATTTATTTAAATGGTAATTAATTAATGTGATTAATTTTAATAATTAATTAGATTAAATAATTAATGAAAATCATTTGTGAAATTGTTTAAGTGCAATTATTTAATGGAAGTAATTAAGAAATTAATTACTAAATGTCATTAATTGAGTTAATGTGATTTGTTGAGTTAATTTATTAAGTTTAAATTAATTAAATCAATGGATGGTTTAATAATAATTACTTAATGTGATTAATCAAGAATGATTAATAAGTATGGTTTAAATAAAGATTAACAACTTAATGTAATTAAATTAAATTGTAATATTAGTTAATCAAATTAATCAATTTATTTTTTTATGATTAATTAATAAATGATATAAGGATAATTACTTAAGATGATTGTAATTATGTTATATTAATTAACCAGGATTAGTAATCAATCTGATTTGAAATTATCAGATAACTAATTTATCTTCCTTATGAAAGACTGTATTCTATTAAGCTGTTGTGAATCGTTTGATATCTCTACTATGTAATGTTGTGTGATGGATTGATATTTTTGATATGAAATTGTAATGCTATGAGATATGAATTGCTTGGTGGTGAATTGTAATATTTGTGATTGTTTCTGAGTAGATATGAAAACCCTTGACCCATAAATGACATTTGAATTTTGGTGCGACAGGGAGTCGGATTCCAGTTGGTTATCCGAAACCCACATCGAATCGTATTAGTGAATCCTTGTTACTGATAAATTTACTTTATTTATGAATCTGTGAATAAAGATAAGCGTTATAGTTATACCGCTTATCGATATTGATGCACTTTAATCTGTGATGTGATGATTGTTGTTGCACTATTGTGTGAAACCCCTAGACCACACTATACACACACAAATATGGATTGCATGTGGAAATCGGTTAAGTCACAGATTTTTAAATAGTTTTGAATTTGAATTTTAAATTCAAATGGTTTTGAAAATGAATTGGGTTTAAAGTGAAAGGCTTTTGAAAAGGTGTTTAAAAATAAAAGTTATTTTGAATAACTTAATAAAGATTTGAAATTTAAATCATTTGATTTAAATTTGAATTCAATATCTGAAATTGAATTCTATATCTGGTATTTATGACGTAAAAATGTTATACAAACTATAAATGTGTTTTTAAACAATTTTAAAAGTATGGTTTTGAGAATTTAATTTAACCCAATTTTATATTTGAAAGGCCTTAACTCGGGCAAATTTTAATCGGATTTTTCGAAACGTAAACTAGTGGTTTCAAAATAAAAATTATGATTTCAAATTTGAAATTGAATGGTTTTGAAAACTATAATTGAATCTTTGTGAAAAGATAGTTGAACCCTAATTTGAAATTGAAGAAGATTTTTGAATGGTGTATCTTTTATATATAAAAGATTGAAACAGAAACTGTTTAGAAAGCTACGAAATGAGTCTTTAATTTAAAGACCGAATGAGTCAATCCAATTTGAAATGGAATTGTTTTGAAAGGTTATAAATGAATCTTTGTCAAAGATTGGTAAACCTTGTTTTAAATTGAAAGGGGTCTTTAGAACGAAGCTTTTGTTTAAAAGATTTAAATGTGGAAATTGTTTGAACCATTGAAGGTTTTTGAAATGAATCTTTTTGTTTAAATGATTCGTAAATGGTAATTTGTTTAACCATTCGAAAGAAAAGATTAGGGTTATAAGTTGTGAGTTAACTGAGATCCCATATCCATATGTTTTTAATTATTGCACTCACTATTCAGTTTAGCCAGGAGAGGACCTTTGTGTCATATAACCCATTCCGAATAGTGATACGACGTTATGATGACAATTGAAGACCGGTGTTGAAGACCGGATATTTTCGAAAACGAAAGGGTTTCTTGTCGAATGTCTCTGCATCGGCTGATCCCCAGTATAGAGATTCGAGCACCCATTGTGATGGGAAGTCCGGACGTGATTAGAAATTATCCGAATTTGCATGGGCTTCTTTGGAAGTTCCTTCGGTTCTGTTCGAACCCGGAACAGACTTGTATGGATGTGTGTCTGGCGTTACACTTTGAGATGTAAAACCAGTTTCTATCAAATACATTTCTGTTTGGTGGCGGAGATTTATTCTCTTAGCTTAACACCCTTCTCTGAGACATACGAGCTCAGAGGTTATGTAGTTGATGGTTACTTGTCATACATTCCCAATTTGTTAATGTGGCATACGAAGTGCTGCTGATCATTTGTTGATCAAAGCATGGCTTTTGTGAAAAGCATAGCTTTGTGGACGAAATTTCGTCGAACCTCACAACCCGGAATGGTCGAAACAGGAAAGATGCGGCAAGGTTATTTGGGGGTAGCGCCGCCTGAGGGTATGTTCATTTCCTTCTGGATAGAGGTGGTATCATGGTATGGAGCCCAGATATTTAACCTATGTGGTTGCTGCAAATTTATTGCTTTGTGGTTGTTGGTGAATCCCGGGATAGAGGTTGGTTACGACCAGGGGATGGCATACTCGTGTAGCAGTTACCTAGTCACAGAGGTAACTCGGCCTTGTGTTGGCAGAGATCCGTTTAGATTCTCGGGGCGTCCCTCCAGAGGCGTACCCATGTGGCAATGGGAAGTTCCTTGGCCTAACCATTTGTTGGAAAACCAAAGAAACAATATGAGCCTTTACGATTTCAATTGTATAACATGCCACCTCGGGTGGTAGCTATAACTGGCATAATATAATGGTACCAATGCTGGTTAAGATTAATATTATACTTTCGAAATGTTTTTTTCACTATGCACTAATAATAATATCAAAAAGATATTTTGCGTTGTAAGCATATTTGACTGTCATAAGGAGAAATCTCCTCCAAGTGTGCGCTTGCATTGTGTGTGTGGCGGGAGGCCTTATGGCAGTTTCATTTTCTAAAAAGCATTGTGGATTTCAAATTTAACTTCTTTGCTTGTTTTAAAAGACCAAATGTTTTCGTTTGCTCATACCAGTCCATGACGGACCCGGAGTTTATTGTTCCCTTCCTAAACTATGGGTGCCCATAATTTTCCACCCGGGCAGTCTAGGGTTGGGTTTTTCAGATAGTAGATATAGATATCGATGTGGTAGCTTTCAGCTTTCTCTTTGGAATTCTTTGGAGTCTTTGGATTCACGAACAAGACTTGCTTATGTGGGTGAAACGAGATGGTGGTTCGAGCTTGTGGTTTGGAGTTTGGCTTTAGTGCTTTGGAGTTAGAGTTGTTGTTGCTGTTTGGAGTTGTCGTTTCCGCTGCTATATCATATTGTTATTCCGCTGTAGCATTGTTATCTTGTATCTCTGATATTGATTCATATTGTATCGTTGTTGTATCGAATGTTGTATATCAATGATATTCATTTCTTTCTTCCACTGTGTTGTTATACTTAATGTGTTATAAGCTCCGGCGAATCAGATTCGATGTTTAGATCTGCGGCATTGGAATACGAGTGTCGAATTCGGTGCCGATTTTCGAAGGTCAAGTCAGGGCCGTCACATTTGGTATCAGAGCTGAAGGTTGAAACTTTAGATCAGGAGTATAACACATTAAGTGACTCATTAGAGATAGGGTGAAGTATACCCTAGAATGAGTATATCCCTAAGATATCTGTTCGAATGCCTTAGAAAATTCTCTTACTATTCACTGATAGTAAGTATGAGTGCAAGAAGAGGAAGAGATAGAGGACAGGGAAGTACGACTACAAATGGTTGATGCCCTGTAATAGCGGAAACAACTTTCTCTATATATCTCTTTTGATTCGTCTTTTCAATTCTTTGATGGTTCCTGGCAGCTTCAGGAAGAAGCTTTGATATATTTGCATGGGACACAAACTCAAAATGGGTCAGAATTATTTGTTTGAATGAATTGTTTACTTTGGTTGTTATGGTTGATAGATATATTTTGGTTGTTTAAACTAAAAGTTTCGGGATTGTATCCATATATCGGTCTATTCTTGGGGGTCTAGATGTATACTACGAGTGGTTAGTTATTTTTCGAATTAACCAGTACCCCTATGTATTTCGTAGTTTTGGTAATTCGGATATCTTGTTTCGTTCTTGTATCCATTATTGATATTCTGATTTGGTAAGCCAAATGCAGAATAGATACCCAGTTTGATTTGAAAATTGTTTCTCTATCTTTGTGTATCCATTCTTTTGATCGTCTCCCTTACAAATTTCGAGGACGAAATTTTCTTAAAGGGGATCTGTAACATCCTTGGAACTTTAGCCCGGTCTAATAATTGAATTAATTTTTGAAATTAATTTGTGAATTTAATAGAGTTTTTCAAAATAAATATTAGTTGTTTATAGAAGTTAATTTTAAAAATAATTTGAAAATGTGAATTTGAAATTCAAATGTTAATATATTTGATTTGAATATAAAATTAGATTTGATAAAAAGATTTAAAACAAAGTTTATAAAAGATAAATTTAACAAAAGGATATGAACATAAATTTAATATGTAAAAAAATGTAAGCTTTGTAGCTTAGGAATTGACAAGTGTAAAATTAAATATACTTATACAAATACTTATTAACTAATTACTTAAATATCATCTTTCATTAACATTTAACATATTAACTAAATACTAATTAACATTTAATTATAACTAATAAACCTTAAAAATACATGTGTGAATTTATAAGCATACTAAAAGGACAAATGTTGTTATATAGGGCAAGTGTCAAATTTAATTTAGTTTCTTCTTTTATTTTTATTTATTTACAAACATTTCAGCCTATATGGAAATAAATCTACTTTCCCCATTTCCTTTTCCTCCTACAACCTAAAAGTCAAACCAAATTTGAGAACAATTTCCTCAAAACCAAAATCCTGTATTTCATTTTCAAAACAAAAAAAAAGACTGCAAATCTTTACAACAACTCAAGTTTTAAAGATCAAAGCATGCATGCCTGTACATTTTTCAAATGCAATCTGAAATCTGTACAAGCCTATGTTTTCTTCAATCTGGATTTTTTTTTCTGAGTGCAAATCTAAATTTTAAAGCAACTGCATCTTCAAATCATCAACCAGCATGCATGTATTTCTTTTAGAAATAAGTTTAAAGATCCAGCAACTAAAGTTTACAGCAAGCCAGCAACTCAACTTGATCAGTCCAGATCGAGATTTAAGCAAAATATTCTAGTTCAAGATGATCTCAAACAAATATGTAGATCAAAGAAAGTGAAAACCCGAAAATAAAAGAAACCAGCTAAACAAAAGAAAAAATCACAAAGTCTGATCAAAGAAAAATGAATGGAAATTTAAAACTAAAGCAACATCAAAACAGATTTGAAAGCAAGGGAATCTTCTCCAACCTGAAACAAGAATTTGGTGTTATATGTCAAGTGTACTAAAACAGATAGCACGCTACAATAAACTCGTCGCACAAGTTTATTAATTAGAATTCCACTACGCTGGAATTCTGTATTAGATAAGTGTAACAATAAGTTACGTTGTAAATATATCACAACAGCAACGTTATACTATTGTAAGAAACAGTACAACTTATAAACGGGAAAGATTACAGAGAATCTAACCAGTATATAAAGGAAATTCTGTCTGAGGCTCGTCGTAACAATTTCCTTAAGAATTTTATTTCAAAATTCTCCCAAGATACAACAGACGTAATCTGCACGAGATTGTAATGAGTATATCACTCTGTGATTTAGAGTATGGCAGTAGAAGTGAAGGAGAAGATTCGGATTCTGAAAAATGAGTAAGGAAAGTGATCAGTTTTCCTCCTTATTTATAGTTGGTGCGTATCCCTTCCGAACGGTCGTGTCTGCACCCGTTCGCTCAAATAGTCGCGTCTGTACCTCTTCGTATGGTCACTTCTATATATCGCTGCCCTGCACCCGCGTCCGCTTCCGCACCTATTCGTTTGCGCGTGCATCATGAACAGTCGCATCGCATCTCCTCAGGAAAAAACCCCGCCCGCTTCTCTTCAAATTCCAGGCCCAACCCAGTTTCAGACAATGCCCAAAACCGTTATACAATGGCCTGGTAAAAAGAATGGTCATTTTAGACCCGTACCCGAGCCCGGCCCGGTTCGGTTCGGTTCGGTCGGACGGACGGCGGCGGCGCGCGCGCGCGCGTGTGTGGTGGTGATGCACGATCTCCCTCCTCACAAAGAAGCATACATTTGGGAGCCCAAGGCCCCCAACCTCCACTTGAGAAAGGCATATATAAACTAATATACCTCTCAATAAATTGGCGATGTGGGACTTATGTTATTTTTCATTCACTTGACCTTTAGGAATTCTAACAATCCCCCACATGAATGATAATATACATATCCCCCACACGAAGCGAAATATCACAGAGTACATATGGAATAATGCCTTATCGTGGATAAGTAGATATTTCACTTTGAACTTTCCCTAGTTAAAACTTATCGGATCTACTTGGCTAATCGGTGAATTATTTCATCTTGAACCGTCGGCCTTTATTGTATATCCAGACAATAAGCTTTACGAAGCATTGATTCCCTTCTCATCCAATCTCTTGGTTGTGTTCATTTTGGTCCTGAACAATTTTTGGTTCTGCGAGTGTTTTAGAGAATAAAAGCCTTTTAGTATTCTCATAGAGCTGACCCAGCTCACACTAACATAGGTGATCGCAACCATTAAGAGTATCCTACATATACCACACTTGTTATTTCCAAGATATGGTCATCATTAAAAAACATAGTTTTAACCTTTAAAACTTCTGTAGGCATGCATTATATTTTGCACCATAGGAATGGAGTAGGACCAAGTCCAGACAAATGCATTACTTCTTAAGTTACTCATAACTGGTTTGCCTATTGATCCTAGTCCGTGGGATCTCCAGTTGCTAGGATAGGTTTCCGTATAAGGTAACTCTTGTTGGTTTAGGCTTTTAAACCCATTCCCCTTGATGCGCAGTCAATTTTCTCTCTTGATAAACCTTTAGTAAATGGATCCTGCTAGGTTATCATTTGTTCTCATATAATCTATGGAAATAGTTCCATTTGAGAGTAACTGCCTAACTGTATTATGGCGTCGACGAATATGTCGTGACTTTCCATTATACACAAAGTTTTGCGCTCTGCTTAGCGCTGCTTGGTTATCACAGTGTAAGCATATGGCCGGTACAGGTTTAGGCCAAAACGGAATATCTTCTAAAAAGTGACGAAGCCATTCTACTTCTTCGCCTGCTTTATCTAATGCAATGAACTCTGATTCCATAGTGGATCGAGCTATGCATGTTTGTTTAGTAGATTTCCATGACACCGCTGCCCCTGCTTGGGTAGAGACATAACCACTCGTTGATTTTGATTCCTCTGAATCTGCAATCTAGTTTGCATCACTATATCCTTCTAAGACGGTAAGATATTTTCCATAATGTAAGGAATAGTTAGTGGTATTTTTTAAATATCCAAGCACTCTCATTAGTGCTTTCCAGTGTTCCTTCCCTGGATTGCTCGTATACCTGCTCAATCGACTTACTGCATAAGCTATATCTGGTCTGGTGCAATTCATCAGATACATTAAGCATCCTATTACACGAGAGTATTCCAGTTGCATTACACTCTCATCAGTGTTTTTATGCAGTACTTCCGATGGGTTAAAAGGTGTCCTCACTCCTTTAATTCCATACTCTTGGAATTTTTTAATCACTTTGTCTACATAGTGTGACTGAGATAGTTCAATTCCATTAGGTGTTCTTATTATTTTGATTCCCAAAATAACGTCCGCAACTCCTAAGTCTTTCATATCGAAATTGTTGATTAACCTCTTCTTTATAGTCTCTATTGCTTTAGTATTATGACCAAAGATTAGCATATCGTCTACATATAGACAAATCATCACATATGATTGTCCAACCTGTTTGTAATAAACACATTTATCACATTCATTTATACGAAAATCATTTTTCATCATGACACTATCAAATTTTGCGTGCCATTGCTTTGGAGCTTGTTTTAGTCCGTATAATGATTTGACTAATCTACAGACTTTGTTTTCATTTCCTTTGGAAATAAATCCCTCAGGTTGCTCCATGTAAATCTCCTCATCGAGATTTCCATTTAAGAATGCTGTTTTTACATCCATTTGATGAATCTCTAGATTATAAATGGATGCAATTGCTATTAACATTCTTATAGAGGTTATTAGTGTAACCGGTGAATAGGTATCAAAGAAGTCTACTCCTTCTTTTTGACGATATCCTTTGGCTACTAATCTAGCTTTATACTTGTCGATGGAACCATCTGCTTTCATTTTCTTCTTGAAAATCCATTTGCAGCCAATAGGTTTTATTCCTGGTGGAATTTCAACAATTTCCCAAGTTTTATTATTTAGAATTGAATCAATCTCACTTTGGATTGCTTCTTTCCAACATGAAGATTCAGAAGATGACATTGCTTCCTTGTACGTTTGAGGTTCGTGTTCTAACATATAAGTTAAAAAATCCGAACCAAATGTTTTGGAAGTTCTTGCCCTTACGCTTCTTCTTGGTTCAACCTCCTCGTTGTCCTGATGAGTTTCATCTTCACATGTCTCATCTCTGTTATCTCTTGTCCTTTTTGGGATAGGATTTCCATTGTTCCTTTTATGTGGAAACACATCTTCAAAGAACGAGGCATCTCTTGATTCCATGATTGTATTTACATGAATATCATTTATATCAGACTTGAATACCAAAAATCTGTAGGCACTACTATTTTGGGCTGGCCCAAGATAGTAACAATCTACTGTTTTTGGTCCAAGTTTGACTCTCTTGGGAGGCGGAACTGGAACTTTTGCCAAGCACCCCCACACTTTGAGGTATTTAAAGCTTGGTTTGTGTCCTTTCCATATCTCATATGGAATTGTTCCCATTTTATTGTGAGGAACTTTGTTTAATATGTGATTAGACATATTTAATGCTTCCCCCCACAAGTTCGTTGGTAGACCAAAAGTTAAAAGCATGGCAGTAATCATGTCTTTTAACGTTCTGTTCTTCCTCTCGGCTACACCATTTTGTTGTGGTGAATATGGAGCTGTTGTTTGATGAATTATACCATTTTCGGCACAGAACTGTTCAAATGGTGATTTATATTCTCCATCTCGATCAGATCTCAATATCTTGATCTTTTTATTTAACTGATTTTCTACCTTAGCCTTGTATTTTATAAACGCGGTTATTGCTTCATCCTTACTATTTAAAAGATATACATAGCAATATCGCGTATAATCGTCAATAAAAGTAATAAAATACTTTTTCCCACCTCTTGTAGGTAGTGATTTAAAATCACATAAATCTGTATGTACCAAACCTAATGGTTCGGTGCTTCTGTCAACAAATTTAAATGGTTGTTTGACCATTTTTGCTTCTACACATGTCTCACATTTGTAGTTCTTATCTACTTGAAAATTTGGAATCAATCCCAAGTTTGATAATTTCTTCATTTTTCGGAAGTTTATGTGTCCTAATCTATCGTTCCATAGTCAAATTTCGTGCTCAAGCAAGTAAGAGACTTCAATTTTATTAATAGCACAATCAGAATACATAGATTTATTGCCGATAACGGCTACATTTTCCTTAAATAGGCCATCACATAAATATCCCCTTCCGATATACATTCCAGCTTTGGACAGAACCATCCTGTCTGACTCAAACACCATCTTAAATCCCTTCTTTGATAGGACTGCACCAGAGATGAGATTCTTGCGTATGTCTGGAACGTGAAGCACGTCATTCGATTTGACAGTTTTTCCAGAAGTGAACTTAAGGATAACTGTGCCACTACCTTCGATCATGGAAACTGCAGAATTACCCATGTAGAGTCTTTCTTTCTGATCGAATTTCTGGTATGTTGAAAACATGGATTTTTCAGAGCAAACATGACGAGTAGCTCCTGTGTCAACCGACCATTGGTTAGGGTTCTGAATCAAATTGCATTCAGAAATAACCGCTGAAAAGTTGGACTTATTGTAACGTCCCGGAAATTTTCGACTTTCGAAAATTCAACATCGATACTCACTTTATCGACTGCCGAGAAATCGAAGGCTGGAAACCCGAAATGTTATGGTTTTAAGAAAAAGAAAGAGAGAGAAGAAGAGATAAGAAGGTAGAGAAATAGAGAGGAAAGAGAATAGAAAATAGAACGGAACAGAACACAACAGAACAATAACAGAATCTCACAATTCACAGCGAAACAACATATAATAATAAATGAATAATCTTTAAACAAAGAACTATATCAGTTATTACATTTCATACATTACATTTCATTACATCAGAGTGTACAACAACAACAACAACAAACAGCGGAAAAGAAATACTATATACTAATAATACGCCATGCCATCCATCTTGCCTCCAGCAACTCCAGAATATCCTGATAAACCTTAACTCTTGACTGCCCGTGTGGAAAATTGGTCGGCACCCAGAGTTTAGGAAGGAAAACAATAAACTCCGAGTCAGTCATGTGACTGGTGTGAGAACTCAAAACAGTTTATTTATCTTTAAAATCAAAAATAGAAGAATATTTTTAAAGTCAATTCTTAATGCTTTTAAAAATGAGACTACCATAAGGCCTCCCGCACACACACACAATGCAAACGCAGAATCGGAGGAGATTTCGCCTTATGATAGTCAAAGATGCTTGATACGCATTTAAAAGAACATTTGATATTATTACTAGTGCATAGCGTAGGAAATATTTCGAAAGTAGAATATAAATCTTAGCCAACATAGACATTTCGAACTATGCCTACTATAGCTAACTATGTTCAATAGCAGGTTACCACCACATTCCATAGCAGGTTATACAACTAAAACCGTACAAGTCTCGTATTGTTTCTTTGGATTTCCAACGAATGATCAGGCCAAGGAACTTCCCATTGCCACATGAGAATGCCTCTGGATGGACATCCCCGAGAACCAAACCGGATCTCTACCAACACAAGGCCGGGTTACCCCTAACTGAGTAACAACTGACCGAATATGCCATCCCCCGGTCCTTTGGGACCTTTCACCCGAGCGCTCGTAATCAATTCACACAATCATAAAGTGTTTTCAACATGAGTAAGTATCTGGGCTCCATACCATGATACCACCCTTTTCCAGAAGGAAATGCACACATCCTAAAGGGCGCTACCCCTCATAACCTTGCCGCATCTTTCCTGTTTTGACCATTCACGGGGTATGAGGCTCGACGAAGTCACGTCCACAAAAACATACTTTATACAAAAGCCATGCTTTGGGTCAACAAATGATCATAGAAATGATCACAAAGATAGACGATCAAATAAATGATCCTATCACAAATAATCAACACAATGATCATTCCACATCAACAATCAGCATGTCACATTACCAAATTGGGAATATATCGCTGATAACCTTCAACTACATAACCTCTGAGCACGTACGTCTCAGAGACGGGTGTTAAGCTAAAAGAATAAATTCTCCGCCACCAACAGAAATATATTTGAATGAAATCGGCTTTATATCTCAATTTGTAACGTCAGACATACAATCCATACAAGTCTGTTCCGGGATCGAACAAAACCGAAGGCACTTACAAAGAAGTCCTTGCAATCCGGATATCCACAATCCTGATCGGATTTCCCATCACATATGGAGAACTCAATACCGGAGCAACTCGGTGCAGAGTCAATCGACAGGTCATCCTATCGCTCTCGCAAATACCGGGTCTTCAACACCGATCTTCAAATGCAATTCATAACGACGTATCACATATTCGGAATGGGTTATACGACCCCATGGTCCTTTCCCGGTTAACCCGAATAGTGAGCGCTTATTCAAAAATAAGTGTGGCATTCAAATTTAAACAGATCACATCAAATACCCATTCAAAGGGAAATATTGATAGTCGGCTATTGAACTATCAATGGATATGCACAACATCACCAGATTCCAAATAATTTTCCAAATTATTTATTTTTCAAAATATCTTTACAAGATATATTATTTTCAATACTTCAAAAATAAATCAATATTTATTTTTGGACAAATTCCGCTTTTCTTTTATAAATTCCATAGTGAATTTATAATTCCCAAAATATCTATGAATATACGTTTTCAATTATTCATTTCAATTTATCTTCAAAAAGATAAATTCTCAAAGTATTCACTTTATATTGGAAAACATTTCCATATTTATTTATTCATAAGAAATTCACAAATTTTATTTATTTTCAACCTTTGGAAAATATTCAATATACTTAAATCGAGATTAAGTACATACTTCATTCTTTAAGGAAATCATTCTCTTAAACATATTTATTTGGGCCAAAACGAATGTTGTGTACAACATCGTTACGACAACCCAAAATCACTAGTATAGGGATTCGAAATTAAAATAGATATATAAATCCCAATACTATACAAAACATTTCCTTTCGGAAATCATTTACTATAACAACAGTGTTATAGTCCACCATTTCCTTTTATTTCTCGAAAACATCTATTTCAACAATAAAGGTTGAAATCTATGGTTTCGAATCTCAACACATTTTAAAACATCGTTAGATCGTTTTAATTCAATTTAAAATATCACATCTAAACATTTTCTTTAACATATTATTCACTTATTCAAAAATGTGAATATACTACGTTAATCAATTTCATCCTTTCTATACATTTTATTTTAAAGGATTATTCACTGTCTAAAACGTGAATATAGCTCCATAAATAAGTTATAACAATTTACTTATCAAAATAAGTCGTTTGCCAATTTATAAAACAACGTTTATAAATTCCATTTCTATTTATTTTATAACTACTTCCTTTATAAATCTCCTTTATTAACCTATTCGATTTATAACTAAATTATAAACCAAAGGTTCATATTATAAGTCAAATACTTATAATTTATTTGTTTACAAAATTGTTCCTTTAAACTTCACAATTATAAATCTTATAACTTATAAGATTCATTTATTTATCCAAAACCATTATTTTAATAACTTTACAAATTTTATAAACCTACTGCTTATAAAATTCCATTGATAACTTCACCGTTTATAATTCTATAAATTTCATTCATTTATGAAATTCATTCACACTTCATTCAAACACTTATAAAAACTCGTTTTTATAATTCAAATGTTTTAATTTATAAATATCAATTTATAAATCCTTTATAAAATCAATTTATACTATTATTTTAAGACATCTTTAATCTCCTTTATAATTTCATCATTTTGATTCATAAAATAATTAAATTTTATAAATCCTATATTTAAACTTTTATAATAAATTCAAAAATCCCGATTAAACTATTTTATAAAATCATTAGCCTCTTATTTTCAAAAATCAACTTTTAACTATATTTCTCAAAATCATAATTTTTATATAACATTAAAAATTATACGTTTCTTTATTTAAAATGGATCAATTCCAAACATATAGTATATTTTCAAAAATCACTTTAAAAATCATTTTAAAGTTCCAAAACTTGGTCCAATGATGCTACACACCAAATAGTCAATCACGACAACAACGACATCATATATCGTGTATGATAGTCCATCAAATATCAAAATATCTGAAATCAAATAAAAACTGTTGAGGAATCCAGTTGGATCCCTCCAACCTGTTTTCCTGCATCCACAAACATTAGCACAATACCAATTTCGCTCCAGTACGAAATTATCGCGGTATATGGGATTTGAAATATTATCCGCTTAATAGACGGCGCAATAGGGTCTCATCCGCTATACAAATGCGGGAAATCAATAACTCCAATATATACATATGCCAATATATATATATTGCTATTATATATAATACCAATTCCACTGTTTATGAAATATTCGCGGTATATGTTTTTAATAAATAACATCCGCTTACTAACGGCGCATAATGTCTATTTTAACAATCCATAGATAACAATCATCATTCAAACATGCATTCAAATATTTTAAATCTAATTATTTAAAATAAAAATGGAAACTGATTCGATTGAGTGAGAAGTTCTCACCTTGATTTAAATTTCGTTTTAGCGATTTATTTCGAATAAAATTAAACGGACGTTTAATTTTACCCAAAATTCTCACTAATTCCAAACGACTCCAATCCAACTCCATCGTGTAGTGCTCGTCCATACGATTCCAACGCAACTGGTTTCGCGCGTTTTCGACCTCGTATGAAAAAGTTATGAATATTTGAACATTACACAATTTTTTTTATATAATAATTTCAACATAAATTTTATGTTATAAACCTATTCTATTTGGACCGTTGGATCTGCTTTCTCCTCATCAGGGCCGTGCCCTACATTATCTTCCCCAACGCACGAAAATCCCCAGGTCGTTCGAAACCCACGGCCGCCCTTACTTCCCCAATTATCGCGACCTCTACGACAAGCCTTAGGTCGATCAGGTAGCGCCGTTCAATTGCCCTCAACGAGAGCCATCATCGGCTGTAGTATAGTGGAGCTCGGCCATCATCCAGCCTCGAACGACGTGCGCGAAACGCTACCGAACGCGGCCTTGCCTCTCCCTCCACGCTGCGCCATATTCGAACATAGCCGTATAGAATTAAAGCCCTCACAATACTCTTCAACTTTGTAGTTGGTAATTTTCAATGAATGTTGCCGGATTTTGAGAGATTAGGAGGAGAAAGGGAATGGTTTTCGGCTGTTGGTGGAAGTAGGTGGCGGCTGTAGTTTAGGTTTAGGGTTTGTTTTTTTTTTTTTTTAATTTAGAGAGAGAGGGGTGTTGGTCTATTTATAGGAATTTGAACGAGCACTATTCATCCGGAAATTCCAAACTCCGATTTACGCGCCGAAACTGACGTTCCTAAGGTTTATCCCGCGTTCCGGACACAATGGAACGGGTTTCGAAAGCTAATTCGGTCATCTGTGCGAGTTATGGCAACAAACGATCGATTTAAATTAAACCGATTTAAACGATTTTCTAGGCGTTTTAATTTGTACCGGACATACGGTAAATCCAATTGACACGAAATTTGAAACCTTACAATAATATCACATTACGGATCCGATGAAACTGGTTTCGTCGAAATCTGAGACTGTTCAAAAATTGACTATTTTCTCTAGTCGATTTAATATTAAAATATTCAATTTTCACAAATTAACTTTTAATCCGATTCTAAAAGTTCTAAAATATCATTCTAACTTCAATATGATAAAATAAAATTTTACAAACCATTTTCAATCATATTTAACTCAATTTTCAATTATTTCCATAATTTAACATATTAAACTATCGATTTAATTATTCAATTAAATCCAATTATTCGAAAAAAATTTATTCAACTTATAAATTCACTTATTAATATTTAAAATTAATTAAATATTCAAATTTTAATTACTTAAAATTCCTGGGTCGTTACAATCTTCCCCCCTTAAAAGAATTTCGTCCTCGAAATTAACAAGTAAGAAAAGTTACAGAATTTATTAACTTTCCCAAAACAAAATTTTTAAACTTCTTATAATCTTTACTAAGTTTCCAAATCATACTTAGTTATCTTTTCAAAAACAACTACCATTGTTTAACTTTCAATTCCAAATCAAAGTTAAAATTTTCAAAACTTTCCAATTTTCTCAAATTTTTTCTAACGCCTTAAATTTCCGGAAAAATTCGCCATAGTCTCCTTTGCGCGGCTCGATCCGAAAAAAAATGACAGTATATATATCACAAATATACATCTCATCAAGTAATGAGGCATCCCGAAGGGAAAAAACTATAAAAGTACGGTATTTAATCCGAGATATGTACCTTATATTTTATTAGCAAGCATATACGGCTAATATAGCGCGAAAGCGAGCTCCAATTGTGAAGCAAACGCGATCCGCACCTACTAAACACTCAACAAACAACATGAGAATCATGTATATAGACAATAGTATCAATATACAACATATAGCAACATAATAACTATACATGTCAACATAGCAAATGCAATAAAAGCAATATATGTTCAACCATTAACCAACTAGCATTCATAACCAATAAATATTCATTCATATTCTCATTAATATTCAATGAAATAGGTTTTCAATTTAAATCACATTTGATTCATTAACAGTGGATGTTTTTACTAACATTCATTTTCAATTAGTTTATATTCACTAATTCATATTCAAGTTGGTTCACTTCCAATTCAAATTCAATTCTATTTAAGATTCACTTAACTTCTAATTGAATTTCAATTACTTTAACTTTCAATTTCATTAATTTAATTTCATTAACACTTAATGAATTATATACAATCAATCTAACAATCATATAACAACCAAAGTATATTCATTACAACCAAATTCCTTTGCTATATTCATTCAATTTGGTTTAACACCATCACTTTCAATTGGTTTAATTAAATTGATTTTCATTCAATTTTTCAACTTCCAATAACATTAGATTTTAATGAATTAACACTTACATTCGTTATTCCATATCAACTTAATTCACATTCAATTGATTAACATTCAATCCATTCATTCAATTCAATTACTAAAGTTGAATTTCATATATATAACTTAAGTTCACATTCATCATTAACCTTTATTAATTTACTTTGATATCAAAATCAACTTCATTCAATATCACTTAAGTTATATTTCCATTTCTAAAGTAAATTTCCACTTAACTTTAATTTCATTTTTATTTTACAACTCATATTTATAAATATATTCATATAGTTTCACTTCTCATATATATAAGTTTATTTCACAATTGTAAATCACTTTAATTATAATTCAATTCTTATAATTCTTTTCTTATACAATTATTCTTTTTAGATTATTCAAACAACCAAACAATCAACTTATATATACTTTAATAATTCTAAAAAATTATTTCTTATATATAAAATATAATCAAGGTAAAATTATTTCATTTACCCAATTTAAAACAATATCGTGTCGGTTTATCTTGTTTAAGAGTTTAGAAACCCCTATCTACGATAGTTAGCTAGACTACATCGACTGGAATCTATAAACAATCAACCGATAAGTCAACACAATACAAAACAATTTTATATTCACTAACAAATACGCTCTCATAGCTATTTTTACACTCAAACTCATTCTAGAGTACTACTGACTCTATCTCTAATGAGTAATACCCAACAGAACCATGGTTGTCGCTTAACCATATGCTCCGATACCAAATGTAACGTCCCGGAAATTTTCGACTTTCGAAAATTCAACATCGATACTCACTTTATCGACTGCCGAGAAATCGAAGGCCGGAAACCCGAAATGTTATGGTTTAAAGAAAAAGAAAGAGAGAGAAGAAGAGATAAGAAGGTAGAGAAATAGAGAGGAAAGAGAATAGAAAATAGAACGGAACAGAACACAACAGAACAATAACAGAATCTCACAATTCGCAGCGGAACAACATATAATAATAAATGAATAATCTTTAAACAAAGAACTATATCAGTTATTACATTTCATACATTACATTTCATTACATCAGAGTGTACAACAACAACAACAAACTGCGGAAAAGAAATACTATATACTAATAATACGCCATGCCATCCATCTTGCCTCCAGCAACTCCAGAATATCCTGATAAACCTTAACTCTTGACTGCCCGTGTGGAAAATTGGTGGGCACCCAGAGTTTAGGAAGGAAAACAATAAACTCCGAGTCAGTCATGTGACTGGTGTGAGAACTCAAAACAGTTTATTTATCTTTAAAATCAAAAATAGAAGTATATTTTTAAAGTCAATTCGCAATGCTTTTAAAAATGAGACTACCATAAGGCCTCCCGCACACACACACAATGCAAACGCAGAATCAGAGGAGATTTCTCCTTATGATAGTCAAAGATGCTTGATACGCATTTAAAATAACATTTGATATTATTACTAGTGCATAGCGTAGGAAATATTTCGAAAGTAGAATATAAATCTTAGCCAACATAGACATTTCGAACTATGCCTACTATAGCTAACTATGTTCAATAGCAGGTTACCGCCACATTCCATAGCAGGTTATACAACTAAAACCGTACAAGTCTCGTATTGTTTCTTTGGATTTCCAACGAATGATCAGGCCAAGGAACTTCCCATTGCCACATGAGAATGCCTCTGGATGGACATCCCCGAGAACCAAACCGGATCTCTACCAACACAAGGCCGGGTTACCCCTAACTGAGTAACAACTGACCGAATATGCCATCCCCCGGTCCTTTGGGACCTTTCACCCGAGCGCTCGTAATCAATTCACACAATCATAAAGTGTTTTCAACATGAGTAAGTATCTGGGCTCCATACCATGATACCACCCTTTTCCAGAAGGAAATGCACACATTCTAAAGGGCGCTACCCCTCATAACCTTGCCGCATCTTTCCTGTTTTGACCATTCACGGGTTGTGAGGCTCGACAAAGTCACGTCCACAAAAACATACTTTATACAAAAGCCATGCTTTGGGTCAACAAATGATCATAGAAATGATCACAAAGATAGACAATCAAATAAATGATCCTATCACAAATAATCAACACAATGATCATTTCACAGCAACACTCAGCATGTCACATTACCAAATTGGGAATATATCGCTGATAACCTTCAACTACATAACCTCTGAGCTCGTACGTCTCAGAGAAGGGTGTTAAGCTAAAAGAATAAATTCTCCGCCACCAACAGAAATATATTTGAATGAAATCGGCTTTATATCTCAATTTGTAACGTCAGACATACAATCCATACAAGTCTGTTCCGGGATCGAACAAAACCGAAGGCACTTACAAAGAAGTCCTTGCAATCCGGATATCCACAATCCTGATCGGATTTCCCATCACATATGGAGAACTCAATAACGGAGCAACTCGGTGCAGAGTCAATCGACAGGTCATCCTATCGCTCTCGCAAATACCGGGTCTTCAACACCGATCTTCAAATGCAATTCATAACGACGTATCACATATTCGGAATGGGTTATACGACCCCATGGTCCTTTCCCGGTTAACCCGAATAGTGAGCGCTTATTCAAAAATAAGTGTGGCATTCAAATTTAAACAAATCACATCAAATACCCATTCAAAGGGAAATATCGATAGTCGGCTATTGAACTATCAATGGATATGCACAACATCACCAGATTCCAAATAATTTTCCAAATTATTTATTTTCCAAAATATCTTTACAAGATATATTATTTTCAATACTTCAAAAATAAATCAATATTTATTTTTAGACAAATTCCCCTTTTCTTTTATAAATTCCATAGTGAATTTATAATTCCCAAAATATCTATGAATATACGTTTTCAATTATTCATTTCAATTTATCTTCAAAAAGATAAATTCTCAAAGTATTCACTTTATATTGGAAAACATTTCCATACTTATTTATTCATAAGAAATTCACAAATTTTATTTATTTTCAACCTTTTGAAAATTTTCAATATACTTAAATCGAGATTAAGTACATACTTCATTCTTTAAGGAAATCATTCTCTTAAACATATTTATTTGGGACAAAACGAATGTTGTGTAAAACATCGTTACGACAACCCAAAATCACTAGTATAGGGATTCGAAATTAAAATAGATATATAAATCCCAATACTATACAAAACATTTCCTTTCGGAAATCATTTACTATAACAACAGTGTTATAGTCCACCATTTCCTTTTATTTCTCGAAAACATCTATTTCAACAATAAATGTTGAAATCTATGGTTTCGAATCTCAACACATTTTAAAACATCGTTAGATCGTTTTAATTCAATTTAAAATATCACATCTAAACATTTTCTTTAACATATTATTCACTTATTCAAAAATGTGAATATACTACGTTAATCAATTTCATCCTTTCTATACATTTTATTTTAAAGGATTATTCACTGTCTAAAACGTGAATATAGCTCCATAAATAAGTTATAACAATTTACTTATCAAAATAAGTCGTTTGCCAATTTATAAAACAACGTTTATAAATTCCATTTCTATTTATTTTATAACTACTTCCTTTATAAATCTCCTTTATTAACCTATTCGATTTATAACTAAATTATAAACCAAAGGTTCATATTATAAGTCAAATACTTATAATTTATTTGTTTACAAAATAGTTCCTTTAAACTTCACAATTATAAATCTTATAACTTATAAGATTCATTTATTTATCCAAAACCATTATTTTAATAACTTTACAAATTTTATAAACCTACTGCTTATAAAATTCCATTGATAACTTCACCGTTTATAATTTTATAAATTTCATTCATTTATGAAATTCATTCACACTTCATTCAAACACTTAGAAAAACTCGTTTTTATAATTCAAATGTTTTAATTTATAAATATCAATTTATAAATCCTTTATAAAATCAATTTATACTATTATTTTAAAACATCTTTAATCTCCTTTATAATTTCATCATTTTGATTCATAAAATAATTAAATTTTATAAATCCTATATTTAAACTTTTATAATAAATTCAAAAATCCCGATTAAATTATTTTATAAAATCATTAGACTCTTATTTTCAAAAATCAACTTTTAACTATATTTCTCAAAATCATAATTTTTATATAACATTAAAAATTATACGTTTATTTATTTAAAATGGATCAATTCCAAACATATAGTATATTTTCAAAAATCACTTTAAAAATCATTTTAAAGTTCCAAAACTTGGTCCAATGATGCTACACACCAAATAGTCAATCACGACAACAACGACATCATATATCGTGTATGATAGTCCATCAAATATCAAAATATCTGAAATCAAATAAAAACTGTTGAGGAATCCAGTTGGATCCCTCCAACCTGTTTTCCTGCATCCACAAACATTAGCACAATACCAATTTCGTTCCAGTACGAAATTATCGCGGTATATGGGATTTAAAATATTATCTGCTTAATAGACGGCGCAATAGGGTCTCATCCGCTATACAAATGCGGGAAATCAATAAGTCCAATATATACATATGCCAATATATATATATTGCTATTATATATAATACCAATTTCATTGTTTATGAAATATTCGCGGTATATGTTTTTAATAAATAACATCCGCTTACTAACGGCGCATAATGTCTATTTAACAATCCATAGATAACAATCATCATTCAAACATGCATTCAAATATTTTAAATCTAATTATATAAAATAAAAATCGAAACTGATTCGATTGAGTGAGAAGTTCTCACCTTGATTTAAATTTTGTTTTAGCGATTTGTTTCGAATAAAATTAAACGGACGTTTAATTTTACCCAAAATTCTCACTAACTCCAAACGACTCCAATCCAACTCCATCGCGTATTGCTCATCCATACGATTCCAACGCAACTGGTTTCGCGCGTTTTCGACCTCGTATGAAAAAGTTATGAATATTTGAACATTACACAAATTTTTTTATATAATAATTTCAACATAAATTTTATATTATAAACCTATTCTATTTGGACCGTTGGATCTGCTTTCTCCTCATCAGGGCCGTGCCCTACATTATCTTCCCCAACGCACGAAAATCCCCAGGTCGTTCGAAACCCACGGCCGCCCTTACTTCCCCAATTATCGCGACCTCTACGACAAGCCTTAGGTCGATCAGGTAGCGCCGTTCAATTGCCCTCAACGAGAGCCATCATCGGCTGTAGTATAGTGGAGCTCGGCCATCATCCAGCCTCGAACGACGTGCGCGAAATGCTACCGAACGCGGCCTTGCCTCTCCCTCCACGCTGCGCCATATTCGATCATAGCCGTATAGAATTAAAGCCCTCACAATACTCTTCAACTTTGTAGTTGGTAATTTTCAATGAATGTTGCCGGATTTTGAGAGATTAGGAGGAGAAAGGGAATGGTTTTCGGCTGTTGGTGGAAGTAGGTGGCGGCTGTAGTCAACTGTTAACACTTATCCACTTTCATGTTGTCAACTGTTAACATCTCTGTTTTCGTGTAAAACAGTAAAATTCCTAAGATGTTGTATGTCAAGTGTACTAGAACAGATAGCACGCTACAATAAACTCGTCGCACAAGTTTATTAATTAGAATTCCACTACGCTGGAATTCTGTATTAGATAAGTGTAACAATAAGTTACGTTGTAAATATATCACAACAGCAACGTTATACTATTGTAAGAAATAGTACAACTTATAAACGGGAAAGATTACAGAGAATCTAATCAGTATATAAAGGAAATTCCGTCTGAGGCTCGTCGTAACGATTTCCTTAAGAATTTTATTTCAAAATTCTCCCAAGATACAACAGACGTAATCTGCACGAGATTGTAATGAGTATATCACTCTGTGATTTAGAGTATGGCAGTAGAAGTGAAGGAGAAGATTCGGATTCTGAAAAATGAGTAAGGAAAGTGATCAGTTTTCCTCCATATTTATAGTTGGTGCGTATCCCTTCCGAACGGTCGTGTCTGCACCCGTTCGCTCAAACAGTCGCGTCTGTACCTCTTCGTACGGTCACTTCTGTTTATCGCTGCCCTGCACCCGCGTCCGCTTCCGCACCTGTTCGTTTGCGCGTGCATCATGAACAGTTGCATCTCCTCAGGAAAAAACCCCGTCCGCTTCTCTTCAAATTCCAGGCCCAGCCCAGTTTCAGACAATGCCCAAAACCGTTAAACAATGGCCTGGTAAAAAGAATGGTCATTTTAGACCCGTACCCGAGCCCGGCCCGGTTCGGTTCGGTCGGACGGACGGCGGGGCGGCGCGCGCGCGCGTGTGTGTTGGTGATGCACGATCTCCCTCCTCACAACGAAGCATACATTTGGGAGCCCCAGGCCCCCAACCTCCACTTGAGAAAGGCATATATAAACTAATATACCTCTCAATAAATTGGCGATGTGGGACTTATGTTATTTTTCATTCACTTTACCTTTAGGAATTCTAACATTTGGAACCTAGAAGAATGCAACATGCCTGACCAAAAACAAATTCATCACTGATTCAATGCAAAGATTAAAAGGAAAGAAGCAAAAACAAAGTTCCAGGTATTGATAAAATTTCTGGCTTCTCTGTTCTGTCAGGAAACATGTGAGAAAATTCATTTATCTACCTATGTGTTTCTGATATTAGGGTTGACTCTTGAAGTATGATGGTTCTGATTGACTGCATGTCTGAATTTATACATTCTTATGGATGTAAGTGTACGAGTATGTATGAATACATATCTCTGTTATGAGTCAGGTTAAATTCTCTTAAAGAAAATTCAAAATTTTACATTGTACAATTGATGTTAGGCAAATATTTTAAGAAAGAAGATGATTGTAACAAAGAAATACAAATGTTAAAAATGGTTTTAAGGATTTATATTGAATAACCACTTCAATAGTATAAGGTTTACTGCAAATTCATTTTTTAGTCAAAGAACCAATAGATTTAATTTCGAGTTTTGATTCCGTAACGGGATTAATGCTATCAATCGATGAATTTTAGTACAAATATCAAAAATTTTAATGATGAAATTGTTGAGGAAAATTGAGTTGAATAGAAAATGCATTTTTTGGAAAATTCAGATAATCGGAATAACTTGGGGTCTCGTGATTGAGATTGGAGCTTGGTTGGTGCTAGGGGATCATTAGAAAAATGTTCAATAATTTTAAAATTCTTTGTGATGTTCATTCGTAGTTAAATTAGGGTTTAAAGCTCGTTTTGGTCAAAATTGTTCTCAGATGAACCGCGTCACCGTCGAGATGATTCGTGCAATCGCGATGGGGGGAGAAGGATCGTCGAAGTGTGGCGAAGCTTTGGCCAGGGTCGCATCGGTTCTGGGGTCGTGGTTGGCGAATGCGAGTAGATTACAGGTGATGGGTTCTATTGCAATGTGAGTTGAATTGCAAAAATTTGAACGATGGTGAAATCAGGAGATCTGGGTGGTCAAATGGTGTTTGCAGGTCATCGATGACCTGAGTTCAACGATGGAGTTGGTCAGAGACGATGGGGAAGGCCGTACACGTGCACGGTTCATGTTTGTGCATTTGGGTTCGAAACAAAGTTGGGGAAGACGAAGACGAAGGGGAATAAAGGTTGGAACTCGAAGTTGAATACGAGGGGTTTAGATTTTAGTTTGGATATTTGTTCAGGGGGTTTAGCTTCGGCTCGTGTAGTTTTGATTAGCTGGGTTTTAAAAATTTAAAGTCAGGAAAGAAAAAAAAAAATACACGGGGACGTTGGGTAATTAGCTAGGGTTGAACTCGGGGATAACAAGACTTGGACTCGGGGAATTGGAAGATTTGCCTAGGTAAATTTAATGACTACAGTCTTCTATTTTTTCAGATCGAAAAGTATTTCCAGGTTTTAAGCTTCTACCAGGCATTAAGTTGAGTGTTTAACCAAGCTTAACTAATTTATTAACTACTACCTTTAAACAATCAATGCTAATTTAGATTGTAATTCATTAAAGGTTTGAAAGTGAAAGTATTTTTGAATTTAAAGATATCTTAATAAGCACAACCTTTAATTTAAGGGTTTATTTTAAATAAACTAAATAAAGATGATTAAGGAGTGGATTATGAAATTGGTCAATGGTAATTAACTCTAATTTTTTTTCAAGAATTTAATAATGTTAAGAGATTAAGACAAGTGGGATATCTTATGTTAATTAAAGTTTTAGGCAATTAAAAGATAGTTAATTAAGTTAAATTAATGATCATTGTTTGATTTGAAGTCATTAAGGACGAATAATTAATGATTTAAAACTTGATTAATCAAGTGTTAAAGGTTAATTTATTTAAAGGGTAATTAATTAATGTAATTAATTTTAATAATTAGTTAGATTAAATAATTAACGAAAATCATTTGTGAAATTGTATAAGTGCAATTATTTAATGGAAGTAATTAAGAAATTAATTACTAATTGTCATTAATTGAGTTAATGTGATTTGTTGAGTTAATTTATTAAGTTTAAATTAATTAAATCAATAGATGGTTTAATAATAATTACTTAATGTGATTAATCAAGAATGATTAATAAGTATGGTTTAAATAAAGATTAACCACTTAATGTAATTAAATTAAATTTTAATATTAGTTAATCAAGTTAATCAATTTATTTTTTATGATTAATTAATAAATGATTTAAGGATAATTAATTAAGACGATTGTAATTATTTTATATTAATTAACCAGGATTAGTAATCAATCTGATTTGAAATTATCAGATAACTAATTTATCTTCCTTATGAAAGACTGTATTCTATTGAGCTGTTGTGAATCGTTTGATATCTCTACTATGTAATGCTGTGTGATGGATTGATATTTTTGATATGAAATTGTAATGCTATGAGATATGAATTGCTTGGTGGTGAATTGTAATATTTGTGATTGTTTCTGAGTAGATATGATTGTTACGACCGGGGGATGGCATACTCGTGTAGTAGTTACCTAGTTATAGAGGTAACTCAGCCTTGTGTTGGCAGAGATCCGGTTAGGTTCTCGGGGCGTCCCCCCAGAGGCATACCCATGTGGCAATAGGAAGTTCCTTGGCCTGACCATTTGTTGGACCAAAGAAACAATACGAGCCTTTACGATTTCAATTGTATAATCTGCCACCTCAGGTAGTAGCTATAGCTGACATAATATAATGGTACCTATGCTGGTTAAGATTTATATAATACTTTCGAAATGTTTTTTTCACTATGCACTAATAATAATATCAAAAAGGGATTTTGCATAGTAAGCATATATGACTGTCATAAGGAGAAATCTCCTCCAAGCGTGCGCTTGCATTGTGTGTATTGTGGGAGGCCTTATGGCAGTTTCATTTTCTAAAAAGCATTGTGGATTTCAAATTTAACTTCTTTGCTTGTTTTAAAAGACCAAATGTTTTCGTTTGCTCATACCAGTCCCATGACTGACCCGGAGTTTATTGTTCCCTTCCTAAACTCTGGGTGCCCACAATTTTCCACATAGGCAGTCTAGAGTTGGGTTTTTCAGATAGTAGATATAGATATCGATGTGGTAGCTTCCAGCTTTCTCTTTGGAATTCTTTGGAGTCTTTGGATTCACAAACCAGACTTTCTTATCTGGGTGAAATGAGATAGTGGTTCGAGCTTGTGGTTTGGTGTTTGGGTTTGGTGCTTTGGAGTTAGAGTTGCTGCTTTTTGGAGTTGTCATTTCCGCTGCTATATCATATTGTTATTCCGCTGTAGCATTGTTATCATGTATCTCTGATATTGATTCATATTGTATCATTGTTGTATCGAATGTTGTATATCAATGATATTCATTTCTTTCTTCCGCTGTGTTGTTATACTTAATGTGTTATAAGCTCCGGCGAACCAGATTTGACGTTTGGATCTGCGGCATTGGAATACGAGTACCGTATTCGGTGTCGATTTTCGAAGGTCGAGTCAGGGCCGTCACACGAATGGTCAACGTTAGAGACCATTTGCAACGAATGCGGCCTTTTCCTCGAAATCCATGTATCTATCGAGATCTTAGAAAGGAGAACGTTAAACAATATCGAGCTACGTGTCGACAGTCCCTATAGCCCTGATGATGAAAGTTTATCTACTTCAATCACTAAGTATCCAGGTGGAAAAAAGGGCGAATTTGGATGGGTTGGAAATCAGGGATCCATTACATAATGTAATTTGGTAGAGGCTTTTAAGACAATTACTACTATGGCTAATAGGTTGTATTTTGTGTGAATGTTTTTGTTTTTGAGTGTGTTTTTTACTTATTGTGGATTTAGTGTAGGAAGGCTTTTCAGTTTAATTAACTTTCAGCTTTGATATAGGTGCTTTCCTTTGGCAACTTAAGCGACCCAAATTTAGTACAATTTCACCAAAAAAATATATTAAACAAACACACATATACAAAATACTTTTACTTTATCTATACAAGACAATAACAGTAATATCTTCGACCTCTCTGAAAAACAAAGTGCAACATCCACCAATTTTGTCTGTCACATGTAGTAAAATTACCAACGAATAGTGTCTAGCACAAAAGTTTGATAGTAATAGTATTATCTCTCAACGGTGGGTAGAGCCGACCTTAGGGTAAAGCGATCAAGCCAATTGTCTAGGGCAACCTCATGAAGGCAACCACCCGGTCCAATAATCAGTAAATATATGAAGTTATTGATAGTTTAATGAAGTAAGTAAATGTTTATTAGTTATACTTTTTCTTTTTATTAGAAGTGGAAAACTAGATGTGGGAGTGTACGAAAATTAATTATTTATTTAGTATATTGCATAAAAATGTTATAAAAATATAATTGTTAATTGTAATTTAAAAACAAGACTTTTCTTTTAGCGTGTTCCTATTTTTATTTAAATTTTGAATATTTAAATTTATGTAAATTTCTTATTCTTAAAATGTCATTAATTACTTTTCGTTCGTTTGAAATTTTATTAAGTATTTTATTTGAAATGCTACTGTTTTATTGGATTGTAGGAAAACCTTCTATTAATTGGATTAAAATAAATTCTTTATTTGTTATGTTAGTTCATTTCGATCCTTTTTGGAAAAGAATTATGGAAATATGCTTTGAACATCACTAGGTTATCTACTTGTTTTCCAAAAATAACATCGAAAGTAGTTTGTAGGCGTGGCGTAATGGAAAAGTGAGTGCCTAGGTTTCGCAACAGACACAAGTTCGAGCTCTGCCTTGTACACAATTTTTGAAAAAAAAGAATACGGGTTTCTCATGAGCATGTTCAAAAAAAACAACATCAAAAGTAAATAAATAAACAAGTATAATGATAGCGGCATCTCTTTTGGTGTTGATTTAATTTCATGCTCACCATGGAAACTCGATAGTCCCAATATAGGAAAGGATTATTTTAGTTTTTATTCTATTACTTAATATGGGTTTTGATTGAATGAATATGAGAAAAATAAGATGCACAAATGGAAAGAATAAGTGAATAGTCAAGATTGCAATCTTTATGTAGAAATAATTTTAATAATGTTGGTTTAGGCATATTAAGTTTTGACACACGACTAGAATAGCTGTCGACAGTTTTAGATTTAGTTGGAACTAAAATACAATCGTAGAGGAATTTTAGTGATCATTGTTACATATGTAGTCTGGCACAGTTATGAATTAGAAAATGTATGGATATTCCAACACATGAATAAATGTTTGACTTTTTCAAACAAAAGTAAGCTTAGCAACCGTATTAGGATTTTTTAAAACATTTCTATTAATCTAAGCTAAAAATATTAATTTTAGTCACTCGTGTTTAAACTGATACAAAATCATATAGATTTAAGCATCAATTTTAATGCAAGGGATATGCAAGCAATATTATATGCAATTAGTCATTTGACAATGTGACCAAATATGGATTAAATCATGAATCAACCATGATTGTTGCAGTTAATTTTGTCCATCGACGGTTTTACTAATGAAACTACACTTTGCATCCAGCTTAAGTTGTTAAAACAACTTAAATATCTATGATAACGAAAGTTTAATAATTATGATAAATTACTTAAGGTGTTAAAAGAGAAATAGTTTCATGTGAAAATTCTAATATAACAATTATTTATACTAATAAAAAATCATTTATTTTCATTTTATTTGTTATCTTTTAGTAAAGGGATAAATAAAAACATAAATATATCAGATTTTGTATGTAATGTTTGACCCCTCAGATTTTATGGGAAAAAGTTCAATAAAAAACTAAAATACTACATTCAATTTTGATTCACCTCAGCATTTCATGACAATGCCAGTTAGTAATCTCATTATAGCAGCATGTATACTTGTTAGAGTTATTCTAATGATTCACGCACATTAGATTTAAGCGAGAAAACCAGTACACAAATAATTTTTTCCAACCACTTAACCCTTCAAAATCGAATAAAAAATCTTAAATGAGTACCAAACTCAAAGCCAAAAATCTTAAACAATAATTCCTCAGTAGATAAAAAACCAGCCTTTGTCTATATTAATAAATTACTTCATGGTTTAGTTACTGTTTGCACAAAAAATGGACAAACACCTCCGAGTCGTATTATTTAGTTGATTATATGTGATTTTCAATGATTTTAGATGAGTATGTAAATATGAGAAAAGTAGGGGCTGAAATGTAAAAGACACACAGATTTATAGTGGTTCGGCCAGAATGTGCCTACGTCCACTTTATATGTTATTATCTTCTTTCTTTCAGATTACAAGTACAATGCGTTGTATACAAGTGTATGAAAGTAGTTTGAAAGTTCCTTCCTTGCTTGAGCTCTCAAACTTGTCTGCCATTGTTGTACCCCTGCCCCTCTATTTATAGAATGAGGTAGGGGGCAGGGGTCTTGGTTGTATATAGCTGCTAGTGGGCCCGGGCTGAAGCAATCTGGACTGGCAGTTGTCTGGTTCGGCGAAGCTTCATTCGGCTCTAGGCTTGGTTCGGTGGTAGGTATGGACCGGTGGTGGCCTTGTAGCTGTGTTGGTTCGGCATGGGGCATCCTCCCTCTGGTTCGATGGTAGGGAGTAAACTTGATTCGGCAGACGTTACCTCTGGTTGGATGTGTGGTCCGGTATAGGCTTGGCAACGTTGGTTCGGCCATGAATGGTCCGGTGATGGCGGTCTGGCTGTGGCAGGGGATTTGGTTCGGTAGGAGCTTGACCGGATGACGTGCTGACCGGATGGAGAGTGTGGAATGTTGATTGGTGGCCGAATGGGAGCTGATAGCCGAATGACCTTATGCCGAATGAAGTTATACATGGAGAATACCGGATGAACTTCTACGTAGGTATTGAGCCTTGTGTTTGTCGAATGAGGTGGAGGTCGCGAGCCCGAGTGAAACTGTGACTCCTTGGTCTCTAGATCTTCTGGGTGAGAATTCGCCCAACATTTGCCCCCCAAAGTGGGGCACGTGCTTGCATGTGTCGCGCTTTGTTTTTCTTGTGGCGGGGAGATTGGCTTTGTAACGCCGGTGATCGGACGTTCGTATTCCGTTAATGTCCTGCAAAGAAATTTACAGTTTTAGCGTGATTTCGAATAACGACCGTTCATGATCGAAATATTCGAGTTGAAGTGAACTGTTCCGTTAAGGACGATAGAGTGAGCCCCGAAGGGGCTTGGCATCGTCGATGCCCGGTTTATGTTGGTGAAGATGGTTTATTGCCAGCTCAGAGCATGCCTAGGGATCGTTCGCAACCCCGTACATGTGTAAGTAGCTTAGCCATTTCATAATAATTATCAAATATCCATATGACCGATGGGCTTAAGAATGCGTGTCAAAGTGTAAATTCCCACGATGGTAGGGTTAATAGCCATTCATAGCGTGCCTATGGACCATTCGAGGTCGCGTACACGTGTAAACGATTTAATCCACGTCGGTGAGGATTTTACGACTTATTCATCGTTATCATAATCTTATTTTATTAGTTAGTTCTGGAGTTTGGTACTTATCTGGGGGAGGCGCTTTGCACGCCACTAGTTTTTAGTTTCTGCTGGTAGATACAGCTCCATTTGGCGTTGAGTAGGTATATGTTTTCGTTTGATCCGAGGTAGGTGTGGTTTTCATTCGGTTAAGGGTTGATCCGGTATGGAGGGTTTCATTTGGCATGTGGTAGGAGGGATACTTTTATTCGGTGCTTGGTTGGTCCGGTGTAGAAAGGTTAAAGGTTTCATTCAGCTGGGGATTGGTCCGTTAGGCCGAATCGTTTTGGTCCGGTGGTATTGTCACCGTCTATATATAGGGGCTACACCCCTTAGTTTTTCTTTACCGAATCAACAAGCGCCGAACCACTTCATTGCCGAACCAGGTGTTTGCCGAACCAACCTTATACCGGACCAGGTATATACTTATTACCGAATACACACGTATGTCTTCGCTTCACCGAATGGGACTACGGCCTTGGGGCCGAATGCCTTGTGCACCGAATGCACTCGATATAGCACCACCGAATGAACATGATGACCGAATGTGATGGAAACCGAATGAACTTGGAAACCGAATGTACTTGGAAACCGAATGAACTTGGAAACCGAATGAACTTGGAAACCGAATGAACTTGGAAACCGAATGAACTTGGAAACCGAATGAACTTGGAAACTTTAGTTTGCGAATGAAACCCCATACTTGCACGCACTTGTTTGTTTACTTTTCTATGTTCCCTGTTCTAATGCCATGCTTTCCTTGTGTTGCAGAAAATGTCTCGCAAAGCGGAAACACGATCAGACAGAAAGAAGTCTAGAGGCACAGGAGAGCCTTCTTCTCCCTTGCCCCCAGTCCAACCAGGATCCGGGCAACACCGACCTATTCCGAGGTCTCTAGTGGACGGATATGGTCCACAGGAACTTTTGATCTCTCCCCCGGATTGCTTTCCTAGCTCCCTAAAGGAGGAGCAACTTGACGTCATATCCCGTTCCTTTGGGATAGATAGGGCCCTTATGCTGCTGCCGGGAGATGGAGTGATGCCATATAATCCTCCCGAGGGCTACTTCGCTTTTAGCAGATACCATTGTATGTGCGGTGCTATCCCCCCTATCAACGCTTGGATAATTAGCTTCACCACATATTTGAAGGTGGCTCCCTTCCAGCTTCAGCCTAATTCTTATGCCATCCTGGTGAGCCTTTTTGTTATCTTCCAGAGGAGGTACGGGCGTCCTCCTTCTAACCGGGAAATCCGATACTTGTACAACCTGAGAGGCTATAAGAAGGGGTCTCCGTACATTAGCCTGGAGGCGGCCGTACCCTTCAAACCAGTTCTGGACTTGTATTCCAAGTTCACCATGTTCAAGAAGGAGTGGTTTTTCGTCAAGGACGATGCTGTTTCTTTCCGCCTTTTCACTTCCGGCTGTAAGATTGATTTCATTTATATTTTTCATGTGTTTTGGCTGTAGTGTTTTTTCTGACATGCTTCTATTTCTGGCTAGCGACAGGTGGTATTGCAGTCGTGGAGGACGATTCCTTAGTGCGAATGGCTGCTGAACTAAAGGCTATTCCGGCACGGGACCGGTCGGCCTCTTTCTTGATCAGGAACGCAACCCTCTTGGAGTATAATTTGATCTTACCGCGCCAGTCCGTGGTTAAGCAAAGGGATACGGCTGAGGAGAGGGCTGCTAAAGCTAAGGAGGGGGCTACGGTAAAGAGCGGTAAGAGGGAGCCTTTCGCAGCGCGTCCTGCGGTTGGGGGGAAGAAACTGAAGAAGTCCGATGGCCCTTCTCCAAGTACTTGCCCGACTGTCCCGGAGGAGGAAGGTGTGGAAGAGGAGGAAGGAGGCGAAGTTGGAGAAGGGTCGGAGGGTGGAGGAGATGGCGACGGTCAAGGTGGTAGTGGTGTTGCCGCTCTAACCTCTGAGCAAGACCTCGAACTGGATGAGGCTCTCCGTCGGGCCTTCGGGGAGTCGGAGGGAGAGTCGGAAACGGAGATAACGGAGAAGGAAAAGGAGAAAGAAACGGAGAAGGCAAAGGAAACCGGCAAAGCTGTGGCTTCAGCTAGGGTGACTCCGGTGACGCAAGGTGAACTTTTGTCTTCTGCCGATTCCATTTTCGATAGGGACTTAGAAATTTTTTACGGTTCACTTCCGTCCTGGAATGAGATCCAGGACTTATTGCAGTTTCCCACTCCTCCGCCGGGTTTGTATAATAGATGTGTCTCCTCACTTTTCTTTCTTTTTAACTTAGCATATTTTTTGAATTGCGGATTATTGTATGTTCGTAACACTTGTTCTTTATTTCAGGGGCAGGCCCGGCAGTTAAAGCATCGGATGTTCGACATCGTCTTGAACAATTTAAGTCGAGGAGAGCTTCTGCGAAACCTTCTACTGATCGCACTGGGGACGTAGTCAAGTACCGCCCTCTTCTTGGGGTCATCGAAGAGGGCATTCAGAAAAGGAAGCGGAGCCGTTCCTTATTTGAGTCTTCTTCTGCTTCGCAGCTTCCTACTCTGCCTCCCCTTACTCAGCCTCCTCGTGATACTACGGAGGAGAGCACGGAGCCCTGCCTCCCTCCTCCTCCTTCCAAGAGTTCTACTGTCATTCATATAAGGCGTCCCGATGTGCCTCGCCCCGTGCCTCGTGACCCTTTTGCCGGTCATCCTGATTTAGACCCAAGTTTTCGGGACATTTCATTCGATGAGACCACGGGCGAGCACCTACTTCCCCGCAACCCCATGGTAAGAGTGTTGGACGAGGCCAAATCTTTAGATCTTGATTTACTCACTACACGGGTAGTCACCATGGGGGATGAGGCCAAGGCTAATATCGACCGGGTGGCCGTAGAGACCAAGAAGTTAATGGAGCATCATGCTAAGTTGGTCAAGGCCGGGGAAGAGATCGGGAGTGCTAACATTCGGTTGAGGTTAAAGGTTGCCGATCAGGCCAAGCAACTCGCCGACCAAGCCATCCAGATTTCCCAGCATGAGGAAGCCTCCAAGCGTCTGAAAGAGACCATGGAGAAGGCCAGTAGGGCGGAATTACGGAAGATGGAGGTCGCTTGCAGGGAACGGATTAACATAGCTATCGCAACGGTGGATGAGGTTCGAAATGCGGATCTCGAGCGGGTGGAGGAGTTGTCAGGGAGGCTCGAGGCTGCGGAGATGGCTCAGGCCGAGTTGAAGGAGGAGATGGAGGAGATGAGGAGGTCCCTCAAGTTGAAGGAAGAGGAAATGAGGAGGTCACTCCAGGCTGACTGCTTGAGATACCAATCAGAGAGGGACGTCGCCATCACCAAGTTGCAAGCTTCCGAGGCCCGGGTGAGGGAGTTTGAGGAAAACGAGGGGATGATGGATGAGATGTTGCAGGATATGTACTTCCACACTTGGAAGGAGGGCGGCTTGTCTTGGATGGACGATTACCCTCGGGTCATGGCCAAGGTGTATCTCCAGGCTTTAGAGGAGGCCAGGGTGAATGCGGGTAAGGAAGGCGGAGAGGCTTTCAACTTGAGTGCGGTTACTGCTCAGTTATCAAAGGAGGAGCAAGCGGCGGTGAAGGAGGGGATGCGGCTACTCGCTGCAGAGGAAGCGGGCGTGCAGTTGGATGATGAGGATCAAGCGGCGGATGCTGGTGAGTTATTCTTTTCCCTTTCTTTTCTTTTCGTGTTTTCATATCTTGATCGTTCGTTTAATGAATTCCTCTTCTGATCTGGACAGGTGGGACTTCAGATCCACATGTTGGGGGCTCCGATCCTGCGGCTAAGTAGGCTGGGGGAGTTGGTGATGGAGTGTGGATGCATCTGCCACCTTCTTGTTTCTTTTTTATCACTGTTCATGTTAGTCTTTGATATGCAACTGTAATAAAATTATTTGCAAAGAATAACTTCGTGTGATCTTATAATATAAGCTGATTTTGTCATGTTTAAATGTTGTTGCTATCTTTATGTGCTGTGTGAGAAGTATAATTATGTATATGCCTGTGATTCCACTTGTGTTTGATGTTAAGTTTTTGCTTGAAATATAATTTCACGTTTTGCAATGTCAGTGTATGAATAAGTTATAGTTACGCATTTATATACAAGAGAAGAGAGTACCGCCCTTTATGTTTTATTCGCAGGCGTTAGCTTTGAGTGTCTTGTGTAACTGTTCACGGGTATAGCCGAGCGCCCTGCTACCCAGCACGCAGGCTTAGAGCCTCATGAGTGAATGCTTCCTATTTGGTTTCCTGTACTTTAGAGTTTGTTATACAGGATAGGAGAAAAATATTTAAATGGAATGGAAATATAGTAAAAGTAAAACTTCCAGTCACGGAAGGCCGTCGATGTGCTTAAGTTCGTGGCAAACGGGTTTTGTAGTCACTTTCCCTAGCTGTGGGTCTTGGAGACATTTGTCACCCATCTTACGCCTCCGCGGGGAGTTTTCTTTTTTACCACAGCCGCACTTAAGACACATCGGAGCCGAGATCGCGCACGGTAACTACCCGAACCGTTATGGTCCGTAATCGTGGGTATTATTCGATTTACCGTGGCCGGCTAGCGTGGGTGCCGTTGGCCGTGAACTACCCCTGGCTGGCCACACCTTATGTTAGGGCTTAAAGTAGGTTCACGGTTACCGACGAGCCGAACGCCGTAATGAGCTGCCATCGGCTATAGTCGGCCTTTATGATGACTTATAATCGGCTCATTACAGTTGGCTTTGAGGGCAGGCGCGCAATGAGTTAACCCGCAGCAGAGGGATGCTGGAGCAAAAGAGTCTCATTGGCGAGTGCATAGAATCGTGGCGTACCTGTTAGGCCTAGTCCAGATGAGGCCGCGGTGCGTCTTGAGTGGAGATGCCATAGGATTTTGTTCAACAGAAAGGGATAAAACTTAACAAGTAGCCAAGACATAAAGGAACAAGTTAAAAAGAGACAAGATTTTTTAAAGTGGTTCGGCACGAAAATGCCTACGTCCACTGATTCTCTTTGTTAATTCACTTCACATGGGTAGTACAAGTTAAGAAAAGTATCGACGGAGGTGTCGGATGTTCCATGCCCTCTGGAACACCTCTCCGTCCACTGTTGACAAAATGTAAGCTCCGTTGCGGAGATCTTTGTGAATTACATATGGTCCGTCCCAGATGGGGTCCAGTGCCCCGGGGCGCGGAAAGATTCGCCTGAGGACAAGATCTCCTTCTTGTAAGCTGCGATGCTTGACTTTGGAATTGTATAGTGCTGCCACTTTTTGTTTGTGAGCTGCTGCTTTGAGTGCTGCATCGTTTCTCCTTTCCTCAATCAGATCCAAAGACATGAGGAGGAGTTCTTCGTTTTCTTCTGGGTTGTAGTGGATCCTACGGTGGGAAGGCACAATAGTCTCAACTGGGAGCATTGCCTCCGATCCATATGCCAAAGAGAAAGGAGTATGTCCCGTTGATGTTCTGAAAGATGTGCGGTATGCCCATAGTGCCGTAGGAAGTTCGTCCACCCAAGCGCCTTTTGACTTTTCAAGTTTCTTCTTGATTAGGGTTTTGAGAATTTTGTTGACAGCTTCAACTTGTCCGTTTGCCTGAGGGTAAGCTACTGATGAGAAGCTTTTATGAATTCCATGCTCTTGGCACCAGTCGGCAAATTCTTCGCTGTCAAATTGGAGTCCGTTGTCTGATACGATCTTGAGGGGGACTCCATACCTGCACAGAATGTTTTTGATCAAGAAGTTGATAACTTTTGCTGAAGATATTTTATTTAAAGGTTCCGCTTCCACCCATTTGGTGAAATAATCGACTGCCACTATAGCATATTTGGCTCCGCCTCGGCCCGTTGGCAGTTCGCCAATTAAGTCAATTCCCCATACAGCAAAGGGCCAAGGGCTGGTCATTTGAGTAATTTCGTTTGTGGGCAGTCGAGGGATCTTGGCGAACTTCTGACATCTGTCGCATTTCTTAACGAAGTCTAGGGTATCTTTGTTTAGTGTGGGCCAGTAATATCCATATCGGAGTATCTTTCTTGCCAAAGTCTGTCCTCCAGTGTGATCTCCGCATCCTCCCTGATGGATGTTTGTTAATATCTCCTTGGCTTCCTTTCCGGCGACGCATCTTAATAGGGGGCTAGAGAAGCCACGCCGGTAGAGGATGCCTTCTTGTATTGTGTAGTGGGGAACTTTCCTCAAGATCTTCTTGGCTTCGTCACGCCTGTCGGGTAGTATGCCATCTTGCAAATATTTCCGGATAGGAGTCATCCAGGTTCCTTCTTCGATTGCAGTTATCAGATTTACTTGTTCGAAACTTGGGGCTAGCTGCCTTGAGATTGCTGGTGCTCCGGGAATGGTGCTGTCCTTCATACTAGCTTGCTTTGCAAGTTCATCTGCCTCTTGGTTTTCTTCTCGAGGAATGTGTTTGATTAGATAATGGTCCAATTGATCGAGTAGCAGTTTGGTTTTCTTTAGGTATGCTGTGAGTCGTTCTCCTCGAGTCTGGAATTCTCCTAGTACTTGGTTTACGATAAGCTGAGAATCACTATGAATACATAAGGAATTGATTCCAATTTCTAGGGCCAGTTCCAATCCCGCTATTACTGCTTCATATTCAGCATCGTTGTTAGTGGCCGTGAACTCCAATCTCAATGCATAGTACAACTTTCTTCCCCTGGGGGTGATGATCACAATACCTGCCCCCGAGCCTTGTTCGTTCGATGCTCCGTCTACAAAGAGGTTCCACTTGATGTTTTTTGCTACTTCAGATTGTTCCTTGCCTTCGTTGATAGTGAATTCGGCAATGAAATCAGCCATGGCTTGTCCTTTGATAGCGGTACGAGGATGGTAGGTGATATCATACTGACTTAGTTCGATGCACCATTTGAGGAGTCGCCCAGAAGTGTCAGGACGATGGAGCACTCGTTTCAGTGGTTGATCGGTTAGAACCCTGATGGAGTGAGACTGGAAGTAGTGGCGCAGTTTTCGTGACGCGATCAATAAACAATATGCTAATTTCTCAAGTTTAGGATATCTGGCCTCTGCCCCTGTAAATCTCTTACTTACAAAGTAAACCGGGCGTTGTGTGCGGTCTTCTTCTCTTACCAAGGCGGCGCTTAGAGCATGAGATGATACAGCGAGGTATAGGTATAACACTTCACCTTCATTTGGAGTTGAGAGTACTGGTGGTCTCTGAAGGTGTTCGATGAGGTTGAGGAAGGCTTTTAAGCATTCGTCGGTCCACTCGAACCTCCCTTTGTCTTTCTTGAGTGCTTCGAAGAAAGGGACACACTTGTCAGTTGCCTTGGAAATGAATCTGCTTAGGGCGGCCACCTTTCCGTTTAGGCTCTGCATTTCTTTTCGGGTGGAAGGTATCCTTATTTCTTTTAAAGCTCGGATTTGTTCAGGGTTTGCTTCGATTCCTCTGGCGTGGACGATGAATCCTAAGAATTTTCCCGATGATACTCCGAAGGAGCACTTTAGAGGATTCAGCTTCATTCCATATCGGCGAAGTACCCGAAACATATCGTCCAGATGGCTTACATGGTCGTTGGCTTTCCTGGACTTCACCAACATGTCATCCACATATACTTCCATAGTACGTCCTATCAGTTCTGCGAACATTTTGTTGACGAGGCGTTGATAGGTAGCTCCAGCATTTTTGAGTCCAAAAGGCATGACTTTGTAACAATATAATCCGCGGTCGGTGATGAAGCTAGTGTGGTCCTGATCGGGAGCGTGCATGGGGATCTGGTTATATCCGGAGTATGCATCCATAAAAGATAGGAGTTCGTGCCCAGCTGTGCTGTCCACGAGTTGGTCAATTCGGGGAAGTGGGAAGCAGTCTTTCGGGCAAGCGTCATTCAGATTGGAGAAGTCAATACATGTTCGCCACTTTCCATTGGCCTTTTTTACTAGCACTGGGTTAGCGATCCATTCTGGGTAGATGGCTTCCCGTATGAAGTCATTAGCAAGTAGATTTTTTACTTCCTCATCAAGGGCTGCTGATCGCTCTGCCCCCATGCTCCTCTTTTTCTGCTTTACTGGTACCTTGGTGGGATCGATGTTCAACATGTGGCATGCTACGTCTGGGGAGATTCCTGTCATATCGGCATGGGTCCACGCAAATACATCTAAGTTGTGGCGGAGAAAGTCAATGAGTCGATCCTTCAATTCCGTTTTCAGCTGAGATCCGATTTTTAATAGTCTACTTGAATCATGCTTATCTACCGATACGAATTCCATAGCCTCTGCAGGCTCGGCGGTAGCCTCCTCCTCTTTATCCCTGGGGTCTAGTTCATTGAAGGGATCGCTTGTGTATCGAAGAGGAGGGGCTTTCTTTAGTTGCTATGCCTCCAAGCTTTTCATGCAGAGAGTAGTCTCTGCATCTTTTCCTTTATTCTTTCTGCGGTTATTGCGAAGTTCAGTTACGTAGCAGTCTCGGGCAGCATCTTGATCTCCTTCTACTTCTCCTACTCCGTTGTCTGTTGGAAATTTCATTTTCAGGCACCAGGGGGCTAATACAATCTGAAAGTCAGACAAGGCTGGTCTTCCCAAGAAAGCGTTGTAAGCCGAGTGGTTTTCTATTAGTACGAACGTTTGTTTTCGCACAACGGAGCGGGGATGACTTCCTATTTCGACGAATAGGTCAAGTTGCCCGAGGGGCATTTTTGCATCTCCAGTGAAACCGTGCAGTGGTTTGTCACAGGGGGATACATCCTTCATTGATAACTTCATTTTGTCGAAAGCATGTCTGAATAGGATATTTACGGAGCTTCCTGTGTCTATTAGAATCCGAAAAACTTTAGCTGGACCGAACCAGGCAGAGATGACCATAGGATCCATATGTGGGTACTGTCTTCCTTCCAAATCACGCCTACTGAATATGATGTCGTCGTTTTCTTTTCGTTTCGGGTGGCGTTCCTCCGTAATGGAGTTAACATATCCTTCGGCATTTCTAAGCGACTTGCCGTACCTTTCCATCTCTGCCCAACTTCTGTCGGCAATGTGTGGCCCTCCTGAGATGGTAAGGACTACTATCTTCTCTTGACTAGAGCCACTGGTGTTGTGATTGTTGCGACTCCCCCCGCCTACTTCTGGGAGGGGTTGCTTTGAGTTCTCATTGGCAGGAGTTGGAGTCCTGTTCTGACTTTTCACATAACGTTCCAGTCTTCTTCTTCTAATGTGTTCTTCGATCAAGTCCCGAAGATGGTGGCATTCATTGGTGTCATGTCCGTGGGATTCGTGGAAGCGACAGAACTTTCCGGACTTGAGTGCGTTATCTGATTCTTTCTTGTGCGGGGGGCGCTTGTATCCGAGTTCGCCCTGAGTGGCTAGGTAGATGTTTTCGATTGTTTCATTCAAAGGAGTGTAGGAGTCAAATCTTGGCCCTGGTCGATATTGGCGCTTCTCAACCTTTCTGCCCCCAGCATTGTCTCTAGATTCATTTCTTCGAGCGTCCTTAGCTGCAGTGGGAACCTTGTCCTGAACTATCTTGCCTTGTTGCCCTGACTGCCTCTCCGTAGCAGCGTCTTCAAGTCTCATATACTTTCCAGCTTCATGGAAGAAATCAGGCAAGGTAGCTGGTTTTTCCTTAGTTAATCTTCTGGCAAACTTGGTGTCTGGATGTACACCACTACAGAGGGCCATTAGAGTGAGTTTTTCATCGGCATCTTGAACTGCTGCCGCTGCGGCGTTGAACCGTGTTAGATATTGTTGCAGCGTCTCTCCGGATTTCTGTTTGACATTGGATAGAGAATAAGCATCCCTGGGTTGTTCCACATGGATGCGGAACTGGCTAATAAACCTTTCTTTTAACATCTCCCATGAGCTGATGGATCCTTGGGGTAGATGGCAGAACCAGGAGGTAGCTAGATCTGATAGGAATAGCGGAAAGCATTTACATAATACTCCTTCTGTTGCTCCACTCATGAGCATATGTTGGGTGTATCTCTGCAGGTGTACGATGGGGTCGGAAGTTCCTTTGTAAGGTTCCATGGTTGGCATTTTCCATTCCCGGGGAGTGATGGCAGTTTCGATATTTCGGGTAAAGGGACTGGTGACCCTAGCGCCTATTCCCCGGTCCCTTTGCTCCCGTTGGACACATTCTCTGAATAATCGTGCCATCCGCTCGTCAGAACTTGGAGCGGACAAAAATGAGCTCGGTTCTTCCCTGCGGGATCTATCTCGTCCAGATGACCTGTAGGGATGGTACAGTCTATCACCTCTAGCATTATCCAGTGGTTGTCTTTGGCTGCTTGGATGCACGCTAGGACCAGCTACAGTTGCCCCCTGCCTTGATCTTCCCCTGTGGGGTTCTGTTTCGAGCACATCCATAGGGTCAACTTCGGGCTGGGTTCTAGCTCGGCTCCGTTCAGCGGGGTTTCTATGATTAGGTGGCATGACTGGCTCAGCTACATCCGACCCTCGCCTGGTGCCTCCCCCGCTAGGTTCGGTTCCAAGGGCTTCCTCGAGTCGGAATTCGAGCTGAGTCCGGGCGCGGCCCCTATCATCGTTTTTCCTGTTGATAGCTTGTTCGAAGAGTGAAGACCTTTGTTGCCTCCGGGATCCTCCGGATTGGGATTCACCCCATGATTCAGTGTTGCGGTTGGACTCTTCAGCATCCCTTAAGCGTGTCATGAGTTGGTCCACCAAAGTTTCTTGTTGGGATGTGAAGCGGTTAGTTACTTCAGCCACAACCCTGTCCAGATCTGCCCTAGTGATTGGTTGTTCCGTTGCGGGACCAGTTGGATTTTCCTGATTTTCCTCTGGTACTGCTGTTGAAGTGGGCTGATCTGTGATTGCTGGATCTGGAAGGCTGCTAGTTGCGATGTTCTTTCCTTTGTTAACATCCCTTCTCTGTTTGGAAGGCATGATTTCTAAGCAACGAGTGATGTTGTTAGGAAGAAGGTTGAGTGGGAGAAGATGAAGCTTGAGTTCTATTCTCAGTGAAAGCACCAAAAATGTTTGCACAAAAAATGGACAAACACCTCCGAGTCGTATTATTTAGTTGATTATATGTGATTTTCAATGATTTTAGATGAGTATGTAAATATGAGAAAAGTAGGGGCTGAAATGTAAAAGACACACAGATTTATAGTGGTTCGGCCAGAATGTGCCTACGTCCACTTTATATGTTATTATCTTCTTTCTTTCAGATTACAAGTACAATGCGTTGTATACAAGTGTATGAAAGTAGTTTGAAAGTTCCTTCCTTGCTTGAGCTCTCAAACTTGTCTGCCATTGTTGTACCCCTGCCCCTCTATTTATAGAATGAGGTAGGGGGCAGGGGTCTTGGTTGTATATAGCTGCTAGTGGGCCCGGGCTGAAGCAATCTGGACTGGCAGTTGTCTGGTTCGGCGAAGCTTCATTCGGCTCTAGGCTTGGTTCGGTGGTAGGTATGGACCGGTGGTGGCCTTGTAGCTGTGTTGGTTCGGCATGGGGCATCCTCCCTCTGGTTCGATGGTAGGGAGTAAACTTGATTCGGCAGACGTTACCTCTGGTTGGATGTGTGGTCCGGTATAGGCTTGGCAACGTTGGTTCGGCCATGAATGGTCCGGTGATGGCGGTCTGGCTGTGGCAGGGGATTTGGTTCGGTAGGAGCTTGACCGGATGACGTGCTGACCGGATGGAGAGTGTGGAATGTTGATTGGTGGCCGAATGGGAGCTGATAGCCGAATGACCTTATGCCGAATGAAGTTATACATGGAGAATACCGGATGAACTTCTACGTAGGTATTGAGCCTTGTGTTTGTCGAATGAGGTGGAGGTCGCGAGCCCGAGTGAAACTGTGACTCCTTGGTCTCTAGATCTTCTGGGTGAGAATTCGCCCAACAGTTACCATGTATATGACAACAAATATATTGTTGCACCCAACGTGCGACATGAAAACCTTATTTTTTATAATATGCATATCCAAGTGTGCACCGTTGACTTAGACAAGTCAAATATACGATTTCATTATGTATATTTATGTTTTCTGATTGTGATTTTGTACTAAAAATCATAGTGTTTTATCTTGATGCAAAATCACAATCACTGCAATACATGTCGAGTCTTTAACTTAATAAAAACACCTAATTATTTATGTCAATTAATCGAACATTCATCCACAACTCATTCAAAATTGCTTGTAGTACCACAAATGTCTTCATGCAAGCTTTGTCTTCTTTGGTCCAATGCTCCACCTTTACTTGGATAAATTTACCTGTCTAACTCTAATTTGAGAAGACCATACACATTCTATGATTTTTTCAAGCAATTTTTACATGTTATTAATTCCTCATTTTGCACATAGAACCTCCCAACTTGTTTTCGCACCATCGTAGCTCCATCTCGAGTTGAAAGTTACAGCCTTTTGCGTTTACTTGCCCCATTAAAATAAGACTCATTTTGATTTTTGGGATATGCCCGGCTATTTTAAGACTCGCCACCTTTCCATTTGCTCCAGTTCCAACATGTCCATTAGCTCCAGTTCTACCATGTCCATTTGCTCCTTATAATCAATGATGCTTCCATATGTTTGCATAAATGGAAACAAGCATTTGAATCAAGCATCCAATCTTTTTCTTTATCTCAAAGTTGTCAAAGTGCATGCTATATAGCATGCTATAGCGCAAAATAGCCCATAGCACAAAATATCCCATTTAACATACAATACCACACTGGTCAACAACAATGAAAAAAACGCGCCTTTTTCATAAAGTTTACATATTCCCATAGCGTAAACTAGCATGCTATTTTTTTCCTTTGCATGCCCAAGTCCAATTTAATTGCTTCCGACTGATTAAAATTGGAATGTATTATGCTCTATTTTTTGCCCGTCGTTTATTTTCTGTAACGATTCGGTATTTTCAACCATTCGCATTCGCACATGTCGGACTTAAATTGCTCAAAATATCAAATTGTTAATTTATATTTGGCAAACTGAGCATATAAAGTAAATAAATCAGTCACAGAATCACAGACATGGAGTAATATAAAAACAAGTAGCGGAATAGATAAATAGTAATTCATGAAGGTACTATATAAATATCAGAGTTTGAAATAAAATACAACAGAAATATCAAATACAATGAAGTCTTGAATACAAATGGATGAATTCTCTGATCAAATCAACTAGATGGCTGAAAGATGAATAGATGTAGATGGATCTCTAAGCGAAGCTCTAAACTCCAAAGGTGAGTCTCAAATGCTATGACACTCAGTCTGACCCGAGCGTAAAGCAAAATACAAAACACTCGAGTTAGGATTAACATTCTTATATCAATAAATCCAGCTCAAGTGAAATAACAACTGAAATACAAGTAACTCAAAAGATGTTTTGGATAACCATCCTCTAAGGATCCGTGGAACTATCTACTATGTAGTAATATACGCTATTATAATTCGTCTATAGTAAAGTAAACTATTAAAATAGCGTTAAGGCGTTATCCATATCCCCCTTAACATATTTTTATAATGCTGTAGTCTATAAAGATATTGCAAACTCCATCCACAGGTAGGCTATCAGGGAGCACTCTATAGGTACGACACAAAACAAACTAGTAGAAGGCGCGATAAGGCATGTGACACGGCACTCAAGGCAATGCCAGGGTAGATATACCATTTGCACTCCCGGACTAGTAGTAACGCATAGCAGCTACTACCGCCCACCTCGTGACATACTCCCAAATCAAAATCGAAGGGTGCACCCAATCACATCACAAAAGCAATAGAATGGTATCGAAGAAATCTGTCCGATAGAAGGAATAACCTCACTTGGCCTGGTATAGCTCCTATTTTAGCCACACCAAGCTGACTCATGGAAGTCAGGGCTACATAAATACCTTATAGGATCGCCACCAAACCATCCTACTTCATTCTGGAATCTCCACCACGTACACAGTTGTTAAAGGGGTTTTCGGTATTGGTAGAGTGTATGACAATACCGATTCCGGTATCTTTAACAACCAAACGTTATTATAACACCGTGGTCATTTCAAAATAGTTTATACTTCAAACTAATATGTCATTTCCATTTCAAGCATATCAATATGATATCATTTTCATTTCAAATATATCTATTTCCAAAAACTGTAGCATTTTCAAAGTTATAACACTTTCGAAACCAAACCACTTGAAATTATAACACTTTGGAAATCATAACACTTGAAATCGTAGCACTTTGGAAATCGTAACACTTTCGTTAAACAGTTTAAATATTAATAATAGTATATAAAATAAAATAACTTATAAATTAAATAGTTTATATTAAAATAATTAATATATTAAAATAGTTTATATTAAATAATTTATAAAGTAAAATATAAAATAGTTTAAGTAAATTGTTATTTAAATACTTCATATAATAAAATAGCTTCCTCAAACTTCCCAAATCGATTCACATCAACTTGGATTCCAAAATTCCAAATATAATTCAATCTCAATTTATCAATTTCGACTCAATTCAGTTTCTCAATAACAATTTCAAATTATATCGATTTTAAATATAGATTTGAATCACAAAATGAACTATTTCAATTTCATTATATTTCAAAGCTTTAAATATTCCACATTTTCAAAACTAAATTGATACTTTCATATATATCTTATCTTAACTTCATTATTATTTAGTTTTGAAATATTTACTTAATAAATCCAATATTATTTAAATGACCTTAAATTTCATTAAACAAAATATTCCCTTCGATCTATTTAAACTTGAAATATTCATTTAATCACTTTAAATCAAAAATCAAGTTATAAAAATCATATCTTAAAACCCTCAAACTTGATAGTCGATTTAATTTAAATAAAATTCTTAATGAAATAAAATTTCGAATGAATTCTAACTTATCTTTCCAACCTTGTCTTATAGAATCATAAAAAATGTATTTTAAAATATAATTTTAAATATGTACTTACACATATTCCATATTAATTAAATCAAACTTTACCAAATTTAAAGCTTATTATCGGATCTATTTTATATTAAAACTTATTCATATGAAACCACATATATTTCCTTTCGAAACCTTATAAATCATTTTCAAAATATTTATATATAGACCAATGGTGTCTGTATAAAATTTTCTATCCTATGGTTAAGTGATACAGATATTTATCATTTCAATCCATAATTTAAATATATATGGATACATATTATTTCAACTCGCAATCCCGAAATTCAACTCAATGAAAATCGCTTGGGTTTATTATTTCAACCCATAACGATTTTCTCCTATTCTATAGATCGTTCGGGTATATATCATTTCAACCCATATGGAATTCTATACTAACAGGGAACTTGTAGAGTGATAACAGATATGATAATAACAACAACAGACATATATTATCAATAACAATATAGCATAAACAGTAGGATATGGTGTCATATCCCACAAGTGAATAATTACATATAAATGCATATCATATATAATAATTTAAATAATTAACAGTTCAATTTAGCAGTATATTTCAATTGTCGTTTCAATTTAAATCAAATTTAATAAATACAACAATGTTAATCGTGAGTGACTGCTCACCTTTCGAGGTTAGAGAGATTCGACAATGAAATTGAGTTACGAATTGTAAGCACAACTTCCAAAGCAAAGCTAGATGGACACGATTCGACGAACAAATCTGAAAATAGGAATCGATGAAATAAATCAGACTCGATTGATGAAGATAATTGGGATAAGTGAATTTTATATATATAACAATATATAACTATGTATATACCAAATCATATTCTAAATACGAACACATTTTTTAATTAAAAATATATATATATATATATATATATTTCAAAGTTCATTGGTTAAATTAAAACACATATATCAAAATCTAACATATATACACACAAAAATTTGAAATAAATACTTATATAGATATACGAACATATCACTTTGTAGATATACAATAGAAAACAACAATCTATATAAACCTTTAATTTAAATCTATATACATAAATTGAATATAGGCTACAATCTTAACTATATACATATGTATACACTACACACACACACATATGCTGTAAATGTATATATCATATAATACACAACTTTTATAAAATAGATTGAGATAAGCTATGCAAGCTGACATGCAACCATCTAGAAACATTTATAACACATAATATTTCATTCAAAAACATACTGTAACCTTTTTTTACATGACGTTGATATATATATAGACACACACACAAATATCTAAGTTTAAAATAAAAAATATATATTACCTTTATAATATAATACTCTGCTTTATACCAACAGCACCTCAGACTCTAATAACTCATGTATATTTGCATATAGACTAAACATAATACAGTTAGAAATTTTTTACATGCGTAACAGTAAATCAAAGCTCCTAAATCCTATGTATACAATACCTGCTGACATTCATATAATCCTAACTGACCAGACTATATATATATAGCAACAGATCGAAACACTAGCTATCAGAAATATAACTATATATAAAATCTTATAACTGTGTATATAACAACAGACTAAGCTTTGGAATAAAATATATATATATATACTACTTTAAAATATTATACACTGTACTTTACTAACAGCATAAATGACTCACATAATTTATATATACTCGTTGACCATACGAATGTATGCAGACCTTGTAATCTACATAATTTTATATAGACAGATGTTATACCCTATATACACATAGCATCCATATATATAAACTAACAGACCCTATTAAATATACTATCTCTCTATAATATAATACTCCTTTCTGCAAAAGAAGACTGTAACCATATTCGACTTTAATTCCAGATATATGTTAACTTGGGTCACAGGAACAACTTTATAATATATCCAATGAAATATATAACACTGCATACTCATGCAGCCAAAAGGTATAAGCTAATGAAAAATTTATATACGAGATATATATATATATATATACATATTATATGCAACTGTAAAGCTTTATATATAATATACTTACTATTAATATATATAAGAGGAGGTTGTTGGTTCAAGGCTAAGGCGGGGTAGGGGCGGTGTGGGTTATGGTGATTGTTGGTCGAAGGAGAGGGTGATTGGAAGATAGCCTCGCCTGGGTGGAAGTGGTGCTCGAGTTATTGGAGGTGGAGGGGAGAAATTTGCATGCGGCAGAAAATAGAAGAGAGACGATGGGCGTGCAATATAGGAGAGGAAGAATTTCGGTCGAGGGTGGCCGATGGAGTGGCTTCGCGTAAAGCTGGCAAGGCAGAGCTTTGGAATGGTTCCGTGCTTGATTCGAAGAGGAAGGACGGAGGATTTGAGGAGAACGAAGGCAAGTTGCAGAAAAAAAATATAAACAGAAAGCTTTAGAATAGGCTCAGAGACTAAAACGTTTTATATATATTAAATTTGAACAGTTATACATTTAAAAGTCAGGGCGCCAGAAATTAGGCAGCATTAAAGACAATGACTGCATGACTTAGAACGTTGGAATTTGTATGACCGAGGGATCAAAAGTTGAAATTCTGTAATCGATACAGCTACCCGTTTTACGGTCTTCGTCGCGTAACGGATACCGAAATACAGTGATGAATATACTACAGAGATCAGCACGACGAGACGATCAAAAGAGTATACAGATATCAACGATAGGATCTTCCGATCAAAAGTCTATATCCGGTACCGAAAATGCTGCTAATTAGCCGAAAATAAGATAAACGTAGCAATAGCAGTCTAAATTTGAAGAAACGAAATATGACATCTCACTCAGAAGATGATTTACAAATTTTCTATATATAAATATTCAGGTTTGGAAATATTTTATTATCATCTAATATTAACTGATTTAAATTTAAATAAAATTACACAATAAAATAAACTTTAATATTATTAGATGAAAATTTACTAGTTGTTATGATAAAATAGACGTATTCCAAATATTAAATTTTTATTTCAAAATTTTATTGTTTAAAATTTCACAAAGATTCAATTAATTTTTTTATTAAAACTATTAAAATTTATGGTTTGTTGCATTTTCTCTCCTTTTTTCCCTTAATTATTGTTCTTTTGCATTCTATGACAAAAAATTGCTCAATTTCTTCTCTAATCTGAAGTCGACTTCCTGTTAAACTTAAATTGAAGCATAATGTAATATGTTTTTTGTGTTGTTTTTTCCTCTTCATTTGAATTGGTCTTTTACCTGAATAAATTTTCAATTCTAAAGGTATATTTTTTGTTTTCTTCAATTTAAACATTTTGGTTTTTTTTCCTTTTATTTTCTAATCTTCTTATGAGCTTCAATATTTAGGTCTAGTTGTTTAAAACTAGTAGCTAAGAAGAATTTTTATACTCTTTTATTTTTTAAAATTAATTTTTTAGGGTCATACTTAGTTGTTGTTGAAAAAAATTCCAACTTAATTTTGATTTTTAATGAGCGGTGAGTACATAAAATATTAATGCGGATAGTTTACAAAATATTGAAAACGGAATACAATCACAGATGTCACTTCCATTTATTTGTTTTGATTTAGTTACCCGTGAAGCTGTCTACATGTGAAAATATAATATCAAACTATATGCAAGTATAATATTAAGCTCTAAGTAGTGAAATAGAATACTAAACTCTGTGAAAATATATAAGATCAAACTTTGTGAACATAGAATAAAATTACAAAGTAGCGAAAATATAATATCGAACTCTGAATTAGTTACATATGAAGTTGTCCAACAATTTAAAAACATTTTAGCTGAGTACTTAATATTGACTCTTATGCTCACATTAGTAGTTGATAATAGAATTATGACTTAATTTTGTTGAGCAGTGAGAAATTAAATTTCTTTTGAGCACTGAGCAATTAAAGTTCCTTTTTATACGTTTGTTGTATATGAAAAAAATGTAAAATCTGACATTTTGGACAAAATAGTGCACGCTATAGCTCATAGCGCAAGCCATGTGCTATTTTTCTCTATTTGTAATTGATTGCTTTTCTTTATCATCACCTAGACGATAGATATGAAAGGCGCGCTACGGTGCATGCCATGGCATAAAGTGCGACGCGACATTTGCATCTTTCTCCCGTATGATGTGGCGTATATAAAAACACACGACGAATGACACAAATGGCGCGTGGCGCAAAAATGGCTTCTTTTTGTAATTTTATTGTTTTTACTTTTATTATTTTACATTTTTCACAATCCTGTATTGTATATTTTTTATACAATGAAACGATTACACTTCGAACCAGTCTCCAACAAACTTTGAACTGCTTATTTAAAATTTGCCACAATGATCTACGATGGACGATTAGAACCAAGATTAGCAATTCCAAACCGATCCGAATCCGACTTAAACCCGATGGTTCCTATGTCAGATTTAGTTGATGAAAAATAACATGGAAAACCGTTCTAACTCGAAAGATTAGACAAAATAGTGAGGAAGTACACACTTTTTTTTAGTGTTATTGCCCATTTGGACCTAAGCGTTCTGATTCGAATCGAACCTTAGGTCATGTCAAAGTTTTAGAATGTACAAGTTAGAGTCGACAAAACCCAACCCGTCTAGAATTGCGACAAATTGAGTCGGGTTCAGATCCAATCCGAAGGGCCAAATTACCACCCTTTTATCGAACAAATAATCTCATCGCATTCACCAAATTAATCTTAAATAAACTTCAAACTATTTGTTTTAATTACTGTTGTATCGAACAAACGGTCTCGAATGAATGGTTTTTTAGTCTTCAACGTTCCTATTACAGTCGCATCGAGTAAATTGTCAGACGATATAAGACTGACAAGGATGATGCTGATCTTATGAATCTAATTACGTAGATATTGACATAGAAAATATGGTAGTTGAATCAATTCGGATTTCAAGTTTATCACCAATATGCACTATTATCTTGAGTTTTAGTTTCATGTTTGAAATTATATGTTTATGATATTATATTTGATGACGTTTTTTTTAAATATCAAGAAAATCATTATTACATATGTTAAATATAAATTATATTGAACTTTTTAAATTAATTGTTATATATATATATATATATATATATATATTAAATTTATAAAAAAAATTCTAAATATGTGCAGTGAATTAAAAAGCCGCGTGTCATGACGCTCGTATATGTAATGAAGTTCTTTCAATGTTGTTGATGTACTACACATTAATAACCGAATACAAATCAATTCGAAAATGTCATTTTCTTTGGGTTGTTAAGTGTTTGCCTGTATATGTGCACGCTCATGCATGGATTGATTACATAAAAATGGACATATAACATGCATAAATTTTGTAAATGTAGATGTCTAATAATGAAGATTATTTCATTTTAGAAGCATGCATAATAAGGTTTTATCATTTGCAAACATTTATATTTACTATTAGCCTAGTTTTTTTCTTTTATTCTGATACTCTTATAAACCATTTCAAGCAAGAAGGTTTATCGATACAGCAACAAACTGATAACCAAATATAGATCCATTTCCAAATGTCAAATTATTTGTGGGTTATTACGTTGTTGCTTCTACGTGTACATACTCAATCACAGATTGTGTCCATAAATATCAACATACAACAATATCAACATACAACATGCATAAATTTTATGTGTATGTCCACAATTATGTAGGAAGTCACTGGTGTTTGAAGATTAACCTACTCTAATTTATTTTAGCTCTTATTTTTGGATTCCTTTAAAGTAGCAAATAAATCGTTGAACAAAAAATTTGTAATGATTTAGAGGGTTAGGATTGTCTCATATCGATTTTATTGCAAAATTTAGTCTTATTCTACAATGTTTGCGCTAAACCATTATGACTTGAAGTTAATTTGTATCTAGCTAAAAATAATTTTCCATGAAAATGCAAATACAATGGAGGAAGCATGTGGATTTCAATCCTATTTTTTAAAAAGTGAGTAGATAATAAATGAAGTTAATGAATTTGAAAGAGAATGGAGAATGCTTAATTTAGTCGGTGAAAGGTAACTGCTTGTTTCTATAATACTTGCAAATATGAGGAAGAAAAACGCGCAGAGGGGAAATAATTGAGGGTTTACTGTTGTGGAACATCTTTCTTCCAAAGATATAGATATTGTAGAAGAACCACAAGTTGTTATCGATGGGAACGACAGTTTATTTGATAATTATTTGCAATGAAAGATAAATAATTGATCTCACTAATGATATTTAAACATTTATTTTATCTCAATTATCTTTTTTGTGAAAATAAAAAATAAAGTAAGAGTGAAGTAAGATAAAATTAAGAGTTGAGTGAAATTATGAAAAAAAGACCCCAAGAAATTATTTGTTCAAGGAAAACAAGTTGATGATCATTAAGTTGTAGAAGGCTAAGAATCGGTTCCTATCATGTAAAAAAGGAAGAAGAAGAGAGAGACACACCTATTGAGCTTAGACGGATTCGCGATTGAGGGTGTTGGTGTTGTATTTGCTATTCCTTTGGTCAGGAAGGAGGGTGTTGATTTATATGTTGTCGATTTATTGTATATCTTGTTGAACCTTGTTTGGAGGATTGTCAATTGCAATTTGGATGTTATTGTATGTTGTTGACTTTGTTTTGTGGTGGTGTTGATATTCGATTGTTGTTTGCATCATATATTTATTGTTGTGCATAGTTTTTGTTTTGGATTGTGGGTTGGAAGTTGTCGCAGCAGCTCTCTATCTTTGATGGGGTCAAAATTACGGTTGCGCATTTGTGGAATGCGCAAGTTATTTTTACCAATATAGCTTGTGCATTTCACAAATGCGCAAGCTATATTGGTAAAAATAGCTTGCGCTAAGCGTAATTTTGGCCCTGTCAAAGATAGAGAGCTGCTGCAACAACCCAAAAAATAACGCTTGCGCATATGGAATGCGCAAGCTATTTTTAGCAATATAGCTTGCGCAATTGTGGAATGCGTAAGTTATATTGCTAAACTAGCTTACGCATTTCACAAATGCGCAAGCGTAATTTTTCCCTTGTCGAAGACAGAGAGCAGTTGCGACAACTTCCACCCCATAATCCAAAACAAAAAGTATGCACAACAATAAATGTAGCATGCAAACAATAATCGAATATCCTCAACACCACAAAACAAAGTCAACAACATACAATAAAATGCAAATTGCAATTGAAAATCATCCAAACAAGGTTCAATAAGATATACAACAACATAGATGTTCTACGGGTCAAACAATTCAAAGCGGACAAGTTTTTTCTTATGACCAATAGAACTACATTTGCTACATTTGTTATGGCTGGATAAAGATGGCAGATCCTTAAAACCTTTGATTTGAGTAGACTGTGGACGTCCTAAATTTTTGCACACTGGCAGTGGTTGTATAATTGGACCATCGTAGACATCACAATGTCGACTATTTGGTACAGAATGGAATAAAGGAGCATAAGCAACGGAATACATAGCCTTCTTGTACCAAGTGGAGAATAAGTCAAAATACGCTCTATCTCATGGGAGCACGAAAAATGTTCTAACATTGGCATGTTGCACGAACATTTGGCAACATTATCTTCCATATCCATCGTATAATCAAACATATGCACATCTTTCACCTTCCATTCAACGAAGCTATATCTCTCTATAGACAAGAGCCTCGATTCTTTCATTCTTCTGCACGCTAATGATTCCTACCTAGGTGCGAGCTGCGATGTCCACTCTTCTCCTTGAGTTCTATGTTCGACAAGTAATTGTTCAGTCGATGAAACATACGTGCAACCAATGATCTAATAGGTAAATTTCTAGTTTCTTTCAGCACACCACTAAAGCGTTTGGAAACATTGGTCATCATCATATCGAATCTTACTCCGCCATCATGACAAAGAGTCCAGCTTGATTCCTGGTTTTTCAAAATCCTTTCAGTTCACGCATCGGCATCTTGATTTACATCCTTCAACTGTTTTCGAAGTGCATTATATTTTACAACCTTCGATGTTGTGGCACATGCATGTAAAAAATTTGTAGCTCATCCATGTCAAACCCCGCTTTCTTGAAATTTTCTCTAATATGACGAATACAAAAGTGATGATGATGTTCAATTGGTCAAGCTTCTCTAAACGCACATGGATTTCCTTTCATACGATCCGAGATAGAGGTGATACATCTAGTACGTGTGGATGTAATATAATTCCACATGCAACGAATAAACCAACTCCACGTTTTCCACGACCCTATTTGCACAATAGCAAAGGCTAACGGAAATTGGCCTTGGTTTGCATCCATACTAGTAGTTGCTAGTAATGTGCCCAGATACTTTCCATATAAATAAGTGGCATGGATAGATAATATAGGTCGACAGTGGTTGAAGCCATGAGTAGAAGGTTTAAAAGCCCAAAAAGCCCCATCAAAAACACTACGACTATGAATAACATCATATACGGTTCCAGGGTTGGTACGTTGTAGGGCTCTAAGATATTTTGGAAATTCCGCATATGACGATTCCTAATCTCCATAAATCATTGCAACAGCTTTCTGTAGTCCGTGTCGGGCTCGAAAATAACTCACTTTAATATGAAACATATTGGACATTGTTTCTTGAACAATTCGTGTAGTCATGTTTGATTCAGCTTTAATCAACGGAAGTAGTTTGCTGCATATAAGCTTTGCAGTTGCATGTCAATGGTTTGAGTTGATTATTGCATTTAAACAAGTATGATCACCATCTTATGTAGTTATCTTCCACCAATTTGAATTTTTTCTGACTGAAAGGCTTGCATTAACCCGCCAAGGACATCTTTCATTCACATCACAATGGACCATGTACTGATTCGCATGGGATTTAAGAACTTGAAATGAAACCGAACATTTAATCGCTCATTCACATAACTGTTCAACAAGCTTTTGCTAACTTTCAAAAATTAACCCAATTCGTGGTCCTTTCCCAGCATATTCTCTTCCAAACACTTCCACGTCTAGTTGACAATTTTCCATTATCGATTTCACCATCATTAATGTCGTGCATAAATCATCGGCTAGAGCCTCTTCATATGTGATTGTTCTTCTTCCGCATTTACATCATCAACCTCCTCAATGTCTGCGCATATAATTGCATCATTGTTAATTTCCATTTGATGGATCGAAATTCTATCCTTATCATCCTCAAAAGCTACTTCCATGCTATCTAATTGCCCACCGATCTTGTGTGGAGTATCAACATGATCATCACTATCATTGTCATCACAACTAGTAAATGCATCTTCATCACCATCATCGTCATCGCAACCAGTAAATTGCCAAAGATGAAAGCACCGCCAACCATGAAAGAGTTTTATAGAAAGGCCCTTCAATTCTTGCACTTGGAAGAGGCATGTACGACCGTCGAGAAAGCGGATGTTGGACAATCGACTAAAGTGATTCAAAGTAATGTGGCTACGAAGCAGTCCAGTGAAGGTTCTTGGAATATCGATGTTAACGTAGGAAAAAAAGGCAATAATCAAAAGAGGAATAACTACGGTGATGGAGATAGAAAGTCATATTTTAGGAAGCATCCAAGGCATTCTAAATAGAGGATCACACGCCATTGAATAATACATTGGAAAACATATATCTTGCAATGTAGGACAGGGAGCATTACAAGAAACCAGCTCCAACAGAATCCACTAAAAGGAATAAAAGTTTTGGAAATCATTGCCACTTTCACGAGACCCATGGCTCTAACATGAATGAATGTAGACATCCACGAGACATGATTGTGGTTTTTGATCAGGAAAAAGAAACTTCAACGGTACCTAAAACCTCTATAGGAATGGTGGAAAAGGAAACGTTCAACGCCAGGGGCAGTTGCCTCAACGGGGCCAGACCGACCCTAGTGGTGACGAGCTTAGGCAGCTTAGGAAAAGACTTATTATCAACTTAATAAGCGGTGGAATTCATCCAGCTGAGAAGAGTTGGAATAAGATGGAAAGGTACATGAATTCTTTAAAGTGCATTGTGTGGGAAAGTTGCTTTGCCGTCGAAGAAAGAGCCTTGGTAAGGCAATTTAGGACTATGAAGAATGACATTGTGTTTAGAAGTCACTATGCAAATGACATTGAGGTACTTATGCTTGATCCTTTAGTGATAACGGCCATGATATTACTGATAACTATGAAGAAAGTTCTTGTAGCTTTTGGAATTTCTATGAATATACTTTTAGGAAAGTTTATGACCAGATGATGATGGATGGTCAGGACCCAAAGCTTTGTAAATTCTGAATTTAGGGATTTACGGAAGAGGCTGCAGGGCCTGTGGGATATGTGGATTTACCGGTGATTTCAGGTGAAGGTGAGGACAAGAGAGTGCAGGTTGTGACCTATTGGTAACTGACATGTTTTCTGCATATAATGCCTTTTTGGCATGACCGACCCTCTCTAGTTTTTAGGTGGCCTTAGCTCCACGGTTCCTAAAAATGAAGCTTCCTATAGAAAATGGAACTGGGGTCATTCAAGATGACCAGAATGTGAGACGAGAGTGTTACATAGCTGAGGTGAGGGAAGCAAAGCATCGTGAAAAGAGAAAGGGTGTAGAGAAGACTCTCAACGTCGGATCAATGGATGAGTAGCAACCACCGCCAACGCCCTAGTTTGGTCGGCATATCAAATTCCACAAAGCTATGGATCTAAGGAAGGAGCCAGAGGATGCGAGGGCGGTCCTAGACGAATTGACGATCTACATCGTGATCAGTAAGGATGATCCTACACCGGTCCTGAAAATTGGATCTCAACTTAATATGATGATGTAGAAGGAATTGACTTGATTTCTCCAAGTGAACCAGGACGTGTTTGCTTGGATTCATTTTGACACGTGCGAAATATCACTGGAGATAGCATGTCAAGCATTGAATGTGAACCTCAAATGTATTACCGTGAATCTGAAACGACGTAGCCTGGGTCTGGAGCGATCTGTTGCATTGAAATAAGAAATGGATAATTGTAGTAACCCTGATTTTAGAATTACTGGATAAAATAAATAATGGCTTATTTGGAGATTTAAATGAGAAATTGAATTTGTTTTAGATATTGAATTATAGGGAAATTTGAATTTATATCCTTTTATAAATGATAATGAATTCTTTTGGAATCTGAATTCTAAGATATATAATTTTGGAAAATTAATATATAGAATGAATATTTTGGAATATATAAAAATATCCATTTTTATAAAGAGAAAACATATTTTATTTTTGTGAATCCATTTTAATTACTATAATGAGGAGTTAAGAAGTGATAAAATTAATGAGTAATTAATTTTAAAAGATATTGGGATTTTATTTGTTAAATAGTCAGTGACAAAAGAGTTTAGATAACGTCAGGGGCAGTTGCCTCAACGGGGTCAGACCGACCCTAGTGGTGTCGAGCTTGGACAGCTTGTGAAAAGACTTATTATCAACATAATAACTGGTGGATTTCATCTAGCTGAGAAGAGTTGGAATGAGATGGAAAGGTACACGGATTCTTTAAAGCGCATTGTGTAGAAAAGTTGCTTTGCCGTCGAAGATGGAGCCTTGATAAGCAGTTTAGGACTATGAAGAATGACATTGTGTTTAGAAGTCACTATGCAAACAACATTGAGGTATCTACGCTTGGTGCCTTGGTGATAACAGCCATGATTGGACTGATAACTATGAAGAAAGTTCTTGTAGCTTATGGAAGTTCTGTGAATATACTTTTAAGAAAGCTTATGACTAGATGATGAAGGATGGTCAGGAACCGAAGCCTTGAAAATTTCGGATTCAGGGATTTATCGGAGAGGCAGTAAAGCTTGTGGGATGTGTGGATTTACCGGTGATTTTAGGTGAAGGTGAGCACAAGAGAATGCAGGTAGTGACCAATTGGTAATTGATATGTTTTCTACATATAATGTCTTTTTGGCATGACCGGCCCTCTCTAGTTTTTAGGTGGCCCTAGCTCTGTGGTGCCTAAAAATGAAGTTTCCCATAGAAAATGGAACGAGGGTCATTCAAGATGACCAAAATGTGAGATGAGAGTGTTACATAGCTGAGGTGGGGGAAGCAAAGCGGTGTGAAAAGAGAAAGGGTGTAGAGAAGACTCTCAACGTCAGATTAATGGATGAACAGCAACCACCGCCAAAGCCCTAGTTTGATCGACATATCAAATTCCACAAAGCTATGGATCCAAGGAAGGTGCCAGAGGATGTGAGGGTCCTAGACGAGCTGACGATCTGCATCCCAATCACTAAGGATGATCCCACACCGGTCCATAAAATTGAATCTCAACTTAATATGAAGATGTAAAAGGAATTGACTTGATTTCTCTGAGCACTATAAGAAAATATGTTATTGATAACGCAATTTAATAGCGCATTGTTCTAAGCATTACTATTTAGCCTTTTGGTTTGTTTTGTACTTTTTTAATTTGTACTGTTGCTATGTAACACTGGTCCCAAAATTTTCGACTCCCTCCAAAAACACTTAACCATTTCGTCTACCTCCCTTATTGCTTTCCATCTCCCTTCCAAAAGGAAGAAAGCCCTAATCCACGTTCTACTCTATTTCTATCTCCATTTCGTCTCCCTCGCTTAGCAGTTGAGAAGTCGACGACGTCAACAATCCTAATCTCCAATTTCCGACTTGAATTTCACTCAGGAACAAACTCGAAGGTATATTATCAAACTTGTTAACTTATAATCGATTTCGCTCTTCATCAATCTCCGACCTAATTGATTCTTCTTTATTCATACAATTGTTAGTTGAAATAGTTTGTTGAGTTTGAATTCAAGGTTTAAGGAATTCATAATTTTGTTTAATTCATAATCGAACCAGTTTGTTAACTAAATGATCGTTAGTTGAATCAGTTTGTTGAGTTTGAATTTAAGGTTTAAGGAATTCACTATTTTGTTTAATACTGTAAGAGCTCTTAAAGATATTGTTTTTGTCCTATATATTTTACTTTCAATGTTTTATTTTAATCTTGGTATATTTGTTTATGGTAAATGATATCACTTTTATTTATATCGAACCTAGTATTAAGGTTAAAATCACTATTGTTGATTCTTAATTTCATTATAGCCATTTGTCCTCTGTTTTTTAGCTTGTCATGTTTGAATAGTTTTCAAGAATAATACATGTTCGAACTTTATTTATGAGTTTTTAATCATAATGTATACAAGTACACCATAGGTTGTACCCATCCAAGCTACAAGTACGGCATCTTCTTAATGGCATGTTTCAAAGCTAGTGCGTAGATAAACATAGATCCATTTTCTAGTTGGAGTTCGTAGGCACAGTGACTTTCAGTTTTTATTGTTTAGTGTTTTTACTAGCTAGTATAGCATGTGCTCCATGGCATTATTATATTAGTGTTTTTTTCTAGTGTTTTACTGATATACATGTTTTATGAAAGCCTAAAAATAAGACAAACGCATTCAAAATTGTGTTACTTAACCAGTATTCTTGTTCCATTGGTAACTATATTGTTTCATCAGTAACAAAATTCATGTTTCAATTTTCATTTTTTACATAGGATTTTGGGCTGCACATCAGGCATTCATGGACATAGTTAATAGATTATTGATTTTGATCAACTTATGAAATTAATAGAAAATTCAAACTGAGACTGACGTGAACGCATTTCAATTTACCTTACTTCTTAATCAAATATATCATCAATACTCATTTCAATCTATAATACATAGTTAAAAGAAAATTGACAAGTTATTTTATTCTGAAGACAACTATATAATGACACTATATTGTATTCTCTTCCTATTTGGAATATTGCTCTAGCTTGTCTTTGCTGTTAGAATGATGTTCTTCCTATATAATTCACAAAGTCCATGTGTATATCAATTTGATGTTTGTTTTCTTGCAAAATATATAATTTTCATATTGTTTGTTTATCGAATTTTATACACTTGATATTTATAGTTTAGCAATATATATGTTATTTGAAAATTTTCTATTGCCATGATGATATATTTATATGCATCAAGGAATATGTATCAGATCAGAGGAATGAAAGCTGATGTTGATTTTTGGCTATACTAAAAAGGCGATTTCTACAAGGTTTTAATTTTTAATTAATACTTATATATCACTCAATCTCAGCAAGAAATCAAATAGATGTGATTTATTAAATTATGTGATATATTTAACAATCTGGACCCATGCAAATTCAATGTAGATGCCTTTAAACCACCATGATGCTAGGATCATCAATGGTTGCAATATAATTTTATTAGTAGATATAATGAAACAATAAGTCATGCAGTTGGGATTGTGTCATATTCCTCATATCTTTTAGAGTTTACAAGTTAATATCTTTCATCATGTACTAACACTTTAACTCACTAATAATTTCAATAGTTGTTTCTTTATTTCAACAACTAGTCCTGTTATATATATATATAATGTTGTATTCTTTAATTAGGCTTTAGATATTTTCTTGAAATGTATTGGTCTAAATGGTTAAGCAACACATGGTATTTGCTTCTTCTCTAAGATCTTTTAAACAGTCATTTTTTCCACTGCATAGAAATGTTCTTTGTTTTCAAATTGAAAATATATGGTCAAGTTTCATTGCTAATTATATGCATATATATTAAAAGTGAATCAGGCATTTCAATCTATACTACATTTATAAATGCATTCTCAAAGAAATGAGTATTGATGATATATTTGATTAAGAAGTAAGGTAAATTGCATTCTCAAAGAAAAAGAGCAATTGTGATTTTGGATGTATATTTTGGTTTAGAAATATAATCACAACAGTAAGATAAACACCATTCTTAGCTAGCATATGCATTGATATATAACGCGATAGATGTTGTCGATCATATTGCACTAGCGTTTTGTTCATTTTCAATGACTAACGGAACATACTATCTTGAAATATTAAAAAACAAAAAGACCGACTAATGCTCAATTTCAATTTAAAAATAATAAATATGCCACACAACATCTACGTGTCACATAAGTTGGCTCTGGACCTTTGATAATGTGATCAAAGATATTGGCTTCGACGTTTTGGGTCATCACTTACCATTTCTTTGAAGGAAAAATAATATTTCAACTAACGTATACTATGAACAGAATATAATCCTAAAGGTTCATCGCTAAAGCCTAAACCCTTGCACTGGCAAAGTAATGCCCCTTTAGTTTATTTGAATGAAATGATATATTATTATTTATGAAACAATTTCTAGATGAAAATGAAACCAACTAAGAAATTTGCAACTGCAATGGAAATTTATGTGGGAAACTAATTCCATCAGGCCTAAACTTGTGAATAATAAATAATGTGAATATGAAGTATTTTTAAGATATACAATTGTAACAAACATTGTTGAACAAATACAATTTTTGTTGTTGGCTGTTGTCATGTTTTCGTATTTGATCCATAGAAATTATGCACAAAAAGGAGGCTGCATGGATACGTTGGCAAATATCATGTAAGGCAACAACTAGTTTATTTTACTTTTACTCATAAACTTTCACCATCTATCCTTGACAAATTGAAATATGTAGGAAATAATTCAGACCACATTTGTATCATCTACTGCCTAGTTATACAAGTCAGAAATTGTAAATTTATAGAATATGGAGCACCTCTTGATGATGTGTTGTGTTTTTCATCACCTCAACCAAACTCATCAATCTATTTTGGATGAGAAGCTTAATTTGTGCTATGCTTATTGCATAAATTTTTATGATCCATCTATTTACATCTGTCATTAGTCCTTATAAAGAAATATGCTTGTATAAGTTCACAATATATAATATAAAGCAGTTTCGACAAAGAAGAAGCGTACATACGACCGTTATAAGTTTTCAAGTCTAATGTTGCTTGGTTCAACTTGTCTTAACTACAGATATGCAATGTTTACTTCTGAACTTTAGTTGGTAACACCTTAATGTAAGTTGAAACTCATTGCCGTGTCAAGTGGAACAAATTGTGCATTGCGTGAAATCATCACATCATCTTATCATCTTCATGAGTTCCAAATCATAAGTATATATCTTAATTCTTAATGTCTTTTGTGTGATCACCCAGATTTCTATAGTAGTCGGTTTTATTAGATGGGTGTGTTATGATTTCAGTGTATAGTCATCAAATAGATATCGTGTTCCGCATTATCCAGTGTATAAGCATTATTTCATTAAATTTAAGTATGGATGTAGTTGAAAGGGCAAAAAAGCTAAAGTGTTGAGATACTTTCCAATCATTCCAAGATTTAGGAGAATGTATAGATCTCAAAAAATGGTGGAAGACCTAAGGTGGCATTTCAATAATAAAATTAGTGATGAAAAAATGCATCACCCTGTAGATTCTGTAACATGGAGTGTAGTGGATGAGAGGTGGAAATCATTTTCACCCGATTCATGCAATCTCAGACTTAGCCTTGCTACAAATGATGTCAATCCATTTGGTTCAATGAGCTCTAAATATAGTTGTTGGCCCATCATAATTGTGACATATAATCTCTCACCTATGTTGTGTATGAAGAAGGAAACTATTATGTTAATTTTACTAATTCCTGGTCTAAAGCAACCCAGAAACGATATTGATGTATAATTAGCGCTATTGATAGAAGAGTTAAATCATTTGTGGAATAATGGAATTGATATTTATGATGCATTTAGTAGAACCATTTTGAATTCAAGAGCAATTTTGTTATGGATAATAAATGATTTTCCAGCCTACGGAAATCTTGTAGGATGTTGTGTGAAAGGAGAAAAAGCTTGTCCATTATATGGTGTCAAAACGCATCATCGATGGTTAAAACATAGTTGAAAGATTGTTTATATGGGACATAGAAGATTTCTAGATCCTTCACATTCATGGAGGAAACAGAAAACTTGGTTTGATAACACCATAGAGAAAGGCAACAAGCTTAGAATTTTAACTAGAAGAAACATTTCTATAATTTTAAAAGGCTTTCCAAATGTTTTTAGAAAAAATAAGAATAAAGAAACCAAAAAGTAGGAGATCAAGAAGAAGTTAAATGTGAAGTTGTGTACGAAGATAACAAATAAAAAGAGGAAGAGTAAACACAATAAAAATGATGAAGATGATGAGCAAAATGAGTTAGTAAGGTGGAAAAAAAGATCAAAATTCTTTGATTTCCATATTAGGAGGTTGGTATTTAAATTATACTTTTTTCTCATTAGCTAACAATAAAAAAACTAACTCATTGAACCGTTATATTATTGATATTTGTAGGAACTTCCCTTGCAGCATAATTTAGATGTAATGCATGTGGAGAAAAATGTAGCTGAAAGCCTATTAGGCACAATGTTGTATGATAATAAATCGAAAGATGGTACTAATTCCAGAAAGGATTTGGAGGATTGGAGGATTCGACAAAGTCTTTATGTGCAACCTCTTGGAAATAGAACATATCTTCCACCGGCTCCGTATACATTGTCTTTGTCTAAAAAAATTATTTTGTAAAAGATTATATGATTTTAAGGGTCCTGATGATTATTGCTCAAATTTCAAAAGATATGTACCTTTAGAAGACAACAAAGTTAGTGGTTTGAAGTCTCATGATTATCATGTTCTAATGCAACAATTGTTATACGTTGTAATTAGAGGATTACTGCCAAAGAAGGTCAGAACAACAATAATTCATCTATGTTCTTTTTTCAATAAAATATGTCAACATGTTTTTGAATAAGAGAAGTTGCGGCAACTTGATGATGAGATTACTGGAATTTTGTGCAAGCTTGAACGATATTTTCCACCATCTTTTTTTGTTATAATGATTCATTTGACAATTCATCTTGGAAGAGAAGCGCAATTGTGTGGTCTGGTTCATTTTCGTTGAACGCACCCATTCGAAAGATACATGAAAACACTTAAAGATTATGTGAGGAATTATGCACAACCTGAAGGGTGTATTGCAGAATCTTATCTTCCAAAAGTGTCAACGAGATTTTTTACTAAATTTCTAAAAAAGAAAGTACAAATGGAGGAGATACAAATCCGAAACGAAGATTACGAGAACAATGTGATCCTCGAAGGATGTCCAATTTTGAAGCCGAAGACAATTGAATTGTCATCTAATGAAAAAGATACTGCTCAATTAGCCGTGTTAATGAATATGGCTATGGTGGAACCATATTTAGAGTAAGTACGTATTATATTTTGATTCTATTTTTTGGTGAAATTGCATTATTAAATATTACTTAATTTTTTTTTGAAAACCAGTATGCATTTGGAGGAGTTACAAAATTTAGAGAAGCGCAAGGAAAAAAATGCAACGTTGCTTTGGAAAAAACATACAGATAATTTCTCTGATTGGATTAAAAAGGAGGTTAGTTTAATTTTAATTTATCCTTTCATTAGCAAAATTCATCTTTTCAAAATTTATGTACACTGAATTTTTCGCAGATACCTATTCGCTTAAGGAATGATGAAATTTTAAAATGGTTGCCTTTGGCCCGAGTTGTAGTGCATTGTCCTATAAAGGGTATGTAATTAACGGACAACGTTTTCACACGAAAGACATCGAAAGGGAAACTCAAATTACGGGGTGACTTATGATGCGACTTCCATGTGTAGGGCAAGTGCAAATGATATTTCTAAAAGAGTTGATGTGTTCACTTATTATGGGATAGCGATTGACATAATCTTGTTAAACTATCTTGTTTTTTATATTCCTATATTTAAGTGTCACTGGGAAAATATAGGAAATGGGGTGAAGTTCGAAGACAAATTCACTCTTGTCAATTTACATCAAAATCAAGCTTCAATTGTAAAAGATCCATAATTCTTGCATCTCAAGCAAACAAGTACTTTATTCAAGAGAGAATGATCATTCTAACTGATATGTTATAATGAGGGCACCACCAAGAGGTTTTCATGAATTAGAGATAGATGATCATGTTATGGAAGTTAGCTTTGTTAGGACAGATTATGAAGAAACTGATATGGATATTGATTTCATGGAGAATATTAGTTATGTTAGAGAAGATTGTGAATGCATATTTGAGTAGATTTTCAACCTTATTTGCTTGTGAAGCTTGTTATGAGTGTTTGGCTTGTTTATTCTTGTTATGAGTAGATTTTCGACTTCTCTAACTTCTTTATTAATTTGATTGTCTACATCATTTTGAATTTGCTGAGCTGTAACTTATGTTGTTTATTCTGTTTATGTTTTTTGTTAATATATAGATATGACACTGAAACCTGATTTCACTTAACTTGCACTTTCCCTTCATGTATCATTGCTAGCAATCTTATTGGCTGATTATTTCGATTTTTCCTTTTTCATTGAACTTGTTGAAGAATGATTGGTAGTATCGTTTTTAGATGTAAGTATTAACTTATTGATTTGTATTCTGTGGATTGGAATCACAAATATAACTCATATTGCTCATGCAAATAAGATGTTTTATGTCTGGCTTCTTAATAATAGTTGATTGGTAATTTTCTATTTTACTTTTTAGTTGTGAGCTATCAATTTGTTTATTAATTGTTACTTTGTTTTAACATTGAGGTATAAGCTCTGTTGATTTCGGTATTAAGATAAATGAAATAGTAGAAATAAAGATAGTATAAACTACTTATAAATTGGATAACTGTGGTAAATATAATTATAAAAAATTTCATTTTGTTTGTTAATTTGGTACCTTAAATATCTTTGCATGACACATAACTGTAAACGCAACTCTTTCAATAATTTTTTAAAAGTCACTAAACAAAGTATTTAAAATATTGCGATAACAATAAATGTTTGATATTTTAAATTTTTACTTTAAACTATTAAAATTTACCGACATGCTAGTGTATAACTACTTGGATTCAATTTTGCTTCTTTTAGTTGTATTCACCATTGTTTTTGCAAGTTGTTGTGCTGAATTATGCATGGATTCCGTAAGACTGACTTCTTTCCTTCATCGCATATAACTAGCCCATGCAAGTATATTCATTGATACCTTGGTGTTTATAATGTGCATCAACAAAAGTCATATTGTAGATTGAAGGCTAAAAGACTCTAGTTTTAAGTTTTTTTTATGTCCATTGCTGATGATGTCCAAGACTCCAAGGGATTTCTGTCCGAGGCATATGTCAAAATGATTATAAATTTTTTGTTGAGATGAATTGAACAAGTGCCAAGTTAATATATTAACTTAAATTTACAGTCATAAAGAAAGGGATTTCTTGTTATTTAAAGGAGAATAAATGAAAATACTGAAAAAGTGAACACACAAACTAATGGAGAATACAAAAGAATTGTATAAAAAGTAACTTTGGAAATTACCCATGTTGAAAACAGTTAAAAAAGGGAACTTGTAATGAATCTGATGATATTTATTTCTTCCTCAATCTCTAGTTGATCATCATTTTCTGTAAAAGTAGAAAGTATAAAATATTCCAAAATCTTTTTTCTAACCTGTTGAGACTTTTTCTGCCCGTTGAAACTTTTCTGAAATATTTTCAAATTGTCAAATTTATAGCAATCAAAAAATATTTTCAATGAATTCTGTTACTTTACCATGTAAAACTCATATATTGGCGTGAATATATTTCTCAATTCACTACTTGCTAATGAAACTAAAATTACTAATTTTTGGTCATTTAGGGTGATGTGGTAGTCTTTTCTTCCTAACGTTAGCTAAGTATTCTTGCTATTTTGTCATTGTTCATGGATTTTTGGATGAAGATTAGTATTTATTATGAGTAAGCTTGTGATGGCCCGGATTTTCGTGTTCGAAAATGGTCATCCATACTTGTATTCGAATGCCGTAGATTCGATCATTCAAATCCGATTCGCTGGAGCTTATAACACATTAAGTACAACAACACAGCGGAAGAAAATGACTATCATATAATCTCCAATGATACAATATCCAATATAATACAACATTGAATACACAACTACCCAAAACATATCAGAGATATGATACTATAATCTTCAGCGAAAGATAAAACACAGCAGCAGCGAAATAATAACTTCAACTTGAACTCTAAAGGAGGAACTCCAATATCAGCAACTCCGATCCTATAGATCCAATGCTCCATACCAAATAGCTCAATCCATAAGCGAGTACCACCATCAAGTTGCACAAAGATAAACAAGGTCAGTCCATAACTCCAAAGACTGAACTAGCTCCAGATAATCTACTAGACATGACTATTTGGAAAAAAACCCAACTCTAGACTGCCCGTGTGGAAATTTGTAGGCACCCATAGTTTAGGAAGGGAACAATAAACTCCATGTCAGTCATGGGACTGGTATGAGCAAACAAAAACATTTGGTTTGAAAAAAAACAAATGGAAAGGAAATCCTCTATGCTTTCCCGGTTTGGTAATGTGTTACTTACTAATTATAATTTAATATTGTGATTATAAGTGAACTAGAGGAATGAAATGTGATTTAATATTGTTTATTTTATATAAATAATGTTTTGATGAATAAAACTAGGGTTTTCAATTTATGTGAGTTAATTTATCTCATAAGATGTTATTTCAACATATTGGTGGTTGGAATAAAATAAACGAACAAAAATAAGCTTAGAATATCTTTTTGTGAAATTTAGTTGGAAATATATGATGTTAGTTATTTATTGAGTCAAAATGGGAAATATAGGAATTTTTACTTCAATAATATCCTTTTATAGCAAATAAAAAGGGCAAATGAGAAGAAAATGAATTTTTCGCAGTGTATTAATGATTGAAGATAGTGTTGTAATATTTAAAAAAAATCCGGGTATTCACAATCCCGATCGGACTTCCCATCACTTAGGGAATCTCTATACCGGCGCGACTCAATGTAGAGATAATCGACGGGTTATCCTTTCATTTTCGAAAATACCCGGTCTTGACCACCGATCTTCAAATGCTATCCATATACATCGTATCATTATTCGGAATGGGTTATATGACACAAGGTCCTCTCCCAGCTAAATCGAATAATGAGCGCAATATTTAAAAACATATGGATATTGGGATTTCAATTAAGTCACAACTTTAAAACCCAAAACCTTTCTTTAAATGGTTTAGAAAAATTACCGTTTCCAATCTTTTAAACAAAAAGATTCATTTCACAAAGATTCATCCACAGATTTCAAAACAATTTTCATTTCAAATCTTTTATAGAAAAGATACACTTTTAAGATCCCTTTTCAATTTGAAAACAAAGTATACCAATCTTTAACAAAGATTCATTCATATTCTTTCAAAACAATTTCCCTTTCAAATTGGATTAACTCATCCAATCTTTAGATTTACTTCATAGTTTTCAAATCCATTTCAAAGATTCATTCATAACTTGGAAACCCATTTTCATTTCAAACTTGAAATCCTTTCAACATAATCTGGAAATTCTATCCTTATATGAAAGCTTTTTACTATTTGAAAACAAATAGTTCTTATTTCAGAAAAATCTAATTTCATTTATACAAGTTAAATCCCTTGGGTTAACTTCAAATTCCCAAAACAATACTTTTAAAATGGTTTAAAACCCATATAAACACATTTATAACTTGTATACCTTTTTTAACCATAATTTCAAAACAAAGAATTCAATTTCAAATCTTGAATTCAAATTCAATTAAATTATTTAAATTTTCAAAACTTAATTAAGTTAACCAAAATAACTTTTATCTTCAAAGCCCCTTTTCAAAAGATTTCCATATTTAACCCAAATCCATTTCCAAAACCATTTGAATTCAAAATTCAACTTTAAAAACCATTTTAAAATATCTGTGACTTAACCAATTTCCTCGTGCAATCCATATTCTTGTGTGTATAGTGTGGTCCAGGGGTTTTACACACAATAGGGCAACAACAACATCAATCATTAGAATTCAAACACAGAAATATATTTGATAAGTGGTATAAACTATAATGCTTATATTTCATTCATAGATTACCAATATATATCACAGATAATAAATTTCATTCATCCCAGATAAATAAATTACATCACAGATGAATAAATTACATTAATCACAGCTGAAATCAAAACAAAGCATCACATATCAGGGATATCAAACAATTTAATCATCCAATAGAATCCAAACATTCATAAGTAAGATCAGCTTTATTATCTGATTTATTTAAATCAAATTAATTACTTATGAATAAATCACTAATCCTGGTTAATTAACATTAGTTTATTACAAACTGTTTTGATTAATTAACCTCTAATAATTTACCTTTAATTATTAATTAACCAACCTTAATTAATAAATAAATTTAACCTTTGATCATTGAATAATTAACCGCTAATTATTAGTTATTCCCAAATCAATTACCTTAATCTTGTTGAACTTTGAACATGCCTGATTGTTGAACAGAGACAGTAATTCTGTTTTAAACTTGATACTTGAACTTGTTGAACTTTGAACATTTTATTTTCAGGTTGAACGTTGCATTTACTTTTCCCTGGTTTAGGAAATTGTTGTTTGATCTGAAACATTAAATTTTTGCTTGATGAATATTAGATGATCTGAATCTTGTTTGTGGAGGAGTTGTCGTTTGCTTCAGGTTGTTTGCTTTGCTCGATTCCAGGCTTTGATTTCAAGGCTTTGAATTGTTTAAGTTTATTTTCAGGCTTGAAGAGTTTTGAAAACAGATTTGTTTTGGACGTCTTGATTTTTATAAAATTCTAGTTCGATCCTCTGTTTTTGGTTTTGTTTTGAATCAGATCAGATTTTGAACAAAATGAGAAGAGAAGAAGTTTGTGGGATACATAACTTTGGTTTTTCACTTTATTCATAAATTCCAAAAATAAAAGAAAACATGACACTTGTTTATTTCTAGTCTTTATGTTTTCCACTTGTTAATGCGTATGGTTACTTGTTTTACAAATGTCCATTATAGTTAAAATTGTGTTTAAATCCTCTTTTCAAATCTATCTATAACATTGTTTTATGTCCCTATTTCAATTTTATTTATGAAACGTGTTTTATTTATTTTACACTTACATATATACGTTATGTGTTATAAATCTTATAACTATATTTCCAAAAATATATATGTTTTAAAACTTTTACTAATTCTTGTTTTATATACATATATACATTTTAACATACATTTTTCAATTACTTATACTTGTACAATTTATAAAGAAAATGAACTGAAAACAATTAATAAATAATAATACATATATAATTCTTAATTTATAAAGCTTTTTAAATCAAATTTCATTTTCATTATATTTAATAAATTTCAAAATCACATTTTATTTTGTACTTGTACAATTTTATAACAATGACTTGAAATCAAATTATTCATTTTTAACAGTAAACTATATATATTAGCTCCTTGGAATACAAGGTTAATAAATCCAGTATTATTTATAAAATACCTATCCATGAATATTTTTTTAAAATCAAATTCCAAACTAAATTCCATTTATTAAATAAAGATGCGTCTTATTTAATCATATCAAAAATCCAAATAAAATTTTATTTTCTAAGATATTTAAATTTGAATCTCACTTTCAATTCTATTTTTACTCTATCTTATATACATATTTATTTTCAAATATTCAAATAAATTTCCTACTAATTCATAATTAATTCCAAATTAAACCAAAATTTTATAATAACTTCCAAATTAATTAGGCTTAAAAATCAGGAATGTTACAGATTTCCCCCCTTAGAAAATTTCGTCCTCGAAATTTGAAAGTAGGGCAACAATAAAAGAATATCGAAAGACGGATAGATGAATTATCAGATTAAGCTGAATATCTATTCTGCATTTGGTTTACCAAATCAGAATAACAACAATAGATACAAGAACGAATCTATTTAACACTTCACAAGATACTTGGGTCATCCAGATCTACGAAATATGCAGGGGCATTGGTTAGTTCGAAAGGATAACTAACCATTGTAGAACATATCTGGACCCCAAAGAATAGACAGATATATGGATACAATTCCAAAAAAATTAGTTTAGAAACCAAAGTATACCTATCAACCATAACAACCAATTCATCCAAACAAACAATTCTGACCCATCTGGAGTTTATGTCTCATGCAAATATATTCAAGCTTCTTCCTGGAGCTGCCATGAAGCCATCAAAGAATTGAAATCGGATGACGAACAAAAGAGATTAATAGAGAAAAGATTGTTTCTTGGTTGTTTCAGGGTATTAACCATTCATAGTGGTACTCCCTTGTCCCCTATCTCATCCTCTTCTTGCACTCATACTCACTATAGGTGGATAGTAAGAGAATTTACTGAGGCATACGGACGGATATCTTAGGGATACTCATTCTAGGGTATACTTCACCCTATCTCTAATGAGTCACTTAATGTGTTATACTTCATAGCTAAAGTTCAACCTTTAGCTCTTCCACCACTGTAATGATCCTGACTCGACCTTCGAAAATCGGTACCCGCACTTCACTTGTACTCGAATGCCACATATCCAGATGCCGAATCTGGCTCGTCGGAGCTTATAACACATCAAGTATAACAACACAGCGGAAGAAAAAAAGAATGAGTATCATATACAACTCAAATGAATACAATATCCAGAATGATATACAACAATTATATCAATAATGCTCAATAAATATCAGAGATAAGATACAATAGCGGAAACAATAACTCCAATTAGAGAAAATAGTCTTCGAAAGAGAACTCCAATATCAGCAACTCTATCTCCAAAGCACCAATATTCCAAACCAAATAACTTCAATATCCAAAGATTCTAAATAATTCCCAACAGAAAGCTGAAGGCTACCGAATCGATATCTACTATCCGACTATCTGAAAAACCCAACTCTAGACTGCCCGTGTGGAAAATTGTGGGCACCCAGAGTTTAGGAAGGGAACAATAAACTCCAGGTCGGTCATTGGACTGGGATGAGAAAACAAAAACTGTTATATCTTTTAAAGCAAAACAAAAGGGTTTAAAAGAAATCCGCAATGCTTTTTGGAAAATGAAACTACCATAAGGCATCCTCCGTCACACGTAATGCAAACGCAGAATTGGAGGAGATTTCTCCTTACGATAGTCAAACATGCTTACTACGCAAAATCCTTTTGATATTATTATTAGCGCATAGTGCAGAAAACCTTTTGAAAGTATAATATTAATCTTAGCCAGCATAGGCATTTCGCACTATGCCTACTATAGCTACCATGTTCAATAGTAGGTTATCGCCACATTCCATGGCAGGTTATATAACTAAAACAGTACAGAGCTCGTATTGTTTCTTTGGATTTGAAACAAATGGTCAGGCTAAGGAACTTCCTTACCGAAATGGGTACGCCTCTGGAAGGACGCCCACGAGAACCTAACCGGATCTCTGCCAACACAAGGCCGACGCTACCTCACGCTTTAACCAAGCTATAACATAGGTAACTACCACACAAGTATGCCATCCCAGTCGCAACCAACCTTTATCCGAGAGCTCTCAACCAACAAAACAACAATCACATGGTAATGAGATTGCAGTAACCACATAGGTTAAATATCTGGGCTCCATACCATGATACCACCTCTTATCCAGAAGAAAATGGACATACCCTAGGGGCGTGACCCCTAAAAACCTTGCTGCAAAATTCTTATTTCGACCATTTTCAGGTTGTGAGGCTCGACGAAGTCTCGTCCACAAAGCTACGCTTTTTTCACAAACCCATGCTTCGATCAACAAATGATCAGCAACACTTCGTATGCCACATTACCATATTGGGATTATATCACTAGTAACCATCAACTACATAACCTCTGAGCTCATAGGTCTCAGAGAAGGGTGTTAAGCTAAGAGAATAAATTCTCCGCCACCAACAGAAATGTATTTGATAGAAACCAGCTTTACATCTCAAAGTGTAACGTCAAACATACATACATGCAAGTCTGTTCCGGGTTCGAACGGAACCGAAGTCACTTCCAAAGAAGCCCTTGCAATCTGGGTATTCACAATCCCGATCAGACTTCCCATCACCTAAGGAATCTCTATACCGGCGCGACTCAGTGCCGAGACAATCGACGGGTTATCCTTTCATTCTCGAAAATACCTGATCTTCACCACCGGTCTTCAAATGTTATCCATATACGTCGTATCATTATTCGGAATGGGTTATGCGATACAAGGTCCTCTCCCGGCTAAACCGAATAATGAGCGCAATATTTAAAAACCTATGGATATTGGGATTTCAATTAAGTCGCAACTTTAAAACCCAAAACCTTTCTTTAAATGGTTTAAAAAAATTACCATTTCCAATCTTTTAAACAAAAAGATTCATTTCACAAAGATTCATTCACAGATTTCAAAACAATTTCCATTTCACATCTTTTATATAAAAGATACACTTTTAAGATCCCTTTTCAATTTGAAAACAAAGTATACCAATCTTTAACAAAGATTCATTCATATTCTTTCAAAGCAATTTCCCTTTCAAATTGTATTAACTCATCAAATCTTTAAGTCAAGATTTAATTCATGACATTCAAAATCATTCCCAAAGATTCATTCATAACTTGGAAAACCATATTCATTTCAAACTTGAAATCCTTTCAACACAATCTGGAAATTCTTTCCTTATATGAAAGCTTTTACTATTAGAAAACAATTAGTTTTTATTTTGGAAAAATCCAATTTCATTTATACAAGTTAAAGCCCTTGGGTTAAATTCAAATTCCAAAAACAATACTTTTAAAATGGTTTAAAACACATATAAACACATTTATAACTTGTGTACCTTTTTAAAACATAGTTTCGAAACAAAGAATTCAATTCCAAATCTTGAATTCAAATTCAATCAAATTATTTAAAATTTTGAAACTTAATTAAGTTATCCAAAATAACTTTTATCTTCAAAGCTCCTTTTCAAAAGCTTTCCATATTTAACCCAAATCCATTTCCAAAGCCATTTGAATTCAAAATTCAACATTAAAAACCATTTCAAAATATTTGTGACTTAACCAATTTCCACATGAAATCCATATTCGTGTGTGTATAGTGTCGTCTAGGGTTTTTACACACAATAGTGCAACAACATCATCAATCATTACAATTCAAACACAGAAATGTATTTGATAAGCGGTATAAACTATAGCGTTTATCTTTCATTCACAGATTACTGATATATATCATAGATAATAAATTTCATTCATCCCAGATAAATAAATTACATCATAGCTGAATAAATTACATTACGGCTCAAATCAAAACATAGCGTCACATATCAAGGATATCAAACAATTTAATCATCCAATAGAATCCAAACATTCATAAGTAAGATCAGCTTTATTATCTGATTTATTTAAATCAAATTAATTACTTATGAATAAATCACTAATCATGGTTAATTAACATTAATTTCTTACAAGCCGTTTTGATTAATTAACCTCTAATAATTTACCTTTAATTATCAATTAACCAACCTTAATTAATAAATAAATCTAACCTTTAATCATTGAATAATTAAACGCTAATTATCAATTATTCTCAAATCAATTACCTTAATTAATTTATCACATTAATTAATTACCTATAATTAATGACAATAAGTTAATATTATTTATCACTCAATCATCTTTAACCATTAATTAATTACTTTTAATTAATTAATTATCTTTAAGTAATTAATTATTTTTAATTACTTTTATTAAGTAATCATCTTTAGGAAATTAATTACCTTTTTATCGTTAATTAAGGGATTAATTTCTTTATTGCTATCATTAAGTAATTATCCTTTCAATTACTCATATTCATTAATCCACCTTTAATTCTGGCTTCGGGAATGGTCGAAGCTATGCCCAATTGAAAAAGGATTTAACTTTAATCAATCATTAATTAAGTGGTTATTCTTTTAAATTACTTACATCAAGTAATTATCTTAAATCAAGTAATAAATTTTTAATTACTTAAGACTTTAATTAAATCAAAAGATAATTCTTTTATCTTAATTAATCACTTCAATTATCATTAAATAATCTTTATCTTATAAACCTTTCATTAACAAAATAATTTAACTTAGATCTTTAAAGTTAATTAACCATTAGAACACATTTTATTAACTTCATGAACTTGGCCAAATAAATCGTTGAGATTTATAATATCTCCCTCAAATCTTAAAACTGGTTAGTGATAAGGTTGTAAATTTTTACTTCAAACTCTTTAAAATTCCATTAACATATTTAAAAATCCGAGCTACCCCCGTGTTTTCCCTGAGCCAAGCCTAAGCACACTACGAATTCACCTCGGTCTTCATCTTCTTCGGGCCAAAACGCAAATGCATCGAGTCGAACCTGAAGACAAGGCCTTCTTCCCCAAAACTTCTTTAAATCCCGATACACCTAAAACGAACATGCATGTGCACAATCTTTCTGCCTCAGTCCGACCATCTTTGTCGTTGCCAACAAATCGCTGCTGGCCTCCTCCGTCGATCCCGACCACCTAAGTGTCTATTCGAGCGTGAAATCGAAATCGAGTACCTTGTCTCAAATTGGAACTAACCCGACCAGTAAAAATTTCTTCATGCCACCACGATAAGCCATTAACGACCACGAAACCCAGACCAGATAAACACCACCTCCCAACACATCAATCCCCTCCAGTGCAATCATTTCCGATCAAACATAGATGTCGCATTAACTCATGAATTATTGATGACCATAATTGCTACTAAAACCCTAATTCAACCTCTTTCCATCACATCGTTCATTTATAATTTAGATTTGTATTTTTCCGATGATCACAACACCTCCAACCTTCTACAGCATGAAGCCCGTCATCCAGTTTATGGCCGATTACCAAAAATTGCTAAAGCTTCCGATATTGATCAACATGAAAATTCCTGTCAATTTCAAGTGTAAAATTTTCAATATTATTAGCAAAATTCATAGATTTCAAATACAAATCCAATCATATAACTGAAACTAGGAATTGTAACACTTGATTATTTTGATATAAAATGTTTATCACTGTAATTCTAAAATTTTAGAATGTTTACTCCATAAATACATTCGAAAATATTTTTCGAATTAGTATTATGCTGATATGTTCAACTTTCATTTAGAAATCTGTAATGATCCTGACCCGACGCTCGAAAATCGACACCAGATACATCACCCGTATCTGAAATGTCGAAGATTCGAATGCCGAATCTGGTTCCCGGAGCTTATAACACATCATGTATAACAACACAGTGGAAGAAAAAATGAATGACTATCATATACAACTCAAATGAATGCAATATCCAGAATGATATACAACAGTGATCAATATCAGAGATACAATGAAATGTTACAGCGCAAAGACAAACAACAGAAGAGATAACTCCAAATGATCTTTAAAAGAGAGTGATTCCAACAACTCCACATCAAAAACTCCAACATCAAGCTCGAACCACCATCACAGTGTAGCTAAGCAAACCAGGTCGGCCATGAATCTAAAGACTTCAAAAAATTCCAAACAGAAAGCTGAAGGCTACAAAATCGATATCTACTATCTGACTATCTGAAATACCCAACTCGAGACTGCCCGTGTGGAAAATTGTGGGCAACCTTTAGGAAGGGAACAATAAACTCCAGGTCAGTCATGGGATTGGTATGAGCAAACAAAAACATTTGGTTTTGAATAAAACAACAAAAAGGAAATTCGCAATGCTTTTTGGTAAAATGAAACTACCATAAGGCCTCCCGCCACACACACACAATCAAACGCACAATTGGAGGAGATTTTTCCTTATGATAGTCAAAAATGTTTGATACGCGAAAACCATTTGATATTATTATTAGTGCATAGTGTGGAAATTTTTTCGAAAGTATAATATTAATCTTAGCTAGCATAGACATTTCGCCCTTATGCCTACTATAGCTACCATGTTCAATAGTAGGTTACCGCCACATTCCATGGCAGGTTATACAACTAAAACCGTACAGGGCTCATTTTGTTTCTTTGGATTTCCAACAAATGGTCAGGCTAAGGAACTTCCTATTGCCACATAGGAACGCCTCTATAGGGACGCCTCGAGAACCTAACCGGATCTCTGGCAACACAAGGCTGACGCTACCTCACGCTTTAACCAAGCTATAACATAGGTAACTGCCACACAAGTATGCCATCCCCGGTCGTAACCGACCTTTATTCAAGGCCTCGATACCAACAAAGCAACAACCACACAGTAATGAGATTGCAGTAATCACATAGGTTAAATATCTGGGCTCCATACCATGATACCACCTCTTATCCAAAAGAAAATGGACATACCCTAGGGGCGAGACCCCCAAAACCTTGCCACGACATTCCTGCTTCGACCATTTCCGGGTTGTGAGGTCGACGAAGTCTGTCCACAAAGCTACGCTTTTCAAAAAAGCCATGCTTCGATCAGCAGCACTTCGTATGCCACATTACAAAATTGGGAATGTATCAGTAGTAACCATCAACTACATAACCTCCGAGCTCGTACGTCTCAAAGAAGGGTGTTAAGCTAAGAGAATAAATTCCCCGCCGTCAAGCAGAAATGTATTGGATAGAAACCAGCTTTACATCTCAAAGTGTAACGTTAGACACACATCCATACAAGTCTGTTCCAGGTTCGGACAGAACCGAAGGCACTTCCAAAGAAGCCATTGCAAATCTGGATAATTTCTAATCACGTCCGGACTTTCCATCACAAAGAGTGAAAAAATCTCTATACCGGGGATCAGCCGATGCAGAGACATTCGACGGTAATCCTTTCACTTTCGAAAATATCCGGTCTTTACCACCGGTCTTCAAATGCTATCCATAAACATCGTATCATTATTCGGAATGGGTTATATGACACAAAGGTCCTCTCCCGGCTAAACCGAATAACGAGCGCAATATTTAAAAACCATATGGATATTGGAATTTCAATTAAGTCACAACTAATTACCCAAAACTTTTCTTTCAAATGGTTTAAACAAATTACCATTTCCAATCTTAAACAAAAAAATTCATTTCACAAAGTTCACCAATCTTTCACAAAGATTCATTCAAAGATTTCAAACCAATTTCCCTTCCAAATCTTTTATAGAAAGGATACACTTTTAAGATCCTCTTAAATTTGAAAACAAAGTTTACCAATCTTTAACAAAGATTCATTCATATTCTTTCAAAACAATTTCCCTTTCAAATTGGATTAACTCATCCAATCTTTAAATCAAGATTTAATTCATAGATTTCAAAACCATTTCCAAAGATTCATTCATAACTTGGAAAACCATTTTCATTTCAAACTTGAAATCCCTTCAACACAAATTGGAAATTCATTACTTATATGAAAGCTTTTATTATTTGAAAATAAATAGTTTTCATCTCGGAAAAATCTGATTACATTTGAAAAAGTTAAAGCCTTTCAAATATAAAACTTGGGTTAAATTCAAATTTCCAAACCAATAGAATTTAATTTCCCAAAACACTTTCAAAACGGTTTAAAATCCTTATAAACACATTTATAACTTGCATACCTTTTTAAACCAAAATTTCAAAACATATAATTCAATTTCAAATCTTGAATTCAAATTCAGTCAAATTATTTAAATCTTCAAAACTTAATTAAGTTATCCAAATTAACTTTTATTTTAAAAACTCTTTTTCAAAAGCTTCCCATATTTAACCCAAATCCATTTCCAAAACCATTTGGATTCAAAATTCTATTTTTAAAACCATTTTATAATATTAAATTCAAATATCTGTGACTTAACCGATTTCCTCGTGAAATCCATATTTGTGTGTGTATAGTGTGGTCCAGGTGTTTTACACAATAGTAGTGAAACATCATCAATCATCACTGAATTCATACACAGCAATATCGATAAGCGGTATAATCTATAATGCTTATCTTCATTCACAGATCACAGATAAAAAATATAAATTCATCGCGGATAAATAAATTACATCACAGATGAATAAATTACATCACAGTTCACAGCTCAAATCAAAATAATTCATATCACGAAGCATCACATATCTGGGATATCACATAATTCAAAGCATTTAATTCAATCCAAACATCCATACGTAAGACTAATTAATTATCTGATTAAATCAGATCATTTACCTATGAATAAATTTCTAATCATGGTTAATTAATAACTAATTAATTTCAAACCCTTACTATCAATTATTCTTTAATCATTCATTAACCTTCAATTAATAATTTATCCCATGATTAATTATCCTAAATTAATCACAATAATTAATTTAATCAATCCTTAATTAATAATCATTCCTTAACCACTTCCATTAAATAATTAATTATCCTCAAATTATTTACCTTAATTAATTAATCACATTAATTGATTATTCTTAATTAATTATTCCTCAATTTCTTGATTTATCAAACTTAAATCATTAATTAATTAACTTTAATTAGTTTCATTTAGTAATTATTTTTAAGTAATTAATTATCCTTAATTACTTTCCATTTGTTAATCAACCTTTGAAAAGCAATTACCAATTAAACCTTGTTAATGACTTTTGGGAAGAAATCATAATTAAGTAAATAGAAAATAAAAACATTATTAATATAACCCATTTATCTTTATTATTTACTAAATTGTCATTATTTTTAAAAATTATTATAAAATTCCTTTTTGAACAAATAGTTGCAAACTATTTATTTTAAAAACTTATTTCATTTGAATAAACTTTAAAATAAAATAATTTTTTAAAAGGGACCCGGTCATCAAACTTTAAACCCTGAACCATGTTTTCTACTGAAATTTGAAAACCTGGACACATATTTTTCTTTTAAATTTTTAAATCCTGTTATGTTTCAAAATGACCCGAGCCATAGCAGAAAAATACTCGAGCCAAATCATCGTCTTCCTGAGCAAAACTTCGGGTTTCTTCCCTCTTTCTTCTTTATACCATGTTTTAGTTTTAGATTTTAAAACTATTGAAAGCACACAAAAAAACATTCGCGCATAAGTACTCGAGCCACACCACTTTCTTCCCGGTATAAACTTCGAGTTCATCTTCTTCTTCCCTGATCCAAAAACCCAAATACACAAAGATATTCGTGCATGTGTACAACTTGGCCGACGCCTCCTACCATGTTCGTCGTTTGCAACAAATGGCTATTGGCCTTCTTCGTCGATCCCGACCACCAAGGTGTCGATTCGAGCTTGAAATCGAAATCGAACTCAAGCTCACTCATTTTGGAATGAACCAGATCACCAAAATTTGCTTTGTCCCGTCGCGTGATGACACCGGAATACATGAGACTCCGACTACAGTTACTCAGATGATCAACGAACCTTCTCCCCATTTTCCAATCTCCCTTAATTTACTATCGATGATGAATTTGGCCTACAAATCTTGACAAGCAAAACATAAGCAATAACCCTAAAACGACATTGATCGACCAACCTGATGATCGAAAAATGCTTTGAGCATTTTTCCTGAGTTTCCCCGTCTACAACCCACCTCCAGCAACAACCACGACCCTCAAAGCTCACGTGATCGCCATAAATTGACTGAAAATTGATTTTAGATCAATTCGAAAAATCTCAATACGTACAAATCTAAAACTTGATTTGTTTTTAAAAATCATCGTTGTTGAAAAAAATCTAGATTATATGATCGAAGACTAGATTTTTAACCATTGATTCTTGACATAAATTGATTTTTTTCTTCATCATTTCATCTTCCAATAAGTTTTCCAGCTATCTATATCTTCATAATTTTTTTTTTAAAATTAAGATTGTGATCATTCAAACATATTTTATTCGAACATCAAAGCCCAAAGGGGATTAGGAGATTTAATTTAGAATTTTGAATAGGTTTAGAACTTGTTTTATGTTTCAACAGAGACATGTCTTGCCTGTCTTAAACATGCACACAGATATCGACCCACATATGTATACATAAATTTGCAGGCATAATCACCCAATCAAACAAGCAAATTTCAGATAATATTCCAAAGATCCTCCGGATATCAGATTTAATGATTTATAAAAGAGAGTTTGCTCATAGTTTGAAGATAGAGGAGCCAGGGAACATGCGAAGACCTGGAACTGATTTGTTGATTTAGATCTGATTTAGTTTCGAATGCTCAAACTTTGTTTTGCTCTGAATCCCTCAGGTTTTGTTTTAATCTTTTTCTTTGATTTGGATTTGATTTCCAGGCTTGAAAACTTGATTCAGGTTTTGTTTTGATCTTCTTTTTCCAGGTTTGAAGATTTTTGATTTCGGTTTTGAGAAGATTTTGTTTTACTGATTTCTTCCTTTTATTCATTTTTTTGTATAATTAAATTTCAAAAGAAGGATGATGTTTCCACTTGTTTAATTTAGTTTAACAATTGTAAATTTACTTTATGTGTATGGCTTACAAATGTTTAGATAAAACCAATTTATGTTTTAAATCCTATGTTTAGTTTTATTTGTTAATATAATTGTCTTGAATTTATTTACAAACTATATTTGTTTTCAAAAGACATGTATACATATAGGTGAGTTTTAAAACTTTTATTCTTGTTTTATATACATATATACATATATATATATATATATATTAGAATTTGTTCTTTAAATAGCTTTTAAAATTTTATCATATATAATTTGAAAAGAAACGACCCTTTAATAAATCTTACTTAATCTCTTTATATATATATATATATATATATATATTTATAAATAAACACATTTTGTTTATAAGATGCTTAAGTTTTGAAATTTAAACCAAAATTTTATATTAAATTCCAATAAATTCTTAATTAAATCAAAAAAATCAAATTAATCACTAAATTAATTTGGCTTAAAAATCAGGAATGTTACAGATTCCCCTCCTTAAGAAAATTTCGTCCTCGAAATTTGTCAAGTAGGGAAACAACAAAGAATATAGAAAGATAGAGAAATGAATCACTAGATCATGTTGAATATCTATTCTGCATTTGGCTTACCAAATCAGAATATTAACAATAGATACAAAAATGAATCATTTAACACTTTACAAGATACTCGGGTTATCCAGATCTACGAAGTACGCAGGTGCATTGGTTAGTTCGGAGCGATAACTAACTAGTCGTAGAACATATCTAGACCCAAAAGAATAGACAGATATATGGATACAATCACAAAACTTTTCAGTATACCTAACAACCATAGCAACCAAAGCAACCAATTCATCCAAACAAACAATTTTCATTTATCTAGAGTTTATGTCCCATACCAAGACATCCTTTGGTTTAACCAAAATAATGATGTCCTATTAAAGCTTCTTCCTCGAGCTGTCACGAAGCCAACAAAGAATTGAAAAGAGATTATGAACAAAAGAGATTGATAGAGAAAAGATTGTTTTCCTTTTTGTAACAGGGTATTGGCCATTTGTTGTCGTACTCCCTTGTCCCCTATCTCGTCCTCTTCTTGCACTCATACTCACTACCAATGGATAGTAAGAGAATTTACTAAGGCATTCGGACGGATATCTTAGGGATACTCATTCTAGGGTATATTTCACTTTATCTTTTATGAGTCACTTAATGTGTTATACTCCATAGCTAAAGTTTAACCTTTATCTCTGCTACCAAATGTGACAAATCGAATACCAAATGTGACGACCCGAATTTTTCGGGTTCGAAAATCGACATCCATACTTCACTTGTACTCGAATGCCGTAGATTCGACTGTTCAAATCCGATTTGCTGGAGCTTATAACACATTAACCATAACAACACAATGGAAGAAAAATGAATATTATATACATCTCCAATGATGCAATATTCAAATATGATACAACACTGATAAATATCATAGATACAACGGTAAATGAACAAACAGTGGAAAGATAACTATGATCACCAATAGAATTAATAGTCTTCAGAAGTGAACTCCAATATCAGCAGCTCTACCTCTAAAGCACCAATGCTCCAAACCAAATAACTCAATCCAGAAGCTCGAACCACCATGCACAAAGCAAGACACTGATGCTTCATTCAGACCAACTGACCACCCAGCATCCTCAATTTCATCGGCTATCCAAATTGAGCATCTCGACATTAATGGAACACGAAGTTCGATCGATACAACTACCTATTGCCGACGATCTCGGCTACCATCGACCACGCCCCATCACCCAAGCCTTTGCCTCCAGTCCATGCGGAGTTTCCCCCACGTCTGATCGACCATAAAGCTTCAATGACGACGAAATTTACTCACGAATCATAGCAACCCAGACGTGAACATAAACCCAACAAATCCATCGCACCGCCACCTCGACCGATGATAAATCCCATTTCCATTTTTCTGGTGATCCCCACTACCCAGACTATCTCCAGCCCCAACCTCGAGATCACCGAACCTTGGAATCGCCAGAATTTCCCAAAATTTGCTTTTCCGTTCAACATACAATTTCTTATAGATTATCAAACTACAAATTATCAAATTATTCTCAAAATTCGTCATTTCCTAAGTTAAAACTGTTTATGTGATCGAAATATGAAATTAAAATACTCGAATTTTTATTTTAAAAAGATTTTCACTATAAATTATATATTTTGAAATAATTGCTTAACATATCTGCTTCAAACTATTTTTAAAAATCAGATGTTGTTACTATTAAAAAAATTCTTCTGGAAATCAAATCCTAAAAAGGATTAGAAATTAAGATTTCCAATTTTAAATAGGTTTTGTGATCTGTAACTGAGAATAGAGGAATATATAAAGCATACAAACAAGACATACAGGCATGCAAGCATTATCTCAACACATTTTCAAACATGATCACAGATATCACAGATCAATACACAACAACTCACATCACAAAATATCACAATCACATAACAGGGTATCAATCAGCTCAAGGCATTCTATAATAATCAATCATCTATAAATAAAATGAATTAAACGTGTGATTAAAATAAATTAATCACATAATTACTTTTATTAATTATCTTTAATCAATGATTAATTATCCTTAATTATAATTTAATTAAATCTTAATCAATTTCATTAATTAATTATTCCATAATTAATTACCTTAATTAATTACCTTAATTGTAAATTAATTTACCTTTAATTAATTATGAATTATTTATTAAGTAATTATAAATTATTAATTATTTAATTATAATTTACAATATAAATTAACTTACTTTTAAATAACAATTTAAAATTTTTAATTAACTTTTTAGTTTCTTTGTTAAGTTTTATTTAAAATAACTCTTTTTAAAAATATAAGTTTAAAACATCTTTAAACTTAATTAATTTAAAAATAATTTATTTCGAAACCTTTAACTTCACATTCCACTTCACAAACAATCATCATTTTATAAAGAATAAATTTAAAAATCAATTTGACTTATATTGTTAAAGTTTAAAACTCGAATTGCTATTACCCGAGTCAACCCCGAGCATCACTTCGAGCCAACCCTCCTTTTGCTTTGAGTTGTTTACCAAATCCACCCGTATGCCCTAAAAATTTTAAACTAAAATTTTGTTTAAGTACAAAGTTGTGTAACCCAAAATTTACTTCGAGTCCATACCCGAGCTCGAACCCTTATTTTCCGAAGGTTACATCGAGTTTCCCCTTTCTTCCCAAACCTATGTCTACAGAACACAACCCCAGACATGTGCACATGCACAATCGATACGGCCGCCTCAGGTTGAATCTCTGGCCATCGACATGTCCATAGTGACGTTCCTGAACCACATAAACATCCAGAATCCCGAAACGATTGTGATTTTGAAATCGAGCCACTAGACCCAAATCTGGAACAAAACTAAGCCACAATTGATCGCCGCACTCTCCCTCCTTTGATCATCAGAAATCGTGACACTCCATCCTAAGCTCCACTAGCCACCCACGCTTTTGATGGCCCTAGTCCGATGATCTCCGATGGCCTAAAGACGACGTAGTGACCGCATTTCTAACCTCAACCCGTTTTAAATCTTAAACCCTAAATCGATCAAGATCAACATTCACATTGATTTAGAATTTAGTCAAGCATTTTCCCCAAGCTTCTCAATTCCCCAACGATCTTCAGCCATGATCGCGCCATACAAAATTTACTAATGACCGAAAATTGGTAAAACTCACGATTTCGATCAACGATGCTATCCTCATTAAATATCAAACTTAAAACTTTTAGTTTAATTTTAAAAACCCTATTTTTCAAAGTCAATTCTGGTGGTATAAATGAATCAAAGAATTTTAATACTTGAATCAAAACATAGATTCGGAGTTTTAATTGTACTTTCTTATTTTTTGATAATCCACCTGATAATTTTATTTGAAGATAATTTTTAAACTCTAATCTTGTTTATACAAACAAGTTCCATTTGAATCATAAAGCCTGAAATCAAGTAGAGAGGAAGAGATTGATGTTTGAACAGGTTATTATTATTTTTTCTGAAAAACCTGGACCTAAAAAAACAGGGATGAATGATCCTTTATATTAACATGCACAGGCAAATTATACACATACACAGAGATCTGTACACATGCAAACCCAAGAACAATCTTGCTTTCATCATGAATTCAAATCACAATTCAAATATCAGATTTTTAAAGGGTTTACTCACCTTTAAAAGAATAAAACAGTGAGATTAGAACTTGGATGTTGACTTACTTTTGAAAATCTGAAAGCTTGTTAAATTCTGAAAAGATGGATTCTTGATTCCGACAAACTGGGACAAGTTTGATTGCTGACGTTTTGATCTCGGCTTGATTTTGTAAATATTCTTTAATTTGTTGAATTGAGTCTTTGCTTTGTTTTACAGGCTTGAGCTTTTATTTACAGACTTGAGTTTGAATATTTGTTTTTTTCTAAAGTTTGCTTTGATGATTTTTTGTGGTTTGTATAATTTGATTAGATAAAAGAAATGAGGAGAAAGAAATATTGTGTTTGTATAATCTTGCTTCTCATTTTATTTTAATTTTCAAAAATATAAACAAGATATTGACACTTGTTAATTTTAAGGTAAAACCCATTACACTTGTAAATCTACATTCTTAAAATTTTAACACTTATTAATTGATGTGTTAAAAGCTTAACACTTGTCCCTTTTTATATTTATATGATTTAAATAAATTTTTTATATTATATTTCTTATATAAAAACATTTTCCTTATGTTAATATCAAATACAAATCTACTCATATATACATATACATATTATTTTAAATTCAAATAATTCTAAAACATTTATTATTTTGAATTCTTAAACTCAAATGAAATTTACAATCTTATTTATATATATATATAAATCAACACTTATTTTATTTATTTCGAAAAATTCAAATTAATTCCAAAATTAATTCCAAAATTTACATTAATTACTAATTTAAATTTAATTCAAAATTGGGATCGTTATAGATTCCCCCCTTAAGAAAATTTCGTCCTCGATATTTGGAAGAGAGAGAGAAAGGCACACAAAGAATATAAGATCACAGAAAAAGATAGAGAAATGGCTTACCAGATTAAGCCGGAATATCCAAAAATATGATAATACATTCACTTAACATTCTACGAAATATTTAGATCATCTGATTTACGAAATATGTAGGGGCATTTTTGCATTGGTTAGTCTGAAGGAATAACTAACCATTCGTAGAATATATCGAAACCCCAAAGAATAGACAGATATATGGATACAAACCCAAAACTTTTAGTTTAAAAACAAAAGTATACCTATCAACCATAGCAACCAAAGCAAACAATTCATCCAAACAAACAAATCTTACCAATCTAGAGTTTATGTCCCATACCAACTCATCCTTCAATTTAACCAAAATAATGATCTCTTATCAAAGCTTTTCCCACGAGCTGCCACGAAACCATCAAAGAATTTGAAATCGGATGATGAACAAAAGAGATTGATAGAGAAAAGTGTAACGACCCGCCGCTCTGACCGCCTCTAGTCGGTAATTAAACCAACTAGAAACGTTCAAAATGACGGATTGTTATTTAATTTATAACATTTAAACAGAATCAGCTACAGAATCATAGAATAATAATCATATTTCCCATAAAATAACTTTTCTTTTATATACAAATATCAGAGTTATACAATGAATTACATTTAATACAGCGGAGTATACATATATCTTTTTAAAGTACAAGAAAAATCTCTTGAAAAACTTTAGCGATGCGGTAATTCCCCTCTCTCTAACTTCGCTGCCTGAAAATCTTCAAGCTGTAAAAATACTCGGTCTGACCCGAGCGTTTTTGCAAAACACAAAAACACTCGAGTCAGGATTAATCTTAATTCAAGTGATTAAATTTGCAATGAATTGAAATAAAATGGTAACAGCAGTAAAGACGATCGTGAAAGACCACCAACTACAACGATGCACAAAGATACAAGGTAAACTGGCACTCAGGCAGCAGTGTACAACAAATCCAGCAGCCCCAACTACAACAGCGAATACAACTACAAGTACAAGGCATGTCAACAGCAATGGAATCAACATGAATGTCACAAGCATAAAAACATGTATGCACAACAAGCCCAGCTACAACAAGCAGTGCGGACCACAAAGAAATGCCAACAAGAGAAAGTGTGCAAGTACAAATCACAAAGACCCAAGTGCACCAGTGATGCAAGTTACAAACAGAGACTACAAGGCAGTGAACACTTGAATGAATCACTAACAAATTGCAAGACCTCAAGTGTACATGGAACAATGCAACACAGTGACCATTATCACCGACTCAATTAAACAAGACACATACTGCAGTGGACAGACCAAAATGCAACAGGATGAACCGCAAAGCCAAACAAGTGCAGGTGAACAAGTGATACCAGCTACAAATAAGCAAAGACCATATGGTTAGTGCACAAGAACAAGGCCCAACAAAATCACAAACCAAGTGCAACTGGAAATAACAACATGCAATGCATGACTACAACTACAAAGGTTCAAGGCTGAGACAAACCCAATGCACCATTGCAACAGCATATGAGGTGCAGACAACTCTACTCAACAGCAATGCATGACTACAACTACAGAGACCACAGTTACTACACAACACAGCAGCAATCAAGATGGTGGCAAATGTATACAAGTGATACATGAACCAGAACAGAGTTTTTTTTTCTTTGAATAACATTCACTGTTGTTTTATACTTACAGTGAGATTTTTAAAATTTAATTTAACTTAAACCAAATTTTAAAACATGTTGTGTGACATAATAACAAGTTTTACTTAAATTCTAAGTACTAACATCAAAGAGTTCAAGAGAATATGAATTTTGATCCAAGTTTTAAGCTTGAAAACTGGTAACAGAGATAACAATGAGACATGTACATATATATATACAGGAAATCATCACATTCATTCCAGGTCTCATCATGCAACCATAATTTTTACTTTGGATTTAAAGAATGAAGTTACTCAAATTTCACATGCAAACACATCACACAAAATTCTTTCAAGTACCACCAAATTGTAACAGATCTTAGTCTTAAGTTTTTTTAAAGTTTTGTCCACATTAGTTTGAAAACAGAGGAGCCAATTAGCATCAATCAGGCATACAAAAACATATGGTGGTGCAGACTACAAATGAGTGCAAACAAAATAAACCAAATGCAACAGTTATGCCAACATAATGCAACAATGAAGCACTGAAGTATGTAGACCAGCACCAGGGTTAAACATATATGGATAGAGTGGAATCAAGTCAAAGCATACCAACACAGGTAAGACAAGAACCAGTTTTAAGTGATTGCAAAATTTTTCATTAATAAGTCCAAATATAGTGCCACAACTTGTAACAATGGTATGGAAATTTACAGAAAGGTTGGGCTTACATATTTTTTTCAGTAAAAGAAAGAAAATTTCAAAACTTACTTAGTTTGTTACTAAACATGGTGCAAGTTTAAGGAACAAAACCAGAGATTAAAATATACACAGTCAACATGCAAAACAAAATATTCATTCATATATCTAGGATGCAATACAACTTTAACTCCCTACATCTCAGCAACCAAAGATTAAACTTAATTTGAAAATTGTTTAGAACAAAACAAACTTAATTTGCAAATTGTTTAGAGCAAAACAAAACTTAATTTGAAAATTGTTTAGAACAAAACATTACAGGTTTTAAAACTTAAGTCATGAACAAACAGCAACCATGATACTCAACAGTATATAAATACTTGTATAAATTCATAGAAATTTGCCACAAAGCTCATATACACACAAACAATTTGTTTCAGTAATATCATGCATCCAGATTTGTTTTTTTTTAGATTTAGAAAGATGATGTTACACTATTACAAACATCTTTTGTGTAGAGATCAAGACCTAACATTGATTATAGGAGGAGGTATTTAATTTAGACTAAGGGATTAAACCTGTAATCCAACAGTATAAGGTATATTTGCATATGTACAGGCAGGAATAGTTATTTTTATGTAAATGTATACATACAAGCATACTGAACAAACATTCATCATGGCATACATCAAAATCAAGCACAGTTAACCAAAACATTCAAATTTAGGGTCTTAAAGGAAGGGGTTTGCTCACATTCATGATTGAAGACAAGAGGAACATAGAGCTCCTGTATGTGTATCAGAGGTATAAATTGTGATGTACCCAGGCATATGCATGAATTTCATAGCAATTCATATCAACATTCTAACACATATCATAGCATATGCAACCTTATTCACAAACAAAACATCAATTCTACTTGCATGCAAACAGGACATATGTAAGGTTAAGGTTTTGCTCACAGTATATATTTTTTCTTTCTTGAAACTGTATAACATAACAGAGGTTGCATATATATATACATATACACCAGCATGCATCCATCACAATATAAATAAATTACATCCACACAGGCAAACAGGCATTTTAACAAGAGAACAGCATTTATCACTGCATATAACATAGATTTGGATAGGTTTTGCTCCCAGTTATTTTCAGAACTAAGGTATTCATTTTTTTTACTACATTTACTTAGACAACTTAAAACTGACAGGTAAAAGAGGAAGTGATTTGGGGTTTTGAATTTGCTTGCATCTGAGAACAAGAATAGGGAGTTTTACAGACACATACATACAACACACATGAACAGAAGTTCAAACAAGCACATGCAAACGAAATTTTCCTCATCTAGATTCAAAGATCCATCACATGCAGCAAAAACAAAACAAGTCAAGTTTTAATAGCATCTGTTCTCATCAGATTTTTAAATGATTGCACCTGTCCTCATCAGTTTAAAAACAAATTTTAAATAGCATTTGTTCTTATCAGTTCAAATTAAAGCAATCGAGCAAATGATAGCAAATAACACCCAACAAACAGACATGCAGAGACTTATCTGGTCTTATCAGTTTAAATTAAATTAACCGAGCAAATGATAACAAATAACACCCAACAAACAACCATGCAGTGTTTTTTATCTGTTCTTATTAGTTTAAAATTCAAATTAACCGAGCAACTGGAAGCCAATAACACCAAATCATAGCATGCAACTAAACACCCAATTCAAAACAAATTTAAAAACATGAATAAGAATTAATCGTGAGAAAACACACTGTTCTAGCTGGGGTAGAAGACGATGCAGCCAAACAATGTTCGAACTCGACCAACCGAGGAGCACGCGAGCAACATCAGAGGAATCGAATAGAGAAAAGCCCCAATTTGGATCGCAAGCCCTAATTTTGCAAAGCGGAACAACGAGAAGAACGAACGATCGTGGCCGCCATTTTTTTCTTTCGTTAGATTTAGGGTTTGAATCAGAAATGGGAAGAGGGATGATGGTATCGGCCTTAGATACATCTCACAGTACCAATTAAGATGGCCCAATATAAATTCGAAAGCCCGAAGACAATTTAACCAATTTCAAACAAATTTCAACTAATTCCAATTGGTTTTGTTATTACTTTGCTTTGTTTTGTTCTATTCAAATTATGTTGTTAAAATTTCTCCAATGTAGTTACATTCTATTCTACAAAGTTTATAAATATGTTGTTTGAATTTTAACTATGTGTATTTATTTATCTTGTATTGATTAAAATTTTATTCCTTTCTATTTAAAGAAAAGAAAAATGTTATTTAAAACTAACCATCCATTTATAAATTTATATAAATAATAATTCTTGTATCCAAATTATTTTTCTAAGTCATTAGATTGAATTTAAAATAAAAATTCAATATTCAATTTCAACTCTAAAGTCAAATTTAAATTTTTATTCAACATTTTATAGATTAAAGTTTAATATTTAATCGCCAATATCCTAGTTATATTGGGAATTTAATTTAAATCTCATTCAAATATTTAAAATTAATTAAATATTTTCAATTTAAATTGTTTAAAAATTCAGGATCGTTACAATCTTCCCTCCTTAAAAGAATTTCGTCCCGAAATTACAAGTAAGGAAAAATGATTGTTAAAATTTCACCAATATTTATACCCTACACAATTTTTACCAAGCTTAGAACTTATTAAAAATAAATGAGTATAGAATTCATTCTATTTGTTTTATCTCACTAGCTTTGTTAATTAACTCATTTGTTCATTATTTTCTACAATCAAGGCGCAAAAGTCCATTACTAAAATTTTCGACTTACAAAACTCAAATTTTAAATTTGAAATTCTTCATATTTGAGATTTACATAATATATATCTTTTCCAAAGCTGTGGACTTTCAAAACATTTCAAAGATCCTTTTCCTTAGTTTATTAGGTTGGAATTATGTAATTCTAATTTCAAATTATTGATTTTCTACTTAAAGTTTGAAAATACTTACTAACTCGAAATTTAACAAGTCTATTGTCGTTCTTAAAGACATTAGGCATACGTTGGCCAGGCGCAAGTCTAAAAATCTCCAAGTACTAAATATACTTGCTTCAATTCCCAGTGAAAATACTTTAAAAATCCTTTTTAAAAATGGATATGGAAAGCACATTCCCCCATGGATCACACTTACCCGGCGGTTACGCTACTATCCCAGTAGAATCGCTTGTAACTGTAGATTTCTCATCTCTTGAATTTCGCCATGGTTGTTGCCATAGATCGCGGTCCACACGGCGGTTACGCTACTATCCCAGTAGAATTGCTCATGACCGTAGGCATCTCGCCCCTCGAATTACGCTTTGGCATCTAGATTGCAGTTTACCCGGCGGTTACGCCACTATCCCAGTGGAATCGCTTGTAACTGTAGGCATCTCGCCCCTCAAATTACGCTAGTCACTCCAACTAATGGAAAACAAATGGCCAATCCAACTAATGGAAAACAAATGGCCAATCCAACTAATGGGAATCAAATGGTCAATCTAACTAATGGAATTCTACGTAGCTACGATTTTCAAATGGACACTCATCTCGAGTTCCAACAACCTTCACAAAATTTAAATGGAAGGTACTTTTCCATATCCTCAATTTGGAAAACATAATATCATATATACATATATATTATTTTATTTCACATTTCGTACATATCACACCCATGTACTTACATAAGTTTTCCATAACAATTACCTTCCAAACTAATGGTTTTCGAATTTATCGTATTCTCATATATACGTTCTGAAAACCTCAATATTTCATACCCATAACAAATAGAGGATTCACAAATTTTCCATTTCATTATCCATTTAAAATTTTCCTCTAAGTCGATTTGGAATTTTAAGGTTATCTCAAACCCAATTCATATTCATAATCCAATTTATTATCGACTTCACACTCGATTTGGATTTCATGTTACATCATCAATTCTCAACACATAATTGATGTCTATCGATATATAACCTCTGAGCTCGTACGTCTCAGAGAAGGGTGTTAAGCTAAGAGAATAGATTCTCCGCCACCAAACGGATATATATTTAATAGAGAGCAATTGCTATGTCGTCAATTCACAATGTTAGACATACAATCCAAATCAACCATTCAAAATTCAAAGTTCAACTTATATTGTTTTTGGGTGTCAAAGTTAAACTCAATTTAACTCAAAATTCAATCCTTTGAAAATTTCCAATTGAACTAATTGTTCAAATTTCCCAAAAATAATATCTTTACAAGATATATAATTTTCCACACTTAACCATTTGAAAACAAATTTCAAATCATTTTTCACCTTTCAATCTTTGAAAACAAATTTCAAAGCAATTTCCTTAAACGGAAACACTTCCAAATATTTATCCATTTTAAACTTAAAATGGTTCACTTAAATCAATCAAATAAATCCTTACCGATTTATTTTAAACTTACGTTCCAAATCCGTAAATTTATTTCCATATTTCAAAAAAAATCAATATTTATTTTTAACAAATTTCCCTTTCTTTTATAAATTCCTTAATAAATTTACATTTCTAAAATATCTATGAATATACGATTTTCAAATCGATTTCACATATTCATTTTCAATTTATCTTTAAAAGATAAAATCTCAAAAGATTCACTTTTCACTTTATCTTTAAAAGATAAAATTTCAAACCATTCATTTCATATTGGAAAATATTTCCATACTTACTTAATAATAAGTAATTCACAAGTCCATTCATTTTCAACACTTGGAAAATATTCAATATACTTAAATCATAACCAAGTATATATTTCATTCTTAAAGGAAATCATTCTTTTAAACACATTTATTTGGGTCAAAACGAATGTTGCGTAAAACATCGTTACGACGACCCAAAATCACTAGTATAGGGATTCGAATTTAAGATAGATATATAAATCCTAATACTATATAAAAACATTTCCTTTCGGAAATCATTTACTATAACAACAGTGTTATAGTCCACCATTTCCTTTGATTTCTCTCTAAAAGTCTATTTCAACAATGAGTGTTGAAATCTATGCTTTCGATTCTTAACACATTTCAAAACAACTTCAAATGGATTTACTCCATTTCATAATATTATTTCCCTAAAACATATTAGTTTTATTTAATAATATATTCACTGTCCCAAAATTGTGAATATACTTCGTTAACCAATTTCAATATTTTACGCATTTAATTCAGAATTATCCACTGTCCAAAATCGTGGATATAATTCCTAACCAAACTCTTATTATCACAATATTTAACTTAAAGGATAATTCGCTGTCCAAAATTACGAATATATCTCCTTAATAACTTCTATGTTTCATTTATCAAATTCAATTGGTTTCGAATTTATAAACAATCTTTACAAATTCCATTTCTATTTATAAAACTTCGATTTATAATCTCCTTTTATCACTTCAATTCAATTTATATAACTCAGTTATATACCAAAAGTCCATATTATAAGTTAAATACTTATAATCCATTTATTTACTAAATCGTTCTTCACAACGTTTGAAATCAATTTTTCAAAAGAATTCAGAATCAAATTTCCAAGTTATTGTTCAATAATTCTCTTGATTATAACCAAATTGACATGTCATTTTATTTTCCAATTTATTTCGGAGATAATCAAAATATTTGGTTTAAACCAATTCATCAATTCACTTAACTCATATTTCATTTTTCATAAATCTCAACAATTCGATAATGAGTTTTCAAATGATCGAGACTCAAATCTAAGGAGACCTCACCGAAGAGAACTATCGCAAACCTAAATTTAGAGAGGGGAATTTTCAAAAATAATTCTAATTTTCAAAATAATTTTTATTTTCCAAAGAAAATGATTTTATACATTCTTTAGATTTGAAAACACCTTCTTTAAAGTGATTCTAGTAACTATTCATATTAAACACCATAAACTAAGCTTTGTGTAAACCAAAGCTCTGATACCACTTTTGTAACGACCCGCCGCTCTGACCGCCTCTAGTCGGTAATTAAACCAACTAGAAACGTTCAAAATGACGGATTGTTATTTAGTTTATAACATTTAAACAGAATCAGCTACAGAATCATAGAATAATAATCATATTTCCCATAAAAGAACTTTTCTTTTATATACAAATATCAGAGTTATACAATGAATTACATTTAATACAGCGGAGTATACATATATCTTTTTAAAGTAGAAGAAAAATCTCTTGAAAAACTTTAGCGATGCGGTAATTCCCCTCTCTCTAACTTCGCTGCCTGAAAATCTTCAAGGTGTAAAAATACTCGGTCTGACCCGAGCGTTTTATGCAAAACACAAAAACACTCGAGTCAGGATTAATCTTAATTCAAGTGATTAAATTTGCAATGAATTGAAATAAAGTGGTAACAGAAGTAAAGACAATCGTGAAAGACCACCAACTACAACGATGCACAAAGATACAAGGTAAACTAGCACTCAGGCAGCAGTGTACAACAAATCCAGCTGCCCCAACTACAACAGTGAATACAACTACAAGTACAAGGCATGTCAACAGCAATGGAATCAACATGAATGTCACAAGCATAAAAACATGTATGCACTACAAGCCCAGCTACAACAAGCAGTGCAGACCACAAAGAAATGCCAACAAGAGCAAGTGTGCAAGTACAAATCACAAAGACCCAAGTGCACCAGTGATGCAAGTTACAAACAGAGACTACAAGGCAGTGAACACTTGAATGCATCACTAACAAATTGCAAGACCTCAAGTGTACATGGAACAATGCAACACAGTGACCATTATCACTGACTCAATTAAACAAGACACATACTGCAGTGGACAGACCAAAATGCAACAGGATGAACCGCAAAGCCAAACAAGTGCAGGTGAACAAGTGATACCAGCTACAAATAAGCAAAGACCATATAGTCAGTGCACAAGAACAAGGCCCAACAAAATCACAAACCAAGTGCAACTGGAAATAACAACATGCAATGCATGACTACAACTACAAAGGTTCAAGGCTGAGACAAACCCAATGCACCAATGCAACAGCATACGAGGTGCAGACAACTCGACTCAACAGCAATGCATGACTACAACTACAGAGACCACAGTTACTACACAACACAGCAGCAATCAAGATGGTGGCAAATGTATACAAGTGATACATGAACCAGAACAGAGTTTTTTTCTTCTTTGAATAACATTCACTGTTGTTTTATACTTATAGTGAGATTTTTAAAATTTAATTTAACTTAAACCAAATTTTAAAACATGCTGTGTGACATAACAACAAGTTTCACTTAAATTCTAAGTATTAACATCAAAGAGTTCAAGAGAATATGAATTTTGATCCAAGTTTTAAGCTTGAAAACTGGTAACAGAGATAACAATGGGACATGTACACACACATATATATATATATATATATATATATATATATATATATACAGGAAATCATCACATTCATTCCAGGTCTCATTATGCAACCATAATTTTTACTTTGGATTTAAAGAGTGAAGTTACTCAAATTTCACATGCAAACACATCACACAAAATTCTTTCAAGTACCACCAAATTGTAACAGATCTTAGTCTTGAGTTTTTTTAAAGTTTTGTCCACATTAGTTTGAAAACAGAGGAGCCAATTAGCATCAATCAAGCATACAAAAACATATGGTGGTGCAGACTACAAATGAGTGCAAACAAAGTAAACCAAATGCAACAGTTATACCAACATAATGCAACAATGAAGCACTGAAGTATGCAGACCAGCACCAGGGTTAAACATATATGGATAGAGTGGAATCAAGTCAAAGCATACCAACACAGGTAAGACAAGAACCAGTTTTAAGTGATTGCAAAAATTTTCATTAATAAGTCCAAATATAGTGCCACAACTTGTAACAATGGTATGGAAATTTACAGAAAGGTTGGGCTTACATTTTTTTTTCAGTAAAAGAAAGAAAATTTTAAAACTTACTTAGTTTGTTACTAAGCATGGTGCAAGTTTAAGGCACAAAACCAAAGATTAAAATATACACAGTCAACATGCAAAACAAAATATTCATTCATATATCTAGGATGCAATACAACTTTAACTCCCTACATCTCAGCAACCAAAGATTAAACTTAATTTGAAAATTGTTTAGAACAAAACAAGCTCAATTTGCAAGTTGTTTAGAACAAAACAAAACTTAATTTGAAAATTGTTTAGAACAAAACATTACAGGTTTTAAAACTTAAGTCATGAACAAACAGCAACCATGATACTCAACAGTATATAAATACTTGTATAAATTCATAGAAATTTGCCAGAAAGCTCATATACATACAAACAATTTGTTTCAGTAATATCATGCATCCAGATTTGTTTTTTTAGATTTAGAAAGATGATGTTACACTATTACAAACATCTTTTGTTTAGAGATCAAGACCTAACATTGATTATAGGAGGAGGTATTTAATTTAGACTAAGGGATTAAACCTGTAATCCAACAGTATAAGGTATATTTGCATATGTACAGGCAGGAATAGTTATTTTTATGTAAATGTATACATACAAGCATACTGAACAAACACTCATCATGGCATACATCAAAATCAAGCACAGTTAACCAAAACATTCAAATTTAGGGTCTTAAAGGAAGGGGTTTGCTCACATTCATGATTGAAGACAAGAGGAACATAGAGCTCCTGTATGTGTATCAGAGGTATAAATTGTGATGTACCCAGGTATATGCATGAATTTCAGAGCAATTCATATCAACATTCTAACACATATCATAGCATATGCAACCTTATTCACAAACAAAACATCAATTCTACTTGCATGCAAATAGGACATATGTAAGGTTAAGGTTTTGCTCACAGTATATTTTTTTTCTTTCTTGAAACTGTATAACATAACAGAGGTTGAATATATATACATATACACCAGTATGCATCCATCAGAATATAAATAAATTACATCCACACAGGCAAACAGGCATTTTAACAAGAGAACAGCATTTATCACTGCATATAACATAGATTTGGATAGGTTTTGCTCCCAATTATTTTCAGAACTAAGGTATTCAATTTTTTTATTACTACATTTACTTAGACAACTTAAAACTGACAGGTAAAAGAGGAAGTGATTTGGGGTTTTGAATTTGCTTGCATCTGAGAACAAGAATAGGGGGTTTTACAGACACATACATACAACACACATGAACAGAAGTTCAAACAAGCACATGCGAACGAAATTTTCCTCATCTAGATTCAAAGATCCATCACATGCAGCAAAAACAAAACAAGTCAAGTTTTAATAGCATCCGTTCTCATCAGATTTTTAAATGATAGCACCTGTCCTCATCAGTTTAAAAACAAATTTTAAATAGCATTTGTTCTTATCAGTTCAAATTAAAGCAATCGAGCAAATGATAGCAAATAACACCCGACAAACAGACATGCAGAGACTTATCTGGTCTTATCAGTTTAAATTAAATTAACCGAGCAAATGATAACAAATAACACCCAACAAACAACCATGCAGTGTTTTTTATCTGTTCTTATTAGTTTAAAATTCAAATTAACCGAGCAACTGGAAGCCAATAACACCAAATCATAGCATGCAACTAGACACCCAATTCAAAACAAATTTAAAAACATGAATAAGAATTAATCGTGAGAAAACTCACTGTTCTAGCTGGGGTAGAAGACGATGCAGCCAAACAATGTTCGAACTCGACCAACCGAGGAGCACGCGAGCAACATCAGAGGAATCGAATAGAGGAAATCCCCAATTTGGATCGCAAGCCCTAATTTTGCAAAGCGGAACAACGAGAAGAACGAACGATCGTGGCCGCCATTTTTTTCTTTCGTTAGATTTAGGGTTTGAATCAGAAATGGGTAAAGGGATGATGGTATCGGCCTTAGATACATCTCACAGTACCAATTAAGATGGCCCAATATAAATTTGAAAGCCCGAAGACAATTTAATCAATTTCAAACAAATTTCAACTAATTCCAATTGGTTTTGTTATTACTTTGCTTTGTTTTGTTCTGTTCAAATTATATTGTTAAAATTTCTCCAATGTAGTTACATTCTATTCTACAAAGTTTATAAATATGTTGTTTGAATTTTAACTATGTGTATTTATTTATCTTGTATTGATTAAAATTTTATTCCTTTCTATTTAAAGAAAAGAAAATTGTTATTTAAAACTCACCATCCATTTATAAATTTATATAAATAATAATTCTTGTATCCAAATTATTTTTCTAAGTCATTAGATTGAATTTAAAATACAAATTCAATATTCAATTTCAACTCTAAAGTCAAATTTAAATTTTTATTCAACATTTTATAGATTAAAGTTTAATATTTAATCGCCAATATCCTAGTTATATTGGGAATTGAATTTAAATCTCATTCAAATATTTAAAATTAATTAAATATTTTCAATTTAAATTGTTCAAAAATTCAAGATCGTTACAAAAAAATTGTTTCCTCGTTGTTTCAGGGTATTGACCATTTGTAGTGGCACTCCCCTGTCCCCTATCTCGTTCTCTTCTTGCACTCATACTCACTATCAATGTGTAGTAAGAGAATTTACTAAGGCATACGAAAGAATATCGTAGGGATACTCATTCTAAGGTATACTTCACCCTATCTCTAATGAGTTACTTAATGTGTTGTACTCCATAGCTAAAGTTCAACCTTTAGCTCTGATACCACTTTCTCACGACCCGAAATTCAGCGCTCGAAAATCGACATCAAATACCTCACTTGTATTCGACTGTCGTGGATTTAAACATTGAACTCCAGTTCGGATGAGAATATAACAACATTAGATGAATATAAACAGTGGAAGCAAAAGATGATATCATTAATCACAACATAGATACAACACTGATACAATATTCACGACAACATTGATCACCAACATAAGAGTTTCATACACATAATACAACAACAAAACAATAACTCCTGAGATGACCCCCTTTCTTATCCTAATTTTTTTTATAAATATATATACACAGTGGTCATCTAATCAAGAGAATATCATTCTCTAATTTTTCTTCTAACCAGGATCTTTAAGCCAATATAAAAATATTGTTGTGCTCAAATTATCTAAATCTACATATGTGAAGATATGTAAATTATTTTCTACCTAAATCAGAGTACAAAAGTTTTGAAGCAGAGATCTGTTTGGGAATCATTAAGTGATCCCCTCATAGCAAAAGTGTTTCTAAAAATAGTTTTTCCAAGCACACTCAGGTTATTGCAGAGCTATTATTTTTATTTGTCAAGACTTAGTATTTTACATATATTTCCCATAACTTTTGTTGCTGTATAAACTGTGCTTTTGTAAGTGCATGTGTGTGCATGTTTCTGTGCATGTCTGTCACTGAAAGAATTTTTAATGCCTAATTTTTTTTATAACTGTTAACTTAAAAAAATAATTAAACCTACCTTATATTTGGGTTATTAAGCTTCACTGCAAATTGAGTTTAATGGCAAGAATTGTCGGACTATTCGCTCTGTTCCTGTTTGGATTAAGTTATTTAACATACCACTTTATGCTTGGTCACATTATGGTATTAACTGGTTGGCGTCAAGGGTTGGAAAATTCCTGTGCATGGATCAATCTACGGAGAGAATGGAAAGGATTACTTTTGCAAAATGCTTGGTTGAGGTATCACCTGATAAGGAGCTGGTGGATAATTTTTTGGTTAAGTTGATGGATGGCACTGATCATAAGGTTGCAGTTAAGTACTTATGGAAACCAGAAGTGTGTGTTAATTGTAAAGAATTTGGACATGCTGGCAGTAACTGTTCTCATGCTGTGTCAGAAGCTAAAGTCACTGCAGATGAAGTTATTGATACCCATGATGATAGGGATGGAGTTAATGGCAAGAAAAGGCTGTTGAGCACAAATAGAAATCAAAATCAGGTGTGGAAAAAGGTTAATTATAAAAATAACAAAAAAAGGGATAACAGACATGGGGAAATTGGTAAAATGCAAGGTGATAATGTTGGTGCAAAGTTAACGCAGTGTACTGCTCCATATAAGGTGGGTAGTACCAATGATAGTGAAGTTACAACCAAGGAAAAGTCGCTGTCTATTCCTGATAGTAATATAAGGTTGGTTAACAGTTTCCAAGTGCTTGAAGACCAAATTATTGGAGATGCAATTGATGTAGAGCAAGTGGGGGAGGTAAATGCTAATGATGAATCAATGCCTTTTACTGTTGGTAATATAAGTTTGGTTAACAGGTATCAAGTGATTGAAGATCATATTGATGGAGATGCAATTGATGTTGAGCAGGTGGGTGAGGATAATGCTAATGATGAAGTTATGGGAGTTGAGATGGGGGTAATACATGAATCAAGTACGTTTTTAACTGAGCATAACAACCAGGTAGCTGATAGTGATGAATTACAAGTAGATATCCATGTGCATGCTGATCCATCTGTGCATGTGCACACAACTGCTGAGTCATTACAACATGTTGATACTCTTAATAATTTAAATGGGCAAGCACAATTGGAAAGGGGTAAAGTCATGAGAAATCAAATCATCCCTTCCACTGATATCAATTTCCTCAATAACAATGCAAAAAGCATTATTGAACTAGTCTGTTCAACTAATGTTAATCCATCTGATTCTACTCCTTCTGTTCCACTCCATTCTGTTCAAACTACATCCTTTTCTGTCCCACACAATAAAAATTCTTCTCCTCCATCTTTACCAATCACATCCCCTTTCCCATATGTTAACAATGCTATCATACCAGGTTGGTATAACAAAGAAAAGCAAGCCTGTGATGATAACTGCCATGGTAATATAGACACCAGAACAAGACTGGCAGCAAAGAAAACATCAAAATCAAAGGCTGATTCCAATGATGCACAATCTCCTGCAACCAGGAGCAGAAAGAACATTATCCATCAATCTCTTTAGATAATGAAGATACAAAATATAGGTGTTTGGAACATTAGGGGTGCTCATAACCAACTGAAACTTGACCAAGTCAAAAATCATATAAATTATCATAATCTAAAAATTTTTGCTATCTTGGAATCAAAACTTAATCTTGTTTTAACTTCTAGGGCTGCAAATTACATCAATCCTTCTTGGAAGTTTATCCACAACCTTGCTGATGCTGATTATGGTAGGATTTTCATCCTATTTGATCCAACTGTTTACTCTATCACCTCTGTAATTTCTTCCAGACAATACATACACTCCAAAATCATCTACCAGCAAACCAAATCTTCCTTTTATTTTACTTTTGTTTATGCTGACAATACAGCTGTTTCTAGGCAAAATCTATTTGATTTCTTACCAAATCTAAGGCAAGAAACACATCCATGGCTGGTTGTTGGTGATTTTAATAGCTGTTTTCATCTGGATGACAAGTTTGGTGGCCAACCATTATATCCAAAGCATATCCTTCCATTGAACAATGCCATTTATGAATCGAATCTCATCAAGATACCCTCTCATGGTGCTAGATACTCATGGAATAACAAATGTAGGAGTGGTGTCAGAACATTCTCTACTATTGATCATGCTTTCTGCAATTTCAAAGCTCTTTCTACTTGGCCTAATCTCTCTGTCAATCTAATCCATCCCATTCTATCAGATCACTCCCCATTGATTCTTTCTGACGGTCCCAAAATGAAAAATGAAAAAAGAAGTTTCAAATTTTTTAATGATTGGATTAGTTCTTCTGAATTCAAACCAACTGTGAATATAGCGTGGTCCTTGCATTGTTATGGTAACCCTATGTTTATTCTTTGCAGGAAGCTTAAACAAGTTAAAAAGCTTTTGAGAGCTTGGGCAACTGAGAAGTATGGTGATGGAACAAAGCAATCAAAAATTTTGAAGAAGAAGTATGCTGAGGTTCAGGAATTTATGATGAACAACCCCCATGATCAAAATGCAGCTGAAGAGGAAGTAAGGCTATGTGATCTTCTTAACAAAGCTCTAGAAATTGAAAGTGGAATGAAAAAACAGCAGTTTCATAGTAAGTGGTATAATTTTGGTGATCGTAACACTGAGTTTTTTCATTCCTCGATCAAAATCAAACAGGCTAAAGAAAATATACACTCAATAACTACTCTTGAAGGTTCTACTGTTTCAACTCCTGATTTAATTGATGCTGCTTTTGTTCAATATTTTGAGCACTTGTTTGGTAACTCCTCTGACTTTATTCCTGATCTTGACAAGTTAAACAACATCCACCTGCCTAGCTTGTCCACATTGCAAGCTGCTATGCTGGTTAATCAAGTTACTGATGAGGAAATAAAAAATACACTCTTTGCAATGAATAGAAAATCGTGTGGTGGGCCTGATGGGTTCAATGTCCTCTTCTTTGTTACTTGCTGGGACATTATTCAAGTGGATTTCTGCAAGGCAGTGCACAATTTTTTTATTAAATGCACACTGCTATCTGAAGTTAACTCAACTAATATTGTACTAATCCCAAAAAGTTCTGAACCAAGCTCTGTCTCTTCTTTTAGACCAATCTCGTGCTGTAACGTGGTGTATAAGTGTATATCAAAGATTATTGCGTCAAGACTTCTGCATGTTCTCCCCCAAATTATTTCTCACAATCAGGTTGCTTTTCTTCCCAATAGGAGTATTTATGACAACATTTTGCTGGCTCAAGAGCTGCTTTGTGGATATTCGAGATCAAATATTTCTCCTTCTGCTATGCTAAAGCTAGACATATCTAAAGCTTATGATTCCATTCACTGGTCCACCATTGTGAGAATAATGGCATTAATGAACTTTCCGAAGCCATTTGTTGGGTGGGTATATGAATGCATTTCAACTGCTAGGTTCTCCATTGTTATTAATGGTCGACCTGTTGGTTATTTCAAGAGTAGGCAGGGAATTAGGCAAGGGGATCCGATTTCTTCGTACTTATTTCTTATGGTGATGGAAGTGCTCACTAGATTAATGTTAACAAAGTATGCTGCTGGGCAAATTAAATACCACCCCAAGTGCAAACTAACAAATGTTACTACTCTCTTGTTTGCTGATGACATTATGATTTTTACTAAGCCTCATCTCCCCTCGTTGCAAAGTGTTATTAAAACTTTGACTGACTTTTATTTGATGTCAGGTTTGCAACTAAATTTTTCTAAATCAAGTATAGCAATTGCAGGGGTTTCCACCAGTATTTACAACAGTCTTCTACATTACACTGGTCTCCAAAGAATGAGTAATAATATGACTTATCTTGGCCTCCCGCTATTGACATCAAGACTGAAGTATGCTGATTGCCTCCCATTGTATTCCAAAATGGTTGCTATTCTTGACATGTGGTCTAACAGATTTTTGACCCAGGCAGGAAGGCTTGTCCTTATCAAGTCTGTTGCATTTTCTATGACTGTTTATTGGGCTAAAGCGTTTATCTTGCCGACTAAACTTTTGCATCATGTCAGAAGTGCAATGCTAAGATTCTTTTGGACTGGATCCACCAAAAACAGGAAGCCATTGCCATGTTCATTCAAATGTTTTGAGAAGAGTTTAAATGCTGGTGGGCTGGGGGTTTTAAACATTGTTGACTGGAATATTGCTGCATTCAGTACTCATCTAAATTCAATTATTGCCAAGGATAACTCTGGTTGGGTTAATTGGGTTTGGGTCAATAGAATTGGTAGGGCTAGTTTCTGGACTGTTACCACTCCACAAATTTGCAGCTGGACTTGGAGAAATCTCCTGAGTTTACGTGATAGATTGCTTCCTATTATTGTTCATAGGTTGTCAAATTCTTCTACTGTCAAATTTTGGTACGATCCATGGGTGGCCAAGGGAGTGATATTGCATTCTTTGTTCACATATCAACAGATCCAACAGACTGGTATACCTTTTAATGCAAAGGCGGTGGATTATATTTTCCAGGGTAACATGAATCTGCCATACTCATCAAATCAGTACATCAGGTCAGTGTGGAATGATATACAATGTAATAAGTACCCTCTTGTTGATGTTGGTGATGTGTTTTGGAATGATAGACCTCATACTGTTAAGCTTGTGTACAAGCACCTGCACAATTTTGGTGATAATGATTTCAAGTGGAGCAAAGTTATTTGGACAACTGATTCAACCCCAGGGGATAATCTTATGCTCTGGAAAGTGCTGCAAAATGCAATGTTAACTAGAACCAAATTGATGGAGATGGGATATGATAGGGGATCAAATTGTTTTTTCTGTGCTAATGACCCTGAGACTGTGCACCATTTGTTCATGCAATGTTCTTACACTAAGATGCTGTTTGACAAAATGATGCTTGTAGCTGGGAGTAGATTGTTGGCTAATCAACCTATGCTGGATTTTGACATGATTTACAAAGCTATAAGGTGGCGAACTTTGAAGGCGAGACTCTTAGCTATATGCTTGAAGAAATACATGACAGTGGTGTGGTATGAACGAAATTTGATTTGCTTTGATAAGAAGAGGAGAGATGGTCAGGTGTTATGGAAAGTATTGAAGTATGAAATTTACAAAACAATGAAGATGCAAGCTATTTTTCCAGCCATATACATGGATGCTTGGAGATAGTTGGTTTTTTTGGTGTGTTTCTTGTTTTCTTGTTTTGCTTTGTGTGTTTTTTTGTTGTGCTTTTCTTTCTGTGTAGCTCCGTGTGTTGTGTTTTGTATTTTCTTTTTTTCTTGCTTGCTGTTCTCTTTTGGGCAAGTTTTGTGTTTTATTGTTTTTTTGCAATAAAATCAGGTAGGGGCCCTGTTAACCCCGCTAGCTTTTGCTAAAAAAGTTTAAAGCATTTGAAAATGGTTGAACCCAGGCTTAGTAAAATGGTCAGGTTAGCCTTATTCATCTTGCATTTATTCTTAAACAAAGTGCATGTTATTCTGGGTTCTTCTCAAGGTGACTCAAAACTTCTACTTGCCAGATTTTTATATCATCTTTAAACATGGATTTCTCATATCAAATACTAGGTTATTCATTCAATTCATACATGCTTGCCATCTCATATTTTCTATTATTATATTTTAATTATTCTGAAAGCTAAGAAAAGAAACTACCTCACTCAGTAAAGCATTTTCAAAAGTAACTCACAATTTTCAGCTGAAACACACATTTAAGTTCAATACTTACAAAACAGAAAATAACAATACATTAGTTTCTTTCTAAGCAACTTTAACAACATAGCATAACATAAATTTGACTTAAACTTCTATTTTAAGTTCAATAAATCTGTAACTATTGCATCCAATTTCTTAAGCAGCCGACTCATCCAAAGCTTGATCAATGAAATGCCTATTTACCTGCACAATCACCATGAACTGCTCATATAAATATGAGACACCCAATGGCGCATAAACACATAAGGGTCAGACTAATGTCTGGTATGAATAATCTAACTGAAAGCATATTCTTATTTGACTTTTATTTATATTCAAGTACTTTGAATGAATAAAGAAACTCAGTATCCTCTTTGTGCATATTTCTGTGAGGCATGAGCATTTATATCAGTGCAAAACAGATCATATATAGTACAAATGGTTTAATTCAAAGAAAACAGTCAAAAGATTCATCCATAAGACACTATACACCAACCCATACATTCATTAATTCAGTTATCAAGCCTTCTCTACCAATTTATTGGCCATCAGGGGTTCACCCAAGCCTTCCCTTGATTCTATTTTTTCATTATCAAGTATACATTGTGGTCTTTAGCTACTTTCTTTTGTTAAATGATACATTGCCTGGGACATATCTCTGTTAACCCAGCACACTCAGGCCCCTGGGTATAAACATACCATGTGTGAGCTTGCAATGTTCACCTTGCCAAGCTATACTTTGTAGCCTTTAGATCCAAAGTCCTTAGTTAAATTACTAAGTGTTATTTTCCCTTTTTTATAACTGTGCTAATCCCCTCTGCATGTCATATTTCAATCAGAGAAAAATAAACAATTCAACCAATCATGTATCCATCCAGAGATGGGTAAGTCATGTTCTTAAAAGAAAATATTTAATTATGCAAACAGATGTGAGTTCTAAACATATTTGTTTGCCTATGGGTTCCAATGGATCAGGTCATAATCATATGGTCATAAATAGTTTTTCTCTGGTTGCTTCCTTTTACCTCTGGTTCAATCAGATCTTCATTAATCTTTAGATCTGGCTAAACCATAAGTTTATGCTCTGATTTGGATAGTTCATAAAATCATAGAAGCTCAGCACATGTATAACATTGCACTTCTACATTTTTTTCTTTAATTCAGTTGACATGAGACATAAGAAACAACACAATGTTGCAGTCCCATATTTCTTTCCATTTTAGATCATAAGTTCACAACATAAACCCTAGGATTTAAATAAATATCCGTGTGAAGAAAACCCATAAAAAGAAACCACTTCATCTCAAAGTTACTCCACAACCGGATAAACATTTTAAACATGAATTCCATGAGCCATTTTATTCTGAATAAATCACTATGCAGAGTTTTACACTTGAACAAATCATTAACATACCAAAATTATCAAATCATAAAAATGAACACAGCTTGCAAAAATGAAATGTAAATCTAATTAGGCTGCCTCAATATTGAGAACTTAATGCCAAGTTCCCAGTGAGATTACTCACCTTAATTCTTTTTCCTAAACCTTTCTTTCCTTTTAATCTTCTGCCTTCTGCTAACTCTAACGGCCGGTGCTCTCCATTTTTCTCTACATATTTTTTTTCCTTTTTAAAAATGATGACAGATCTTACTACACTAAGCCTTCTTATACAAAATCATGGCTGTTACTAGGGTTTAGTGAGATTACTCAATGTCAATTTTACCTTATATAACATGACCTGCCTCACACTTTGATTCACGAGAAAAGGGTATGTGGTCCTCTCTTTTTATCAGAAATAAACTTTATATTTTTGTTCACACCCCGGTCATGTTATTTGCATGACTTTAATTTCCTAAGCAAAAGAATTACTGGAAATGGATAAAGTGTTTATTTAAGGGTTCATACCATTTCCATGCAAACTTTGTTTCTACCAGCAATACATGCCTGTACACATGTATAACATATGTGTGCTTATTTTTTCCTAAGTCTTTATTTTCTTCTGTTTAAATAATTTTAACCGTCTAACATTTTTCTACATGTATTTATTATTTTTGCCAATATTTATTTTCTTTTATGCCAAACTTATTAAAGACATAATTATGTCTTCCACCCAATATGTATTTCTAAATTATTTACTCTAATTTATACATTAATTTGTGCCTATTTCATTATGCAGAAGAATATGTGCATGTGTGTGCACTGCCTTGTGCACACATACATGTTTTTTTAACCATACTCTTGCAAAACAGTATCCATTCTTATTTATTTTTCAGTGCAAATTTTTTAAACAAACATGAACTAATTTAAATCATAAAATTGCTCATAAAATCAGGGTTATTACATATACCCCTCCTTTTAGGAATTGTGTCCCATAATTCTTTCATACTTAATTCAAATATCATTAATCCAGAAAATTAACCATTCTCAAATTAATCACTTAATTAAACTCTATGTAAAAATTCAAAATGCATATTCAATCAAAACATCCATCAGTGTATATATATATATATATATATATATATATATATATATATATATATATTATACCTTTCATTAAGTCAAACAGTTGTGGATAATCATTTCTGATTTTATCCTCCACTTCCCATGTGCAATCATTTGGGTCAAGACTCCACTGCACTTTCACTAATTTAATTTCTTTGTTTCTCAATTTCTTGATTTCCCTAGCAACTATGCCTACTAGCTCCTTTTCATAGATCATCCTGGGATCAATCTGCACATCCTTAGGGGATTTTAGGATTCCCTCTTCATCATTAACCCATCTTCTTAGTTGAGACACATGAAAAACATTATGCATTGCTCTCATTTCTTCTGGCAATTCTAACTTATAGGCTACAGTTCCTATTCTTTCTAGAATTTTAAATGGCCTTATATATCTAGGGATCAACTTTCCTTGTTTCCCAAACCTTAGAACCTTTTTCATGGGTGATATTTTAATAAATACTTAATCTCCAACATTATATTGTACTGCTTTTCTTCATTGATCTGCATATTTCTTTTGCCTATCTTGGGCAGAAGCAATTCTTTTTCTAATCAAAGCTATCTTCTCAGAAGTTTCCTTCACATTTTCTGGTCCTAAGACCACTTTTTCCCCAGATTCAAGCCAACTTGAGGGTGATAAACATGGTCTCCCATAGAGAGCTTCAAAGGGTGCCATGCCTATGCTACTATGATGGCTATTGTTGTATGCAAATTCAGTTAAAAAGATATGATCCTGCCAACTTTCTCCCCAATCCAATACACAAGCTCTCAACATGTCTTCAAGCAATTTGTTCACAATTTCTGTTTGACCATCAGATTGAGGATGGTATGCTGTGCTTAAGCATAAATCAGTCCCCATTGCCTTGTGAAAACTTTGCCAAAATTTTGAAGCGAAGATGGTATCTCCATCACTTACTATACTCTTTGGTATCCCATGCAACCTGACTACTTCCTCAATAAACAACCGGGCTAGTGTACATGCATTTCTTTCTGACTTTACTGGTATAAAGTGGGCTGACTTGGTTAACCTATCAACCACTACCCAAATACTATCATTTCCCTCCTAGTTCTAGGAAAACCATCAATGAAATCCATTGATATGTCTTCCCATTTCCACTGTGGTATTTGCAAAGGCTGAAGCATCCCTGAGGGCTTTTGATACTCGGCCTTCACCTGTTGGCAAACCATACACTTAGATACATAGGTTGCCGCTGCACTTTTCATACCACTCCACCAATAATCCCTCTTGAGGTTGTGAAACATTCTTGTGCTTCCTGGATGTATAGTGTATTTGCTTTTGTGGTAAGCATCCAAGATTTCTTGCTTCAACCAATCAATTGCTGGAACACATATTCTTTTTATTTTCTCCAAATGGCCTTGCTCATTTAACTGAAAACCTTCCACTGCCCCACCATTTAATATCTGAGTTTTCTTTTTAAATAAAAATGGATCTTGGTCTTGTAGCTTTACAACTTTTATTCTTTAATTCTCACCCTAGAGTGATAAAACTTAATTTTCCCATTTCTACATTCTCACTGCATAAGCTCATGTTTTCTACATTTTCACTTTCTACCTCTAAATCAATCAACAGCGATAAAGTGTTAAACTCTTCTATCATTAATCTAGCTACATTAGCATGTTGTCTACTTAGGGCATCTGCTACTTTATTAGCCTTACCAGGGGTATATAATATTTCAAAGTCATATGATGCTAGGAGTTAAATCCATCTTTGCTGCCTCATATTCAATTCTTTTTGTGAAAACAAATATTTAAGTGACTTATGGTCTGTATAAACTTCAAATCATGCCCCTAATAAGTAATGTCTCCATAGCTTAAGAGCATGTACTATAGCAGCCAGTTCAAGGTCATGAGTAGCATATCTTACCTCACTTGGTTTCAACTGCCTAGAAGCATAAGCTATCACTTGATGTTGTTGCATCAATACTTCCCCAAGCCCTTGTCCACTTGCATTAGTAACACCGCCAAATTTTCATTCCCTTCATGTATTTTGAGGATTGGAGCTTGTATTAGTGCTTCCTTTAACTTCCCAAATGCTTTCTCACACTCTTCAATCCAAGTAAACACTTGATTTTTCCTAGTCAATCTGGTTAATGGGATTGAAATTTTTGCAAAATCTTTTATAAACCTTCTGTAGTAACCAGCCATTCCCATGAATGATCTGACCTCAGTGACATTGGTAGGCCTTTTCCAAGCTTGAACTGCAATGACTTTATTGGGATCCACAGATATTCCTTTTTCTGATATAATGTGACCTAGAAAATTTACTTCATTTTGCCAAAAAGTGCATTTTGAAAATTTTTCTTTCAAGTCTTCTTGCCTCAGTCTCTGGAGTACCATATGGAAATGATTCTCACGCTCTCTAACTGACTTAGAATAAATTAATATATCATCAATAAATATCAATACAAATTTATCCAAGTATTCTCTAAAAATCCTGTTCATCAAATCAACAAAATAGGAAGGAGCATTTGTCAAGCCAAATGGCATTACTAAAAATTCATAAAGTCCATATCTGGTGTTAAAGGCTGTATACTTAATGCTTTCCTCTTCTACTTTCATCTGATGAAATCCTAAAGCTAAATCAAGTTTAGAAAATATTTTTGCACCACTTAATTGATCAAAGAGATCATCAATTCTTGGTAAGAGGTATTTATTTTTAACTGTGACTTTATTTAACTCCCTATAGTCAATACATAACCTGAGGGATCCATCTTGTTTCTTAAAAAAGACTACTGGTGCTCCCCATGATGAGCTACTGGGTCTAATAAAACCTTTTTCTTCTAGTTCAACCAGTTGCTTTTTCAGTTCTATAAACTCTTTAGGCCTCATTCTGGTTGGTCTTTTAACCACTGGGTTAGCTCCTGGAATTATTCTAATTGAAATCTCAACTGGCCTGTGGTTTGGAACTCCCCTAACTTCACTAAATACATCAGCATATTGATTCACTATGGGGATTTCTTCTAATGCAGGCATGGGTTTCTCACTAGACAATGTAACAAGGTTGGCTATATTTCTATTCTTGTTTGCCTCACAAAGAACAACTACCCTTTTTCCATCAGAAACTTTCAATGAGATGGTGGAGGTCTCCATATTTATGATAGCCTTATATTTTCTTAACCAATCAACTCCTAGAATAACCCCTATGCCCGGATATTGCAACACATATAGGTCTGAACTAAACACATGTCCCCCTATATTTAATCCCAGTTGCATACACATCATACCCAGAACACATGAACTACCTATAGGACTTCCAATAAGCAGTGGCTTATCAATAATCATACAATTCAATTTTAATTGTTGTGCAATATCATGGTAAATTAATGAGTGTGTGGCCCCGGTATCATACACTACTGCAAAAGGTATTGAGTGAATAAGAAAAGTACCTTCAACTTGGCCATGATTCTCAACACTTGTTCCCTCAGTTGCTTTGCCTTTCCCTTCCAAAGTTCCTATTTTTCCTTGCTTAAAATCTGGAAAATTCCTCTTTATGTGACCTTCCTTCCCACAATGGTGACATTTAAAGGATGCTGGCCTAACATTTGTGCACCTATTCTTCATATGCCCCTCTTGGCCACAGTTATAACAAGTAATCTTCTTCTTAATTTCAGCAGCCTTGACTTCTTCTGGTTTCTTGGTTGAAGCTATGTCTGTTTTCTTCTTATCATAAGGGTGAAACTTACCCTTTCCTTTCTTATTTTGGTTATTCTTGAATGCCCTGAAATTTTCTATAGCCTTATCATGTTGTTCAATGCTCAAGTCAAATCCAAAACTTGATCAAAAGTCCTTTCCTTGTATGGCAGCATAGCTCTACTAAGGCTAGGTTTCAGCCCTTGAATATATCTTCCATTCTTAGCCTCCTTAGCAGTGATAAGTACTGCACCATACTTTGCTAATGATTCAAACTTCTGAGTGTACTCAGTGAAACTCATAGTCTCCTGCCTTAATTTAATGAATTCCTCTAGCAAAGACTCCTTGGCTGATGCAGGTACAAACCTCCCGTCCAACATTTCTTTAAATTGATTCCATGTCACCTCTCCTTCAGGTCTTCCAGCTATGATAACCTCCCACCAATCCAAAGCTGCTCCTCTCAATTGTCTGGATGCAATTTGCCTCTTCTTTTGGTTTTCAACTTGCATATCTGCAAAGATCCTATCTAAAATTCTGAGCCAATTTTGAACTCCTATAATCCCTTCTGTACCATCAAAAGTTTTGCCTCCAAGATTGGTAAAAGTCTTGAGTAGTTTGGAAAGCTCCTCATGTGGATTTTCCTGCCTGTTGCCTACTTCATCCCTTATGGCTCCTATGAATTCTTGCATATTCACCATGGGTGGTTCACTTTTCCTACATTTTGATGTTTGGGTCTTACCATAGCTCTATGGACATGACACATGGGTTAGTCCATTTTGTCTAATATTCTATAAATTAATTCATTTCAATATATCACTATTCAGTCATAATAGATATTATTAGTGTAAGTATTAACAAAACAAAGCAACCAAGGAAGTCAACACTCCCATACATTCAATGCAAACAAGTCCATCCAAAATTTTGCTATGTTATTTAACAACATAGCTCTGATACCAAATGAGATGACCCCCTTTCTTATCCTAATTTTTTTTTATATAAATATATATACACAGTGGTCATCTAATCAATAGAATATCATTCTCTAATTTTTCTTCTAACCAGGATCTTTAAGCCAATATAAAAATATTGTTATGCTCAAATTATCTAAATCTACATATGTGAAGATATGTAAATTATTTTCCACCTAAATCAGAGTACAAAAGTTTTGAAGCAAAGATCTGTTTAGGAATCATTAAGTGATCCCCTCATAGCAAAAGTGTTTCTAAAAACAGTTTTTCCAAGCACACTCAGGTCATTGCAGAACTGTTAGTTTTATTTCTCAAGACTTAGTATTTTACATATATTTCCCATAATTTTTGTTGCTGTATGAGATGTGCTTTTGTAAGTGCATGTGTGTGCATGTTTCTGTGCATGTCCATCACTGAAAGAATTTTTAATGCCTAATTTTTTTATAATTGTTAGCTTAAAATTAATAATTAAACCTACCCTATATATGGGTTATTAAGCTTCACCACAAATTGAGTTTAAAGCATTTGAAAATGGTTGAACCTAGGCTTAGTAAAATGGTCAGGTTAGCCTTATTCATCTTGCATTTATTCTTAACAAAGTGCATGTTATTACGGGATCTTCTCAATGTGACTCAGAACTTCTATTTGCCAGATTTTTATATCATCTTTAAACATGGATTTCTCATATCAAATACTGGGTTATTCATTCAGTTCATATGTGCTTGACATCTCAGATTTTCTATTATTATAATTTAATTATTTTGAAAGCTAAGAAAAGAAACTACCTCACTCAGTAAAGCATTTTCAAAAGTAACTCACAAGTTTCAGCTGAAACACACATTTAAGTTCAATACTTACAAAACAGAAAACAACAATACATTAGTTTCTTTCTAAGAAACTTTAACAACATAGTATAACATAAATTTGACTTAAACTTCTATTTTAATTTCAGTAAATCTGTAACTATTGCATCCAATTCCTTATGCAGCTAACTCATCCAAAGCTTGATCAATGAAATGCCTATTTACCTGCACAATCACCATGAATTGCCTCATACAAATATGAGACACCCAATGGTGCATAAACACACAAGGGTCAGACTAATGTCTGGTATGAATAATCTAACTGAAAGCATATTCTTATTTGACTTTTATTTATATTCAAGTACTTTGAATGAATAAAGAAACTCGGTATCATCTTTGTGCATATTTCTGTGAGGCATGAGCATTTATATCAGTGCAAAATAGATCATATATAGTTCAAATGGTTTAATTCAAAGAAAACAGTCATAAGATTCATCCATAAGACACTATACACCAACCCAAACATTCATTAATTCAGTTATCAAGCCTTCTCTACCAATTTATTGGCCATCAGGGGTTCACCTAAGCCTTCCCTTGATTCTATTTGTTCATTATCAAGTATACATTGTGGTCTTTAACTACTTTCTTTTGTTAAATCAAACACTGCCTGGGACATATCTCTGTTAACCTAGCACACTCAGGCCCCTGGGTATAAACATACCGTATGTGAGCTTGCAATGTTCACCTTGCCAAGCTATACTTTGTAGCCCTAAGATCCAAAGTCCTTAGTTAAATTACTAAGTGTTATTTTCCCTTTTTTATAACTGTGCTAATCCCCTCTGCATGTCATATTTCAATCAGATAAAAATAAACAATTCAACCAATTATGTATCCATCCAGAGATGGGTAAGTCATGTTCTCAGAAGCAAATATTTAATTATGCAAATAGATGTGAGTTCTAAACATATTAGTTTGCCTATGGGTTCCAATGGATCAGGTCATAATCATATGGTCATAAATAGTTTTTCTCTGGTTGCTTCCTTTTACCTCTGGTTCGATCAGATCTTCATTAATCTTTAGATCTGGCTAAACCATAAGTTTATGCTCTGATTTGGATAGTTCATAAAATCATAGAAGCTCAGCATATGTATAACATTGCACTTCTTCATTTTTTATCTTTAATTCAGTTGACATGGGACATGAGCAACAACACAATGTTGCAGCCCCATATTTCTTTCCATTTTATACCATAAATTCACAAAAACCCTGGGATTTAAATAAATATCTGTGTGAAGAAAACCCATAAAAAGAAACCACTTCATCTCAAAGTTACTCCACAACCAGATAAACATTTTAAACATGAATTCCATGACCCATTTTATTCTGAATAAATCACTATGCAGAGTTTTACACTTGAAAAAATCATTAACATACCAAAATCATCAAATCATAAAAATGAAATATAAATCTAATTAGGCTGCCTCAATATTCAGGACTTAATGCCAAGTTCCCAGTGAGATTACTCACCTTAATTCTTTTTCCTAAACCTTTCTTTCCTTTTAATCTTCTGCCTTCTCCTAACTCTAATGGCCAGTGCTCTCCATTTTTCTCTACATATTTTTTTTTCCTTTTTAAAAATGGTGACAGATCTTACTACACTAAGCCTTCTTATACAAAACCCTGGCTGTTACTAAGGTTTAGTGAGATTACTCAATGTCAGTTTTACCCTATATAACATGACCTGCCTCACACTTTGATTCATGAGAAAAGGGTATGTGGTCCTCTTTTTTTTTCTCAGAAATAAACTTTATATTTTTGATCACACCCCGGTCATGTTATCTGCATGACTTTAATTTCCTAAGCAAAAGAATTACTGGAAATGGATAAAGTGTTTATTTAAGGGTTCATACCATTTCCATGCAAACTTTGTTTTCTACCAGCAATACTTACCTGTACACATGTATAACATATGTGTGCTTATTTTTTTCCTAAGCCTTTATTTTCTTCTGTTTAAATAATTTTAGCTGTCTAACATTTTTCTACAGGTATTTATTATTTCTGCCTATATTTATTTTCTTTTATGCCAAACTTATTAAAGACATAATTATGTCTTCCACCCAATATGTATTTCTAAATTATTTACTCTAATTTATACATTAATTTGTGCCTATTTCATTATGCAGAAGAATATGTGCATGTGTGTGCACTGCCTTATGCACACATACATGTTTTTTTTAACCATACTCTTGCAAAATAGTTTCCATTCTTATTTATTTTTCAATGCAAAATTTTTAAACAAACATGAACTAATTTTAACCTCACGCTTTAACCAAGCTATAACATAGGTAACTACCACACAAGTATGCCATCCCCGGTCGTAACCGACCTTTATCCGAGAGCTCTCAACCAAAAAAACAACAACCACACAGTAATGAGATTGCAATAACCACATAGGTTAAATATCTGGGCTCCATACCATGATACCACCTCTTATCCAGAAGAAAATGGATATGCTTTAACTGAGAAAACATCGAACTCAGGTTCAGATTTTCACGTTAACATTTTTGGTGCTTTAACTGAGAAAACATCGAACTCAGGTTGCTTTCACTATTGCTGTTCAAAAAGTTGTGGAAAGGATCTCTTCTAAAACCAGAAGTTTATCTGAAATAATGGCTCCTGGAAGAAAATGAAGTTCTGTGAGATCTGACAATGTTCAAGAGAATACCGCTACCTCTCCTCCTTCAAGCCAAGCAGCTCCAACTGTTGGTGTAAAGCGAGCAGAATTAGACGTCGTAGTTTTGGGGTTGAATCAACAATTGAATGCCCAGAATGCACAGTTGGAGGCTCAGAATGCCCAGAATGCCCTGATCTTGAGTAAGTTGAATGATCTACTTGGGGCTAACCGTCAACTGGTTAATAATGATGGAAACCCTACTGCGGGAGTTCAAGATGTTGAAGGAGGGAACATTTCTCAAAGAGCGGCAGACCCTGTGGAGAAGACTCCTCCTCAGGCTGGAGGATCAGGACCGCAGCCGACCCTCCGTGAACGTTTCTCAAGACAGAATTCAGAAAGAATGGCTGATGTTTGCCCTCTGGAGCCTCTAAATGATGAAGTGTATTTCTCAGGCATGGTTCGTCAGATTATGAAGGAAAGCATGCGAAGAGATGAAGATGAGAAAGAATGGGGTTTTGCTCCAAGCAAAACTCCATTAACTGAAAAAATCTTGAAGGCTGAGTTTCCAAGGAAATTCGCTCCCCCTACTATTCCGGCTTACAAGGGGACGAGTGATCCTAATGAGTTTCTGTATAAGTACGATTGGCATATGACGGGCGCCAGAGCGTCTGATGAAATCAAATGTCGATATTTCCCGGTATATCTGGAAGGTGTGGCTCTATTGTTGTTTACAAAGCTGCCAGTCAGGTCCATTGATTAGTTCTCCGATCTGACCAGGAAATTCAAGGAGCAATTTCGATTGTATGCTTCAAATGCAAAGGATATAATGTCGCTATCAAGTCTAGAGCAAAATCCGGGATAATCCATCAGATCATTTTTGAATCGTTTTAACATAGCATTGGCTGAGGTAGATAATGCTGAGCCACGCATGGTCCTAACATACTTGATGAGGGCGATTGACAAATCAAGCGAATTTGGAAAATTGTTGAAAATGAAAGAACCAAACTCGCTTGACAAATTCTACAAGAAAGCGGATGAATTCATGCGCTTGGAGAGCCTCCAAGCACCGGCTAAGGTGGTATCAGCAGAAGCCGGGAACAATGGTGCTGCTTCAAACAAGAAAGAACCTAACACTCAGAAAAGGGGAAATGATGGTGGACAGAAACAGGGAGATGCTAAGAAAGGCCATCCTTTCAACTTCACACCTTTAACTGAAACCCCTGAAAACATCTTCTTCGTGACCAAGGATGATGTCAATTATCCTACACCACCCAAATTGAGGGTTGGAAGTAAGATGGAGAAAAGTGGAAGGTTCTGCCGATTTCACAACCAACCCGGCCATGACAGCAACGAATGCCGTCACTTGAAAGAGGTAATTGAACAACTATTGATAGAAAACAAGCTCCAACAGTATGTGAAAAGGAATAGAAACGGCCCAGCTTCATCGGTTGAAGGACAACAAGTTCCCACTCACCGTCCCGGCTCAAGTGAGAAGGCTGTAGAACATGAGTCGGAAAGACCTGTCATCAATGTAATAACTGGAGGTCCTCACCCAGCAGGCAAAGGCTGGGGCGAGATGGAAAGGTATGCCCGGGCCTTGAAGCATGCACCGGCTGAAGAGAATGTTTTTGTATTAGAAAATGATGCACCTTTAAAGCAACAAAAGACTTCTACTGATGATATTGTATTCAGTGCCAGAGATTCTTTGGGTATCGAGGCTCCTACCATAGATCCTTTAGTCATATCTGCTGGTATTGGGCCGGCTACTGTGAGAAGAGTTCTAGTTGATTGCGGAGCTTCATGCAACATTCTCTTCAAGAAGAGTTTTGATCAGATGAAAATTCCAATGGCTGACGTTCAAGCTTAATCACTTAAGATTGCTGGTTTTGCTGGTGAACCCAAACAGCTGATGGGGACTATAGATTTGTTTGTAGAACTTGGAAAAGGGCCGAGGAAGGTGGCACGAAAGCAAACCTTTATAATTGTTGAAGAATTCTCTGCCTACAATGCCTTTTTAAGCCGACCAACTCTTGCTGCATTCAAAGCTGTTCTTGCCCCATGGTGTCTGACTATAAAATTCCCCACAGATAATGGAGTTGGTGTGATTAAAAGAGACCAAGATGCGGGGCGAGAATGTTATCTTACAGAGTTGCGTGAATCAAGAAAAAGAGAAACGGGAAAAGGTGCGGCGGCTCCAGTCCGCATCAAAGAACCAACCTTGTAGCAATTACAGGGTGGACCTTGCACTGGTTAAAATAGTGGCGCACGAAGAGAGATGGATCCAAGGAAAGCCAGTGCAGGGAAGAATAGGGTAGTCCCGGTAGAGGTGACAGTGCCGGTACCTGTTGACCCAAAGGACCCAAATAAAGTGTTGAATGTGGGTTCACAACTCAATGCAACGGTTCAGAATGTTCTGGTTTCATTTTTGAAGGCAAATTTGGATGTATTCGCTTGGACTCATGGTGACATATGAGGAATACTCCCTGAGATTGCAGTACACACTCTGAACATTGATCCAAAGTTTACACCTATGAAGCAGAAAAGAAGAACTCAGGGTCCAGAAAGGTCAGCAGCATTGAAGGAAGAAGTTGACCGGCTCATGGAGAACGGTTTCATTAGAGAATCTACTTATCCAAATTGGGTATCAAATCCAGTGCTGGTTAAGAAAGCTAATGGAAAATGGAGAGTATGCATTGAATTTTAAGATTTGAACAAAGCCTGCCCCAAAGACTGCTTCCCGTTGCCCAGGATCGATCAGTTGGTGGATGGGACGGCGGGGCATGAATTGTTATCTTTTATGGATGCATACTCCGGATATAACCAGATTATGATGCATGAGCCAGATCAAGAGGACACAAGCTTCATCACAGATGTTGGACTCTACTGCTACAAGGTTATGCCTTTCGGACTCAAGAATGCAGGGGCAACATACCAGAGGCTTGTTAATGCCATGTTTAAACCACAGATTGGCAAGACAATGGAAGTTTATGTTGATGATATGCTAGTAAAGTCTAAGAAAGTAGTGGACCACATGGATGACTTGGCAGAGATATTCGCAGTACTCCGAAAGTACAGAATGAAGCTTAATCCCTTGAAATGTTCATTTGGGGTGGAGTCCGGAAAGTTTTTGGGTTTCATTGTGAGCGCTAGGGGCATTGAAGCTAATCCTGCTCAGATCATTGCCGTGAGAGAGGTCAAAGCTCCAAGAACGAAGAAGGAATTGCAAAGTCTCAATGGAAAAGTTGCTGCCTTGAGTCGGTTCATTTCAAAAGCTACTGACAAATGCATTCCATTCTTTGATGCTCTGAAGAAAGGAAGAAAAAACTTTGATTAGACTCCTGAATGTCAGAAAGCATTTGATGAGTTGGTTCGTCATATGGAAGTGCCTCCGACACTTTCAAAGCCTAACAATGGTGAAGATCTCTTCATATATTTAGCAATCTCGTCTCACGCTCTCAGTGCGGCATTGGTTCGGGAAGATGCAAGGATTCAGCGACCAGTTTATTATATCAGTTAAAGATTCACCGGGGCAGAGATGAATTATTCAGAGTTAGAGAAACTCACCTATTTCCTATTGATTGCATCAAGGAAATTGAGGCCGTATTTCCAAGCTCCTCCCATCAAAGTCCTCACTAATCAACCTCTAAAGCAAGTCCTGTTCCGTCCAGAGACTTCGGGCCGTCTTTTGAAATGGAATATTGAACTCAGCCAGTTTGACTTCACTTATCATCCCTGGAGAGCAATCAATGGACAAGCTTTAGCAGATTTCATCGCAGAATGTACGGATAAAGGTGATAGTGAGGAAGAAGCCACTGATAACGTCCCAATCCAATGAAAATTGTATGTCGATGGCGCAAGGAATGATTACTGTTCTGGAGCAGGGGTTGTCCTTGAAACCCCTGAAGGGCAATCACTGTGTTGTGCACTGAGACTAGAATTTCCTTCAACAAATAATGAAGCAGAATACGAAGCTCTCATCGCTGGTTTGAGGATCGCTAAAGAACTAAACATCATGGCATTGCAGATCTTCAGTGATTCTCAGCTTATCGTCTGCCAAGTCAGAAAGGAATTTCAAGCTAAAGGGGGGAATCTACCTATCTATTTTTCAAAAGCCTGGGAGCTTGTTGAAGATTTTGACCACTATTCAATAAGCCATATACCCCGAGAAGAGAACATGAAGGAGGATTCTCTCATAAAGTATTCAAGTACTGGTGAAGCTCAACTATTGGGGTTAGTTCCCGTCGAAGTCTTGTCAGCTCCAAGCACAGATGAAATGGATGTTGATTGGATTATGAATGTATCCCAAGAGCAAGAATCATGGATGACTCCAATATTTGAATATTTTCTCAATGGTTCTTTGCCAGAAAGTTCAAAAGAACGACAGAAGCTGTTAAGGAAAGCCTCTAGATATACGATCCAGGATGGTCGATTGTACAGACGGGGATTTTCAATGCCACTACTCCGCTGTGTAACTAAAGAAGAAGCCAAGACGATTCTAACTGAAGTACACGGAGGAGAGTGTGGAGATCATACAGGAGGTCAAACTTTAGCAAAAAAAATTCTCCGTTATGGATATTTTTGGCCAGAGATTAATCGAGATGCTGCTGACTATTCCTGAAAGTGTGATAAATGCCAGAGATTTGCCAAAATTCCTAGAGCACCTTCCACTGAACTAACACAAATGGTCAGTCCATGGTCGTTTGCCATCTGGGGAATAGATCTCATTGGGCCTTTGCCAACCGCCAAATCAGGAATTAAATATGCTATCGTTGCTATTGATTATTTCACTAAGTGGGCTGAAGCTGAACCATTGGCTACTATTACCTCTAAAAAGATGATAAGTTTTGTGACTAAAAATATCATTTGCAGGTATGGTGTGCCTCAGAAGATAATCACAGACAATGGTACCCAGTTCGAATGTGAGGAATTCCAAGATTTTTGCAAACGATTCAAGATCCGAAAAAGCTTCTCGGCAGTGGCTCATCCGCAAGCGAATGGGCAAGTGGAAGCAGTAAACAAAATCATCAAATCAACCATCAAAAAGCAGCTGGAAAAAGCAAAAGGTGGTTGGGTCGATAAGTTGCCACTTGCACTATGAGCATACAGAACTACCCATAAAACTGCGACTGGGCACACTCCATTTTAATTGGCATACGGATCAGAGGCAATGATTGCAGTGGAAATAGAAGTTCCCTCACACAGAAGGATCCATTTCGATCAAGCTGAGAATGAAAAACTACAACTTGAAGCGCTTGACCTCCTTGATGAAAGAAGAGAAGAGGCTAAGCTCAGAGTTGCAGCCCATCAGCAAAGAATAGCCAGGCACTTCAATTCTAAAGTTCGCCAGTGCAGCTTTGAAGTTGGGGATTTATTCTTGAAAAGAATTATGACAGCAACAGAAGTGTTTGGGCCAAACTGGGAAGGGCCATATGTCATTAGCAGCAAACTACTTGATGGCACATTCAAACTCACACTGTCGAAGGAGATCCAATCCCAAGAGCCTGGAACAGCAATCACTTGCGTCCATATTTTACTTAAAAGCTTTACTGAAATATTGTAAAAGAATTATGAATGTGTGATTCTTGTATTGAAAGCCATTGTAAAACCAGTGCAAGTGAATAATGAGAACTATAAAGTGGATGTAGGCCCAACTTTTGGCAGAACCACTATAAATCTTGTGTTCTTTACTATTACAAGTCGCTTATTTTATTTCGATATGTAAAGTACTCTGAATGTATTGCTAAAAATGTCGATTTAAATCTGCAGGCAATTAAAATCAAGCTTACCCATCGCAATACCAAGCAATCCTTGGCATCACTCAAAAGCAAGTTTTAAGCAACAAAAATTCCAAGGTCGGATCCTATATAAGAAGCACTCTAAGCAAACAATTAGTGAAACCGCTGGAGTGCATTTCTTTAGATAAAGCCACCCGCTAGCAAAAGAAGATGATGCGTGCTTAAAGATGGTACCAAGGGATTGCTAATATGGACAACCAGCAAAAAGATATGGGCAAGCAGACCAGCAACAGCAAAAGACCTCTTCAGAGGCCCACGTTTCACCGAGATTGAAATAAAACTTCCAAGTGTTGAAACGTGGAGAAGCCCTCTTCGGAGGCACAACTCTTCGGAGGATAAAGACCCTGACGGCTCATGCCAGAAAATGAGAGTTTTCTTCCTCTATGGGTGAGACGACCGGAGGCACCTTCCCAATGGGAAGGCAAGGCGCTTGTTCACTAGCTGAGACAGTTTGTGCAACGAACGTCCAAGTAACTTGTGTCCGCCCCGAGAATCCATAAGATGACCGGAGGCACCTTCTTCCCTACGGGGAGGCAAGGCGCTTGTTCACTAGTTGAGACAGTTTGCACAACGAACGTCCAAGTAACTCGCGTCCGCCCCATGGATCCATCCAACCATGAGAAAGTAACTCCTAGGAAAAAGCCCCACTCAGAGGCACACGTTTCACCGAGATTGAAATAAAACTTCCAAGTGTTGAAACGTGAAAAGCCCTCTTCGGAGGCACATTTCACCAGGAGCTGAAGTGTAAGAGTCGCTCTTCGGAGGTCCACTTCACCAGGAGCTGAAATGATAAAAAGACCTCTTCGGAGGCACACATTTCACCGAGATTGAAATAAAACTTCCAAGTGCTGAAACGTGAAAAGCCCTCTTCGGAGGCCCATTTCACCAGGAGTTGAAGAGTCGCTCTTCGGAGGTCCACTTCACCAGGAGCTGAAATGATAAAAAGACCTCTTCGGAGGCACATGTTTCACTGAGATTGAAATAAAACTTCCAAGTGTTGAAACGTGGAAATCCCTCTTCGGAGGCACAACTCTTTGGAGGCACACGTTTCACCGAGATTGAAATAAAACATCCAAGTGTTGAAACGTGAAAAAGCCCTCCTCAGAGGTACAACTTTCCAAAGAAGCATTTCATCATAAATGCAAAACAAAGATCAAAAAGCCCACCAGCGGGGCACAATGAAAAAGAAAAAGCCCTCGTTAAAGGCACACTTTAGCTCTCAAAGGAAGATTGTTTCATCTATTCTTTAAAATACTCTTCCTCGAAAAGTTAAAGTGCCCTTCGGAGGCCCGCTTTACCACATAGGAGAGTTCACTTTGTAAATATATATATATATATATATATATATATATATATATATGCAAAAGAAAAAGTGATATTTCCGAAGGGTGGAGCGTGAGAACTCATATGAAACGAGGTGTACTCTATTTTGACCAGAATAATATTCCTCCAAGTATGGAATAATTATTCTCCAGGAAAAAAAAGAGTACAAGTCCCCTCGAAGTTGAAAATATTGCAACGAGCTTATGGTATGGGGGCAACATGGTATAGCTACATTGGTAAAAGTAACGCTCGAACAACATACCATAAGCCCACTGCAATATCATATAAAGAAACTTGTACAAAAACGAAGAGTAAATGCATTCTCAAATACAGACAAAAGTTTGTACAAACAAAAAGAATCATTTTATTCAATACTATCAAAATTTTGTACAGGTACAGGTTTCAAAATAAAAGAAAAGCGAAGGCCGGTACCCGCACAATGTCCGGTCAGTACAAACAAAAAGCCAAAAGTAAAATCAAGAGCATAGAGACCAGTCCCATCACCTCTTCTTCCTACCACCCTTCGAGGTCTCGCTTGGCCGGATAACTAATTTTTTGGGATGAGTGGTAGGAGAGGAAGGGGAAAGCGGTACTATAGGTCCTTCTCCTGCTTGCTCTCCGCTAGAAGAAGCCTCCTTCTTCTTCTTAGAGACTCCATGTTTCCCTCTCTTCTTCGAAGAAGACCCACTCCCCGGAGAGAAAAGTGTAGTTAGTGGCATATCATCGGAACCAGATGGTTCCGGGGTCTTCTCGCCTTCTTCAAGTCCTTCTCCCCCATGCTCCTATGAAGCATTAGGATCGTCCAAGTCTCGAAGAGCTTCTATTTGCTCCTCCTGCGACCCTGGTTGAGAGACAGAAGGAGGAGTGACTTGAAGAGGCGGGGGAGGAATAACTGGAGGAGGGGGAGTCTGAACAATGCTCGGCACTTTCTCTACAGAAGAAAAGAAGTTAAAATCAGTAAAAAGAGGAGATAATGGCGCTTCAAAATTCATGACGTCGTCAAGAAGCTCATTAAACTCATATGAAGCAAATGAGCAGTCTGCTTGAGCAAAATCAGCATTAAGGTTACCTGGCGAAGTAGGCTTTGCTACGTCGACTTCAAAACCCTGTGCTTCACCGCTCTCTTGGCTTTCATCACCGTTGTGGGCGGTTGCACCTTCTGTGGTAGCTTTGGTAAGAGGTGGAGAATGGGAACTAGAGCCTGTGATATCAACGTCAGCCGAAATTGAAGGAGGGACAGGGGCAATCAATGGTGCTTCTCTTTCTAGATGCTCCTCTCTCATCGTCCCAGCACGCTTCTTAGCAAGCTGCTCTTTTCCTCTAACAAGGGCTGCACGAGCTCCATCATCTAGATAATGTTCTTCAAGCTCTGATTCGGCATAGCCAGCACCTTTAGCACCAAGCATGTCAAGTGCGACCTCCCACACTTCAGCCAGAGTAATTTCATATTTGGGGCCGAGAAAGGCGAGGCTACCGCGTCCCAAGACGCTATGCAGATAGAAGTCAAATAATGTCGAGATGATGCTGGCCTTCGTTGCCTCATGAGATTCTTCAGGTGCAATTTTACCGACAACGGCCTCATCACACTCTCTTTCAGCTTTGGAGAGTTGAAGCTTTAGCATTTGGATCTCCGCCTCTTGGGAGCTGGTTATCTTCCGAAGCTCTGCAATATCGGCAATATAGCCCTCATTGATTCTTTTTTGCACGTCGAGCCTGTCTTCGGCATGTCTTTGGCCGGCATGAGCATCTCTCACTTGTTTCTGAAGCACTTCTTCATTTTGAGTGTAGGAAGTGGAAGAAGTGGCGAGCTCTTCTTTTAGTTTCTCAACATCTGCTTCAAGTTTTTCGTTGCAGGCAGTGATGCTCCTCATTTCTGCATCATGTTCATTGAGAATTTTCTGCCATTCAGATTTATCATTCTCCATGGTTAACATAGCTTCAAGGTTCGCACGGTTCACTCTCTGGAGTTCATCAACAAGTTTTTGCCAGCTCGACATTCTTTCAATATCAAGTCTGACGGCATCAAGATTTCGCAACATGGCAGGCTTGTCAATTGGAACTAGGTCAAGATCAAAGCGAACCCCCTTCAAGCACCATTGTGGAAACCGGCTTTGGAGAGTAGCTGGACCTGGCCCAACTTGGTATGAAGGCCTATTGATGATTGTCTGGATATCGGTACGGGAAGGGGCAGGAGATTGAGAAGGAATCGGAGCAGTGGTCTTCTCAGAAATCGCAGGCACTGATTGCTCACTAACATTAGCCCGTTTGCTTGGGTCATCAGCCATGTGGGTCTTACCTCTGTCATCATGGGATTTACGTTTATGGGAATCACCCTCTCTATGGGAAGAATCGTACCACTCATCCCCTCTTCTATAGCGTTCTTCATAAGAACGTCTCTCTTGAACCTTTCGGGCAGCCCTCTCTTCATCGGTTTCTCTATAAGTGGGAAGATAGGCCTATAGTCATACTGACCACGCTTTCCCTATTGCTTGAAATCGTCGTAATATGAACCACCTCGTCTCATTGGAGAACCTGAAAATGAAAAGGAAGTGTAACTTTAGAATCTTCAAAGTACAAAGAGCTAAGTGCATGAAAGAGACGAAAAATGCTAAGTGTGTGTAATGTGCAAACTACGCACGTCAAACTACGAACCACTCTTCGATCGTGGAGGAATCGTGGGGAGAGTTGTTAACGTCAACTCTTGAGTCGACGGAGTTTGTTGCAAAGTAGAAGTCGCTTCAAATACTGAAGAAGAAACCCTAGTAGTAACGGGGTCGTCTTTAAAGAACTCCTGTGAGGTGACTAACACGTCGCTCAACCCTTCGAAAGTGTCATCCCCGCTCTGTTTGACATGGCTTGTTTTCCCGGCTTCTTCATCACCGGACTTCTTCGAATGTTGGGGAGATCCCTGAGGCTCTTCTTCTTCAATGGCCGGGGCAAGTGCAAATTTGCCAGATGACCCTGCAGCATCAATAGAAGTAGAGCACTTCACTAGAGAAGCGTCAGAAGCAGGTTCTTTTGGTATGGTTGCATCGGTAGAAACTGGGGCATCTAATGCTTTAGCCGGGGAGTCTGGGACCTCATTGGGGTGTGTAGAGCGAGAAGTGTGTAAAAGTCCATACTGATGCAAAAGTTCATCCCCCAACAAGAACTTTATACTTCTCTCCTCAGCGGTCACAGCATTCAATCTTTCAAAAACTTGCTTATGGCCTGGATCTCTAGAGGGGGGAGGAAGTGCTTAAAAAGGAAAGAGTGAAATTAGCAATTAGCAACACAGATCTTGAAAAGCTCAGGAATGGAAAATAGAAGCAGGTAATCTTACTTCCTACTCTCCAGATGGTGTAAAACCCTGGGGGGCAGCGAACAAAGAAAAACTGATTTAAGAAGCTATGAATGCTTTCGGAAAGATCAGTAACGAGTTTGTGATTCCTAGCGCTTCTTATGACAACAATTGAGGGATGATCTTTAGTCTTTGTGAAAGAACATAAGTAACAAATTTCTTCGAAACTCGGCAGTAGATCCAGAGTTCTCATGAATAAAATGCACAACCCCATCAGAATGACATAACCGTTGGGGTGCAGTTGGAACGGAGAGATGGTAAACCGAAGTAGAAACTGTTGAAGAAAGTCATTGAAGGGAGGAATAGCACCGCACAAGCACATTTGGCGTTTGACAGCAACGAAGCCGTTAGGGGGTCTATCAGCAAAATCATTTGGCCCGGGCAATATAGCATCCGTTTCAACGATGCCAAATTGGGTGCGCAATAAGTTAAACGTCCATTGGTTCAAGGAAGTTGAGACTCTTTCCGGTGGAGTGGTCAGTGGAGCAGCTATTGGAAGAGCCTCTCCAGTTTATTACGTTACTTCTTCTTGATGTGAGGCCATTCTACATAAGCTACTGGATATTCAAATGTGTAGGTGCATGTTTCCTAAAAAGTGTGAAGTGTTGTGCAGAACTAATGAGAATAACAAGTAAATATAACTGGAATTAAACTAGTTGACATTTGATCGATTACCAAATTTCAGGACTTGTTAATTTAAAGTTTAGGTACAGTATTAGTGCAAACCGGTCAGTTTCAGTTGACTATTTCAATGTTGCTTTAATACTTTGCTTGAATTTGTTGATTTAAGGCACTTCGTTCACACAATCTATTTAAGTTGATTATCCGTTATTAACTAATCTGTCATTAGATATGGGCAGTCAGTGGCAGTATATTCGTCCCAATTTTCTGTAAATGTTGCATTAAACAGATTGTTAGCTTGCAAGTTAAAGTAATCTGTGAAAGAATGCAGCAAAGTTTAACAGTTTAAAGACCAAACAATTCAAGGTTCAAGCAATCCAAAGTTCAGGAAGATCAAGTGCTAACGTGCCAACGACTCAAGAATTTTTCCTACGGGTTAAGTTAAGTCATTGGTTCTCTGGCTAACTCGTCCACGACCTAAGGATTAGGAGGCAAGCTAAGTTAGGTCGCTTCAATTTTGAGTCGTTGATGTTTTAAGTCTGCAGTGCTTTGAGTCGTAAGTCGTGGAAAAAAGGAAAAGCTTCAGTTCAAAGCAATGAAGAATTCTCCAAGTCCTAACTCGACCATGACTCAAGGCTTAAGTCGTAAAGGTTGCTAGGTCGGTTCATAGTTAAATCGGAAAGATCACGGGGCCGCATAAAGTTGCTAGGTAGTACCCGAGGTAATGTCCCACTCTATTTGGCCAACCTACATTCTCATCTAACTCCTAACCCGTTAACCTTCTAACTCCTAACCCGTTAACCCAATAACATCTCAATCAACAACAACCCTAGTTCTATCACACCACTGAATCGCCACAAATCGCCAGTCGTCTTAAGTCAAATCAAACAGCTTTGAATCCATCGATGACCAATGCAACAATACTCGCACGATTAAAGGGGCGAATCGGAGACGAAGGACGGGGCTCATAGATTGACGATGTTCGACGATTGAAAAAGAAGCAGGATCGCTTACATAGTGTGATGCTAGAGAGAATCGGAAACGAATCAGGAACGAATCGCCGTAAGGAGCTTGGAGAAATGCTAATGGCGGATGCGACTTAGGAGATAGGTAATGAGCAGAAAGAAGTAGGAGAAACAACCCAAGTCTTTTATACGTCAGGGCAGTGGAACCCGAATCGGCACACGCGAGTTAAGGAAAGTCGAAGCACACGACCTACGACTTAGGCGTGTACTTCGAGGGGCAAATGTTAACTCCGCTTTCTCTACGACCTCACGACTCAAGGAAGGTACACGACTTAAGGCATTGACGACCTAACAACTCAGAGTACTTCACAACCTACGACTTAAGGTCTGGACGACCTAACGAGTTAAGGTCTAGACGACTTAAGAATTGAAACGGTCTAAGCAGTTCACGACTTAAGAGGTTACGACCTAACAACCCAAGGGAGTAATGGTCCAACAACCCAAAAAGTCTATGACTTAACGACTCAAGGCACGAAAAGTTAAGACAACTACACCTAAGTCGCGATCGACTTACGACCTTTGCTAGGTCGTTCACGACCTAAGACTACAGAGGCAAATTCAATACCGCACCATGATTCGTTGACTCGTTGACGACTCGGGACTTAAGATGTGAATCCAAAAGAGCAAACTTACTCCAGTTAAGCCGCAAGCCAAGAATCAGTTTAGGTCGGTCACGACCTATGACCTATGACCTATGATAAGTCGTACACGACTTAAGCAAACAAATGAGATACCGTGATACTTATGCCACATCTTGTTAACTCGGTCGCGACTTAAGACTACAGAGTTATGGTTCAATGCCGCATCGCTTACAAGAGGACCGGTTGACTCGTTTGCGACTTAGAAATTGTGATATATCAAGAGATCAGCAAGGATGCCTTTCCGAAGTCTCGACCCAGCATTTAAGTCGCAACCGACCCACGACCTAGTTTAAGTCGTCCACGACCCAACTTAGGTCGGTTACGATTTAGGACTTGGCAATAATTCCTGCCCAGAATTCTCTATAAACACGTGACCATCTCCAACTTTCAGGGGACTTTCTGGAAGCGCCAATACTCTGCCAGTTTCTAAACCAACCCTACGCTTGAAGTTTTCAAGACACGAAGAACGCGAGAAGCAACTTTTGTGGAGAGTTCTCATACATTCGACATGGATTTGGAGACTCTCATCTACATTGAAGCTTAAACAACTTGTTCAAAGTGTTTTGTAACTGAAGAGATTTGTACTTGAAGAGCATTGTATCGTTTTGTAACAAGATCAGTAATAAAGATACTTAAAGTGGACGTAGGCTACTCCTTAAGCCGAACCACTATAAAATCACTGTCTCTTACTGTATTTTCTGTTATTTTAGCTGATTTTCTGTTCCTGAACCATCGGATGGTGCTTTCACATTTACACTTCACACACCGGGGTGTTAGCGTTCAGATTTTCACGTTAACATCAGTTAAGGGAGTAAAATCTGAAGGTTTAAAGTGATGAGGTTTCTTCACATCTTTCTGCTTCTTTCCACCGTCATTTTCCCTCTTCTGGCCTCCAGATTCCTTTTTGTTAGAAGCAGCATTGTTATTCTCAACTTCAGTCACAATTACTTTTGCTGGCACGGGAAGGCTTTCTAAGCGCATAAATTCATCGGCCTTTTTGTAGAACTTCTCAAGTGAATTTGGCTCTTTCATCTTTAGCCATTTCCCGAATTCACTTGATTTCTCAATAGCTCGCATCAAGTATGTCAGAATCATCCGAGGCTCTGCATTATCAACTTCGGCCAAGGCTATATTGAAGTGGTTTAAGAAAGATCTGATAGACTCTTCGGGGCTTTGTTCAAGGCTGGATAGTGACATTACCTTTGAAGCATATAACCTGAACTGATCTTTGAATTTCCGAGTTAGGTCGGAGAATTGATCTACGGACCGAACTGGAAGCTTTGTGAATCAAAGTAGGGCCACTCCTTCCAAGTACACAGGAAAGTACCTGCACTTGATCTCGTCTGTTGCCCTGGCGCCTTTCATGTGCCAGTCATACTGTATAAGAACTGGTTAGGATCGCTTGTCCCCTGATAAGCTGGAATAGTAGGGGGAACAAACTTCTTCGGAAATTCAGCCTTTAGAATTCTTCCGGTGAAAGGAGTTTTGCTTGGAGCAAACCCCCAGTCATTTTCATCTTCCTCCCTTTGCATGCTTTCCTTCATGATTTGTCAAATTATTCCCGAGAGGTATTCCTCATCGTTTAGAGGCCCCGCGGGACAGACGTCAGCCACTTTTTCGGAAGTTTGCCTGGACAAACGTCCACGAATAGTTGGTTGCGGCTTTGAACCTCCAGCTTGGGGAAATGCCCCTTCGGTGGCGCCAGCTGCCCTTTGAGGAATACTTTTCCCTTGGGAATCATGAACATCCTCAACAAAGGTATCTTTATTATTTTCTGGTTGATGGTTATTTCCAAGCAAAGCATTCAACCTGTCCAACATCAAAGTGTTCTGGGCTTCCATATGTTGATGCAACCCAGACACTGCAGCATCCAATTCTGCTCTTGTGATTCCAACACTAGGAGACGCTTGACTTGACGAGGGAGAAGTGGCGGTGTTGTCATGAGCATCACCAGATCTAGCAGATCTACGCTCTCTTCCAGGAGCCATAATTTTGGATAGACTTCTGGTTTTGAGAGAGAGTCTTTCAACAAATCTTTGTGAAGCAATGATGAGAGCACCCTGAGTTCGAGCTCTCAATGAAAGCACCAAAAATGTTAACGTTTAAAATGAACGCTAACACCCCGGTGTGAGTTGTGAAACAACGAAAGCACCACCCGTTGGTATGGGAACTAAAAATAAGCAAAAAATAACAGAAAAAAGAAAAGAGACAACCATTTTAATAGTTATTCGGCTTATGTCAAGCCTACGTCCACTTAATCTCTTTTATTGCTGATTTGATTACAACTTTCACAATCATTCTTCAATTACAACACGATTAAGGCGAGTAGCTAGAACTTCGATGTAGAAAAGCTTTTTGAATTCATGTTGAATGATTTAGATCCTTTCCCAAAGTTCGTTGAAGTGTCTTTGGTGTTTGAAGTGTTGAAGAAGTCGAAAAAACAGCAAAATCTTGGCGCAGCAGAGATCGTTCAAACATCCCCGTTCATGTGGAGTAGGCAGGATATTTATAGGGAAATTCTAGAGTTAAGTCGTAGGTCGGGGACGACTTAGGAATTAGGTCATAGGTTGGGGACTACTTAGGAATTAAGTCGTAGGTCGTAAGCGACCTAATGGATACGGGCTACGGCTTACGGTGGTGTATTTGGCTAATTGCTTTGGCTGGTAGGTCGCAGCGACCTATGGGAAATGGAAGGCGATTTATATAGAGCGACTTAGGATAGATGTGGGTGAAGCAGCGACCTAAGGTTGGAGCGACCTATATGCAAATGGCATAAGGAGATGTGGTTCATGTAGGTGCTAGGTTGCTAGGTTACCTCGCTTGAGTCGCTTAGGTCGCTAGGTTACCTCGTTGAGTCGCTTAGGTCGCTAGGTCGCTGTAGTATTCATTCCATTATTGTGTTATGCCGTTGACCTGTTTGAATTGCTAAGTCGTTAGATCGCTGAATGTTGCAGGTCGTTAACTCGTTGCTATGTTAGCTCGTTGTAAATCTTCTTGCTATGTTAACTCGCCAGATGTTGTAGATCGTTAGGTCGCCAAATGTTTAGGTCGTTAGGTCGCTCACTTTTCATTTGCAATTGAGTCGCCATTCAACAAAGGGATTAACATTTGTTTTAAAAAAGGTATACAAGTTATAAATGTGTTTATGGGTTTTAAACCATTTTAAAAGTATTGTTTTGGGAATATGAATTTTACCCAAGTTTATTTTGAGGGCTTTAACTCGTGCAAATGTAATCAAGTTTTTTCGAAACAAAAACTATTTGTTTTCAAATAATAATAGCTTTCATATAAAGAAAGGATTTCCAATTTATGTTGAAAAGATTTCAAATTTGAAATAGAATTGCTTTGAAAGCTATGAATTAAATCTTGATTTAAAGATTGAATGAGTTAATCCAATTTGAAAGGGAAATTGTTTTGAAAGAATATGAATGAATCTTTGTTAAAGATTGGCATACTTTGTTTTCAAATTGAAAAGGAATTTTAAAAGTGTATCCTTTCTATAAAAGATTTGAAATGGAAATTGTGTTTAAATCTGTGAATGAATCTTTGTGAATGATTGGTGAACTTTGTGAAATGAATCTTTTTGTTTAAAAGATTAGAAATGGTAATTGTTTAAACTATTTGAAAGAAAGGTTTTGGACTTTAAGTTATGACTTTACTGAGATCTCATTATCCATATGATTTTTAAATATGCGCTCGTTATTCGGTTTAGCCGGGAGAGGACCTTTGTGTCATATAACCCATTCCGAATAATGATACGACGTATATGGATTGCATTTGAAGACGGTGGTAAAGACCGGATATATTCAAAAACGAAAGGATTGTCGTCGAATGTCTCTGCATCGGCCGATCCCCAGTATAGAGATTTTATCACCCTTTGTGATGGAAAGTCCGGATGTGATAAGGAATCATCCGGATTTGCTAGGGCTTCTTTTGAAGTGCCTTCGGTTCTGTTCGAACCCGGAACAGACTTGTATGGATGTATGTCTGACGTTACACTTTGAGATGTAAAGCTGGTTTCGATCAAATATATTTCTGTTTGGTGGTGGAGATTTATTCTCTTAGCTTAACACCCTTCTCTGAGACATACAAGCTCAGAGGTTATGTAGTTGATGGTTACTAGTGATGCATTCCCAATTTGGTAATGTGGCATACGAAGTGCTGTTGATCATTTTTTGATCGAAGTACGACTTTTGTGAAAAGCGTAGCATTGTGGACGAGACTTCGTCGAGCCTCACAACCCGAAAATGGTCAAAACAGGAATGTTGCAGTAAGGTTTTAGGGGTCGCGCCCCTAGGGTATGTCCATTTTCTTCTGGATAAGTGGTGGTATCATGGTATGGAGCCTAGATATTTAACCTATGCGGTTACTGCAATCTCATTACTGTGTGGTTATTGCTTTGTTGGTATTGAGGCCTCGGATAAAGGTCGGTTAAGACCGAGGATGGCATACTTGTGCGGTAGTTACCTATGTTGTAGCTTGGTTAAAGCGTGAGGTAGCGTCGGCCTTGTGTTGGCAGAGATCCGGTAAGGTTCTCGGGGCATCCCTCCAGAGGCGTTCCTATGTGGCAATAGGAAGTTCCTTAGCCTGACCATTTGTTGGAAATCCAAAGAAACAATACGAGCCCTGTACGGTTTTAGTTGCATAATCTGCCATGGAATGTGGCGGTAACCTGCTATTGAATATGGTAGCTATAGTAGGCATAAGTACGAAATGTCTATGCTGGCTAAGATTAATATTATACTTTCAAAATGTTTTCGACATTATGCACTAATAATAATTTCAAATGGTTTTCGCATATCAAGCATTTTTTACTATCATAAGGAGAAATCTCTTCCAATTGTCCGTTTGCATTGTGTGTGTGGCGGGAAGCCTTATGGTAGTTTCATTTTACCAAAAAGCATTGCGAATTTCGTTTTTATTGTTTTGTTCAAAACCAAATGTTTTTGTTTGCTCATACCAGTCCCATAACTGACCTGGAGTTTATTGTTCCCTTTTTAAACTCTGGGTGCCCACAATTTTCCACACGGGCAGTCTAGAGTTGGGTGTTTCAGATAGTTAGATAGTGGATATCGATTCGGTAGCCTTCAGCTTTCTGTTTGGAATTCTTTGGAGTCTTTGGATTCATGGTCGACCTGGTTTGTTTAACTACATTGTGATGGTGGTTCGAGCTTGATGTTGGAGTTTTTCCTATGGAGTTGTTGGAATCAATCTCTTTTAAAGATCATTTGGATTATCTCTTCTGTTGTTTATCTTTCCGCTGTAACATTTCATTGTATCTCTGATATTGATCATTGATGTATATCATTCTGGATATTGTATTCATTTGAGTTGTATATGATATTCATTTATTTTTTCTTCCGCTGTGTTGTTATACTTGATGTGTTATAAGCTCTGGTGAACCGGAGTCGGCATTCGAATCTCCGGCATTTAAGATACGGGTGATGTATCTGGTGTCGATTTTCGAGCATCGGGTCAGGATCATTACAGAATCAAAGAAAATAGTCTTCGAGAGAGAACTCCAATATCAACAACTCTATCTCCAAAGCACCAATGCCCCAAACCAAATAACTTCAATATCCAAAGATTCCAAAGAAATCCAAATAGAAAGCTGAAGGCTACCAAATCAATATCTACTATCCGACTATCTGAAAAACCCAACTCTAGACTGCTCGTGTGGAAAATAGTGGGCACCCAGATTTTAGAAAGGGAACAATAAACTCCAGGTAAGTCATGCGATTGGTATGAGCAAACAAAAACAGTTATATCTTTAAAAAGCAAAACAAAAGGGTTAAAAAGAAAGCCCTAATGCTTTTTGGAAAATGAAACTACCATAAGGCCTCCTCTGTCACACACACAATGCAAACGCAGAATTGGAAGAGATTTCTCCTTATGATAGTCAAACATGCTTGCTACGCAAAATCCTTTTGATATTATTATTAGTGCATAGTGCAGAAAACCTATTGAAAGTATAATATTAATCTTAGCCAGCATAGGCATTTCGCACTATGCCTACGATAGCTACCATGTTCAATAGCAGGTTACCGCCACATTCCATGACAGGGTAGACAACTAAAACCATACGGGGCTCCTATTGTTTCTTTGGATTTCCAACAAATGGTCAGGCTAAGGAACTTCGTTACCGAAATGGTATGCCTCTAGAAGGACGCCCCCGAGAACCTAACCGGATCTTTGCCAACACAAGGCCGACGCTACCTCACGCTTTAACCAAGCTATAAAATAGGTAACTACCACACAAGTTTGCCATCCCCGGTCGTAACCGACCTTTATCCAAGAGCTCTTAACCAACAAAACAACAACCACACAGTAATGAGATTGTAGTAACCAAATAGGTTAAATATCTGAGCTCCATACCATGATACCACCTCTTATCCAGAAGAAAATGGAAATACCCTAGGAGCGCGACCCCTAAAAATCTTGCCGCAACATTCATGTTTCGACCATTTCCAGGTTGTGAGGCTCAACGAAGTCTCGTCCACAAAGCTACGCTTTTTTCACAAACCCATGCTTCGATCAACAAATGATCAGCAGCACTTCGTATGCCACATTACCAAATTAGGAATGTATCACTATTAACCATTAACTACATAATCTCTGAGCTCATACGTCTCAGAGAAGGGTGTTAAGCTAAGAGAATAAATTCTCCGCCATCAAAGAAATGTATTTGATAGAAACCAACTTTACATCTCAAAGTGTAACGTGAGACATACATTCACACAAGTCTGCTCCGGGTTCGAACAGAACCGAAGGCACTTCCAAAGAAGCCCTTGCAATCTGGGTATTCACAATACCGATCGGACTACCCATCACTTAGGGAATCTCTATGCCGACGCGACTCAGTGCAAAGACAATCAATAGGTTATCCTTTCGTTCTCGAAAATACCCAGTCTTCACCAATGGTCTTCAAATGCTATCCATATACATCGTATCATTACTTGGAATGGGTTATATGATACAAGGTCCTCTCCCAGCTAAACCGAATAATAAGCGCAATATTTAAAAACATATGGATATTGGGATTTCAATTAACTCACAACTTTAAAACCCAAAACCTTTCTTTAAATGTTTTAAACAAATTACCATGTCCAATCTTTTAAACAAAAAGTTTCATTTCACAAAGATTCATTCACAGATTTCAAAACAATTTCCATTTCAAATCATTTATAGAAAAGATACACTTTTAAGATCCCTTTTCAATTTGAAAACAAAGTACACCAATCTTTAACAAAGATTCATTCATATTCTTTCAAAATAATTTCCCTTTCAAATTGGATTAACTCATCAAATCTTTAAGTCAAGATTTAATACATAGCTTTCTAAACCATTCCCAAAGATTCATTCATAACTTGAAAAACCATTTTCATTTCAAACTCGAAATTCTTTCAACATAATCTGGAAATTCTTTCCTTATATGAAAGCTTTTACTATTTGAAAAAAATAGTTTTTATTTCGGAAAAATTCAATTTCATTTACACAAGTTAAAGTCCTTGGGTTAAATTCAAATTCCCAAAACAATACTTTTAAAATGGTTTAAAACCCATATAAACACATTTATAACTTGCATACCTTTTTAAACCATAATTTCAAAACAAAGAATTCAATTTCAAATCTTGAATTCAAATTCAATCAAATTATTTAAATTTTCAAAACTTAATTAAGTTGTCCAAAATAACTTTTATCTTCAAAGCTCCTTTTCAAAAGCTTTCCATATTTAACACAAATCCATTTCCAAAACCATTTGTATTCAAAATTCAACTTTAAAAACCATTTCAAAATATCTGTGACTTAACCAATTTCCTCGTGCAATCCATATTCATGTGTGTATAGTGCGGTCCAGGGGTTTTACACACAATAGTGCAACAACATTATCAATTATTATAATTCAAACACAGAAATATATTTGATAAGCGGTATAAACTATTGCACTTATCTTTCATTCATAGATTACAGATATATATCACAGATAATAAATGTCATTCATCCCAGATAAATAAATTACTTCATAGATGAATAAATTACATTAATCACAGCTCAAATCAAAAACAGAGCATCACATATCAGAGATATCAAACAATTTAATCATCCTATTGAATCCAAACATTCATAAGTAAGATCAGCTTTATTATCTGATTTATTTAAACCAAATTAATTACTTATGAATAAATCACTAATCCTGGTTAATTAACATTAATTTATTACAAACCGTTTTGATTAATTAACCTCTAATAATTTACCTTTAATTATTAATTAACCAACTTCAATTAATAAATCAATCTAACCTTTAATCATTTAATAATTAATCGCTAATTATTAATTACTCTCAAATCAATTACCATAATTAATTTATCACATTAATTAATTACCTTTAATTAATCACAATAAGTGATTATTCTAAATCACTCAATCATCTTTAACAATCAATTAATTACTTTTAATTAAGTAATTATCTTTGAGTAATTAATTATTTTTAATTACTTTTATCAAGTAATCATCTTTAGGAAATTAATTACCTTTTTATCATTAATTAAGAGATTTATTTCTTTATTACTATCATTAAGTAATTATCCTTTAAATTACTCGTATTCATTAATCCACCTTTAATTAAACTTTAATCAATCATTAATTAAGTGGTTATTCTTTTAAATTACTTACATCAAGTAGTTATCTTAAATCAAGTAATAAATTTTTAATTACTTAAGAATTTAATTAAATCAAAAGATAATTCTTTTATCTTAATTAATCACTTCAATTATCATTAAAAAATCTTTATCTTATAAACCTTTCATTAACAAAATAATTTAACTTAGGTCTTTAAAGTTAATTAACCACTAGAACAAATTTTATTAACTTCATGAACTTGGCCAAATAATCGTTGAGATTTATAATATATATCTCAAATCATAAACTGGTTAATGGTATGCTTGTAATTTTTTTACTTCAAACTCTTTAAAATTCCATTAACATATTTAAAAATCCGAGCTACCCCCGTGTTGTCCCCGAGCCAAGCCCGAGCACACTTTGAATTCACCTCGCTCTTCATCTTCTTCGGGCCAAAACGCAAATGTATCGAGTCGAACCTTAAGACAAGGCCTTCTTCCCCAAAACTGCTTTAAATCCCGATACACCAAAAAAGAACATGCACGTGCAGAATCGTTCTGCTTCACTCCGACCATCTTTGTCCTTGCCAACGAATAGCTGCTGGCCTCCTCCGTCGATCCCGATCACATAAGAATCGATTCGAGCGTGAAATCGAAATCGAGTGCCTTGTCTCAAACTGGAAGCTAACCCGACCAGTAAAAATTTCTTTGCGCCGCCACGATAAGCTATTAACGACCACGAAACCCTGACCAGAGAAACACCACCTGCCAACACATCAATCCTCTCGGGTGCGATCATTTCCGATCAAACATAGATGTCGCATGAACTCATGAATTATTGACTGCCACAATTGCTACTAAAACCCTAATTCAACCTCTTTCCATCACATCGTTCATTTATAATTTAGATTCGTATTTTTTCTATGATCACAACACCTCCAACCTTCTTCACCACTAAGCCCGTCATCCAGTTTATGGCCGATCACCTGGAAATGCTAAAGCTTCCAATATTGATCAACTCGAAAATTCCCGTCAATTTCAAGTTTAAAATTTTCAATGTTTTTACCAAAATTCATAGATTTCAAATACGAATCCAATCATATAACTGAAACTAGGAATTGTAACACTTGATTTTTCTGATATAAAATGTTTATCACTGTAATTCGAAAATTTTAGAATGTTTACTCCATGAATACATTCGAAAATATTTGTAGAATTAGTATTATGCTGATATGTTTAACTTTCTCTTAGAAATCATTACCTAAATCTATTTATAATCTGAGATACGAATTTTTCTTGAGTTTTGGCTACCTTGTTACTAAACATAAACTTATCGGTACATAGAGAGGCATGCATATCTATTACATATATATACACACACACATTCATATTCATATAAGAGATTTTCATAGCATCAATCATCAAGCATTCATCACAACATCTCAAAGTACCAATAAAATGATTTGTTTGCTTACCTGAGGGATGATGACAGGGATGAATAATGAACTCAAGTTTTGGAACTGAAACCTGGAATTTGATCTTCCAATTCCATTTTAATCTGAGGCTTGCATGCTTGATTATTGAACAGAGACAGTAATTCTGTTTTAAACTTGATAATTGATCTTTTTGAACTTTGAACATTTTCAGGTTGAATCTTGCATTTAATTTTCCCAGGTTTTGGAAAACTGTTGTTTGATATAAAATATTAATTTGTTGCTTGATTAATATGGGATGATCTGAATCTTGTTTGTGGAGAAGTTGTTGTTTGCTTCAGGTTGTTTGCTTTGCCTGATTCCAGATTTTGATTTCAAGGCTTTGAATTGTTTAAGTTTATTTTCAGGCTTGAAGATTTTTGAAAACATATTTGTTTTGGAGGTCTTGATTTTTAGAATATTCTAGTTCGATCCTCTATTTCTGGTTTTGTTTTGAATCAGATCAGATTTTGAGCAAAATGAGAAGAGAAGAAGTTTGTGGGATGCATAACTTTGATTTTTCAATTTATTCATAAATTCCAAAAATGAAAGAAAACATGAAACTTGTTTATTTCTAGTCTTCATGTTTTACACTTGTTAATGCATATGGTTACTAGTTTTACAAATGTCCATTATAGTTAAAATTGTGTTTAAATCCTCTTTTCAAATCTATTTATAACTTTGTTTTATATCCCTATTTAATTTTATTTATGAAACATGTTTTATTTATTTTACACTTACATATATATGTTATGTGTTCTAAATCTTATACCTATATTTCCAAAAATATGTATGTTTTAAAACTATTACCAATTCCTGTTTTATATACCTATATACATTTTAACATACATTTTTCAGTTACTTATACTTGTACAATTTATAAAGAAAATGAATTGAAAACAATTAATAAATAATCGTACATATATAATTCTTAATTTATAAAGCCTTTTAAATCAAATTTCATTTTCAACATATTTATTAAATTTCAAAATCACATTTTATTTTGTACTTATACAATTTTATAACAATGACTTGAAATCAAATTATTCATTTTTAACAATAAACTATATATATTATTAGTTCCTTGGAATGCAAAGTTAATAAATTCAGTATTTTATTCAGTATTATTTATAAAATATGTATCCATGAATTTTTTTAAAATCAAATTCCAAACTAAAATCCATTTATTAAATAAATATACATCTTATTTAATCATATCAATAATCCAAATAAAAATTTATTTTCTAAGATATTTAAATTTGAATCTCACTTTCAATTCTATATTTATTCTATCTTATATACATATATATTTTCAAATATTCGAATAAATTTCCTATTAATTCATAATTAATTCCAAATTAAATGAAAATTTTGTATTAATTTCCAAATTAATTAGGCTTAAAAATCAGGAATGTTACCGATTCCCCCCTTAGAAAATTTCATCCTCGAAATTTGAAAGTAGGGAGACAATAAAGAATATCGAAAGATAGAAAGATGAATTACCAGATTAAGCTGAATATCTATTCTACATTTGGCTTACCAAATTAGAATATCAACAATAGATACAAAAACGAATCTATTTAACACTTCACAAGATACTCGGGTCATCCAGATCTATGAAATATGTAGGGGCATTGGTAAACTCGAATGGATAGCTAACCATTCGTAGAACATATCTGGACCCCAAAGAATAGACAGATATATGGATACAATTCCAAAAAATTTAGTTTAGAAACCAGAGTATACCTATCAACCATTGCAACCAATTTATCCAAACAAATAATTCTGACCCATCTGGAGTTTATGTCCCACGCAAATATATTTAAGCTTCTTCCTGGAGCTGCCAGGAAGCCATCAAAGAATTGAAATCTGATGAAGAACAAAAGATATTGATAGAGAACGGATTGTTTCTTGGTTGTTGCAGGTTATTAACCATTCATAGTGGTACTCACTTGTCCCCTATCTCATCCCCTTCTTGCACTCGCACTCACTATCAGTGGACAGTAAGAGAATTTACCGAGGCATACGGACGGATATCTTAGAGATACTCATTCTAGGGTATACTTCACCCTATCTCTAATGAGTCACTTAATGTGTTATACTCCATAGCTAAAGTTCAACCTTTAGCTCTGATACCACTATAACGATCCTGAATCGACCTTCGAAAATCGGCACTCGTACTTCACTTGTACCCGGATGCCGCAGATCCAAACGCCGAATCTGGCTCCCCGGAGCTTATAACACATCTAGTATAACAACACAACGGATGAAAAAAAGAATGAATATCATATACAACTAAAATGAATTCAATATCCAGAATGATATACAACAATTATATCAATAATGCTCAACAAATATAAGAGATAAGATACAACAGTGGAAACAATAACTCCAATTAGAGAAAATAGTCTTCAAAAGAGAACTCCAATATCAGTAACTCTACCTCCAAAGCACCAATGCTCCAAACCAAATAACTTCAATATCCAAAGATTCCAAAGAATTCCAAAAAGAAAGCTGAAGGTTACCGAATCGATATCTACTATCCGACTATCTGAAAAACCCAACTATAACCCGCCTGTGTGGAAAATTGTCGGCACCCAAAGTTTAGGAAGGGAACAATAAACTCCATATCAGTTATGGGACTGGTATAAGCAAACAAAAATAGTTATATCTTTAAAAGCAAAACAAAAGGGTTTGAAAGAAATCCGCAATGCTTTTTGGAAAATGAAACTACCACAAGGCCTCCTCCGTCACACACACAATGCAAACACAGAATTGAAGGAGATTTCTCCTTATGATAGTCAAACATGCTTACTATGCAAAATCCTTTTGATTTTATTATTAGTGCATAGTGCAGAAAACCTTTTGAAAGTATAATATTAATCTTAGCCAGCATAGGCATTTCGCACTATGCCTACTATAGCTACCATGTTCAATAGCAGGTTACCACCACATTCCATGGCTGGTTATACAACTAAAACCGTACGGGGCTCATATTGTTTCTTTGAATTTCCAACAAATGGTCTGGCTAAGGAAATTCCGTATTGAAATGGGTATGCCTCTGGAAGGACGCCCCCGAGAACCTAACAGGATCTTTGCTAACACAAGGCCGACGCTACCTCACGCTTTAACCAAGCTATAACATAGGTAACTACCACACATGTATGCTATCCCCGGTCGTAACCGACCTTTATCCGAGAGCTCTCAACCAACAAAACAACAACCACATAGTAATGACATTGCAGTAACCACATAGGTTAAATATCGGGGCTCCATACCATGATACCACCTCTTATCCAGAGGAAAATGGACATACCCGAGGGGCGCGACCCCTAAAAACCTTGCCGCAACATTTCTGTTTCGGCCATTTCCGGGTTGTGAGGCTCGACAAAGTCTCTTCCACAAAGCTATGCTTTTTTCACAAAGCCATGCTTCAATCAATAAATGACCAGCAGCACTTCGTATGCCGTAATACCAAATTGGGAATGTATCACTAGTAACCATCAACTACATAACCTCTGAGCTCATACGTCTCAGAGAAGGGTGTTAAGCTAAGAGAATAAATTCTCCACCACCAACAGAAATGTATTTGATAGAAACCAGCTGTACATCTCAAAGTGTAATGTCAGACATACATCCATACAAGTCTGTTCCAGGTTCGAACGGAATCAAAGGCACTTCCAAAAGAAGCCCTAGCAATTCGAGTATTCACAATCCCGATCGGACTTCCCATCACTTAGGGAATCTCTATACCGGTGCGACTCAGTGTAGAGACAATCGATGGGTTATCCTTTCGTTCTCGAAAATACCTGGTCTTCACTACCGGTCTTCAAATGCTATCTATATACGTCGTATCATTATTCGAAATGGGTTATATGATACAAGGTCCTCTCTCCGCTAAACCGAATAATGAGAGAAATATTTAAAAACATGTGGATATTGGGATTACAGTTAAGTCACAACTTTAAAACCCAAAACCTTTCTTTAAATGGTTTAAACAAATTACCATTTCCAATCTTATAAATAAAAAGATTCATTTCACAAAGATTCATTCACAGATTTCAAAACAATTTCCATTTCAAATCTTTTATAGAAAAGATACACTTTTAAGATCCCTTTTCAATTTGAAAACAAAGTATACCAATCTTTAACAAAGATTCATTCATATTCTTTCAAAACAATTTCCCTTTCAAATTGGATTAACTCATCATATCTTTAAGTCAAGATTTAATTCATAACTTTCAAAATCATTCCCAAAGATTCATTCATAACTTGGAAAACCGTTTTCATTTCAAACTTGAAATTCTTTCAACACAAATCTGGAAATTCTATCGTTATATGAAAGCTTTTACTATTTGAAAACAAATAGTTTTTATTTCAAAAAAATCTGATTTCATTTATACAAGTTAAAGCCCTTGGGTTAAATTCAAATTCACAAAGCAATACTTTTCAAATGGTTTAAAACCCATATAAACACATTTATAACTTGTATACCTTTTTAAACCATGATTTCAAAACAAAGAATTCGATTTCAAATCTTGAATTCAAATTCAATCAAATTATTTAAATTTTCAAAACTTAATTAAGTTATCCAAAATAACTTTTATCTTCAAAGCTCCTTTTCAAAAGCTTTCCATATTTAACCCAAATCCATTTCCAAAACCATTTGAATTCAAAATTCAACTTTAAAAACCATTTCAAAATATCTGTGACTTAACCAATTTCCTCGTGCAATCCATATTCGTGTGTGTATGTGTGGTCCAGGGGTTTTACACACAATAGTGCAACAACATCATCAATCATTACAATTCAAACACAGAAATATATTTGATAAGCGGTATAAACTATAACGCTTATCTTTCATTCATAGATTACAGATATATATCACAGATAATAAATTTCATTCATCCCAAATAAATAAATTACACCACAGATAATAAATTTCATTCATCCCAAATAAATAAATTACATCACAGATAACAAATTTCATTCATCCCAAATAAATAAATTACATCACAGACGAATAAATTACATTAATCATAGCTCAAATCAAAACATGACATTACATATTGACGCAGCGGATATAACGGAAACGGATGTGACGATGACAAGTATGAATCAGTGGATTGAAAAATGCCCAAATCCGTTGATCTCAATAGATACCGGGTTCTAGCTATCCTTAACACGTTGGTCGCGCACGATACCGTGTTGAAAGATCTACGATTCATCGAACGTTGATCTACGCACGAGATACCGTGAATCGGCTTCAAATTCGTTGATTCGAGCGCACTCGAATACCTAAAGATGGAGAAAGGAGATAACACTCAACTTCCAATTTTAAAAGAGGCACAAAGAACTCAAAATTTTATTCAAAAATCAACCACCCTTTACAAATGACCCATCACCCCTATTTATAGAATTTACAACGCACACATACATGGCTTACATCACAAAACACAACACACAACTCAGCCGACCTAACAGGTGGCCGACCTACGACCTAACAAACATTCACGACCTACGACCAAATATATACAACACATGAAAATACAAATGAGTTACAACACATAAAACATTCATGCGACCTAAGTAGATAACATATCTTCAGGTCCTTGCGACATAACACTGGAGGTACTTTAAAAGATCAGCGACTAAAGAGATATAAGGTAAGCGACTTAGCCTTAGGCGACATAAGGAGTGGAGCGACCTAAAATCCCTGCTACCTAAGAGAACTCTTCATAACGACTTAGGAGTAAGCGACCTAAGAATGATACGGCTTCATTCCTTGAATCGTTATCTTATTAGGTCGGCCACTTCAGGCTTGCGCGACTTAATTGTTGGAGCGACCTAAGGCCTCGCGACCTACGTCGGAGCGACCTAAGGCACGCGGCCTTTCACATTGCACTGTATCATTTAGCATGTTAGGTCGTAATTCGTTATGCACTTTGCGACTTAAGGCAATCGAACCCACATCCTGTGCTGCATCACTAGGTCGTTCGCGACATTCGTTAGGTCGCTGGTAACCATAAGATTGCAAAACCTGATGCGATGCATCATCCTCCCCCGGTTAACATGAATTCGACCTCGAATTTGCACCTTCCTTTTCTTCAACATGCTTGTCCCCATAATACGGAATCAAATGTTTAACGTTGAAAACGTCTGCAGTGTGAATATGATCCAGCAACCTTAACTGATACGCATTATCATTGATCTTCTTCAAAATTTCTGCTGGACCAAATTTTCGAGCTTTCAACTTGTTGTGAGTTCCAACTGGAAAACGATCTTTCGTTAATACCGCGTAAACAAAATCACCTTTTTTGAAGTCCACACTCCTTCGCTTCTTATCTGCCAGTTGTTTATACTTCTCATTTGATGCAAGCAATCGTTCATGAACAGTTCTGTGACACTCCTGCAACTCATTCATGAAATCACAAGCTTGCTTAACAACTCCCTTCTGATATGGCACTGTCGTCAAATCCAACGGTCCCTTCGGAATTGCTGAATATACAACTTGAAATGGACTGAATCCAGTACTTTGATTAACAGCGTGATTATGTGCAAATTCCGCCTGACATAACTTCATATCCTAGCTCTTCAAGTTATCTTTTACAAGACATCTCAACAAGTTCCCCAACGATTTATTCACCACTTCCGTTTGCCCATCTGTTTGTGGATGGTAGGCGCTACTAAAATTCAGCTTCGTCCCAACCATCTTCCATAGAATCAACCAAAAATGGCTTAGAAATCGAGTATCCCTGTCAGAAACAATGGATTCAAGTAGCCCATGTGGTCGATACACTTCCTTAAAGAACAATTGAGCAACACAGACTGCATCAGCTGTCTTCTTACAAGCTATGAAATGTGCCATTTTCGAAAACCTGTCCACCACCACATATATAGAATCATTCCCTCACTGAGTTCTTGGAAAACCCAACACAAAGTCCATGCTAATATCAACCTACGGTCTAGTAGGCGTGGGCAATGGCATATACAATCCTGCATTTGTTGCTGTCCCTTTGGAAACTTGACATATGTGACATCTCTCCACAAATCTTTCAACTTCTTTCCTCATGGAAGGCCAAAAATATGATTGAGAAATCAACTGCAAAGTACGATCTCTTCCCACGTGACCTTCTTCATGCAATTCTTTCAAAATCTTCATTCGCAAACTGCAATCTCGTATACATAATTGATTTCCCTTGAAAAGAAAACCATCTACTATCACATACTCATCCGTCTTTCCTTTATTGACTTCGTCTACCATCTTCGCAAAGTAAGGATCTTCAGCAAACAATTCTGGAAGTACTTCAAACCCGGTCACTTCAACCTTCATTGTAGTCAACAAATGATTCCTTCTAATCAATGCGTCTGCTACACGGTTTGTAACTCCCGATTTGTGTTTCACAACAGATGTAAACTGTTGTAAGTATGCAGTCCACGAGGCATGCCTAGCTGCAATCTTGTCCTGCCCTTGCAAATGCTTCAACGCTTCATGATCAGTATATAAAACAAATTCTTTATGGAACAGATAGTGTCTCCAATGCTTCATAGCTTTCACAACAGTGTAAAATTCTACATCATAAGTATTATATCTCATCTTGGCTCCCGAAAGCTTCTCACTAAAATAAGCAATAGGACGGCCCCTCTGTCTTAACACTCCTCCAATTCCATCCTTAGATGCATCAGTATGTAGCTCAAACAACAACTGAAAGTTTGGTAATACTAGAATGGGCGCTGACGTCAAAAGTTCCTTGATCCTCTCAAAAGCAAATCCTGCTTCCTCTGACCATGAAAATTGTTTCCCCTTTATACAATCAGTAACTGGTGCCATCAAGCTACTGAAATGTGGAATAAATCTTCGATAGAATGATGCTAAACCATGAAAACTTCTAACTTCTGTTATCGTCCCGAGTTGTGCCCAATTTCTAATTGCTTCAACTTTATTCTGATCCACCTGTATACCTCCTTCTGATACAACATATCCCAAAAATAAACACTTGGCGTCATGAACACGCACTTCTTCGTTGCAGCATAAAATTGTTCCTGTCGTAGTATCATCAACACTTCTCTCAGATGATGCAAGTGTTCTTCTGAGCTTCCACTGTATATCATTATATCATCAAAATACACCAGCACAAACTTCCCAATAAATGGTCTAAAAATCTGATTCATCACCCGCATAAACGTACTAGATGCATTCGAAAGACCAAACGGCATAACCGGCCATTCATACAACCCCTCCCGTGTCTTGAACGCTGTTTTCCATTCATCCCCTAGTCGAATTCGAATTTGATGGTACCCACTCTTCAGATCAATCTTTGAAAATATAGCAGCTCCATTCAACTGGTCTAACAAATCATCCAGTCTAGGCATTGGAAATCTGTACCTCACAGTAATCTTGTTCAGTGCCCGATTATCGGTACACATCCTCCACGTTCCATCCTTCTTCGGTACTAACAAGGCTGATACTGCACAAGGACTTAAACTTTCCTGTACGCGCCCTTGTTCAAGCAACTCTTCGACCTGCCTTCTCAACTCTTCGTGTTCCTTCGGACTCATCCTATAATGTGGTCCATGCGGTAACACGGCTCCCGGAACAAGATCTATTTGGTGTTGTATGTCCCTCAATGGTGGTAACTCTTTGGGCGACTCTTCAGGAAATATATCTTCAAACTCCTTCAACACCGCTTAACTTCTTCAAGAACTTCAACTGCTTCACCACTTTCTTGTGTGATCAACAAAAACACTTCAGGCTCCTCCTCCACTTCTTTAACAAACTCCTTCAAAGATAGAAAAGTCTTCAGTTCTTCAATCCCCTCCAACTTGCCTTCACTTTGGTGTCGCTTTTTAGTAACTAAAGTGATTCGGAAACCCTCGAACATGAAACTATAGCTATTGGTACGGCCATCATGTTGCACAGCGCTATCATAGTGCCACATTCTCCCCAGCAACAGGTGACGTACATCCATATCCACAACATCACACCAAATTTCATCTTTATATTTCTTCCCAATCGAAAAAGTTACACTAGCTCTTCTACTAACCTTCACTTCCCCACCTTTCCTCAACCAAGCTAACTTGTAACGTTTCGGATGCTTCTCTGTTTTCAACTCCAACTTCTTCATAGCCTCTGTAGAAATGATGTTATCACAGCTTCCTACATCGATGACAAATTTGCAAACCTTCCCCAGAATAGTGCATGTCGACTGAAAAATGTTGCTCCTCAACCAGCTAGAATCATCCTCTTGCTTTGGTGTTAAACAAGATCTCCTCACCATTAAATTACAACCCTCATCTCCCGACAACTTTTCTTCCTCCTCAACTTGTGGTGAATTGGAATATTCTACTTCTGCATCCTCAACCTCAGCAACCATCGCTCGCTTCTTAGGCTTCGGACATTCATTACTCTTATGACCAAACTCCTGACAGTTATAGCACTTGAAATTTTTGTTGACTTTGGTATTAACAGTTTCATTGACGACCGGTTTATTAACAGCCTTGGAAACATTCGTGTTGCTGCTAGCCCCTTTCATTTGATTATTGGAAGTTGTAAACGCACAACCACCTCTTCTACATTGCTTCTCCTAAGCTAGAGCCTTTTGGTGTGCTTCAGCCACGGACCTTGGATCAAACATATTCACCATATCCTGGATCTGCATTCTCAACCCTCTAAAAATTCTAGCGGTCAACTGTTCCTCTGTCTCCATGATATCACTCCTGGCAATCTGTTGATAAAATTCATCCGCATAATCATTCACCGACTTCGTTTCCTGTCTCAAGTTCTGTAATCGTTGATACATAAGAGATTGGTAATTGTAAGGCAAGAAAGTAGCCTTCATTAACTTCTTCATCTTCTTCCATAAGACAATCTTTGACTTTCCCATTCTCTCCCGTGTAAATTTTGTTTGCTGCCACCATGCCATAGCTCTCCCTCTCAAACGAGTAGCAACCAACTTAACTAAGCGATGCTCGGGAACTTCTTTGAAGTCAAAAATCTCTTCAACATTAGATTACCAATCAAGGAATTATTCTGCTTGCATACTACCCTTGAATTCTGGAATTTCATTTTTCATCCCCAACTCCCATCGACGATCATCTTCTACATCCCGATATTGACGTCGTACATGGTCTCGATCTCGAAAGTGAATACTTCCTCTGTCACTATCTTCGTCATAATCACGTATACTCCGATATCGTTCTCGACCATCAACATCCCTACGATCACGCATGTCTCTTCTACTATATCTTTCATCATCACGATATGGCTCATACACAAACTCAGTTGAGTTCTTCTTTCTTCATCTCGATACTCATGGTGATCTCTCCTCATCGAAACTGATGATTCTCTTCTATCTCTACAAGATTGTGGCGACACCCTCCTCGCTTCCATAACCGATGGCGAAACCCTGTTTCCTCCATGGTTCGAGACTGGCGACCTTCTCCTTTGACCTTGATTCATGTCGATCATCAATTTCTCTAATATACCATTTCCTTCATCCAACTTCTCATTGAATTTATTACTGATTCGTTGTTCCATCTGTTCAGCATCTTCTCTTTTATACAAATCTTCGACATTCTGATGACGATTAGCTCTTCTCGGCGGCATGATTTCTCTAACAAGCTTCAACTAGCACAACTTTCAAAGAAGCAAAGTCTACCCACAAACTCGAACAAGCTCGGATCCAACACTGATAGGCTTGGCTCCAACTAACTCAAACTCGGCCTTGATCTACAAAGTGATGCACGGCTTCAACTAGCTCTCGGATCTAACTCCGAACTGAACTTCAACACTTCTCTTTGCTCCACAGGCTCGGCTTAGCTATGATTGGCTAAGTCTAGCTCCGATACCAAAATGATGCAGCAGATATAACGAAAACAGATGTGACGATAAAAAGTATGAATCGGTGGATTGAAAATACCCAAATGCCCAAATCCGTTGATATCAAGAGATACCGGATTCTGGCTATCCTTAACATGTTGATCGCGCATGATACCGTGTTGAAAGATCTACGATTCTTCGAACGTTGATCTTGCGCGTGAGATACCGTGAATCGGCTTGAAATCCATTGATTCGAGTGCACTCGATTATCCGAAGATGGTGAAAGGAGATAACACTCAACTTCCAATTTCAAAAGAGGCACAAAGCACTCAAAATTTTATTCAAAAATCAACCACCCTTTATAAATGACCCATCACCCCTATTTACAGAATTTACAACACATACATACACGGCTTAGGTCACAAAACACGGCACACAACTCAGCCGACCTAATAGGTGGCCGACCTACGGACTAGCAAACATTCACGACCTACGACCTAATATATACAACACATGAAAATACAAACGAGTTACAACACATATAACACTCATGCGACCTAAGTAGATAGCATATCTTCAGGTCCTTGCGACATAACACCGGAGCGACTTCAAAAGATCAGAGACTTAAGAGATATAAGGTGAGCGACTTAACTTTAGGCGACATAAGGAGTGGAGCGACCTAAAATCCCTACGACCTAAGAGAACTCTTCATAACGACCTAGGAGTAAGCGACCTAAGAATGATACGGCTTTATTCCTTGAATCGTCATCTTATTAGGTCGGCCACTTCAGGCTTGCGCGACTTAATTGTTGGAGCGACCTAAGGCCTTGCAACCTACGTCGGAGCGACCTAAGTCACGCGGCCTTTCACATTGCACTGTATCATTTAGCACGTTAGGTCGTAAGTCGTTATGCACTTCGCGACTTAAGGCAATCGAACCCACATCCTGTGCTGCATCACTAAGTCGTTCGCGACATTCGTTTGGTCGCTGGCAACCATAAGATTTCAAAACCCGATGCGCTGCATCACATATCAGGGATATCAAACAATTTAATCATCCAATAGAATCCAAACATTCATAAGTAAGATCAGCTTTATTATCTGATTTATTTAAATCAAATTAATTACTTATGAATAAATCACTAATCCTTGTTAATTAACATTAATTTATTACAAACCGTTTTGACGCAGCGGATTATTGACAAAACGATATGGATTGATGAAAGTAGCAATCGGTGGATTGAAGATACTGAAATGCCCAAATTCGTTGATCACAAAGATACCGAATTCTAGCTATCTTCGACACGTTGATCGCGCACGATACCATGAGAGAAGATCTTCAATTCTTCAAGCGTTGATCAAGCGCACTTGATTCCGCGAATCGGCTTCAACAATCATTGATTCGAGCGCACTCGAATAACCGAAAGTGGAGATAGGAGATTACACTCAACTACCAATTTAAATTGAAAGCACAAAGCTAACAAAAGAGAATTTTATTCAAAAATCAACTTCCTAAAAGTTACAACTCACTCCCTATTTATAGAAGTTTCACACCGACCCCAGACCTTAAGTCGTGTACGACATACGACCCAATTTAAGTCGGCAACGACTTAACACCAAGCACGACTCAACTCTTAAAGGCGCGACCTAGTCAGCAGCGGCTCATCAAACACACGGCTTAACCGACTCAACTTCATGCCGACTTACGGCCTAGGCAACGACTTAAAAAATACAAACACCTTTACATACTTAGGTCGTATACGACCTAATGACTTCCGACTTAAAGAAAACAAATTACAACACAGGATTACGACTTAACAACACATGTTAACGGCTTAAACATATAACGACTCAAAAAAAATGAACGACTCCCAACAGCAACGACTTAACATATACGACTCAAAGACTTGCGACTTAACAACCAACACCTGCTCATATGACCGACTTAAGCGCATGCCGACTCAAGCTCCCAATCTTCCTGCGCATATCTCCTTAACGACTTAGTTAGGTCGTGACTGCTTCCTCTTCTGTTAAGTTGTAGCCGACTTAAGCTCTTAAGTCGTAGCCGACTTGAGTCTTTAGGTCGCAGATAACTCAACGCGGCTTCCTCAACTCGTAGCTCCTCTTCCTTAGGTCGGGGCCGACCTAGCTTAACCCATGCACGGTCTAAGCCTTGTGCTTCCACAGATCGTGCTGCATCATCCTTCCCCGGTTGACAGAAATTCGACCTCGAATTTTCACCATCTTCTTCTATCACAAGTTCATCTCTATGATATGGAACTAAATGTTTAACATTGAACACATCCGAAGTATACACATCTTCTGGCAGCTTCAACTTATAAGCATTTTCATTAATTCGTTTTACAACTTCTATAGGACCAATTTTTATGGCTTTCAACTTGTTATAAGCGCCCACTGGTAAACAATCCTTTGTTAACACAGCATACACCAAATCACCTTCGTTAAATTCAACATTTCGTCGCTTCAAGTCCGCAGTCTGCTTATACTTCTCATTCGCTTTCTCCAATCGTTTCTGAACGATTTGATGACATTCAGTCAATCCACTAACAAAATCTACAGCTCGTTTAACCGTCCCCTTTGGTTGTGGTACTACTGCCAAATCCAACGGTCCCCTGGTAAATTTGAGTTTACAATCTGAAATGGACTGAATCCTGTGCGACGATTCACTGCATGATTATGTGCAAACTCTGCCTGGCACAACTTCATGTCCCAACTCTTCAGATTGTCCTTCACAAGACATTGCAACAAATTTCCTAACGATCTATTAACAACTTCGGTCTGTCCATCTGTTTGCGGATGATAAGCGCTGCTAAAGTTCAACTTTGTTCCCACCATCTTCCACAAACTAAGCCAAAAATGACTCAAAAATCTGGTATCCCTGTCTGAAACAATAGACTACGGCAACCCATGTAAACGATAGATTTCTTTAAAGAATAACTGAGCAACACGAACAGCATCTGCCGTCTTCTTACAAGCAATAAAATGCGCCATTTTCGAAAACCTGTCCACCACAACAAATATAGAATCATTCCCCCTTTGAGTTCTCGGCAAACCCAAAACGAAATCCATGCTGATATCAACCCATGGTTTAGTCGGCACAGGTAACGGCCTATACAATCCCGCATTTGTCGCTGTTCCCTTCGAAACCTGACATATATGACATCTCTCCACAAACCTTTCAACCTCTTTCCTCATCGACGGCCAAAAGTAAGATCGAGAAATCAAATGTAATGTACGATCACGGCGCACATGTCCTTCCTCGTGCAACTCTTTGATAATCCTCATTCTCAAACTGCTCTCTGGAATACATAATCGATTTCCTTTAAACAAGAATCCATCAACCAACATAAATTCATCTGTATCTCCATCCTTAACTTTCTCAACGAACTTTGCAAAGTAAGGATCTTCGTCAATCAACTCTGGCAATAATTCAAACCCTATCACCTCAACTTTCATTGTAGTCAACAAATGACTCCTCCTACTCAAAGCATCAGCTACATGGTTCGTCACCCCTGACTTGTGCTTAACGACAAAAGTAAACTGCTGCAGATATGCAATCCATGATGCATGTCTCGCAGAAATCTTATCCTATCCTTGCAAATGCTTCAACGCCTCATGATCAGTGTAAAGAACAAACTCTTTCTGAAATAGATAATGCCTCCAATGTTTAACAGCTTGCACAACAGCATAAAACTCAACATCATATGTACTGTATCTCATCTTTGCCCCTGATAGCTTCTCACTGAAATAAGCAACGGGTTTTCCACTCTGAATCAAGACTCCCCCAATTCCAATCTTTGATGCATCAGTATGTAGCTCAAACAATAATTGAAAATCTGGCAAAACAAGAATTGGTGCTGTCGTCAACAGTTCCTTGATCTTCTCAAAAGCAATCCCAGCTTCCTCTGTCGAAGAAAATTGTTTCCCCTTCATGCAATCAGTAACTGGTGCCATCACGCTACTGAAGTGTGGAATGAATCTTCGGTAGAATGATGCCAATCCATGAAAACTTCTAACTTCGGTGATAGTTCTCGGCTGTGGCCAATTTCTAATAGCTTCAACTTTACTCTGGTCCACCTGGATTCCCTTCTCAGATACAACATATCCCAAAAAGAATACACTTCGAGTCATGAACACACATTTCTTCATAGCTGCATAAAATTGTTCCTCACGAAGAATAATTAACACCTTTCTCAAACGCTCTACATGCTCCTCTGTGCTCGCACTATAAATCAGAATATCATCAAAGTAAACTACAACAAACTTCCCAATTTACGGTCTGAAAATTTGATTCATCACCCTCATAAATGTACTTGGTGCATTTGATAGACCAAACGGCATAACCAACCATTCATATAAACCTTCCCTCGTCTTGAATGCGGTCTTCCATTCGTCTCCCGGTCTAATTCGAATCTGATGATAACCACTCTTCAAATCAATCTTCGAAAAGATAGTAGCCCCACACAACTGATCTAGCAAGTCATCCAACCTTGGCATAGGAAATCTGTAGCGAATAGTAATCTTGTTCAAAGCTCTACTATCGGTACACATTCTCCATGTTCCATCCTTCTTCGGCACCAACAAGGCTGGTACTGCACAAGGACTCAAGCTTTCCTGAACACGTCCCTGTTCTAACAACTCTTCCACTTGCCTTCGTAACTCCTCATGTTCCTTCGAACTCATTCGATAATGTGGTCGATGTGGTAAAACTGCTCCCGGAACAAGATCAATTTGATGTTGAATGTCCCTCAGTGGCGGTAACTCCTTAGGCAACTCTTCTGGAAATACATCTTCAAATTCTTTCAAAATTGGCTTTGCTTCTTCTGGAATTTCAACCTCTTCACTACACTCTCGCCCAATCAACAAAAAGACTTCAGGCTCCTCTTCAACCTCCTTGACAAACTCCTTCAAAGATAGCAAAGTTTTCAGTTCTTCAATCTCCTCCAACTTGCTCTCCTTCTGTTGTTGCTTCTTGGGAACCAAAGTGATTTTAGTACCCTCGAACATGAAACTATAGCTATTAGCACGACCATCATGTTGCACTGCTCTATCAAACTGCCATGGTCTGCCCAACAACAGATGACACACATCCATGTCTACAACGTCACACCAGATTTCATCTTTATACTTCTTTCCAATAGAAAAATTCACACAAGCTCTTCGACAAACTTTCGCTTCACCACCTTTCCTCAACCGTGCTAACTTGTACGGTTTAGGATGCTTCTCAGTTTTCAAGTTCAACTTCCTTACTGCTTCTTTAGAGATAATATTGTCGCAGCTTCCAGCATCAATAACGAACTTGCAAACCTTTCCCAGAATAGTACACGTAGACTGAAAAATATTGCTCCTCAACCAACTAGAATCTTCCTCTTGCTTTGGTGTAAGACAAGATCTCCTCATCATCAAATTACAACCTTCATCTCCGGACAATAAGTCTTCCTCCTCAACATAAGGTGCATTTGAACATTCAGCTTCTACTTCCTCATCTTCAGCTTTCGCAACCATCACTCACTTCTTAGGCTTTGGACACTCATTGCTTTTATGACCCCACTCTTGGAAATTGTAACATTTGAAACCACTGCTAACCTTTGCCTTCTCACCCTCCTTCACTACTGGCTTACTGACAGGTTTAGGAACATTAGAACTCCCACTAGCACCCTTCACTTGATTATTGGAATTAGTAAACACACCACCTCCACGCCTTCCTTGCTTCTCCCAAGCCAACGCTTTCTGATGTGCTTCTGCAACAGACCTTGGATCAAACATATTAACCATATCCTGGATCTGCATTCGCAACCCTCCAACAAATCTAGCAGTTAGTTGTTCTTCCGTCTCCATAATATCATTTCTGGCAACGAGTTGGTAAAATTCATCTGCATAATCATTTACTGACTTCGTCCCTTGCCTCAGATTCTGCAACCTCTGGTACATGAGTGATTGATAGTTGTAAGGTAAAAATGTAGCTCTCATCAACTTCTTCATCTTCTCCCATGATTCAATCTTTGACTTTCCCATTCTCTTCCTTGTAAGTTTAGTTTGCTGCCACCACGCCAAAGTTCTTCCCCTCAACCTAGTAGCAACTAACTTCACTCTTCTATACTCAGGAACCTCCTTGAAATCAAAGATCTCTTCAACATTAGATAACCAATCAAGAAATTCTTCAGCTACCATTCCACCTTTAAATTCAGGAATTTCCATCTTCATACCCGATTCCCATTGACGATCATCATCTACATCTCGATATGAATTTCGAACTGGGTCTTGATCTCGATAATGAATGCTAGCTCTATCACCCTCTTCATCAAAATCAAATGTACGTCTATATCGATCTCGACCATCAACGTCCCTTCGATCACGCATGTCCCTTCTACTATGTCTCTCTTCATCTCTATATGGCTCTTCTTCAAACTCACGTGGAGTTCTTCTCTCTTCATGTCCATAGTCATGGTGATCTCTCCTCGATGAAATTGATGTTTCTCTTCTCTCTCTAAAAGATTGTGGTGATACCCTCCTCGCTTCCGTAACCGATGGCGAAACTCGGTTTCCTCCATGGTTCGAGATTGGTGATCTCCTCCTTTGAGTTTGATTCAAATCATTCATCAACTTCTCTAACTTTCCAATGCCTTCATCAAATTTCTCATTAATACGTTGTTCCATAAGCTCGGCTTCTTCTCTTCTATACAATGCTTCAACATTTTGATGACGATTAGCTCTCCTTGGTGGCATGATTAAATTTCACAACACTTCAACAAATACTTCCAAATTCTTCAACAAAGCTTCAACACAACAACAAGTCACGGCCTAACACTTAGCTCGGCCTCAACTTAGCTCGGCTCAAGTATGTAACAACCCACAAACACTTCTCCAACTCTAGATCCAAAATGAAATGGATTTAAAACTTCAAACTTGTTGCAATCTCGCGATGAACACGATGAACACCAAACTTCAAACTTCAACTTCAAAAATTGGCTCCAAGTCTCGGCTTAGCTATGATTGGCTAAGTCTAGCTCTGATACCAAAACTGACGTAGCGGATTATTGACAAAACGATATGGATTGATGAAAGTAGCAATCGGTGGATTGAAGATACTGAAATGCCCAAATTCGTTGATCACAAAGATACCAAATTCTAGCTATCTTCGACACGTTGATCGCGCACGATACCGTGAGAGAAGATCTTCAATTCTTCAAGCGTTGATCAAGTGCACTTGATTCTGCGAATCGGCTTCAACAATCGTTGATTAGAGCGTACTCGAATAACTGAAAGTGGAGATAGGAGATTACACTCAACTACCGATTTAAATTGAAAGCACAAAGCTAACAAAAGAGAATTTTATTCAAAAATCAACTTCCTAAAAGTTACAACTCACTCCCTATTTATAGAAGTTTCACACCGACCCCAGACCTTAAGTCGTGTACGACTTACGACCCAATTTAAGTCGGCAACGACTTAACACCAAGCACGACTCAACTCTTAAAGGCGCGACCTAGTCAGCAGCGGCTCATCAAACACACGGCTTAACCGACTCAACTTCATGCCGACTTACGGCCTAGGCAACGACTTAAAAAATACAAACACCTTTACATACTTAGGTCGTATACGACCTAATGACTTCCGACTTAAAGAAAACAAATTACAACACAGGATTACGACTTAACAACACATGTTAACGGCTTAAACATAAAACGACTCAAAAAAAATGAACGACTCCCAACAGCAACGACTTAACATATACGACTCAAAGACTTGCGACTTAACAACCAACACCTGCTCATATGACCGACTTAAGCGCATGCCGACTCAAGCTCTCAATCTTCCTGCGCATATCTCCTTAACGACTTAGTTAGGTCGTGCCTGCTTCCTCTTCTGTTAAGTTGTAGCCGACTTAAGCTCTTAAGTCGTAGCCGACTTGAGTCTTTAGGTCGCAGATAACTCAACGCGGCTTCCTCAACTCGTAGCTCCTCTTCCTTAGGTCGGGGCCGACCTAGCTTAACCCATGCACGGTCTAAGCCTTGTGCTTCCATAGATCGTGCTGCATCACGTTTTAATTAATTAACCTCTAATAATTTACCTTTAATTATTAATTAACCAACCTTAATTAATTAATCAATCTAACCTTTAATCATTGTTTGCGCGAAAAATGGGCAAACACCTCAAAGTCGTATGATTCCTTTGATTTTAAGTTGTTTTTAGTGATTTGGGTGATTTACGCAAATATATAAAAAGCAGGGACTAAACTGTAAAAGACACACAGATTTATAGTGGTTCGGCCAGAACGTGCCTACGTCCACTTTATATGTTATTCTCCTTTTCTCTTCAAATTACAAGTACAAAGCTTTGATTACAAGTAACTGAAAGTTGTTTGAAAGTTCTATCCGTGCTTGAGCTCTCAAACTTGTCTGCCATTTGTTGTACCCCTGCCCCTCTATTTGTAGAGTAAGGTTGGGGGCAGGGGTCTTGGATGTTTATAGTTGCTGGTGGGCCTGAGCTGAAGCAATCTGGCCTGGCACATCTGGTTTGGCGTTCCTTGGTTCGGCCGTGATTGGAGAGAAGGACGGAGAAGCTTTGGTTCGGCGGTCACCTGGTTCGGTGTAGGGTGGTCCGGTGTTGGTTAAGGATGGAGAAGCTTTGGTTCGGCGGTCACCTGGTTCGGTGTAGGGTGGTCCGGTGTTGGTTCTCGTCCGGTAGTGGGTTGTTGGAGTTGTGGTTCGGTGGCAGTTGGTTTGGCAGGACGGGGGAGACGAGTTGGTTCGGTATTGAAGGGGTGTACTTGGTTCGGCAGTGAGTTGGGAATGCCGAATGAACTTCTATATTTGGGAGTGCCGAATGAGCTCTTGTATTGGGAATGCCGGATGAACCAAGGCATCTTGAATGCCGAATGAGATTTCGCTCTACATTGCCGAATGAAACTTTAAACCTTTGATACCGAATGGACTTTTATACTTGAATCATGAGTGAAATCCCAGACTTATATACGCTTGCTGGCTGCTTCTTCTTGGTTCGGTCGTGGTGGAAATGCACACAACATTGATATTCTAGTTTTGACCAAAAATGGGATAACAATCATTGAATAATTAACCTCTAATTATTAATTATTCTCAAATCAATTACCTTAATTAATTTATCACATTAATAAATTACCTTTAATTAAAGACAATAAGTGATTATTCTTAATCATTCAATCATCTTTAACCATTAATTAATTACTTCCAATTAAGTAATTATCTTTAAATAATTAATTATTTTTAATTACTTTTATTAAGTAATCATCTTTAGGAAATTAATTACCTTTTTATCATTAATTAAGAGATTAATTTCTTTATTACTATCGTTAAGTAATTATCCTTTCAATTACTCATATTCATTAATCCACCTTTAATTAAACTATAATAAATCATTAGTTAAGTGGTTATTGTTTTAAATTACTTACATCAAGTAATTATCTTAAATCAAGTAATAAATTTTTAATTGCTTAAGACTTTAATTAAATCAAAAGTAATTCTTTTATCTTAATTAATCACTTCAATTATCATTGAAAAAATCTTTATCTTATAAACCTTTCATTAACAAAATAATTTAACTCAGATCTTTAAAGTTAATTAACCATTAGAACAAATTTTATTAACTTCATGAACTTGGCCAAATAAATCGTTGAGATTTATAATATCTCTCTCAAATCTTAAAACTGGTTAATGGTAAGCTTGTAAAATTTTTACTTCAAACTCTTTAAAATTCCATTAACATATTTAAAATCCGAGCTACCCCCGTATTTTCCCTAAGCCAAGCCCGAGCACACTTCGAATTCACCTTGCTCTTCATCTTCTTCGGGCAAAAACGCAAATGCATCGAGTCGAACCCGAAGACAAGGCCTTCTTCCCCAAAACTGCTTTAAATCCTGATACACCAAAGACGAACGTGCACGTGCACAATCGTTCTGCCTCACTCCGACCATCTTTGTCGTTGCCAACAAATCGCTACTAGCCTCCTCCGTCGATCCCGACCACCTAAGTGTCAATTCAAGTGTGAAATCGAAATTGAGTACCTTGTCTCAAACCGGAAACTAACCCGACCAGTAAAAATTTCTTCGCGCCGCCACGATAAGCCATTAACGACCATGAAACCCTGAACGGAGAAACACCACCTTCCAACACATCAATCCCCTCCAGTGCAATCATTTTCGATCAAACATATATGTCGCATGAACTCATGAATTATTGACGACTACGAAATCTACTAAAACCCTAATTTAACTTCTTTCCATCACATCATTCATTTATAATTTAGATTCGTACTGTTTCGACGATCACAACACCTCCAACCTTCTTCAGCACTAAGCCTGTCATCCTGTTTATGGCCGATCACCAGAAAATGCTAAAGCTTCAAATATTGATCAACTCGAAAATTCTTCTCAATATCAAGTTTAAAATTTTCAATATTATTACCAAAATTCATAGATTTCAAATACGAATCCAATCATATAATAGAAACCAGGAATTGTAACATTTGATTTTTCTGATACAAAATGTTTATCACTGTAATTCTAAATTTTTAGAATGTTTACTCCATAAATACATTCGAAAATATTTTTAGAATTAGTATTATGCTGATATGTTTAACTTTCATTTGGAAATCATTACCTAAATTTATTTATAATCTAAGATACGAATTTTTCTTGAGTTTTGGCTACCCTGTTACTAAACAGAAACTTATCTGTACATAGACAAGCATGCATATCTATTACATGTACACACACACACATTCATATTCATATCAGAGATTTCCATAGCATCAATCATCAAGCATTCATCACAACATCACAAAGTATAGATAAAAAGATTAGTTTGCTCACCTGAGGGATGATGACAGGGATGAATAGTGAACTCAAGTTTTTGAACTAAAACCTAGAATTTGATCTTCCAATTCCATTTGAATCTGAGGCTTGCATGCCTGATTGTTGAACAGAGATAGTAATTCTGTTTTAAACTTGATACTTGATCTTGTTGAACTTTGAACATTTTATTTTCAGGTTGAATCTTGCATTTACTTTTCCTATGTTTTGAAAAACCGTTGTTTGATCTGAAACATTAATTTGTTGCTTAATGAATAAGAGATGATCTGAATCTTGTTTGTAGAGGAGTTGTTGTTTGCTTCAGGTTATTTGCTTTGCCTGATTCCATACTTTGATTTCAAGGCTTTGAATTGTTTAAGTTTATTTTCAGGCTTGAAGAGTTTTGAAAACATATTTGTTCTGGAGGTCTTAATTTTTAGAAAATTCTAGTTCGATCCTCTGTTTCTGGTTTTGTTTTGAATCAGATCAGATTTTGAACAAAATGAGAAGAGAAGAAGTTTGTAGGATTCATAACTTTGATTTTTCACTTTATTCATAAATTCCGAAAATAAAAGAAAACATGACATTTGTTTATTTCTAGTCTTCATGTTTTACCCTTGTTAATGCATATGGTTACTTGTTTTACAAATGTCCATTATAGTTGAAATTGTGTTTAAATCCTCTTTTCAAATCTATTTATTACTTTGTTTTATATCCCTATTTCAATTTTATTTATGAAACATGTTTTATTTATTTTACACTTACATATATATGTTATGTGTGCTAAATCTTATACCTATATTTCCAAAAATATGTATGTTTTAAAACTTTTACTGATTCTTGTTTTATATACATATATACATTTTAACATACATTTTTCAATTACTTATACTTGTACAATTTATAAAGAAAATGAATTGAAAACAATTAATAAATAATCATACATCTATAATTCTTAATTTATAAAGCTTTTTAAATCAAATTTCATTTTCAATATATTTATTAAATTTCAAAATCACATTTTATTTTGTACTTATACAATTTTATAACAATGACTTAAAATCAAATTATTCATTTTTAACAATATACTATATATAATAGTTCCTAGGAATATAAAGTTAATAAATTCGGTATTATTTATAAAATACATATCCATGAATTTTTTTAAATCAAATTCCAAACTAAAATTCATTTATTAAAAAAAGATACATCTTATCTAATCATATCAAAAATCCAAATAAAATTTTATTTTCTAAGATATTTAAATTTGAATCTCACTTTCAATACTATTTTTATTCTATCTTGTATGCATATTTATTTTCAAATATTCAAATAAATATCCTATTAATTCATAATTAATTCCAAATTAAACCAAAATTTTATATTAATTTCCAAATTAATTAGGCTTAAAAATCAGGAATGTTATAGATTCCCCCCCTTAGAAAATTTCATCCTCGAAATTTGAAAGTAGGGAGACAATAAAAGAATATCCAAAGATAAATGGATGAATTACCAGATTAAGATGAATATCTATTCTGCATTTGGCTTACCAAATCAGAACATCAATAATAGATACAAGAACAAATCTATTTAACACTTCACAAGATACTTGGGTCATCTAGATCTACGATATACGCAGAAGCATTGGTTAGTTCGAAAGGATAACTAACCCTTCGTAGAACATATCTGGACCCCAAAGAATAGACAATATATGGATACAATTCCAAAAAATTTAGATTAGAAACCAAAGTATACCTATCAAACATAGCAACCAATTCATCCAAACAAACAATTCTGACCCATCTGGAATTTATGTCCTATGCAAATATATTCAAGCTTCTTCCTGGAGCTGCCAGGAAGCCATCAAAGAATTGAAATTGGATGAAGAACAAAAGAGATTGATAGAGAAAAGATTGTTTCTTGGTTGTTGCAGGTTATTAACCATTCATAGTGGTACTCACCTGTCCCCTATCTCATCCCCTTCTTGCACTCGCACTCACTATCAGTGGACAGTAAGAGAATTTACCGAGGCATACGGACGGGTATCTTAGAGATACTCATTCTAGGGTATACTTCACCCTATCTCTAATGAGTCACTTAATGTGTTATGCTCCATAGCTAAAGTTCAACCTTTAGCTCTGATACCACTGTAACGATCCTGACTCGACCTTCGAAAATCGGCCCCGTACTTCACTTGTATTCGAATGCCGCAGATCCAAACGCCGAATCTGGCTCCCCGAAGCTTATAACACATCAAGCATAACAACGCAGCGGAAGAAAAAAAGAATGAATATCATATACAACTCAAATGAATACAATATCTAGAATAATACACAACAATTATATCAATAATGCTCAACAAATACAAGAGATAAGATACAACAGCGAAAACAATAACTCCAATTAGAGAAAATAGTCTTCGACAGAGAACTCCAATATCAGCAACTCTATCATCAAAGCACCAATGCTCCAAACCAAATAACTTCAATCTCCCAAGATTACAAAGAATTCCAAACAGAAAGCTAAAGGCTACCGAATCGATATCTACCATCCGACTATCTGAAAAACCCAACTCTAGACTGCCCATGTGGAAAATTGTAGGCACCAAGAGTTTAGGAAGGGAACAATAAACTCCAGGTCAGTCATGAGACTGGTATGAGCAAACAAAAACAGTTATATCTTTAAAAGCAAAACAAAAGGGTTTAAAAGAAATCCGCAATGCTTTTTGGAAAATGAAACTACCACAAGGCCTCCTCCGTCACACACACAATGCAAACACAGAATTGAAGGAGATTTCTCCTTATGATGGTCAAACATGCTTACTACGCAAAATCCTTTTGATATTATTATTAGTGCATAGTGAAGAAAACCTTTTGAAAGTATAATATTAATATTAGCCAGCATAGGCATTTCGCACTATGCCTACTATAGCTACCATGTTCAATAGCAGGTTACCGCCACATTCCATGGCTGGTTATACAACTAAAACCGTACGGGGCTTATATTGTTTCTTTTAATTTCCAACAAATGGTCAGGCTAAGGAACTTCCGTACTGAAATGGATAAGCCTCTGGAAGGACGCCCCCGAGAACCTAACCGGATCTCTGCCAACACAAGACCGACGCTACCTCACGCTTTAACCAAGCTATAACATAGGTAACTACCACATAAGTATGCCATCCCCGGTCGTAACCGACCTTTATCCGAGAGCGCTCAACCAACAAAACAACAACCACATAGTAATGACATTGCAGTAACCACATAGGCTAAATATCTGGGCTCCATACCATGATACCACCTCTTATCCAGAAGAAAATGGGCATACCTTAGGGGCGCGACCCCTAAAAACCTTGCCGCAACATTCCCGTTTCAACCATTTCTGGGTTGTGAGGCTCGACGAAGTCTCGTCCATAGAGCTACGTTTTTCCACAAAGCCATGCTTCGATCAAAAAATGATCAGCGGCACTTCGTATGCCATATTACCCAATTGGGAATGTATCACAAGTAACCGAGTGCAGAGACAATCAACAGATTATCCTTTCGTTCTAAAAAATACCCGGTCTTCACCATCGGTCTTCAAATGCTATCCATATACGTCATATCATTATTCGGAATGGGTTATATGACACTAGATCCACTTCCGGCTAAACCGAATAATGAGCGCAATATTTAAAAATATATGGATATTGGGATTTCAATTAAGTCACAACTTTAAAACCCAAAACCTTTCTTTAAATGTTTTAAACAAATTACCATTTCCAATCTTTTAAACAATAAGATTCATTTCACAAAGATTCATTCACAGATTCCAAAACAATTTCCATTACAAATCTTTTATAGAAAAGATACACTTTTAAGATCCCTTTACAATTTGAAAACAAAGTATATCAATCTTAAACAAAGATTCATTCATATTCTTTCAAAACAATTTTCCTTTCAAATTGGATTAACTCATCAAATCTTTAACTCAAGATTTAATTCATAGCTTTCAAAATCATTCCCAAAGATTCATTCATAACTTGGAAAACATTTTCATTTCAAACTTGAAATCCTTTCAACACAATCTAGAAATTCTTTCCTTATATGAAAGCTCTTACTATTTGAAAACAAATAGTTTTTATTTCGAAAAAATCCGATTTCATTTATACAAGTTAAAGCCATTGGGATTAAATTCAAATTCCCAAAACAATACTTTTAAAATGGTTTAAAATCCACAAAAACACATTTATAACTTGTATACCTTTTTAAACCATAATTTCAAAACGAAGAATTCAATTTCCAATCTTGAATTCAAATTCAATCAAATTATTTAAATTTTCAAAACTTAATTAAGTTATCCAAAATAACTTTTATCTTCAAAGCTCCTTTTCAAAAGCTTTCCATATTTAACCCAAATCCATTTCCAAAACCATTTGAATTCAAAATTCAACTTTAAAAACCATTTCAAAATATCTGTGACTTAAACAATTTCCTCCTTTCAATTACTCATATTCATTAATCCACCTTCAATTAAACTTTAATCAATCATTAATTAAGTGGTTATTCTTTTAAATTACTTACATCAAGTAATTATCTTAAATCAAGTAATAAACTTTTAATTACTTAAGACTTTAACTAAATCAAAAGATAATTCTTTTATCTTAATTAATCACTTCAATTGTCATTAAAAAAAATCTTTATCTTATAAACCTTTCATTAACAAAATAATTTAACTTAGATCTTTAAAGGTAATTAACCATTAGAACAAATTTTATTAACTTCATGAACTTGGCCAAACAAATCGTTGAGATTTATAATATATCTCTCAAATCTTAAAACTGATTTATGGTAAGCTTGTAAAAAATTTACTTCAAACTCTTTAAAATTCCATTAACATATTTAAAAATCCGAGCTACCCCCGTGTTTTCCCTAAGCAAAGCCCGAGCACTCTTCGAATTCACCTCGCTCTTCATCTTCTTCGGGCCAAAACGCAAATGCATCGAGTCGAATCCGAAGACAAGGCCTTCTTCCCCAAAACTGCTTTAAATCCTGATACACCAAAAACAAACATGCATGTGCACAATCATTCTGCCTCGCTCCGACCATCTTTGTCATTGCCAACAAATCGCTGCTGGCCTCCTCCATCGATTCCGACCACCTAAGTGTCGATACGAGCATGAAATCGAAATCGAGTACCTTGTCTCAAACTGGAAACTAACCCGACCAGTAAAAATTTCTTCGTGCAGCCACGATAAGCCATTAACGACCACGTAACCCTGACCAAAGAAACACCATCTGCCAACACATCAATCCCCTCCAGTGCGATCATTTCCCATCAAACATAGATGTCGCATGAACTCATGAATTATTGACGACCACAATTGCTACTAAAACCCTAATTCAACCACTTTCCATCACATCGTTCATTTATAATTTAGATTCGTATTTTTCTAATGATCACAACACCTCCAACCTTCTTTAACATGAAGCGCGTCATCCAGTTTATGGTCGATCATCAGAAAATGCTAAAGCTTCCAATATTAATTAACTTGAAAATTCTCGTCAATTTCAAGTTTAAAAATTTCAATATTATTACCAAAATTCATAGATTTCAAATACAAGTCCAATCATATAACTGAAAGTAGGAAGTGTAACACTTGATTTTTCTGATATAAAATGTTTATCACTGTAATTCTAAATTTTAGAATGTTTACTCCATAAATACATTTGAAAATATTTTTAAAATTAGTATTATGCTGATATGTTCAACTTTCATTTTGAAATCATTACCAAAATCTATTTGTAATCTGAGATACGAATTTTTCTTGAGTTCTGGCTACCTTGTTACTAAACAGAAACTTATATATACATAGACAGGCATGCATATCTATTACATATATATATATACACACACATACACATATTCATATTCATATCAGAGATTTTCATAGCATCAATCATCAAGCATTCATCACAGCATCATAAAGTATCAACAAAAAGATTAGTTTGCTCACCTAAGGGATGATGACAGGGATGAACAGTGAACTCAAGTTTTTGAACTGAAACCTGGAATTTGATCTTCCAATTCCATTTGAATTGAGGCTTGCATGCCTGATTGTTGAACAGCGATAGTAATTCTGTTTTAAACTTGATACTTCATCTTGTTGAACTCTGAACATTTTATTTTCAAGTTGAATCTTGCATTTACTTTTCCCAGGTTTTGGAAAACTGTTGTTTGATCTGAAACATTAATTTGTTGCTTAATGAATATGAGATGATTTGAATCATGTTTGTGGAGGAGTTGTTGTTTACTTCAGGTTGTTTGCTTTGCCCGATTCCAGGCTTTGATTTCCAGGCTTTGAATTGTTATGTTTATTTTCGGCTTGAAGAGTTTTGAAAACAGATTTGTTTTGGAGGTCTTGATTTTTAGAAAATTCTAGTTCGATCCTTTGTTTTCGGTTTTGTTTTAATCAGATCAGATTTTGAACAAAATGAGAAGAGAATAAGTTTGCGGGACACCTAACTTTGATTTTTCACTTTATTCATAAATTCCAAAATAAAAGAAAACATGACACTTGTTTATTTCTAGTCTTCTTGTTTTACACTTGTTAATGCGTATGGTTACTTGTTTTACAAATGTCCATTATAGTTAAATTGTGTTCAAATCCTCTTTTCAAATCTATTTATAACTTTGTTTTATATCCCTATTTCAATTTTATTTATGAAACATCTTTTATTTATTTTACACTTACATATACATGTTATGTGTTCAAAATCTTATACCTATATTTACAAAAATATGTATGTTTTAAAACTTGTACTAGTTCTTTTTTTATATACATATATACATTTTAACATACATTTTACAGTTACTTATACTTGTACAATTTATAAAGAAAATGAATTGAAAACAATTAATAAATATTCTTACATGTATAATTCTTAATTTATAAAGCTTTTTAAATCAAATTTCATTTTTAATATATTTATTAAATTTCGAAATCACATTTTATTTTGTACTTATACAATTTTATAACAATGACTTGAAATCAAATTATTCATTTTTAACAATAAACTATATATATTAGTTCCTTGGAATACAAAGTTAATAAATTCAGTATTATTTATAAAGTATCTATCCATGAATTTTTTTTTAAATAAAATTCCAAACTAAAATTAGTTTATTAAATAAAAATACATCTTATTTAATCATATCAAAATCCAAATAAAATTTTATTTTCTAAGATATTTAAATTTGAACCTCACTTTCAGTTCTATTTTTATTCTATCTTATATACATATTTATTTTCAAATATTGAAATAAATTTCCTATCAATTCATAATTAATTCCAAATTAAACCAAAATTTTATATTAATTTACAAATTAATTAGGCTTAAAAATCCTGTAACGATCCCCATTTTTGAGTCAAAATTTAACTGGTAATTAATTTAATTTTGGTATTAAATTTTGAAATAATTGGAAATTAATATAAAATTTTGGGTTTAATTGTGAAAATTAATTGTGAATTAATTTGAAAATTCAAGAATAAATTAAAGTATGTGTTTATAAAATAGAATTTTGGATTTGAATTCAATAATAAACATTTTGAAAATAAATTGAATTTGGAAACTACACATTTTAAAAGTAATGAACATTTTTTTTCTAATTTTAGTGTATATATGTATTTTGATTTGAAGTTTACATTTTGAATTTAATATGATAAATTTTTAAATGTTATTTAAAGGATAACTTCCAATATGCTATTAAACAATGTTAAATAAAAGTTTTAAGAATATACATATGTTTTGGAAATTAATAAGAAAAACATATATATGTTGCTAAAAATAAACTAAGTGTAAAATAGTATTGGTTATAAAGATTTGAACATTTTTCTTTTGAAAAGATAATTTGTAAATGTACAAAAGTATAAATAAAAACATAAACATATGTAAGTAGAAAATTAAGTAATTTATAAAAAGAAAAGGTTTAAAATATAATTTATAAAATTTAAAAGCAAGGAGTTAAACATAAATTTTCTTGTATTTACAAGTGTAGAAGGACTAACATTTTACATTAACAAGTGTTAGCCATGAAGGAAAGATGATAACAAGTGCAAACTTAATAATTTACAAGTGGCAATTTCCTTTAAATTTAATTTTAAGAAATAAAAACAAAACCAAGCTATTCAAAATTTCTTCTTTCATTTATTTGCAAGCTAAAAACTAAAAGCTTGTAAAGTAAAACCAAAGATTTAAAATCTGAAGCAAGTTTAAAAATCAATGCCCGGAAAATCAACGAATCAAGATCAAGTTCAAAACAAAACTTGAAAGCCTAAGAAACATGCAAAGATTTCAAACCAGTAAAGAAAAATCTCTTACAAAAAGGAAATCAAACCAAACTTCATTGCTTCAGCCTGGAGACAAACCTGAAAACATTTGAAACAAGCAAGTTTCAAATTCAACTACGAAAGCCAGAAATAATGCAAGCAACATATCGATCTAAATTCAAATCCATGTTCAACCTGAAGCAACGATTAAAGCTTCAACTCAACAAAAGAATCAAATAGCTTCAGCTCAAAACACTTTCCAGTTTGTAAATCAAAGTTAGGATCCAATTCCAGATTTCATTTTCTCCTCAGCTTCATACTTTCAGGTGAGCAAAATATAAACCCTTAAAGTTTGGTATATATAGTTTGTCTGTGATGATTGTTGAAGTCTGCTGTGAGTTATGATGTGCATGTGTATATATGTACATAGATATACTTCTCTGTTGTGTTACAGGCTCTGGCTCACCGAAGAAAATTCATGTCTTTTTGAATAATGACATTTAGATCATGGTGCCTAAATAAAAGTTGTTTACAATAATGTAAAATTAGATTTAAAAATAATATTAGGTATAAAAAATTTGGTAAATATTTTTGAAATGACAATTTACAATAGATAGATAAATACATCAGTAAAATCAAACATGTCAGTTTTGAAATCTGATTATACAATCACGTTTGTACTGCAAAGTGATGATTTTAGGTTAAAATCCCATGATTTTTAAGTAAGAAATGATCGTGAATTTCTTAGGTAAACGGAATATAAATTTTCATGAAATACCGGCAATCGATGAAGCGTTGGTAGTTGGGTTTGCTGTCGAAGGGAGCTGATGCATAGGTGAGCAAGAAAAAATGTTCGCTTAATTTTTAGTCCATCGTGGGCAGGATTAACCAGGCTGATGTAAGGTTTAAGTCAGGTTTGGGGTTGATGATGTTGATGAGATGAATTCGTCGACGAGAGTGAACTGTAGTTGCTCGTAGGCGGGGGAAAATGAAGCTCGAGGCTCTGGCAAGGCTGTGGATTCATCGGTGTGGCTTTCGACGATCGGAGCTTATCGATGCAGGGAAATTTTAGGGGACTGGTGTTCCTGTCGGATACCATGCCCAATTTTGAACTACGATGATATCATGGGTTATGGTGTTCAGGCGAGTTGAATGAATCATCGGTGAGGGGTAGATTGTCACGACGATGATCGAAGTCGACCAGAGCTCGTGTATATGTGCACGAGGTATCATCGTGTCCTGTTTTTTGAGATCGAAGAAGAAGAAAAAAGACTTGAAGTGGATCTCGTGTATTTTTGGATTTTGCTCGGGGGGTGGAAGGATTCACTGTGGGCTCGGGTTTGTTCTGATAAACAACAGGCTTTATAAAAATTGGACTTTGTACCAGGTTTTAAATTTTATAAAAGTAAACAGGGTTTAGGTCTTAAAATACAACAGGTCTTTAAAGTTATAAAGTAAATTTTGTAGAGCTTTTAAAAGCAAATGCAAGTGTAAAGAAAAATTCGTTAAACCAAGTCCCAAAGAAAATTGTTAACAAGCCTTTAAAATAAAAGAAAAGGAAAGCAATATAGTTAACAAAATTTTCAACGCTTTTTGTAAATATACAAGTTTTCAAATCAAGTTTAAGGTTATCAAAAAAATGATAAAGTGTTTAAGCAATTTATTTAAGCAAGTTTTAAAACAAGTTTCAAAGGTTTAAATTCGAAGTAAAATGTTTTCAAAATTGTTTTGGGGTATAAAATTAAAGTATTAGGTTACTTAGTGGAGGTGATTAATTAAAAGATAATTAATCAATGTAAGTGGTTATGGGATAATCGATTTATATAATAAATTATGGTAAAATAAATTTACAAAAGTAATTAAGGGATAATTACTTTGTATAATTATTATTAAAGAATGATTAATTAATTAAAGGTTAATTAATTAATAAAGGTGATTAAGGGATGATAATTAATTAAGGGCTAATTAATTATTGTAATTAATTAAGAGTAATTAATCAAAGAATGAATTATTAATTAAAGGTTAACTAATGATTAAGGTCCATTAATTTGTTGATTTAGGTTGATTAATTAATAGTTGAAGGATTAATTAATATATTAATTAACCTTAATTAATAAATGATTAAAGGGTATTAATTTAATGATTTGTAATAAATTAATTAATTTACCAAGATTAGTGATTTATTTATAAATAATTAATCTGATTTAAGTTAATCAGATAATTAATGGGTTTTATGTATGAATGTTTGGATTCTATTGAATGTTTGGATTCTATTGAATGTTTGAATGATTTGATATTCCTCATATGTGATGCTTTGTGGTACGAATTATTCCAATTTGTGTTGTAAAATGTGGTGTAATTTATTCATATGTGATGTAATTTATTAATCCTTGACGTAACTTATTTATCTGTGATGAATGTATCTGTGAATCTGTGAATGAAAGATAAGCGTTATAGTTTGTACCGCTTATCAATTATATTTCTGTGTTTTGATCTGTGATGATTGTTGTTGTTGCACTATTGTCGATAACTCTAGACCACACTATACACACATAAATATGGATTGCACGAGGAAATTTGTTAAGTCACAGATATTTTGAAAATGGTTTTAAAGTTTGAATTTTGAATCCAAATGATTTTGGAAATGAAATTGGGTTGAATTTGAAAAGGCTTTTGAAATGGAGTTTTAAAGATAAGAAGTTATTTTGAATAACTAGATAAAGTTTTGAATTTAAATCATTTGACTTGAATTTGAATTCAAAATTTGAAATTGAATTCTATGTTTGAAAATTATGATTTAAAAGGGTACACAAGTTATAAATGTGTTTATATGGGTTTTAAACCATTTTGAAAGTGTTTCGGGAATTTGAATTTAACCCAATTTTATTTCGAAGGGCTTTAATTTGTGCAAATGTAATCAGATTTTTCTGAAACGAAAGCTATTTGTTTTCAAATAATAATAGCTTTCATATAAGGAATGAATTTCCAATTTGTGTTGGAGGGATTTCAAGTTTGAAATGAAAATGGTTTTCCAAGTTATGAATGAATCTTTGGAAATGTTTTTGTAAGCTATGAATTAAATCTAGATTTAAAGATTGGATGAGTTAATCCAATTTGAAAGGGAAATTGTTTTGAAAGAATATGAATGAATCTATGTTAAAGATTGGTACACTTTGTTTTCGAATTAAGAGGATCTTAAAAGTGTATCCTTTCTATAAAAGATTTGAAAGGGAAATTTGTTTGAAATCTGTGAATGAATCTTTGTGAAAGATTGGTGAACTTTGTGAAATGAATCTTTTTTTTTAAAAGATTGGAAATGGTAATTTGTTTAAACCATTTGAAAGAAAAGTTTTGTGTAATAAGTTGTGACTTAATTAAAATCCCAATATCCATATGGTTTTTAAATATTGCGCAAATTATTCGGTTTATCTAGGACAGGACCTTTGTATCATATAACCCATTCCGAATAATGATACGACGTATATGGATAGCATTTAAAAACCTGTGGTGAAGACTGGATATTTTTAAAAACAAAAGGATAACCCGTCGAATGTCTTTGCACGAACTGGTCCCCGGTATAGAGATTTGATCACCCGTTGTGATGGGGAGTCTGTACATGATTAGGGATTTCCTGGATTGTAAGGGCTTCTTTTGAAGTGCCTTCGGTTCTGTTCGAACCTGGAACAGACTTGTATGGATATGTGTCTGACGTTACACTTTGAGATGTAAAGCTGGTTTCTATCAAATGCATTTCTGTTGGTGGCGGAGATTTATTCTCTTAGCTTAACACCCTTCTCTGAGACGTACGAGCTCAAAGGTTATGTAGTTGATGGTTACTAGTGATGTATTCCTAATTTGGTAATGTGGCATACGAAGTGCTGCTGATCATTTGTTGATCGAAGCATGGCTTTGTGAAAAAGCGTAGCTTTGTGGATGAGACTTCGTCGAGCCTCACAACCCAAAAATGGTCGAAACAGGAATGTTGCGGCAAGGTTTTTAGGGGCCACACCCTTAGGGCGTGTCCATTTTCTTCAGGATAAGAGGTGGTATCATGGTATGAAGCCCAGATATTTACTTATGTGGTTACTACAAATTTATTTCTTTGTGGTTATTGGTATCGAGGCCTCGGATAAAGGTCGGTTATGACCAGGGATGACATACTTGTGTGGTAGTTACCTATGTTATATCTTGGCTAAAGCGTGAGGTAACGTCAGCCTTTTTTGGCAGAGATCTAGTTAGGTTCTCGGGGCGTCCCTCTAGAGGTGTTCCTATGTGGCAGTAGGAAGTTCCTTAGCCTGACCACTTGTTGGAAATCCAAAGAAACAATATGAGCCCTATACGGTTTTAGTTGTATAACCTGCCATGGAATGTGGTGGTAACCTGCTGTTGAACATGGTAACTATAGTAGGCATTCAATAATGGTTGTATGTTGGCTAAGATTAATATTATACTTTCGAAAAGTTCTCTGCACTATGCACTAATGATAATATCAAAAGGTTTTCGTGTAGTAAGCATGTTTGACTATCATAAGGAGAAATCCCTTCCAGTTGTGCGTTTGCATTGTGTGTGTGGTGGGAGGCCTTATGGTAGTTTCATTTTCTAAAAAAGCATTGCGAATTCCCTTTTAAATTGTCTTTGTTCAAACCAATTATTTTTGTTTGCTCATACCAGTCCCATGACTGACTTGGAGTTTATTATTCCCTTCCTAAACTCTGGGTGCCTACAATTTCCTACACGGGAAGTCTAGAGTTGGGTTTTCAGATAGTCAGATAGTAGATATAGATTCGGTAGTCTTCAGCTTTCTATTGGTATTCTTTGGAGTCTTTGGAGTTCATGGCTGACCTTGGTTAGCTCAGCTTGATGGTGGTTCGAGCTTTTGGATTTAAATGTTTGGTTTGGAGCAATAGAGTCACTGTGTGTGGATTCATTCTCTTTGAGGATCATATTGGAGTTATCTCTTCCGCTGTTATATTGTATCTCTAATATTTAGCATTGTTGTATATCATATTTTGGATATTGTATCATTGGAAGTTGTATATGATATTAATTTCTTTTCTTCCGCTGTGTTGTTATACTTAATCGTGTTATAAGATCGGGCGAACTGGATTTGAACGATTGAATCTGTGGCATTCGAGTATGAGTTAAGTATGGATGTCGATTTTCGAACGCGAAAAATCCGGGTTGTTACATTTGGTATTAGAGCTAAAGGATGAACTTTAGCTATGGAGTATAACACGTTAAGTAACTTATTAGAGATAGGGTGAAGTATACCCTAGAATGAGTATCCCTAAGATATCCGTCCGTATGCCTCAGTAAATTCTCTTAATATTCACAGATAGTGAGTATGAATGTAAGAATAGGATGAGATAGGGGACAGGGGAGTACCACTACAAATGGTCAATACCCTGCAACAACCAGGAAACAATCTTTTCTCTATCAATCTCTTTTGTTCATCATCTCTTTCCAATACTTTGATGGCTTCGTGGCAGCTCGAGGGAGAAGCTTTGGTGAAAGATCATTATTTTGGTTAAATCGGAAGATTAGTTGACATGGGACATAAACTCCAAATAGGTCATAATTATTTGTTTGGATGGATTGTTTGCTTTGGTTGCTATGGTTGATAGGTATACTTTGGTCTCTAAACTAAAAAATTTAGGATTGTATCCATATATTTGTCTTTTCTTTGGGGTCCAGATATGTTCTACGAACATTTAATTATCCTTTCTAACTAACCCATGCTCCTGCATACTTTGTAGATCTGGATAACCCGAGTATCTTGTGAAGTGTTAAATAGATTTGTTCTTGTATCTGTTGATAATATTCTGATTTGGTAAGCCCAATGCAGAATAGATATTCAGTTTAATCTGGAAAACTGTTTCTCTATCTTCATGTGTTCATCTATTCTTGTTGTCTCCCTGGCAAATTTTGGGGACGAAATTTTCTTAGGGGGGAATCTGCAACGATCCCGATTTTTGAGTCAAAATTTCATTGGTAATTAATTTAATCTTTGGGATTAAATTTTGAAATAATTGGTGTAACGACCCAGAATTTTTGATAATTAAAATTTGAATATTTAATTAATTTTAAATATTAATAAGTGAATTTATAAGTCGAATAAATTTTATTTCGATTTATTAGATTTAATTGGATAATTAAATCGATAATTTAATATGTTAAATTATGGAAATAATTGAAAATTGAGTTAAATATGATTGAAAATGATTTGTAAAATTTTATTTTATCATATTGAAGTTAGAACGATATTTTAGAACTTTCAAAATCGAATTAAAAGTTAATTTGTGAAAATTGAATATTTTAATATTTAAATCGACTAGTGAAAATAGTCAATTTTTGAACAGTCTCAGAATTGGACGAAACTAGTTCCATTGGATGCGTACTAGTTAGTTATTACCGGATTTCAATTTTCGTGTCAATCGGAGTTATCGTTTGATCGTAGCAGCTCGAAACACATCGAATTATTTTTAATTTTAATTTGGCGAGTTAAAATAGCCATTTTTCAAAAAGTCTCGGATTTCGACGAAACTAGTTTCATCGGATCCATAATGTGATATTATTGTAAGGTTTCAAATTTCGTGTCAATTGGACTTACCGTTTGTCCGGTACAAATTAAAACGCCTAGAAAATCGTTTAAATCGGTTTAATTTAAATTGAACGTTTATTGCCATAACTCGCACAGATGTCCGAATTAGCTTCCAAAACCTATTCCATTGTGTCTGGAACGCAGGGTAAACCCTAGAAACGCTGGTTATGGCGCGTGAATCGAAGTTCGGAATTTCCGGAATGAATAGTGTTCGTTCGTTTCCTATAAATAGACCTTTAACCCTTCATAAATTAAAATATATATATATTAGGTTTAAAACCCTAGCCGCCACCCCCTTTCACCAATGGCCAGAAAACACCCACGTTCTCCCCTCGATTTCTTCCAATCCACTAACAATTACAAGAATCTCTCAACTAGAGAATCGTAGAGCACGAAGAGCTCTATAATATCAACGGTGATGATCGGGTTTGCTTGAGTGGATCGTCGGCAAAATCGCCTTGAACTCTGGCCGTTCGCATGCGTATAGATGGTGCTAGGTGGGGCCGAGTGCCACCATGCTCTGGCTGTGGGTGGAGTGGGGGCGTGCGCACGAGATGGTGGTAGTTGATCGTGTTGTAGCGTGGTGTGGTGGTCGAGAAAACTAACCCTAAGTAATGTAATGGGTTCGGCCGTGCTTTTTATCAACCTGTAGAAGAGAACGAAGGGAAGATGGAGAGAGGGGAAGAGCGGTCAAGATGAGGGGGTTTGGAAATCTACGGCCATGATTAGATTAGGTTTGAAATATAAAATTTATTTGTAAATTATGTATATAAAATTTGTGTAAACTTCAAATATTCATAACTTTTTCATACGAGGTCGAAAACGCGCGAAACCAGTTGCGTTGGAATTGTATGGACGAGCACTACACGATGGAATTGGATTGGAGTCGTTTGGAGTTAGTGAGAATTTTGGGTAAAATTAAACGTCCGTTTAATTTTATTCGAAATAAATCGCTAAAACGGAATTTAAATCAAGGTGAGAACTTCTCACTCAATCGAATCAATTTCGATTTTTATTTTAAATAGTTAGATTTAAAATATTTGAATGCATGTTTGAATGATGATTGTTATCTTTTGATTGTTAAAATAGACATTGTGCGCCGTTAGTAAGCAGATGTTATTTATTAAAAACATATACCATGAATATTTCATAAACAGTGAAATTGATATTATATATAATAGCAATATATATGTATTGGCATATGTATATATTGGAGTTATTGATTTCCCGCATTTGTTTAGCGGATGAGACCCTATTGCGCCGTCTATTAAGCGGATAATATTTAAAATCCCATATACTGCGATAATTTCGTACTGGAGCGAAATTGGTATTGTGCTAATGTTTGTGGATGCAGGAAAACAGGTTGGAGGGATCCAACAGGATTCCTCAACAGTATTTATTTGATTTCAGATATTTTGATATTTGATGGATTATCATATCGATATATGATATCGTTGTTGTCGTGATTAACTATTTTGTATGTAGCATCATTGGACCAAATTTGGAACTTTAAAATGATTTTTAAAGTGATTTTTGAAAATATACTATATGTTTGGAAATGATCTATTTTAAATAAATAAACGTATAATTTTAATGTTATAAAAATTATGATTTTTGAGAAATATAGTTAAAAAACTGATTTTTGAGAATATGATGCTAATGATTTTATAAAATAGTAAAAATCGGGATTTTTGAAATTATTGTGAAAAGTTTAAATATAGGATTTATGAAATTTAATTATTTTATAAATCAGAATGATGAAATTATAAAGGAGATTAAAGATGTTTTAAAGTAATAATATAAATTGATTTTATAAAGGATTTATAAATTGATATTTATAAATTAAAACATTTGAATTATAAAACGAGTTTTTATAAGTGTTTGAATGAAGTGAAAATGAATTTCATAAATGAATGAAATTTATAGAATTATAAACGGTGAAGTTATAAATGGAATTTTATAAGCAGTAGGTTTATAAAATTTTATAAAGTTATTAAAAGAATAGTTTTGAATAAATCATTGAATCTTAAAAGTTATAAGATTTATAATTATGAAGTTCAAAGGAATGATTTTTGCAAACAAATAAATTATAAGTATTTAACTTATAACGTGAACTTTTAGTTTATAATTGAGTTATAAATCGAATAGGTTAATAAAGGAATTTATAAAAGGAAGTTGTTATAAAATAAATAGAAATGGAATTTATAAACGTTGTTTTATAAATTCGCAAACGACTTATTTTGATAAGTAAATTGTTGAAACCTATTAATGGAGTTATATTCACATTTTTGACTGTGAATAATCCTTTAAAATAAAATGAATAAAAGGATGAAATTGATTAACGTAGTATATTCACGTTTTTGAATAGTGAATAATATGTTAAAGAAAATGTTTAGGATGTGATATTTTGAATTGAATTTAAAACGATCTAACGATGTTTTAAAAAGTGTTGAGATTCGAAATCATAGATTTCAACATTTATTGTTGAAATAGACGTTTTCGAGAAATAGAAGGAAATGGTGGACTATAACACTGTTGTTATAGTAAATGATTTCCGAAAGGAAATGTTTTGTATAGTATTGGTATTTATATATCTATTTTAATTTCGAATCCCTATACTAGTGATTTTGGGTTGTCGTAACGATGTTTTACGCAACATTCGTTTAGACCCAAATAAATATGTTAAAGAGAATGATTTCCTTAAAGAACGAAATATATACTTAATTTCGATTTGAGTATTTTGAATATTTTCTAAGTGTTGAAAATAAATAAAATTTGTGAATTACTTATTAAATAAGTATGGAAATGTTTTCCAATATAAAGTGAATTTTAGAGAATTTATCTTTTTGAAGATAAATTGAAATGAGTAATTGAAATCGTATATGCATGGATATGGTGAAATATAAATTCACTATGGAATTTATAAAAGGAAGTGGAATTTGATTAAAAATAAATATTGATTTATTTTTGAAGTGTGAAATTATATATCTAGTAACGATATTTTTGAAAAATAAATAATTTGGAAAATTATTTGGAAACTGGTGATGTGTGCATATCCATTGATAGTTCAATAACCGACTATCAATATTTCCCTTTGAATGGGTAATTGATGTGATTTGTTTGAATTTGAATGCCACACTTATTTTTGAATAAGCGCTCACTATTCGGGTTAACCGGGAAAGGACCATGGGGTCGTATAACCCATTCCGAATATGTGGTACGTCGTTATGAATTGCATTTGAAGATCGGTGTTGAAGACCGGATATTTGCGAGAGCGATAAGATGACCTGTCGATTGACTCTGCACCGAGTTGCTCCGGTATTGAGTTCTCCATATGTGATGGTGAATCCGATCAGGATTGTGGATATCCGGATTGCAAGGACTTCTTTGTAAGTGCCTTCGGTTTTGTTCGAGCCCGGAACAGACTTGTATGGATTGTATGTCTGACATTACAAATTGAGATATAAAGCAGATTTCTTTCAAATATATTTCTGTTGGTGGCGGAGAATTTATTCTTTTAGCTTAACACCCTTCTCTGAGAAGTACGAGCTCAGAGGTTATGTAGTTGAAGGTTATCAGCGATATATTCCCAATTTGGTAATGTGACATGCTGAGTGTTGCTGTGAAATGGTCATTGTGTTGATTATTTGTGATAGGATCATTTGTTTGATCGTCTATCTTGGTGATCATTTCTATGATCATTTGTAGACCCAAAGCATGGCTTTTGTATAAAGTATGTTTTTGTGGACGTGACTTCGTCGAGCCTCACACCCCGTGAATGGTCACAACAGGAAAGATGCAGCAAGGTTACGAGGGGTAGCGCCCTTTAGGATATGTGCATTTCCTTTTGGAAAAGGGTGGTATCATGGTGTGGAGCCCAGATACTTACTCATCTTGAAAACACTTTATGATTGTGTGAATTGATTGCGAGCGCTCGGTTGAAAGGTCCCAAAGGACCGGGGGATGGCATATTCGGTCAGTTGTTACTCAGTTAGGGGTAACCCGGCCTTGTGTTGGTAGAGATCCGGTTTGGTTCTCGGGGATGTCCATCCAGAGGCATTCTCATGTGGCAATGGGAAGTTCCTTGGCCTGATCATTCGTTGGAAATCCAAAGAAACAATACGATCTTGTACGGTATTAGTTGTAGAACCTGCTTCCTCAGGAAGTAGCTATAGTAGGCATAATATAATGGTACCTATGCTGGCTAAGATTTATATTCTACTTTCGAAATGATTTTTCCTACACTATGCACTAATAATAATATCAAATGTTTCTTTTTAATGCGTATCAAGCATCTTTGACTATCATAAGGAGAAATCTCCTCCAAGTCTGCGTTTGCATTGTGTGTGTGGCGGGAGGTCTTATGGTAGTCTCATTTTTAAAAGCATTGCGAATTGACCTTAAAAAAAAATATTCCTCTATTTTGTTTTCAAAAATAAATAAACTGTTTTGAGTTCTCACACCAGTCACATGACTGACTCGGAGTTTATTGTTTTCCTTCCTAAACTCTGGGTGCCCACCAATTTCCACACGGGCAGTCAAGAGTTAAGGTTTATCAGGATATTCTGGATATTCTGGAGTTGCTGGAGGCAAGCTGGATGGCATGGCGTATTACTAGTATATAGTATTTCTTTTCCGCTACAGTGTTCGTTGTTGTATGTTGTTGTACACTCTGATGATATGATGTAATGTAATGTATAAAATGTAATAACTGATATAGTTCTTTGTTTAAACATTATTCATTTATTTATTATATGTTGTTCCGCTGCGAATTCTGAGATTCTGATGTGGTTCTGTTGTTTTCTTTCTGTCCCGTTATATTGTCTATTTTCTTTTCCCTCTATTCTCTTATTCTCTTTTCCCTCTATTTTCTATCTTATCTCTATCTTCTTACCTCTTTTTCTATTCTCTTTCTTTTTCTTAAACATTGATAATTCGTATTTCTGTTCATCTTGAATTAATCTACGGAGATTAGTGTATATTCAAGGAGTACGGATTTGCGGGTCTTCACAATTGGTGATTAATATAAAATTTTGGGTTTAATTGTGAATAAATTTGAAAATTCCAAAATAAATTAAAGTATGTGTTTATAAAATAGAATTTTGGATTTGAATTCAATAATGAACATTTTGAAAATAAATTGAATTTGGAAACTATACATTTTAATAGTAATGAACGTTTGTTTTCTAATTTTAGTGTATATATGTATTTTTATTTGAAGGTTACATTTTGAATTTAATATAATAAATTTTTAAATGCTATTTAGAGGATAACTTCCAGTATGTATTAAACAAGGTTAAATAAAAGTTTTAAAAATATACATATGTTGTGGAAATTAATAAGAAAAACATATATATGTTGCAAAAAATAAACTAAGTGTAAAATAGTATTGGTTATAAAGATTTGAACATTTTTCTTTTGAAAAGATAGTTTGTAAATGTATAAAAGTATAAATGACAAACATAAACATATGTAAATAGAAAATTAAGTAATTTATAAAAAGAAAAGGTTTAAAATATAATGTATAAAATTTAAAAGCAAGGAGTTAAACATAAATTTGCTTGTATTTACAAGTGTAGAAGGATTAACATTTTACATTAACAAGTGTTAGCCATGAAGGTAAGATGATAACAAGTGTAAACTTAATAATTTACATGTGGCAATTTCCTTTAAATTTAATTTTAAGAAATAAAAACAAAACCAGGCTATTCAAAATTTCTTCTTTCATTCATTTGCAAGCTAAAAACTAAAAGCTTGTAAAGTAAAACTAGAGATTTAAAATCTGAAGCAAGTTTAAAAATCAAAGCCTGAAAACTCAGTGAATCAAGATCAGGTTCAAAACAAAACCTGAAAGCCTGAGAAATATGCAAACATTTCAAACCAGAAAAGAAAAATCTCTTACAAAAAGGAAATCAATCCAAACTTCATTGCTTTAGCCCGGAGACAAACCTGAAAACATTTGAAACAAGTAAGTTTCATATTCAACTACAAAAGCCTGAAATAATGCAAGCAACATATGGATCTAAATTCAAGTCCATGTTCAACCTGAAGCAACGATTAAAGCTTCAACTCAACAGAAAGAATCAAATAGCTTCAGCTCAAAACACTTTCCACTTTGTAGATCAAAGTCAGGATCCAATTCCAAATTTCATTTTCTCCTCCGCTTCATCTTTCAGGTGAGCAAACCATAAACCCTTTAAGTTTGGTATATATAGCTTTCCTGTGATGATTGTCGAAGTCTGCTGTGAGTTATGATGTGCATGTGTGTACATGTACAGAGATATACTTCTCTGTTGTGTTACAGGCACTGGCTCACCCAAGAAAATTCATATCTCTTTGAATAATGACATTTAGATCATGGTGTCTGAATAAAAGTTGTTTACAATAATGTAAAGTAAGTTTTAAAAATAATATTAGGTATAAACAATTTGGTAAATATTTTTGAAACGACAATTTACAGTAGATAGATAAATACATCAGTAAAATCAAACATGTCAATTTTGAAATCTGATTATACAATCACATTCATATTGCAAAGTGATGATTTTAGGTGAAAATCTCGTGATTTTTAAGTAAGAAATAATCGTGAATTTCTTAGGTAAACGGAATATGAATTTTCATGAAATACCGGCAATCGATGAAGCGTTAGTAGTCGGGTTTGCTGTCCAAGGGAGTTGATGCATAGGTAAGCAAGGAAAAAAATGTTAGCTTTTTAGTCCATCGTTGGCGATGAACGAGGCTGATGTAGGGTTTAAGTGAGGTTTGGGGTTTATGATGTTGACGAGATGAATTCATCGACGAGGTTGAACTGTAGTTGCTCGCAGGTGGGGGAAAATGAAGCTTCGGGCTCTGGCATGGCTGTGGATTCATCGGTAAGTCTTCCAACGATCGGAGCTTAGCGATGCAGGGAAATTTTAAGGGACTGGTTTTGTTCCAGTTGGATACTAACATGCCCAATTTTGAACCATGATAATATCATGGGTTCTGGTGTTCAGGCGAGTTGAATGAATCATCGGTGATGGGTAGATGGTCACGACGACGATCGAAGACGACCAGAGCTCGTGTATATGTGCATGAGGCATCATCGTGTCCGGTTTGTTAAGGTCGAAGAAGAAGAAAAAAACTCGAAGTGGATCTCGTGTATTTTTTGATTTGGCACGGGGGTGGGGGGTTTCGCTTTGGGCTCAGGTTTGTTTTGATAAACAACAGGCTTTATAAAAATTGGACTTTGTACCATGTGTAAAGACCCGATTCTTCGACTTTCGAAAATCGACATTAATACGTCCACTGTATCAACTGCCGAACAATCGAATGCCAGAAAACTAAACCCCTAGGGTTTAAGAAGAAGAAAAAGGTAGAAGAAGAAGAAAACAAAACAGAAACAATAACAGAATCTCACATATCGCAGCGGAACAACATATGATATATCAATGAATAATCTTTAAATTAAAGAACTTTATCTGTTATTACATTACATCACATTACATTGCATTATCAGAGTTTTACAACAACAAAAAGCAGAAAAGAAATATTAAATATATAAGTGACATGCTTCACCATCCAGCTTGCTCCTGATCTCCACAACAACTCCTGTAATCTAGAATGACCTGATAACCTGAATCTAGACTGCCCGTGTAAAAATTGGTGGGTACCTAGAGTTTAGGAAGGAAAACAATAAACTCCAGTTCAGTCATGGGACTGGTGTGAGACTAAAAACAGTTATTTATCTTTAAAACAAACAACAGGAAAATTTTAAAGTGAATTCGCAATGCTTTGGGAAAATGAAACTACCATAAGGCCTCCCACCGCACACACAATTCAAACGCAGAATTGGAGGAGATTTCTCCTTATGATAGTCAAAGATGCTTACTACGCAAAACAAATAATTTTTGATATTAGTATTAGTGCATAGTGATGAAAAACATTTCGAAAGTATAATATTAATCTTAGCCAGCATACGCACCATTATATTATGCCTACTATAGCTGCCTCCTGAGGAGACATGTTATACAATCGCAATAGTAAAAGGCTCGAATTTTTTCTTTGGATTTCCAACAAATGGTCAGGCCAAGGAACTTCCCATTGCCACATGGGTCCGCCTGTGGAAAGACGCCCCGAGAACCTATCCGGATCTCTATCAACACAAGGCCGGGTTGCCCCTAGCTGGGTAACTTCTGACATGAATATGCCATCCCCCGGTCGTAACGACCTTTATCCGAGTATCCTCAATACCAACAACCACAAAATAATAAATTTGCAGCAACAACATAGGTTAAGTATCTGGGCTCTATTCCATGATACCACCTCTACCCAGAAGGAAATGACATACACTAAGGGGCGTTATCCCCAATAACCTTGCTGCATCCTTCCTGTTTTGACCATTCCGGGTTGTGAGGTCCAACGAAGTCTCGTCCACAAAGCTAGGCACAAAGCCATGCTTTGATCAACAAACAATCAAAAAATGATCAACACACAGCAACACTCAGCAAGCCATGTTACCAAATTGGGAATATATCACTAGTAACCATCAACTACATAACCTCTGAGCTCGTATGTCTAAGAGAAGGGTGTTAAGCTAAGAGAATAAATTCTCCGCCACCAATAGAAATGTATTTGATAGAAACCAGCTTTAAATCTTAAAATGTAACGTCAGACATACAACCATACAAGTCTGTTTCGGGATCGAATAGAACCGAAGGCACTTCAAAAGAAGCCCTTGAAATTCGGATAATTTCTAATCACGTCCGGACTTCCCATCACAAAGAGTGATAAAATCTCTATATCGGAGATCAGCCGATGAAGTGACATTCGACGGTAATCCTTCCGTTTTCAAAATATCTGGTCTTCAACACTAGTCTTCAAATGCAATTCATTTACGTCGTATCACTATTCGAAGTGGGTAATCTGAATAACGAGCACAATAATTTAAAATAAGTGCAGCATCCAAATTTCAACCAATTCACAATAAATACCTATTTAAAGGTCAATATTGATAGTAGGTTATTTAACTATCAATCAATGTTCACAACAATCACCCGATTCCCAATAATCTCCCAAATTATTTATTTCCAAAATATCTTTACAAGATATAATTTTCAACACTTCAACTATTTGAAAACAGATTCCAAATCAATCTTCATTCGCGGAATAAATTTCCCAATATTATTTATCTCCACTGGAAATCTGCCAAATCTGAATACTTAAAAAATAATTTGTATCATATATCCAAAATAGATTTGGAAACACTTTAAAATAAAAGTCTACTTTTAAAACACTTTATTTTCAAATATTAGCTATAAAACATTATACTAATATTATATATATATAACTTAAGTTCAAACTATTTTCATTTAAAATAAAATTAGTAAATAGAGTGCAATTATTTAAATAGTTAATTTCTAAAACAATTATAAATTAAGTCTATAAATAATTACTTTTAACGTTTGCTAAATAAATCTTTATTCTAGAGATTTCAAAATAATTTAAGAAAATAATTTTTCTCTCCAAAATATTCTTTTAAAACTACTTTAGAACTTTTAAATTTATACTTTAAAACTATTTTTGAAATACACTCGGCTTTCCAGGGAGAATACACTTTCATTTCAAAATGGTCCATTAAAACCAATTAAATAAATCCTTACCGATTATTTTAAATTTACATTCCAAATCCGTAAATTTATTTCCACACTTTAAAAATAGATCAATGTTTATTTTTAAACAAATTTCCCTTTCCTTTATAAATTCCAATTTGAATAAAAATTCTATTGATATACGATTTCAAATCGATTTCAAATATTCACTTTCAACCCCAATTCCATTTCAATTGATTTCCGAAACACCAAATCAAATTCCATATTGATTTCCCAAATTCATTTCAAATCATCTTATAAATTTCCAAAAGGATTTCCAAATGATTTATTTTCAATCACCAAAATCGATTTCCAAATTTGATTTCTAAATTTATTTCCTTTTTAAAATAAATTCCTTTTAAAGAATATAAATTCCTTTAACTCTTTCAATCTATTTAAAAATCCAAATTTTAAATAAATTCTTCAATTTATAAAGAATATTATACGAAATCCATTTATTAACCATTTTCACCATATTTTGGAATTTATTCGATAAGAATACAAAAATCGGCTTTTTATACTTTTAAATTCTTTTTTTCACATTATTCAATTTTCAAAATTTATTCACTTAAAGGTTTTTCTACTTTAATTTCCAAAATCCAATTCCACTTATTTCTGGTATCCAACGATACCAAAAATTCATTCGGCCAAATTATAGCCCTCAAATAAATTCCAAACATCGATATGATCAGCCACATTAATATAACCATTCACAGATTACCACATCCCAACATAAATAAATTCAATCAATGTGAGGAATCCAGTTGGGTCCCTCCAACTTGTTTCCCTGCATCCAAAGATGTTAGCACAATACCAATTCCACTTTGAGGTGGAATATCGCGGTATATGGGATTTATAAAAATATCATCTGCTATTAGGCGGCGCAATAGGGTCTCGTACGCTATATAGTGCGGGAAATCAACTCCAAATACATATATAATACCAATTCCACTTCAAGGTGGAATATCGCGGTATATGTGTTTAATAAATAACATCCGCTTAATATACGGCGTATAGGGTCTATTTTCAATACAATAGATAATGATCATCATTCAAGCATACAATCAGCATCCAATCACACAATCAATCAAATTTTAAATCTATAGATACATATATATTTAAAATAAATCAATCAACACTATTTCTGAGTGAGAAGTTCACACCTTTGCTTTTATTTTGCAATCCATTTCCAATTCCAACTTGATTTCATGGTTTTGACCTTGTATAAATAATTATACAATTCATTAATATTCAACCAATCGAATAATTAAATTTCTATTTGATAATTTTAATTCAACTAATATTTTTTTAACTTTAAACTAATGGTTTTATCTTAAACAAAGAATGTAATTTTTAACTTAAAAATTGAGTTAAACTAATCTTTTTTTCTCTGCATATACAGTTTTCAATAGCAATATATATATTTATATTATTAAATTCTAATGACATCTAAATTTCAACAAATTAAAAAAACGAAAAGCTGCTTCCCAACTCACATCGCCGACGAACTGCTCCTCCAAATATCAACCGACCCAACTCTAGCCATGCCGTCCCCTGCTATCAAGTTCGCGTCACTCAACTAAGATGTCGAACTCCACAGCCTCGCGTGGCCACTGCCTCTTCAGGCTTACACGAAGACGCGCATCGCTCGATGTGAACCACTGCCGTGCACGAGACCTATATCTCTTATCGCGAAACAACCCAGACTCTACCGAAGCCCTTCCTTCGATCGCCACAACTCCACAATGACGCCTTGAATCGCGTCGCAGCAATCGATAATCACCGACTAAATCATGCCTTGTCGCCGCTCCTCCATCTACCTCGGCCTACGCGCGTGTGCTTGCGCCATCGATCGGAACAATCTGCGCGAAATCGAACCCCTGCCGCCCGATGCTCGCTTTCGCCATCGTGATTTTGAATTCAATCCCCCCAAGCTTGAATTGGGCGCCATTTTTTTCGTTGATTTTGAATTGAACTGTTGGTGTAATTTGATTTAAATGGGAGGACTCGGTCGATTTTGATTTCTTGAACGAGAGTGTATTGTTCACTTTTTTTCTTCTTGCAAAAGGAATTGCTACGAGATTTAGCTGAGGAAGTTGCGTGATTTTTTTAAAAGAATATAGGGGACATGATACGATGTTGAAGAGAAGGTTGTGTATGGAAGAAAACAAGCCACAGTGTTTTGATAGGGAAAGCAAAGTACTGATGTAGATATAATTTCAACTTATATTGACCAAATACAAATTTAAATTTAAATTAAATTCGATATAAATTTCAACGCGTTTACTTAACATACGGCCAAACGATCACTCCGAATGCTACGAAAATTTAAATCCGATAATAATACAATATCACGGATCCAATGGAACTGGTTTCGTCGAATTATGAGACTGTGCCTCGGACGGCTATTTTTAAATATCGATTCAAACGATAAAAATTCAAAACTGATCAAAACAGTTTTCAAATTCGATTGTGAAGCTTTTATTATCTTCAGTATTATCAATATGAATTTTCTAAGCCTTGAAAATATTTTAACAAGTCCAAAATTTACAATTCAGCAATTTATTCAATTTCCAATTATTAAATTGAATTATTTAAATTGGTAAATAAACAGATATATTTGAAATTCAAATTAAATTAGCATTCAAATATTTAAAATCAATTAAATATTTCATTTTCAAATGTTCAAAAATTCTGGGTTGTTACAATCTTCCCCCCTTAAAAGAATTTCGTCCTGAAATTACAAATTAAGAAGAATGCCCTTATCCCGTTTATCATTTTCCCAATTCAACAGTTTTATCAACTCATCAACCTAAATCTTTTTATTTAAAGATTCATTTCAACTAAATTTCTAAAATCTTCATAGTTTCCAAACAACTTCATTTACTTCACAATTCAAATTTTTAATTTAAATTCAAATTTTAAACTTCAAAAAAAATTCAAAATTTTTCCTAACGCCCTAAATTTCCGAAAATTTTAGCCAGCTTCTCATTTGCATGGCTAGCTCGATACGACTACAAAATGGCACCACAGGCCCTCAAATTCCAAAAGAAAACAAAAGGCCAAGTGGCTGAACAAGAAAATCACCAAATTTCAAACTGAAATTGAAATACTTACCTTTTTTCGAGCAATTTAATTTTTTCCTCAGAAATCAAAAATCAATTTTCCCCACTTGCTTTATAATACCTGTATATCCCATTTAACCATATCCAACTATAGATTCAAAAATCATTTTATACATTTCCTTACAGAAGTTTCATATCTACGTCTATTCAAATTTGTTTTTCCCCATTACCGTATGAGTTCAATTTATCTTCAACTCTGAATATTGAATTTTATTTTCCATTTACAACCGATTCATATTGTTATTTTAAATTAGTTTCATTCACTAATTTACTTCAGTTTAAAATTTGAAATCATTTGTCGCTAACAAAAAAATATTTTCAAAAATTTTCTATTTCCCAAAATTTACGGAAAATTTTGACAGAGTCTCCCTTGTACGGAGGAGCTTTTGCAATTTGACAAGAGATATAAATATGTATACATCGACCCACACAGTCGGAAAATAGGAAAAACAGTTCATATTTCCTATTTTTATTGCGTAGGCGTACCTTTTTAGCATTATTAAGAAAAGTGGTTATTTATTAAGCAATTTGCGCGACCAAATCCAGCCATACGGCCCCCCTGTACCTGTACTTACTTAATTTAAACACGTAAGTGACATATATAAGAAATTTATTCACATTTCACTTATTTTCAATAGAAAACACAAGGTTTTTTTATAAGCAATGCAATCAAAATAATTCCAATAAGCAATTTATACGGTTTCAACACTAGCTTTAATTTGTTTGCAACCAAATTACATACCATTCCATTCAATTCAAGTGATTTAGAATTCACTTTCTTACATTCTATTCATTTTTTATGTCCGAACAACTTGTATTCATTTCAATCGATTCCAACATCAATTCTATTTGATTTTATTAAGCCATAGAATTTATATGTCTTGTTTACGTCAAACGACAAACAAATTTTTTTTATGCACTTCGACGAGATTTAAGTAAATAAACTATCACTTGAACTCATTACCATTTTAAATTGATTCTAACTCAATTTATATTAGTTTCATTTCCATTTTTTTTTCAATCTTGCATTGTCAATTTCATTTGAATTCAATTCGTAATTTCAATTCTATTTGGATTCTATTTATCTTCCGAATATTGAATTTTATCAGTTTTCTTTAGTTCACTTCGATCTAATTTTAAAACTTCATTTTATTTCACACAATTCAAATTGGTTTTCAATATTCAGTTTCAATTCTAGTTTAATCTTCATTCAATCATCAACTTAGAATATTTTCAATATCAAATTTACTTAAGAACTTCACTCTTCATTTCTTAGGTTCAATATAAACATTCGATATACACATTATATTTATTTTCAATTTGCTACTTCGGTTATATCTACTTATATTTAAACTGGATTTCCAATTCTATTCGAATTCAATTTACCTTTCATTACAATTATTGAATTCAACATTTCCAAATCATGTTTACTTTGTTTATCAAAAATCAAATTATATTTCCAATATTCAGCATGAATTTCGTTTACTAACAGATTCAAAACGAAGTTCAACATTCAGTTTTAATTTCATTTACTTGCAATTGTAAATTCCACTTATTTGGAAACTCATTTCTACTTACTTGAATTTTATCTGCAAATTTCGAACCATTTTTATTTAGCTCACACTTCAAGTTTTAATTTACTAATTCAACTTCCATTTCCGTATTTCATGAATCAATAAATTATCAAAGTAGTTTATTTGATTTCAATCCATTTTTTTCCAGGTTTGGATTTTTTTTATTCAACCTGATTCAAATCAAAGCTCATTCCATTTATTGAATTTTTATTGCAAATATTTTTTTCTGGAACTTTATTTCAGATTATAAATCACATTTACCTTTTATATTCATAAATTTTATTTGTATATGGATTTTATTACTTAGTTCTTTGTTTTAATTTCAATCCCATATTCAATTTCCATATATATCAATGATGATAATCCAATATCATCACTTCCTAACAACCAAGCAACCATCTATTATAATAATTACGAAAAATGATTTGTTTTCTATACAAAAATAGTTAGGGTAAAATTATCTCATTTACCCATTTTAAAAACAATATCGTGTCAGTTTATCTTGTTTAAGAGTTTAGAAACACCTATCAATTACAGTTGGCCAAACTGCACCGACCAGAATCTATAAACAATCAACAGATAAATCAATGCAATACAAAACAATTTTATATATTGACTAACAAATATGCGCTCATATCTATTATCACACTCAACTCATTCTAGAGTACTACTGACTCTATCTGTAATGAGAAATTCCCAACAGAGCCAAGATTGTCGCTTAACCAATTGCTCTGATACCACATTGTAAAGACCCGATTCTTTGATTTCCGAAAATCGACATTAATAAGTCCACTGTATCAACTGCCGAACAATCAAATGCCGGAAAACCGAACCCTTAGAGTATAAGAAGAAGAAGAAAACAAAACAGAAACAATAACAGAATCTCACATATCACAGTGGAACAACATATGACATATCAATGAATAATCTTTAAATTAAAGAACTATATCTGTTATTACATCACATCACATTACATTACATTATCATAGTTTTACAACAACAAACAGCGGAAAAGAAATATTACATATATAAGTGATACGCTTCGCCATCTTGCTTGCTCCTGATCTCCACAACAACTCCTGAATTCCAGAATGACCCGATAACCTGACTCTAGACTGCCCGTGTGGAAATCCGTGGGCACCCAGAGTTTAGGAAGGGAAACAATAAACTCCAGGTCATTCATGGGATAGGTGTGAGAACTAAAAATAATTATTTATCTTTAAAACAAACAATAGGAAAATTTTAAAGTCAATTCGCAATGCTTTTGGAAAATGAAACTACCATAAGGCCTCCCGCCGCACACACAATGCAAACGTAGAATTGGAGGAGATTTCTCCTTATGATAGTCAAAGATGCTTACTACGAAAAACAAATTATTTTTGATATTATTACTAGTGCATAGTGATGAAAAACATTTCGAAAGTATAATATTAATCTTAGCCAGCATCGGTACCATTATATTATGCCTGTTATAGCTGCCTCCTGAGGAGACAGGTTATACAATCGCAATCTCAAAAGGCTCGTATTGTTTCTTTGGATTTCCAGCAAATGGTCAGGCCAAGGAACTTCCCATTGCCACCTGGGTATGCCTCTGGAAAGACGCCCCGAGAACCTAACCGGATCTCTGCCAACACAAGGCCGAGTTTCCCCTAGTTGGGTAACTACTGACACGAATATGCCATCCTCCGGTCGTGATGACCTTTATCCGAGGATCCCAAATACCGACAACCACAAAATAATAAATTTGCAGCAACAACATAGGTTAAGTATCTGGGCTCCATTCCATGATACCACCTCTATCCAGAAGGAAATGACATACACTAAGGGGCGCTACCCCCAATAACCTTGCTGCATCCTTCCTGTTTTGACCATTCCGGGGTGTGAGGACCGACGAAGTCTCGTCCACAAAGCTAGGCACAAAGCCATGCTTTGATCAACTAATAATCAACAAATGATCAGCACACAACAACACTCAGCATGCCACGTTACCAAATAGGGAATATATCACTAGTAACCATCAACTACATAAACTCTGAGCTCGTACGTCTAAGAGAAGGGTGCTAAGCTAAGATAATAAATTCTCCGCCACCAACAGAAATGTATTTGATAGAAACCAGCTTTATATCTCAAAATGTAACGTCAGACATACAACCATACAAGTCTGTTCTGGGATCGAATAGAACCGAAAGCACTTCAAAAGAAGCCCTTGCAATCCGGATAATTTCTAATCACATTCGGACTTCCCATCACAAAGAGTGATAAAATCTCTATATCGGAGATCAGCCAATGCAGAGACATTCGACGGTAATCCTTTCGTTTTCAAAATATCCGGTCTTCAACACCGGTCTTCAAATGCGATTCATTTATGTCGTATCAATATTCGGAGTGGGTAATCCGAATAACGAGCGCAATAATTTAAAAATAAGTGCAGCATCCAAATTTCAACCAATTCACAACAAATACCTATTTAAAGGTCAATATTGATAGTCGGTTGTTTAACTATTAATCAATGTTCACAACAATCACCTGATTCCTAATAATCTCCCAAATTATTTATTTCCAAAATATTTTTGCAAGATATAATTTTCAACACTTCAACTATTTGAAAACAGATTTGAAATCTATCTTCATTCACGGAATAAATTTCCCAATATTATTTATCTCCACTGGAAATCTGCCAAATCTGAATACTTAAAAATAATTTGTATCACATATCCAAAATAGATTCGGAAACACTTTAAAATAAAAGTCTACTTTTAAAACACTTTATTTTCAAATATTAGCTATAAAACATTACACTAATATTATATATATATATAACTTAAGTTCAAACTATGTTCTTTTAAAATAAAATTAGTAAATAGAGTGTAATTATTTAAATAATTAATTTCTAAAACAATTATAAATTAAGTCTATAAATAATTACTTTTAAAGTTTGCTAAATAAATCTTTATTTTAGAGATTTCAAAATAATTTAGAAAAATAATTTTTCTCTCCAAAATATTCTTTTAAAACTACTTTAGAACTTTTAAATTTATACTTTAAAACTATTTTCGAAATACACTGGGCTTTCCAGGGAGAATACACTTTCATTTCAAAATGGTCCATTTAAACCAATTGAATAAATCCTTACCGTTTTATTTTAAATTTACATTCCAAATCCGTAAATTTATTTCCACACTTTAAAAATAGATCAATGTTTATTTTTTAAAAATTTCACTTTCCTTTATAAATTCCAATTTGAATACGAATTCTATTGATATACGATTTTCAAATCGATTTCAAATATTCACTTTCAACACCAATTCCATTTCAATTGATTTCCAAAACACCAAATCAAATTCCATATTGATTTCCCAAATTCATTTCAAATCACCAAATAAATTTCCAAATGGATTTCCAAATGATATATTTTCAATCACAAAAATCAATTTCCAAATTTGATTTCTAAATTTATTTCCTTTTTAAAATTAATTCCTTTTACAGAATATAAATTCCTTTATCTCTTTCAATCTATTTAAAAATCCAAATTTTAAACAAATTCTTCAATTTATAAACAATATTATACGAAATCAATTTATTAACCATTTTCACCATATTTTGGAATTTATTCGATAAGATTACAAAAATTATCTTTTTATACTTTTAAATTCTTTTTTTCACATTTATTCAATTTTATAAAATTTATTCACTTAAAGTTTTATCTACTTTAATTTCCAAAATCCAATTCCATTTATTTCTGGCATCCAACGATACCAAAAATTCATTCGGCCAAATTATAGCCTTCAAATAAATTCCAAACATCGATATGATCAGTCACATTAATATAACCATTCACAGATTACCACATCATAACATAAATAAATTCAATCAATGTAAGGAATCCAGTTGGATCCCTCTAACCTGTTTCCCTGCATCCAAAGATGTTAACACAATACCAATTCCACTTCGAGGTGGAATATCGCAGTATATGGGATTTATAAAAATATCATCCGCTATTATGCGGCGCAATAGGGTCTCGTACGCTATATAATGCGGGAAATCAACTCCAAATACATATATAATACCAATTCAACTTCAAGGTGGAATATCGCGGTATATGTGTTTAATAAATAATATCCGCTTAATATACGGCGCAGAGGGTCTATTTTCGATACAACAGAAAATAATCATCATTCAAACATACAATCAGCATCCAATCACACAATCAATCAAATTTTAAATCTATATATATATATATATTTAAAATATATCAATCAACAATATTTCTGAGCGAGAAGTTCTCACATTTGCTTTTATTTTGCAATCCGTTACCAATTCAGACTTGATTTCACGGTATTTGATAATTTTAATCAACTAATATATATATTTTTTTATTTTTATTTTAAACTAATGATTTTATCTTAAACAAAGAATTAAATTTTTAACTTAAAAATTGAGTTAAACTAATCTTTTTTTCTCTACATATACAGTTTATAACGGCAATATATATATATAAATATATATATTATTAAATTTTAATGACATTTAAATTTCAATAAATAAAAAAAACGAAAAGCTGCTTACCTAACTCACATCGCCGCCGAACTACTCCTCCAAACATCGACCGACCGAACTCTGGCCACGCCGTCCCATGCCATCAAGTTCGCGTCACTCAACTAAGACATCGAACTCCACAGTCTCGCGTGGCTACTACCTCTTCAGGCTTACCCGAAGACGCGCATCGCTCGATGTGAACCACTGCCGTGCGCGAGACCTCCATCTCCTATCGCGAAACAACCCAGACTCTACCAAAGCACTTCCTTCGATCGCCGCAACTCCACCATGACGCCTTGAATTGCGTCACAGCCATCGACAATCGCCGACTAAACCATGCCTTGTCGCCGCTCCTCCATCTACGTCGGCCTACGCGCGCATGCTCGCTCCATCGATCGGAACGATCTGCGCGAAATCGAACCCCTGCCGCCGATGCTCGCTTTCGCCATCGTGATTTTGAATTCGATCCCCCTAAGCTTGAATTGGTCGCCATTTTTTCGTTGATTTCGAATTGAACTGTTGGTGTAATTTGATTTGAATGGGAGGGCTCAGCCGATTTAGATTTCTTGAACAAGAGTGTATTGTTCATTTTATTTTCTTCTTGCAAAAGGAATTGCTACGAGATTTAGCTGAGGAAATTGCGTGATTTTTTTAAAAGAGTATAGGGGACATGATACGATGTTGAAGAGAAGGTTGCGTATGGAAGAAAACAAGCTACAATGTTTTGATGGGGAAGGCAAAGCACTGATGTAGATATAATTTCAACTTATGTTGACCAAGTACAAATTTAAATTTAAATTAAATTCGATATAAATTTCAGCGCGTTTACTTAACGTACGGCCAAACGATCACTCTGAATGCTACGAAAATTGAAATCCGATAATAATACAATATTACAGTTCCAATGGAACAAGTTTCGTCGAATTCCGAGACTGTGCCTCGGACGGCTATTTTTAAATATCGATTCAAACGATAGAAATTCAAAGCTGATCAAAACAGTTTTCAAATTCGATTCTGAAGCTTTTATTATCTTCAGTATTATCAATATGAATTTTCTGAGCCTTGAAGATATTTTTAACAACTCCAAAATTTACAATTCAGCAATTTATTCAATTTCCAATTATTAAATTGAATTATTTAAATTGCTAAATAAACAGATATATTTGAAATTCAAATTCAATTAACATTCAACTATTTAAAATCAATTAAATATTTCATTTTCAAATGTTCATAAGTTCTGGATCGTTACATCAGGTTTTAAATTTTAAAAAGAAAACAAGGTTTAGGTTTCAAAATACAACAGGTCTTTAAAGTTATAAAGTAAATTTTGTACAGCTTTTAAAATCAAATGCAAGTATAAAGCAAAATTCGTTAAACCATGTCCCAAAGAAAATTGTCAACAAGCCTTTAAAACAATGGAAAAGGAAAGCAATATTGTTAACAAAGTTTTCAATGCTTTTTGTAAATAAACAAGTTTTCAAATCAAGTTTAAGGTTATCAAAAAAATTATAAAGTGTTTAAGCAATTTATTTAAGCAAGTTTTAAAACAAGTTTCAAATGTTTAAATTCGAAATAAAATGTTTTCAAAATTATTTCGGGGTATAAAATTAAAGTATTGGGTTACTTAGTGGGGGTGATTAATTAAAAGATAATTAATCAATATAAATGGTTATGGGATAATCGATTTATATAATAAATTATGGTAAAATAAATTTACAAAAGTAATTAAGGGATGATTACTTTGTATAATTATTATTATAGACTGATTAATTTATTAATTAAAGGTTAATTAATTAATAAAGGTGATTAAGGTATGATAATTAATTAAGGGCTAATTAATTATTGTAATTAATTAAGAGTAATTAAACAAAGAATTAATTATTAATTTAAGGTTAACTAATGATTAAGGTCCATTAATTTTTTTATTTAGGTTGATTAATTAATAGTTGAAGGATTAATTAATTTATTCGAAATTTGCAAGTAGGAGAATCTTTAACATTCCTGATTTTTAAGCTAAATTAATTTGGAATTTTGGTTAAACTACAAATTAATTGGGGATTAAGGTTGGTTAATTAAGTAATTAAAGGACAATTACTAGAAATAATTAATTTGTGATTTAGGATAATCACTAATTATAATTAATTAAGGACAATTAATTAAATGGTAATTAATTAAGGGTTAATTAATTTATTAATTTCTTATTTATGGGTAATTAATTTAAAGGATAATTAAATAATTAAAAATTAATTATCTAATGATTAAAGATTGATTTATTTATTAATTAAGATTGATTACTTAATAATTAAAGGTTGATTAATTTATTATTTAAGGGTTAATTAATAAATGATTAAAGGATAATTTATTTAAATGGTTTGTAATTAATTAATATTAGTTAAACAGGATTTGTAAATTATTCATAAGTAATTAATCTGATTTAAATTAATCAGTTGATTAATAAATTTTACTTATGAATGTTTGGATTTTATTGGATGGTTAAATTATTTGATATCCCTGATATGTGATTCTTTATTGTGATTTGAGCTACGATCAATGTAATTTATTCATCTGTGATGTAATTTATTTATCTGGGGTGAATGTAATTTATTATCTGTGATATATTTTTGATATATATTTGTGATCTATGAATGAAAGATAAGCGTTATAGTTTATACCGCATATAAAATATATTTCTGTGTTTGAATCTGTAATGATTGATGATGTTGTTGCACTGTTGTGTGTAAAACCCCTGGACCACACTATACATGCACACATATGGATTGCACGAGGAAATTGGTTAAGTCATGGATTTTGAAATGGTTTTTAAAGTTGAATTTTGAATTCAAATGGTTTTGGAAATGGAATTGGGTTAAATATGAAAAGCTTTTGAAAGGAAGATTTCAAAGATAAAAGTTATTTTGGATAACTTAATTAAGTTTTGAAAATTTAAATAATTTGATTAAATTTGAATTCAACTTTGAAATTGAATCCTATGTTTTGAAATTATGGTTTGAAAAGGTACACAAGTTATAAATGTGTTTATGTGGGTTTTAAACCATTTTGAAAATGTTTTGGAACTTTGAATTTAACCTAAGTTTATTTTGAAGGGCTTTAATTTGTGCAGATGAAATCGGATTTTTCCAAAACGAAAACTATTTTTTTCATATAATAAAAGCATTCATACAAGGAATGAATTTCCAATTTGCGTTGAAGGGATTTCAAGTTTGAAATGAAAATGGTTTTCCAAGTTATGAATGAATCTTTGGAAATGGTTTTGAAAGCTATGAATTAAATCTTAATTTAAAGATTGGATGAGTTAATCCAATTTGAAAGGGAAATTGTTTTGAAAGAATATGAATGAATCTTTGTTAAAGATTGGTAAACTTTGTTTTCAAATTTAAGAGGATCTTAAAAGTGTATCCTTTCTATAAAAGATTTGAAAGGGAAATTGGTTTGAAATCTGTGAATTAATCTTTGTGAAAGATTGGTGAACTTTGTGAAATGAATCTTTTTGTTTAAAACTGGAAATGGTAATTTGTTTAAACCATTTGAAAGAAAAGTTTTGGGTAATAAGTTATGACTTAATTGAACATATGGTTTTTAAATATTGTGCTCGTTATTCGGTTTAGCCGAGAGAGGACCTTTGTGTCATATAACCCATTTTGAATAATGATACGTCATTTATGGATAGCATTTGAAGACCGGTGGTGAAGACCGGATATTTTCAAAAGTGAAAGGATTACCGTCGAATGTCTCTGCATCGGTTGATGCCCGGTATAGAGATTTTTTTCACTCTTTGTGATGGGAAGTCCGAACGTGATTAGAAAGAATTTGCAAGGGCTTCTTTGGAAGTGCCTTCGGTTCTGTCCAAACCCAGAACAAACTTGTATGGATGTGTGTTTGACGTTACACTTTGAGATGTAAAGCTGGTTTCTATCAAATACATTTCTGCTTGGTGGCAGAGAATTTATTCTCTTAGCTTAACATCCTTCTCTGAGACATACAAGCTCGGAGGTTATGTAGTTGATGGTTACTAGTGATACATTCCCAATTTGGTAATGCGTTTGCATTGTGTGTGTGGCGGGAGGCCTTATGGTAGTTTCATTTTACCAAAAAGCATTGCGAATTTCCTTTTTATTGTTTTATTCAGAACCAAATGTTTTTGTTTGCTCATACCAGTCCCATGACTGACCTGGAGTTTATTGTTCCCTTCCTAAAGGGTGCCCACAATTTTCCACATAATCAGTCTAGAGTTGGGTATTTCAGATAGTAGATATCATTTCGGTAGCCTTCAGCTTTCTGTTTGGAATTCTTTGGAGTCTTTGGATTCATTGCTGACCTGGTTTGCCTAGCTACATTGTGATGGTGGTTCGAGATTGATGTTGTAGTTTTTGCTATGGAGTTGTTGGAATCGTTCTCTTTTAAAGATCATTTGGAGTTATCTCTTCTGTTGTCTATCTTTCCGCTATAACATTTCATTGTATCTCTGATATTGATCATTGTTGTATATCATTCTTGATATTGTATTCATTTGAGTTGTATATGATATTCATTTATTTTTTCTTCCGCTGTGTTGTTATACTTGATGTGTTATAAGATCCAGCGAACCGGATTCGGCTTTCGAATCTTCGGCATTTCAGATACGGGTGATGTATCTGGTGTCGATTTTCGAGCGTCGGGTCAGGATCGTTACAGCCTCAATTAATTACTTTTAATTAAGTAATTATCCTGTATAAATTACAATAAGTGATTAATTACCCTTTAATTAATTACATAAATAAATTAACCACCTTAAGTTAATTATTCTTTAATCACTTGATTTATCCACTTTAATCATTAATCAATTACTTTAAATTAAGTAAAACAACACAACGGAAGAAAATGAATATCATATAATTTCCAATGATACAATATCTAATATAATACAACACTGAATACACAACTGCCCAGCATATATCAGAGATATGATACTACAATCTTCAGCGGAAGATAAAACACAACAGCAGCGGAACAATAACTTTAACTTGAACTCTAAAGGAGGAACTCCAATATCAGCAACTCTGATCCCGTAGATCTAATGCTCTAAACCAAATAGCTCAATCCATAAGCGAGTACCACCATCAAGTTGCACCAAGATAAGCAAGGTCAGTCCATAACTCCAAAGACTGAACTAGCTCCAGATAATCTACTAGACCTGACTATCTAAAAAAAACCCAACTCTAGACTACCGTGTGGAAAATTATGGGCACACGGAGTTTAGGAAGGGAACAATAAACTCCGGGTCAGTCATGGAACTGGTATGAGCAAACAAAAATATTTGGTTTGAACAAAAAAAGGAAAGGAAATCTGTAATGCTTTTTTGAAAATGAAACTACCATAAGGCCTCCCACTGCACACACAATGCAAAGGCAGAATTGGAGTAAATTTCTCCTTATGTTAGTCAAACATGCTTACTACGCAAATACCTTTTGATATTATTATTTGTGCATAGTGGAAAACCTTTCTAAAGTATAATATTAATCTTAGCCAGCATACGTACCATTATAGTATGCCTACTATAGGTACCATATTAAATGGCAGGTTCTACAACTAAAATCATACAAGGCTCGTATTGATGAGTGGATTTCCAACAAATGGTCAGGCTAAGGAACTTCGTACTGCCACATGGGAACGCCTCTGGAGGGACTCCCCGAGAACCTAACCAGATCTCTGTCCAACAAGGCCGACGTTACCTCACGCTTTAACCAAGCTATAACATAGTAACTACCACACAAGTATGCCATCCTTGGTCGTAACCGACATTTATCCAAGAGCTCTCAACACCAACAAAGCAACAACCACACAGTAATGAGATTGCAGTAACCATATAGGTTAAATATCTGGGCTCCGTACCACGATACCACCATTTATCCAGAAGAAAATGGACATACCCTAGGGGCGCGACCCCTTTGCCGCAACATTCCTGTTTCGACCATTTCCGAGTTGTGAGGCTCAACGAAGTCTCGTCAACAAAGCTACGCTTTTTCACAAAGCCATGCTTCGATCAACAAATGATCAGCAGCACTTCATATGCCACATTACCAAATTAAGAATGTATCACTAGTGACCATCAACTATATAACCTCTGAGCTCGTACGTCTTAAAAAAGGGTGTTAAGCTAAGAGAATAAATTCTCCACCACCAAGCAGAAATGTATTTGATAGAAACAGCTTTACATCTCAAAATGTAACGTCAGACATACATCCATACAAGTCTGTTCCAGGTTCGAACGGAACCGAAGGCACTTCATAAGAAGCCCTTGCAATCCGGGTATCACCAAACCCGATCGGACTCCCCATCACATATGGAGATCTCAATACCATAGCTACTCAGTGCAGAGTCATTTGACATGTTATCCTATCGTTCTAGAAAACACCCGGTCTTCACCGCCAGTCTTCAAAAGTTATCCATATCATCGTATCATTATTCGGAATGGGTTATATGACACAAGGTCCTCTCCCGGCTAAACCGAATAATGAGCGCAAATTTTAAAACCATATGGATATATGGAATCTTAGTTAAGTCACAAACCCAAAACAAATTGTTTAAACAAATTACCATTTCCAAATCTTTAAACAAAAAGATTCAATTCACAAAGTTCACCAATCTTTCACAAAGATTCGTTCACATATTTCAAACCAATTTCCAGTTCAAATCTTTTATAGAAAGGATACACTTTTAAGATCCCTTTTCAATTTGAAAACAAAGTATACCAATCTTTAACAAAGATTCATTCATATTCTTTCAAAAAAATTCCCTTTCAAATTGGATTAACTCACCAAATCTTTAAGTCAAGATTTTATTCATAGCTTTCAAAACCATTTCCAAAGACTCATTCATAATTTAGAAAACCATTTCCATTTCAAACTTGAAATCCTTTTAACACAAATTGGAAATTCATTCCTTATATGAAAATTTTAATTATTTGAAAAAAAATAGTTTTCGTTTTGGAAAAATCCGATTTCATTTATACAAGTTAAAGCCTTTCAAAATAAACTTGGGTTAAATCCAAATTCCCAAAACACTTTCAAAATGGTTTAAAACCCATATAAACACATTTATAACTTGTATACCTTTTTAAACCCTATTTCAAAATATAGAATTCAATTTCAAATCTTGAATTCAAATAAACTATTTTAGTTTCCAATACTTTATCAAGTTATTCAAAATAACTTTTATCTTAAAAGCTCCTTTTTAAAACTTTCCATATTTAATCCAATCCCATTTCCAAAACCATTTGGATTCAAAATTCTATTTTTAAAAACATTTCATAATGTTAAATTCAAATATCTGTAGCTTAACCGATTTCCTCGTGAAATCCTATTTGTGTGTGTATAGTGTCGTCCAGGGGTTTTACACAATAATAGTGCAACATTATCAATCATCACAGATTCAATTATATCTATATCGATAAGCAGTATAATCCATAATGCTTATCTTCATTCACAGATTCACAGATATAGTAAATTTATCAATCACAAAGATTCATCATTACGATTCGATGTGGGTTTCGGATAACCAACTGGAATCCGACTCCCTGTCGCATCGAAATTCAAATGTCGTTTTACGAACCAAGGGGTTTTCACATTCGTATAGAAACAAATCACATATATCACAGCTCAGCACAAAGCAATTCACATTACATAGCGTCACAATCACATAACAGAAATATCAATCCAATACACAACATTCGATAATAATCAATCATCTTTAATTAAGATAAATTAATCGTGTGGTATTAAATTTATTAACCACATAATTACTTTCATTAATTATCTTTAATCCATGATTTATTAATTACAATTAATTAAATCTTAATCACCTTCATTAATTAATCATCCCTTAATTAATTATTTTAATCAATTAATCCTCAATTGTTAATTAATTAAACCTTAATTAATTTTATTAATTTATTATTCCTTAATTAATTACATTATTCATTTAATATGAATAACTTAATAAAAATAATGAAACAGAATTAAATAAATTAATTTCAATTACTTAAAAAATGTATTACTTAAATCCTTAATTAATTCAAACATTAATCAAAAAACATCATTTGAAAACATGGATTAAAATGTTAAAAGTTTTGAATTTTAGTTTTAAAGTCAAAACTGTTTTCTTTTAGCAACCCGAGACCTACTTCGAGTCTCACCTCGAACGAATGCCTGAATGCTTCGAGTCTTCCCTGAGTACCTTCCAACTTTTTTTCTAACTTGAAAATTTGTTTAAGTTTTTTTCCCTTTTTTCTACCCAGAATGTAACCAATATTACTCGACACCTTCCTCGAGTCATTCCCCTGAATCCCCGAAGACCTCTCCGAGTCCATAGCCTTCTTCTCCAAACATATACCACTGATACCCATCAGAAGTTCGTGCATATACACCGGAGTTCTGGCAAACTCTAATCGACACTACGACCTTCCACATCTTGGCAACGATCCGCATGTGCCTCACGATCACCCAAAACCCCAAATCAATGACGAATTTGAATTCTTGCTATCGAACCTAACACTGGAACAAAACCGAGCCATAATCAATCACCTCGTTCTTCCACCTCTGGCCATCAGAGGTCGCACACTTCTGGTCAAAACAATGCCTGACTCCCATGCTTCTGATGGGCCCGGTCCGATGATCTCCGATGGCCTAAAGACGGTGCAATGATTATGTTTCTAACCTTGACCCATTTTAAACCTTAAATCCTAACTCGATCAAAATCAACATCCACGTTAATCAAAATTTTATCAAGCATTTTTCCCCAACTCTACAGTCTTCCAGCTAGCTATGATTTCGATCTCGTATTCCATCACCTGATCGATCGCCAGAACTTAGAGAAAATGGCAATTCTATTCATCCCTCTCTTTCTCAAAAAATACTTGATAAAAAAAATTTAATTTCTCTTTTAAAATTCATCAACTTCGAAGTTGTTTCAATTAGTATATTCAAAATCTGAAATCATGGTTGCCGAATTTTCTGTTTATATTGGATTTGCATGTATTCTTGTATTTCCAAACAAGACTTTTGTTTAATTTACTTAAATTTGTTTTTAAAACTTAGAACATAATCATACAGACATATTTCTTTTTGATTGCAAAACTAAAAACAATCTGATATAAAGCTTTTGTATTTTGAGACAGGGTTTTGAACCTGTAGGCATGGAACAGAGTTTACTTTGATGTGCACAGACATGCATGTTCATTTTCATGCATAAATATATACATGCAAACACACATTTATCATTCAAACTTCCATATTGCTCATAGTAACAAGTTTCAAGTTCAAATCAAAGAGTTTACTCACCTGGTAATGTTGAAACAGAGAACAAAGCCTGGTCATTGATTTTGATTTGTTGAACAGACAGTAATTTTGTTTTGAACTTTGCTTGCTTGATCTACCAACTTCCAGTTTGAAGTTGTTTCTTTGGTTTTTATTTTCTTTTAAACTGGAAACTTGATCTTTGCTTCAGGATTTTAAACTTGTACTTCCAGGTTTTAAAATTTTGAACTTGATTTACTGGAATCTGTTTTGTAACGATCCTGATTTATATGCTAAATTTAAATTGGTAATTAAATTAATTTTTGAATTTAATTGTGAATTAATGGTGAGTTAATTTGAATTTTTAACTCAAATGTTTTAAATTTAAAATGTGATAATCTCTTAATTAAATTGTTCAAATTTGATAAGTAGTTATTTTCAAATATAAATACCAATTAGTTAATAATTTGCTGTTTTAAATTATGAATTATAGATTGATTTTAAATAAGAATAAATTATTTCTAAATAATAATGAGTTTGTTTAAAATTGATATCTATATTTATATGTGTATTTGAACTGACTTTGAAATTGAGTTTAAAGGGAGTATATATATCTTATAATAAAAAAAAAAATATAGTTTGGATTTAAAATATATAGATAATGATTTTATTTAAAAATAAGATTTTTTTTGTATTTTTCTCTTTAAAGAAATTTATTGATAGGAATATTGGAAAAGTATTTATTTAATAGGAATAAATACAAAGACTTTTTGAAATAGCATTTAAAAATGAGTTAAAAATGTTATATATGATTTTTATTTAAATTATAATTAGCTTATATTCTATTTTCTTTAAAGATTGTATTTATATAAATTTAGAAAACATTTATAAATGTATTTGTTTATTAGGAATTTAATTAGAAAAGCATTTATAAATTAAGAAAACATGATTTGTAAGTAAAAACATAAAAGAAGGTTTAAAAAAAACATTAACAAAATAATTTACATTAGGGACTTAAATATAAATTTGTAAATAAATTAATGGAAAAGGATTAAACATAATTTTTTTATATTTTAACCAGTGTTAGAATACAAATATAAGGAGTAGACAAGTGTTAATTTTATATACAAGTGGCAATTAAATGTAATTTTCTTTTGGTTTAGAATTTATAGAAAAAGAAGAAAATTTATTAAAAGAAAAGAAACATGTAAAGATTAAAATCAGGCTTTAACATCTTCAGGAAAAAGCACCTGAAGCAAAGATCAAAGAATTTTTTTATCACAGTTTCAAATCAAAACCAGATCTATCTCATGTTTTCAACTAAGGAATACAAAAGCAAATCAGGAAAATGAAATCAAACCTGAAAGCAAAGCAAGAGGATCGGATAAAAAATTCAACAAGCAAAGTAAAATTTGGGAAACAAAGTACAAACCAAAAAGGAAATCTGGAAAAAAAATCTCAACATCTGAAGACAAATTAGAAAAGAGGGATAAAGATCAAACAGTTTTCAAGCTTTCAACCTGGAAGTAGATTAAAGACAGCATTCAACCTGTAATAAATAGCAAATTGGATTCAAGTCTAAATTCAAGTTCAGGAAACCTGAAAACAAAAGGCGAAGGGCCCGTTTGGTTTCATTTTGTATTTTGAGTTTTGTGTTTTCAATTTGCACTAAGAAACATGAAGAAATAAGAGAAGAAGATCTATAATTCTTAGCCGTTGCAACGACCAACGGACGACAAAGGGGTTGATTGTTCTCCATGCTTTTCTTATCTCTCGAAACACCAAAAACAAAATAAACTTGTTTTTTTATTTTACATGTTAATTTTACTTTTCAAAATTGTTTGTTTTTCAACAATACATACAACGGACGCACTTTTGTATAGACAAGAACACAAAACTAAAAATGACAAGCCAAACGGGACCGAAGTCTCTGTTTAAAAACAAATGGAAAGAAATCAGAGGCCTGGAAATCAAAAAAATTTCAAATGGAGGCTCTGTTCATGTTGAACGGGTGAGCAAACTCATCTTGAACCTGCTATGTGTCTAGATGCATGCTTAAATTGATTTGTTTTTCCTTGTTATTTGATATGTTGAAATATCAATCAGCTTACATATATGTGATGCATGCCTGAAAATAGGCAAATCTTGCCTCTGTATATTCATTTCAGGTTTTAAACCTGTCAGAAAATTCCAAATCACCAAAACCAAATGATTTTGGACTATAAACTCTGAATGAAAGAGGGTTGTTATAAGTGAAATCATTCTAAAAATAAATTTCAAGTGTTCAAGTTGAATATTCATTTAGAAAATGAAACATGTACAATGATGGTTTGAAATTAGCCCAGAATTAATTATTTTAATTCCAAAATTCGATCACATAAATAGTCTTAAATTGAAAAAATAATGAATTTTAGTATAAGTATTTCGATTTTTATTAATGGGGTTAATGGAAAATTTGAGTTGAACGAAATTAACACCATCGTCAAAGTTCTAATGATCGACGCAATGTTGGCTGTCGAGATTTGGCATGGAGGTAGGGTGAAAAGTGGGGATCACCGGAAAAATACTCGCAAATTTTCTTGACGACCGTGGCGATGGCGAAATGATGAGGTAGGGTTTTAGGTACAGTTTGTAACGTTGAGTTTTGGAGAGGGAGTTCGCCGTCGATGGCGAATCGGTCGAAGCCGGACCTAGGGGAATCGAAGATGGGGGTAGTGACGTTGATTCGGTTAGAGTGATGTGGCTCCAGGTTGACTAGATCGTCGGTACGAGGTAAAGTTCGTTGATGGGTTCTATTCCACATCTTTGCTTGGTGGCTCGAATTCGATTTTTGGTGAGCCTTGATCATTTGAGTGGTCGAGGTGTTAGGATAGTTCATTGATGACTTGTTGACGTCGACGTAGTTGATCGATGGCGGCTCTGGCGTTAGTACATGTGCACGGTGCACATTCATTTATCTGGGATATTAAGTTTGGGAAGATGAAGTATTCTAGGGGAATTGCTCGAGTATTGATGTTGTTTCAGGTTTCAATAGAAACAGAAACCTGTTTCAGTTAAAAAAAAAAAAAGTAAAATTTTAAAATGTAAACTGAAATTTGAAATAAGTTTAAAACCTGAGTTTGAAATCTGATTTCAAATTAGCTTGAATCTGAGTTTTTGAAATAATTTGAGTTTTGATTTAAATTTGGATTTAAGAACTATTAAGTGTAAAAGTGTATTTGGTTTTGATTTTAAACTGAAAATTGAAATTGTAAAATAGAAAAAAATTAAAATCAGTTAAAATCTGAGATTTAAAGATCTGGAATTTGGATTTGAATTTTAGTTTTTAAAATAAAATAAGTTGTAAATTTAAATTGTTTAATTGCTTTAAAAATATGGTTAAATGATTTGAATTTTAAAATGAAGATTTGAAATGTAAGAAAAGCTTTTAAAATTTAGGTTAAATCTGGAATTAAGACTTAAGCTGTATTTCAGTTTTGAAATTAAAGGAAATTTTTGAATTAGAATTTGTTCTTAAATAACGTGGAATGTTTAAAGTGTGTTTAAATTGATTTGAATCTTATATTCTTTTAAACTTATTTTATAAAATGAATATATCATTAACATATGAGATAAAAAGGTTTGAATTGTTTTTAAACCTTGTTTAGATAAATTTGTATTCATTTTAAAAATCTAAAAAAAATTAAAATGAAATTTAAATGGAATTTAAAGAAAATTTGAAAACAAATTGTTTTTAATACTTTGATGAAGTAAGAAATGTTTTTCTTAAATTAAATTAGGATTTTAATGAATAGGATTCATTAAAATTATTAAGATAATTAAGTTGGATAATTAATTATTTAATTAGTTAATGATATGGATGATTAATTAAATAATTAAGAGTTTTTAAATTGATTAATTAATATTTAAAAATAATTAATTAAGGTTAATTAATTTAAGATTAATTAAATTGTAATTAAAAGATCATTAACTAGATTATTAATTAATGATTAGAGATTCATTAATCAAGCAATTAAGTATAATTAAACTTAATTTAATCAAGTGGTTATGATTTACTAATTAGGTAATTAGTGAGTGATTAATTAAGTAAATAAAGGTTACTTGACTAATAATTAAGTAGTGCTTAACTTGTAATTAAGTTTTATTAATTAATATTTAATGTTTTATTAATTAGTAATTAAAGGATAATTAATCCGTAATTACGGATTAATTAAGAAGTTGTTCAGTGGTAATTAATTGATTAATCAATGGTGATTAAGGATTAATCAAATGGAGATTAAGGATTGATTAACTTGAGATTACTAATTAATTGTTAAAGAATAACTAATTAATTAAATAAAGATTAATTAATTGATAATGAGGTTAATTAAAAAGTGATTAATTAATAAAATGATTGTGATTAATTAATTAATGGTTGGTTAAGAAAGGTAAGTTGATTTATTCTTAAGTAATTAATTTAATTTGAATTAGTTAGAGATATGCTTGCTTATGAATGATTTTATTGCCTTGCATTGATTGTTATCTATGGAATGTAATATTCTGTGATGTGAAATATGCTGTATGTTGATCTGTGATATCCGTGATATGTTTTCGATGTAAATACCCTTGGCCGTAAAGCGGCATTTGAAATTCGATGCGGTAGGGAGTCGGATTCCAGTTGGTTATTCGAAACCTACATCGAATCATATTAGTGAATCCTTGTTATTGATAAATTTACTTTATTTATGAATCTGTGATTGAAGATAAGCATTATAGCTTATACCGCTTATCGATATTGCTGCACTTTAATCTATGATGTGATGATTGTTGTTGCACTATTGTGTGTAAACCCCTGGACCACATCTATACACACACAAATATGGATTTCACGTGGAAATCGGTTAACTCACAGATTTTTAAAATAGTTTTGAATTTGAATTTTTAATCCAAATGGTTTGGAAATGGATTTGGTTTTTAAAGTGAAAACTTTTGAAAAGGTGTTTTAAAAATAAATGTTATCTTGAATAGCTGATTGAGCTTTTGAAATTTAAATAATTTTGAATTCAATATTTGAAATTGAATTCTATGATTTGGGAACTAAGGTTTATAAAGGATATTTAACCATAAATGGGTTTATATGGGTTTTTAAACCATTTTTAAAAGTATGGTTTTGAAAATTTGAATTTAACCCAAGCTTGTATTTAAAAGGCCTTAACTCGTGCAAATTATAATTGGGTTTTCTGAAACAGAAAAACAAGTGTTTCAAATAATCACAGCTTTTATGTAAGGAAAGAATTTTTCTAAATTATGATTTCAAATTTGAAATGGAATGGTTTTAAAAAGCTACAATGGAATTTTGTAAAAGATAGTTGAACCTCAATTTGAAATTGAAGAAGATTGTAAATGATGTATCTTTTATATATATAAAAAATTAGAACGGGAATTGTTTTTGGAAAGGTTATAAATGAATCTTTGTTTAAAGATTGGTGAACCTCGTTTTAAATTTGAAGAGGGGTTTTAAAGTGAATCTTTTGTTTAAAAGATTTGAATGTGGAAATTGTTTAAACCATTGAAAGTTTTTGAAATGAATCTTTTTGTTTAAAAGATTTGTAAATGGTAATTTGTTTAACCATTTGAAAGAAAAAATTTGGGTTTTAAAGTTGTGACTTAACTGAGATCCCATTATCCTTATGATTTTAAATATTGCGCTCATTATTCGGTTTAGCCGGGAGAGGACCTTTGTGTCATATAACCCATTCCGAATAATGATACGATGATATGGATAGCATTTGAAGACCGGTGGTGAAGGCCGGATATTTTTTGAAAATGAAAAGATAACCCGTTGAATGTCTTTGCACCGACTGGTCCCCGGTATAGAGATTTGAGCACCCATTGTGATGGGAAGTCTGGACGTGATTAGGGATTATCCGGATTTGCAAGGGCTTCTTCAGAAGTGCCTTCGGTTCTGTTCGAACCCAGAACAGACTTGTATGGATGTTTGTCTGACGTTACACTTTGAAATGTAAAACCGGTTTCTATCAAATAAATTTCTGTTTGATGGCGGAGATTTATTCTCTTAGCATAACACCCTTCTCTGAGACGAGCTCAGAGGTTATGTAGTTGATGGTTACTAGTGATACATTCCCAATTTGGTAATGTGGCATACAAAGTGCTGCTGATCATTTTTTGATCAAAGCATGGCTTTTGGGAAAAGCGTAGCTTTGTGGACGAGACTTTGTCGAACCTCACAACCCGGAATGGTCTAAACAGGAAAGATGCAGCAAGGTTATTTGAGGGTAGCGCCCCCTGAGGGTATGTTCATTTCCTTGTGGATAGAGGTGATATCATGGTATGGAGCCTAGATATTTAACCTATGTGGTTACTGCAAATACATTACTTTGTGGTTGTTGGTATCGAGCGCTCGGGTAAAGGTTGGTTACGACCGGGGGATGGCGTACTCGTGTTAGTAGTTACCTAGTTACAGAGGTAACCCAGCCTTGTGTTGGCAGAGATCCGGTTAGGTTCTAGGGGCATCCCTCCAGAGGCATACCTATGTGGCAATGGGAAGTTCCTTGGCCTGACCATTTGTTGGAAAAAACAAAGAAACAATACGCACCCTTTACGATTTCAATTGTATAACCCGCCACCTAAGGTGGTAGCTATAGCTGGCATAATATAATGGCACCTATGCTGGTTAAGATTAATATTATACTTTCGAAATGTTTTCCACTATGCACTAATAATAATATGAAATGGTCTTTCACGTATTAAGCATGTTTGACTATCATAAGGAGAAATCTCCTCCAAGTGTGCGCTTGCGTTGTATGTGTGGCGGGAGGCCTTATGGTAGTTTCATTTTTCAAAAAGCATTGCGGATTTCGACTTCAAATTTCTTTGTTTGTTTAAAAGATAAAACTATTTTTGTTTTCTCATGCCAGTCCCATGACTGACCCGGAGTTTATTGTTCCCTTCCTAAACTCTGGGTGCCCACAATTTTCCACACGGGCAGTCTAGAGTTGGGTTTTTCAGATAATAGATATCGATTCCATACTCTTCAGCATTCTCTTTGTTATTCTTTAGAGTCTTTCGGATTTGCGGACCAGACTTGCTTATATGAGGTGAAATGAGATGGTGGTTCGAGCTTGTGGTTTGGAGTTTGGCTCTGGAACATTGGATTTGAGTTGAAGCTCTTGTTTGGAGCTTTGGTTCTGCTGCTAGTTCATTTAGTTTTCCGTTGTAGCATTGTTATATTGTATCTCTGATATTGATATATATTTTATCATTGTTGTATCGAATGTTGTATATCAATGACATTCATTCATTTTTCTTCCGTTGAGTTGTTATACTTGATGTGTTATAAGCTCCGGCCAGATTCGACGTTTGGATCTGCGGCATTTGAATATGAGTGTCGTATTCGGTGTCGGTTTTCGAAGGTCGAGTCTGGGTCGTTACATTTAGTATCAGAGCTGAAGGTTGAAACTTTTGCTTAGGAGTATAACACATTAGGTAGCTCATTAGAGATAGGATGAACTATACTCAAGAATGAGTAATCCCTAAGATATCCGTTCGAAGGCCTCAGTAAATTTTCTTACTATCTACTGATAGTGAGTATGAGTGCGAGAAGAGGATGAGATAGGGGACAAGGAAGTACCACTTCATATAGTCGATACCCTGCAATAGCGGAAACAACTTTCTCTATCAATTTCCTTTGATTCGACTTTTCAATTCTTTGATGATTCCTGGTACATCCAGGAAGAAGATTTGATATATTTGCATGGGACATAAACTCCAAATGGGTCAGAATAGTTTGTTTGAATGAATTGTTCGCTTTGGTTGCTATGATTGATAGGTATATTTTGGTTGTTTAAACTAAGAAAATTTTGGATTGTATCCATATATCTGTTTATTCTGTTGGGTCCAGATATAATCTATGAGTGGTTAGTTATCCCTTCGAACTAACCGATGCCCTTGCATGTTTCATAGTTCTGGTGACCCGAGTTTCTTAATTCGTTCTTGTATCTATTGTTGATATTATGATTTGGTAAGCCAAATGCAGAATAGATATTCAATTTGATCTGGAGATTCATCTCTCTATATTCTGTTGTTTTCTCCCTTACAAATTTCGAGGACGAAATTTTTTAAGGGGGGAATCTGTAACGATCCTGATTTTTATGCTAAATTTAAATTGGTAATTAAATTAAATTTTGAATTCAATTGTGAATTAATGGTGAGTTAATTTGAATTTTTAACTCAAATCTTTTAAATTTAAAATGTGATAATCTCTGAATTAAATTATTTAAATTTGATAATTTGTTATTTTCAAAAATAAATAACCAATTAATTAATAATTTGATGTTTTAAATTATGAATTATAGATTGATTTTAAATAAGAATAAATTATTTCTAAATAATAATGAGTTTGTTTAAAATTGATATCTATATCTATATGTGTATTTGAACTGACTTTGAATTTAAATTTAAAAATTGAGTTTAAAAGGAGTATATATATCTATCTTATAATATAAAAAATATAATATAGTTTGGATTTAAAATAAATAGATAATGATTTTATTAAAAAATAAGATTGATTTTATATTTTTCTCTTTAAAGAAATTTATTGATAGGAATATTGGAAAAGTATTTATTTAATAGGAATAAATACAAAGACTTTTTGAAATAGCATTTAAAAATGAGTTGAAAATATTATATATGATTTTTATTTAAATTACAATTAGTTTATATTCTATTTTCTTTAAAGACTGTATTTATATAAATTTAGAAAACTTTTATAAATGTATTTGTTTATTAGGAATTTAATTAGAAAAGCATTTATAAATTAAGAAAACATGATTTGCAAGTAAAAACATAAAAGAAGGTTTAAAACAAACATTAACAAAATAATTTACATTAGGGTCTTAAATATAAATTTGTAAATAAATTAATTGAAAAGGATTAAACATAAAAAATTTATATTTTAACAAGTGTTAGATTACAAATATTAGGAGTAGACAAGTGTTAGTTTTATTTACAAGTGGCAATTAAATGTAATTTTCTTTTGGTTTAGAATTTATAGAAAAAGAAGAAACTTTATTAAAAGAAAAGAAACATGTAAAGATTAAAATCAGGCTTTAACATCTTTAGGAAAAAGCACCTGAAGCAAAGATCAAAGAAATTTTTTATCACAGTTTCAAATCAAAACGAGATCTATCTCATGTTTTCAACTAAGGAATACAAAAGCAAATCAGGAAAATGAAATCAAACCTGAAAGCAAAGCAAGAGGATCAGATTAAAAATTCGACAAGCAAAGTAAAATTTTGGAAACAAAGTACAAACCAAAAAGGAAATCTGGAAAAAAAATCTCAACATTTGAAGACAAATTAGAAAAGAGGGATAAAGATCAAACAATTTTCAAGCTTTCAACCTGGAAATAGATTAGAGACAGCATTCAACCTGTAACAAATAGCAAATTGGATTCAAGTCTAAATTCAAGTTCAGGAAACCTGAAAACAAAAGGCGAAGGGCCCGTTTGGTTTCATTTTGTATTTTGAGTTTTGTGTTTTCAATTTGCACTAAGAAATATGAAGAAATAAGAGAAGAAGATCTATAATTCTTAGCCGTTGCGACGACCAACGGACGACAAAGGGGTTGATTGTTCTCCATACTTTTCTTATCTCTCGAAGCACGAAACAAAATAAACTTGTTTTTTATTTTACTTGTTAATTTTACTTTTCAAAATTGTTTGTTTTTCAACAATACATACAACGGACGCACTTTTGTATAGATAAAAACACAAAACTAAAAACGACAAGCCAAACGGGACCAAAGTCTCTGTTCAAAAACAAATGGAAAGAAATCAGAGGCCTGGAAATAAAAAACATTTCAAATGGAGGCTCTGTTCATGTTGAACGGGTGAGCAAACTCATCTTGAACCTGCTATGTGTCTTGATGCATGCTTAAATTTATTTGTTCTTCCCTGATATTTGATATGTTGAAATATCAATCAGCTTACATATATGTGATGCATGCCTGAAAATAGGCAAATCTTGCCTCTGTATATTCATTTTTCAGAAAATTCCAAATCACCACAACCAAATGATTTTGGGCTATAAACTCTGAATGAAAGAGGGTTATTATAGGTGAAATCATTCTAAAAATAAATTTCAAGTGTTCAAATTGAATATTCATTTAGAAAATGAAACATATACAGTGATGGTTTGAAATTAGCCCGGAATTAATTGTTTTAATTCCAAAATTCGATCACATAAACAGTCTTAACTTGAAAAATAATGAATTTTAGTATAAGTATCTCGATTTTTATTAATGGGGTTAATGAGAAATTTGAGTTGAACGAAATTAACACCATCGTCAAAGTTCTGATGATCGACGCAATGTTGGCTGTTGAGATTTGGCATGGAGGTAGGGTGAAAAGTGGGGATCACCGGAATAATACTCGCAAATTTTCTTGACGACCGTGGCGATGGCGAAATGACGAGGTAGGGTTTTAGGTACAGTTTGTGACGTCGAGTTTTGGAGAGGGAGTTCGCCGTCGATGGCGAATCGGTCGGAGCCGGACCTAGGGGAATCGAAGATGGGGGAAGTGACGTTGATTCAGTCAGAGTGATGTGGCTCTAGGTTGACTAGATCATCGGTACGAGGTAAAGTTCGTTGATGGGTTCTGTTCCACATCTCTGCTTGGTGGCTCGAATTCGATTTTTGGTGAGCCTTGATCATTTGAGTGGTCGAGGTGTTAGGATAGGTCGTTGATGACTTGTTGACGTCGACGTAGTTGATTGGTGGAGGCTCTGGCGTCAGTACATGTGCATGGTGCACATTCATTTATCTGGGATATTAAGTTTGGGAAGGTGAAGTATTCTAGGGGAATTGCTTGGGTATTGATGTTGTTGCAGGTTCTAATAGAAACAGAAACCTGTTTCAGTTTAAAAAAATTAAAAGTAAAATTTTAAAATGTAAACGGAAATTTAAAATAAGTTTAAAACCTGAGCTTGAACTCTGATTTCAAATTAGCTTGAATCTGAGTTTTTGAAATAATTTGAGCTTTGATTTAAATTTGGATTTAAGAACTATTGAATGTAAAAGTATATTTGGTTTTGATTTTAAACTGAAAATTGAAATTGTAAAATAGGAAAAAAAAAATCAGTTTAAATCTGAGATTTAAAGATCTGGAATTTGGATTTGAATTTTAGTTTTTAAAATAAAATAAGTTGTAAATTTAAATTGTTTAATTGCTTTAAAAATATGGTTAAATGATTTGAATTTTAAAATGAAGATTTGAAATGTAAGAAAAGATTTTAAAATTTAAGTTAAATCTGGAATGAAGACTTAAGCTGTATTTCAGTTTTGAAATTAAAGGAAATTTTTGAATTAGAATTTGTTCTTAAATAACTTGGAATGTTTAAAGTGTATGTTTAAATTGATTTGAATCTTATATTCTTTTAAACTTATTTTATAAAATGAATATATATTTAACATATGAGATAAAAAGGTTTGAATTGTTTTTAAACCTTGTTTAGATAAATATGTATTCATTTTAAAAAATTTTAAAAAATTTAAAATGAAATTTAAATGGAATTTAAAGAAAATTAGAAAACAAATTGTTTTTAATACTTTGATGAAGTAAGAAATGTTTTTCTTAAATTTAAATTAGGATTTTAATGAATAGGATTCATTAAAATTATTAAGATAATTAAGTTGGATAATTAATTATTAATTAGTTAATGATATGGACGATTAATTAAATAATTAAGAGTTTTTAAATTGATTAATTAATATTTAGAAATAATTAATTAAGGTTAATTAATTTAAGATTAATTAAATTGTAATTAAAAGATCATTAACTAGATTATTAATTAATGATTAGAGATTCATTATTCAAGTAATTAAGTATAATTAAACTTAATTTAATCAAGTGGTTAGATTTACTAATTAAGTAATTAGTGAGTGATTAATTAAGTAATTAAAGGTTACTTGACTAATAATTAAGAAGTGCTTAACTTGTTATTAAGTTTTATTAATTAATAATTAGTGTTTTATTAATTAATAATTAAAGGATAATTAATCCGTAATTAAGGATTAATTAAGAAGTTGTTAAGTGGTAATTAATTGATTAATCAATAGTGATTAAGGATTAATCAAATGGAGATTAAGGATTGATTAACTTGAGAATACTAATTAATTGTTAAAGAATAATTTATTAATTAAATAAAGATTAATTAACTGATAATGAGGTTAATTAAGAAGTGATTAATTAATTAAATGATTGTGATTAATTAATTAATGGTTGGTTAAGCAAGGTAAGTTGATTTATTCTTAAGTAATTAATTTAATTTGAATTAATTTGACATATGCTTGCTTATGAATGATTGTATTGCCTTGCGTTGATTGTTATCTCTGGACTGTAATATTCTGTGATGTGAAATATGTCGTGTATTGATCTGTGATATCTGTGATATGTTTTCGATGTAAATACCCTTGGCCGTAAAACGGCATTTGAAATTCGATGCCGCAGGGAGTCGGATTCCAGTTGGTTATCCGAAACCCACATCGAATCATATTAGTGAATCCTTGTTATTAATAAATTTATTTTATCTATGAATCTGTAAATGAAGATAAGCATTATAGCTTATACCGCTTATCGATATTGCTGCACTTTAATCTATGATATGATGATTGTTGTTGCACTATTGTGTGTAAACCCCTGGACCACACCTATACACACACAAATATAGATTTCACGTGGAAATCGGTTAAGTCACAGATTTTTAAAATAGTTTTGAATTTGAATTTTTAACCCAAATGGTTTGGAAATGGAATTGAGTTATAAAGTGAAAAACTTTTGAAAAGGCGTTTTAAAAATAAAAGTTATCTTGAATAACTGATTGAGCTTTTGAAATTTAAATAATTTTGAATTCAATATTAGAAATTGAATTCTATGATTTGGGAACTAGGGTTTATAAAGGATATTTAACTACAAATGGGTTTATATGGGTTTTTAAATCATTTTTAAAAGTATGGTTTTGAAAATTTGAATTTAACCCAAGCTTGTATTTAAAAGGCCTTAACTCGTGCAAATTATAATCGGGTTTTGTGAAACAGAAAAACAAGTGTTTCAAATAATAATAGCTTTTATGTAAGGAAAGAATTTTTCCAAATTATGATTTCAAATTTGAAATGGAATGGTTTTGAAAAGCTATAATGGAATTTTGTAAAAGATAGTTGAACCTCAATTTGAAATTGAAGAAGATTCTAAATGATGTATCTTTTATATATATAAAAAATTGGAACGGGAATTGTTTTTGGAAAGGCTATGAATGAATCTTTGTTTAAAGATTGGTGAACATCATTTTAAATTTGAAGAGGGGTTTTAAAGTGAATCTTTTGTTTAAAAGATTTGAATGTGGAAATTTTTTAAACCATTAATGGTTTTTGAAATGTATCTTTTTGTTTAAAAGATTTGTAAATGGTAATTTGTTTAACCATTTGAAAGAGAAGTTTTGGGTTTTAAAGTTGTGACTTAACTGAGATTGCATTATTCATATGATTTTAAATATTGCGCTCATTATTCGGTTTAGCCGGGAGAGGACCTTCGTGTCATATAACCCATTCTGAATAACGATACGACGATATGGATAGCATTTGAAGACCGGTGATGAAGACCAGATATTTTTCAAAAACGAAAGGATAACCCGTCGAATGTCTCTGCACCGACTGTTCCCCGGTATAAAGATTTGATCACACATTGTGATGGGAAGTCTGGACGTGATTAGGGATTATCCGGATTTGCAAGGGCTTCTTCGGAAGTGCCTTCGTTTCTGTCCGAACCCGGAACAGACTTGTATGGATGTGTGTCTGGTGTTACACTTTGAGATGTAAAACCGGTTTCTATCAAATACATTTCTGTTTGGTGGCAGAGATTTATTCTCTTTGCTTAACACCCTACTCTGAGACGAACGAGCTCAGAGGTTATGTAGCTGATGGTTACTAGTGATACATTCCCAATTTCGTAATGTGGCATACGAAGTGCTGCTAATCATTTGTTGACCAAAGCATGGCTTTTGTGAAAAGCGTAGCTTTGTGGACGAGACTTCGTCGAACCTCACAACCCGGAATGGTCGAAACAGGAAAGATGCAGTAAGGTTATTTGGGGGTAGCGCCTCCTGAGGGTATGTTCATTTCCTTCTGGATAGAGGTGATACCAAGCTGTGACGCCCCATCTCTATACCCACACTAGCCAAGAACACTACGGAGAAATGCTGTCGACTAGCACGGAGAATAAGGCTGTGGAGGAGCGTCCATCCATGTAATTGCTTTGTGCGAGCACCGATATGTCAGATAGTAAGGCATGGATTTCATTTATGGAGGAAGTCCGACATACAGATACAAACTCAAAGCTATCACACAGTGGCTATTTATAATCTTCGGAAACAAATATTGAAACAAACATAACACAAATTAGTCACAGACATCCATATCACAAAGGCGGAAATAGATATGAATATATAACACATAAGTGTTTACATCAGAGTGGTGGTATGAAAGATCCACAATAACACAAAAGAATAGCTCTAAGAGCTATACAAAAGAATAAGTATACATCACCGAGTCTATATCTCAAATGTATACAACAAAAACTACTAATCTAAGTAGTTAGCCAAAAGTCAGAGTAATGGATCCCAGAGGAGAAGTCAAGCAGAAGCACTTGTAACATCTCGGTCTGACCCGAGTATTATTTCATAAGAAAATAATTAACGGATCAGTCTAGCTATAAATATCAGATGACATGATATAGAGCAAGAGACATGGTATGAACATATAGTAACCATAATGGCATACTACTACAAGTATGTAATTGAAAATCAACATGAGATTAATCAATATCACAAGAATCTTCTCAAAGATAAAATAGGGTATCATACCCTAAACTTGTATTCATAACAAGTCAATGACACACAAATTCACCAATGCACAAAAATTGATAAAACTTATCAATGGAAATCACAAAAATTGGTGAAGCACAAAATTCCAGAAATCATCTCAAGAAATCCAGAAATCACAAGAAGGGGGAGGCCTATCACCAAACGGGAGTATGAAAACTCACCAACACGTGTATCACAAAACGAGACGCTATCTCATGGTAGCTAACCATTAACTTTTGAGCCAAAACTCCACAAGAATGGCACGAAGGCCGTGGGGCGCTACCCCACATAGGTGATGGTGAAACATCACACAAACGGGATTTAGTCTCCCTCGTAGACAAAGAGACATCGCACAATTGCTAGTCTAAAACACAAAAATGATCGTCAATGATCATCAAGAAATGTCAATCACACTACGCTAGTAAATATCTGAGTTTAGCTTCATGTCCTATAACCACTTGGTTAACTTAAATATTTACGAACAAACTGTAGATCTTCACTAGAAAATTGTCACAAGAGGTTCAATCGAACAAGTCCAAGAATTAAGCGACGAAGCAAACGCAAGCGTTTCATACCACTTGTTTTACTAAGTCGTTTAATTAGATTTCTCATCCGAGTGAGGTAAAGGCCTGTATATACTAATAGATTGGAAAACAGTTTAAGAAAAGAGTTTTGTAATGAAAATAGAGTTGAAATCGATTTGATGAAAGAGTTTTGATATTTACTGCTAGTATTGAAACCTTTATATTTTAAAGTGGCAAATCATAAAAGTGATTGTAGAAACAATCAATCACAAAGTTCACATTCGAAGACGTGAATAAAATCCAAGGAAATCAGTTCCAAAACCATCAAAGTAGAAGTACGCATGCGACCTAACATGGCCGAGCTAAAGTGCATCGACCTAAAAAGTAGCAACTTAAAGTAAAATAGGTCAAACGACCTAAGGAGTTAAAGTAGGCCAAACTACGCAAAGTCGCGACCTAACAAGGTACGACCTAATATATAAGTGAGGCCGAGCGACCTAGTGGATGGGTCAAGCGACCTAATAGGAGATAAGGTCCAACGACCTAAAAGAAATAAGGTCGAGGAACGACCTAAGGCCAACGCGACCTAAAAGTAGTGAACGACCTAACTCGGTCGAGTTAAGCAGTTAACAAAGACAAGGGACCTAACAAGGTCAAGCTAGGGAGCCAACGACCAAGGGTGTGTAGCCGAATGACCTAAAGGAGCAAGGGCGAGTGACCTAAGCGGGTTCGCGAGTTGGTAGAGGCGAGCAACCTAAGGTCTTGAACAAGGCCTAACGACCTAGCGACTCACGATACCTAACGATATAAAGGCCGAGCGACCTAATTCCCAATGACCTAAGGTGAAGGCTGGGCAACCCAGTGACTCGAATGACCTAACGTCTCAAACAAGACCGAGCGACTTACGACCTAGCGACCTATGACCTAGGTGACGAACGGCCTAACAACTAAATGCCGAGCGACCTAACGAGGTAAGTGTGGCGGAGGGACCTACGCCCTAACGACCTAGCGACCTAATTCCGAACGACCTAAAGGCGAAGGAAAATATGCAGGCCGAGGATTTGAGGCAGTGCGACCTAAGCCCAGTATTTCACCCAAAACACTAAAAATTGGAGTTTTTCGCCAATCCCATCCAAACCAAATGCAAATGTACATGCTAAAGTGATAGGAATTCATTCCCAACATTCCAAGATAGTTATAGACAAGAATGTGAGATAAAAATCTCACATTTGCACCAAAAATCAATGAAGATAAAGATGAAAGCAAGCAAGAATCAATCCCTCTCCAATCTCAACACTTGAAGCTTGAATTCAATGTCTTCTCTTTGAATTTGGAGTTGAATGATGGATTTGCAAGAGAAATTGAACTTGGAATTTTAATTTCCCATTCCCCTCTCCATTAATGCTAAAGCTTGAATGTTTAAGAAAAGAGAATGATGTCATGAAGAGAAGGGATGAAGGTTGGGTCTAATAGGCTAAAAGCCCAAACCAAAGTCTCAAGTGAAAAAGTAGTGAAATTCCACTAACTCCAAACATATAAAAGTTTATACTTAAAAGATTGCAAACGACGTTTTGAACTCAATGAAAGTGGTCTCGAGTCCTAATTTGATCGTTTGCAAAAAGTAGCTATTCTGACTAAAATCCGACTAACGATAAAATATTTAAATATAAAATCGATAAATATGCGGGTTGTTACAATCATGGTATGGAGCCCAGATATTTAACCTATGTGGTTACTGCAAATACATTACTTTGTGGTTGTTGGTATCGAGCGCTCGAATAAAGGTTGGTTACGACCAGGGGATGGCATACTCGTGTCAGTAGTTACCTAGTTACAGAGGTAACCCGGTCTTGTGTTGGCAGAGATCCGGTTAGGTTCTCGGGGCGTCCCTCCAGAGGCGTACCCATGTGGCAATGGGAAGTTCTTTGGCCTGACCATTTGTTGGAAAACCAAAGAAACAATACACGCCCTTTACGATTTCAATTGTATAACCTGCCACCTCAAGTGGTAGTTATAGCTGGCATAATATAATGGTACCCATGCTGGATAAGATTAATATTATACTTTTGAAATGTTTTACACTATGCACTAATAATAATATTAAATGGTTTTTCACGTATTAAGCATGTTTGACTATCATAAGGAGAAATCTCCTCCAAGTGTGCGCTTGCATTGTGTGTGTGGCGGGAGGCCTTATGGTAGTTTCATTTTCCAAAAAGCATTGAGGATTTCGACTTAAAATTTCTTTGTTTGTTTAAAAGATAAAACTATTTTTGTTTGCTCATACCAGTCCCATGACTGACCCGGAGATTATTGTTCCCTTCCCAAACTCTGGGTGCCCACAATTTTCCACACGGGCAGTCTAGAGTTGGGGTTTTTCAGATAATAGATATCGATTCGATACTCTACAGCATTCTCTTTGGTATTCTTTGGAGTCTTTCGGATTTGCGGACCAGACTTGCTTATCTGAGGTGAAATGAGATGGTGGTTCGAGCTTGTGGTTTGGAGTTTGGCTCTAGAACATTGGATTTGAGTTGCAGTTGCTGTTTGGAGCTTTGGTTTCGCTGCTAGTTCATTTAGTTTTCCACTGTAGCATTGTTATATCATATCTTTGATATTGATTCATCTTGTTCATTGTTGTATCGAATGTTGTATATCAGTGATATTCATTCATTTTTCTTCCGCTGTGTTGTTATACTTGATGTGTTATAAGCTCCGGCGAACCAGATTCGACGTTTGGATCTACGGCATTTGAATATGAGTGTCGTATTCGGTGCCGATTTTCGAAAGTCGAGTCTGGGTCGTTACATGTTTCCTGTTTTTTTTTTGATTGCCTGAACTTGCTTAATCAAGTTGAAGCTTGAATCAAATGGGACTGAGGTTGTTTGCTTTTAATTTTCTTTTGAAAGATGATGAAATATTGAATTGATAAATGAAATCACCAGGTTTTTAGTTTGTTTTGAAGTACTCAGAAATGCATTAGCCTAGTTTTACAATTTTGATCTTTATTTACATTTTTCAAATTAAAAGAATGCCACTTGTTCATTTTAAGTTACACTTGTACAAATTTATGTTTAATCTCTTCACACTTGTTAAAACAAGCCATATAATGTTTAAATCCTTTTCGTAAAATTTATTTATATATTATATTCAAATCCCTTACTTTATTTTATTTGTGAAACATGTCTCATGTTGTTATTTATTAATACCTATATATATGTACTTTATAAAAGAAAAATGATTTATAAATCAATTATACACAAATGTAAAATCTTATAGAAAGTACTTAATCTTTAATTCAATTTCAACTATTATAATAAATTAGTATTATGTGTTTTAAATGTTATATATATATATATATATATATATTTCAATTTAGTTTTACAAACCATTTTTGTCAAATCTTATTTAAATTGAAACTATTATACATTTAAATAAATATTTATCTATATACGTTAATTTCAAAATAGGTATACATATACATATATTAAAATTTATCCTTTAAATGGCCTTTGAAAATTTATTATATCAAATTCAAAATATAACTTTTAAGTTCACATCATTTCTTAAATTAATTTTTTATTTATAAGATTTTTATCCTTGAATATTAAACCAAAATTCCATTTATAATTTTATTCTTAAATTTCCAATCCAAATCTATTTTTTTTAAATACATATTTTATTAGTTTTTGGAGAAACTCAAATTAATTTACCAATTAATTTCATAATTTTTATTCTAAAAATTAAATCAATTACTAATTAAACCTGGCTAAAATCCAGGAATGTCACAAAGCTTCTTCATACCACGATTAAAGTTGGCTACATATTAAGATTTTTGAAGGAATATTAGCAGTTATTGTGAGCAAGCTTCATCCCATGATTTAAGTTGGTCATATATTATGTTTTGAATAATTTTATACCGTATCTTTGGATTCTGGTTTGATAACATTTTTTACATGATAACTGGAAGCCATTGAAAGAATACAAACTATAATGTACTAATGATCTTTCTAGGCCTCCATCTATTTTTGTGGCAGGATAAGTATGACAACTAATCGGTGTAAATTTTATTTATTTTAAAAAAATAAATCGTTAACATCTATTAATTTTCTGATGATAAGTATGCTTCGAAGTTGTTTGTTAATTTGCTATAACAGATTCATGCCACCTCAGTGGGATTTGATTACAAGAATTATGTTTCTCTTGACTTATGCTCTTAGACCTATGTAATCTTTTTGGTTTGCTTATTTGTCGTAGGTAAATATATGTCTGTGTTTACATGGTCTCTTACAACATTTTTTTAAATTTTGGTTTGCCTTGATGCATTTTTCATGTTTCTAGATAATGATTTCAGCACGATGTTGTAATGTTGTTTATAACTCATTCATTTTGTTATGTTGTTTCTTGCTGTCCTTATTTTAAGTTTACTGAGATAATTGACCTCTGTCAAACTAAATTTTCACCATTCATAGTAAATAAAATACTTGCTGGAATTAAATCCATCAGCTATATTGCGCATTCTACTAGTCATACGACCAATTGTGTGCTGATTATACTTGTATAGTTCATATTTTTATGTCATAATGGTAGATTGGTAAAGATCTAAAGAAAATATAAATCCAAAAAAAGTTTATGTAAACAAATGCAAACTTTTGCTATATTTTTAATTAAGTCGATGAACCGCTTCTTCGTTTTTTTTATGCGAATGACTCTATAAATTTAACTACAGAATTAGAAAGCGGCACCCATGAATTTATCTCATTGCTTTATGCTTACCTATTCTTACTTCATGTAATCTCATAACCTTTTGTAACATGATCAATTTTTGTAACAGAAAATGGGCAGGACTGTGAAAAGGAGAAAGCATACTGATAGGCAAAAATAAGTCGAAGAGCCCAAATATACACCCAACAAACGCATTGCAAGAGACGAGCAGTTTGTGGTAGACAATGAGATTCATAACGAACACAACCCATAAGAATTAGAAAAATATCAGTTACAAAACAAACAAAACAACAATTCTCAACTACAAGACAACTCACAAATAGATGAAGGCAATGCAATTTGTTGGGCGAATTCTCACCCATGTGATCACGAGGCCAAGGAGCATCAATTTCGTCTAGAATCACCATTTACATACTGTCCATTCGGTACCTATGCCTGGCCGAACCAAACCTCGCATCTACAAATACCGAACCAAGCACACCCCTTCGGCACCGGACCAACACGAGGCTGTTGCCACCGAATCAACCTCTACCACCGAACCAACACCCCTGCCGAACCAACACTCTCCATCCCACACCGAACCAACCCATCCAACCTCTGCCGAACCATGATCCACCGGACCACATACAGCCGAACCAACCCATCTTCCTCGTATCACCGAACCAAATCCACACCGGACCAAACCAACCTCACCTCCATCTCACCACCGGACCAACATCCTACTGGACCAAAGCCACTCCAACCACGACCGAACCAAGCTCCGCCGAACCAGATATGCCAGGTCAGATCCCTTCAGCCCAGGCCCCCCAGCAGCTATATACATCCAAGACCCCTGCCCCCAACCTCACTCTATAAATAGAGGGGCATGGGTACAACAATGGCAGACAAGTTTGAGAGCTCAAGCAAGGAAGGAACTTTCAAACAACTTTCTTATACTTGTACTTAAAGCTTTGTACTTGTAATCTGAAAGAAAAAGGGGAATAACATATAAAGTGGACGTAGGCACGTTCTGGCCGAACCACTATAAATCTGTGTGTCTTTTGCAGTTTAGTCCCTGCTTTTTTCATATTTGCACAAGTAACCCAAATCATTAAAAAATCACATAAAATCAACTAAATTATACGGATTGGAGGTGTTTGCCCATTTTTTGCGCAAACATTTTTGGTGCTTTCACTGAGAACTTGGAACTCGAAGCTTCAGCTTCCCTCGTTCAACCTTCTTTCCCAATAGCACCTTTCATTGCCTAGGAAACATGACTTCCAGGCCGAGAGAAGACGCCAACAAGGGAAAGAACGTTGCAACCAGCAGCGCTCCAGATCCAGTGGATCCAGATCAAGAGAACCGTCCCACTACGACAGCAGTGCCAAATGTAGATCAGGCAATTCCGACAGCCCCTGCCGCGGAACAACCAGCAGCAATCAATAGGGCAGACCTAGACAGAGTTGTGGTTGAAGTGACTAACCGCTTCGCATCCCAACAAGAAACTTTGGTGAACCAACTCATGTCACGCTTGAGGGATGACGAAGAATCCAACCGCAATACTGAATCATGGGGTGAGTCCCAATCTGGAGGATCTCACAGACAACAAAGATCTTCCCTCTTCGAAGAAGCTATCAACAGGAACAACAATGATAGGGGCCGCGCCCGGACTCAGTCCGAAACTCCGACTCGAGGAAGCGCTTGGAACCGAACCCAATGGGGGAGGCACCAGGCGAGGATCGAATGTAGCTGAGCCGGTCATGCCGCCTAATCATAGAAACCCCGCTGAACGGAGCCGAGCTAGAACCCAGCCCGAAGTTGACCCCATGGAAATGCTCGAAGCAGAACCCCACAGGGGAAGATCAAGGCAGGGGGCAACTGTAGCTGGTCCTAGCATGCATCTGAGCAGCCAAAGACAGCCACTGGATAACGTCAGAAGTGATAGGCTATACCATTCCTACAGGTCATCTGGACGAGATCGATCCCGCAAGGAAGAACCAAGCTCACTTTTGTCCGCTCCAAATTCTGATGAAAGAATGGCACGATTATTCAGGGAATGCGTCCGACGGGAGCAAAGAGATCGAGGGATAGGCGCTAGAGTAACCAGCCCTTTCACCCGCAACATCGAAACCGCCATCACACCTCGAGAATGGAAAATGCCGACGATGGAACCGTACAAGGGAACTTCCGACCCCGTTGTACACCTGCAAAGATACACACAACATATGCTCATGAGTGGGGCAACGGAAGGAGTATTATGCAAATGCTTTCCACTATTTTTAGCAGATCTAGCTACCTCCTGGTTCTTCCATCTACCCCAAGGATCCATCAGTTCATGGGAAATGTTGAAGGAAAAGTTCATTAACCAGTTCCGCATTCATGTGGAACAACCCAAGGATGCATATTCTCTATCCAATGTCAAACAGAAATCCGGAGAGACACTGCAACAATATCTAACCCGGTTCAACGCCGCAGCGGCCGCAGTCCAAGATGCCGATGAGAAACTCACCCTAATGGCCCTCTGTAGTGGTGTGCACCCAGACACCAAGTTCGCTAGAAGACTAACTAAAGAAAAACCAGCTACCTTGCCCGATTTCTTCCATGAAGCTGGGAAGTACATGAGACTCGAAGAGGGTGCCACTGAAAGGCAGACAGGACCACAGGCTAAGACGGCCCATGGAAACGCCCCCGCCGCAGCGAAGGACATTCGGAGAAACGACTCCAGAGACAATGCAGGGGGCAAGAAGGGAGAAAAGCGCTTGTACCGACCAGGACCGAGATTCGACGCTAACACTCCCCTGAATGAAACAGTCGAGAACATCTTCCTGGCCACCCAAGACGAACTTACATACAAGCGCCCCCCATACAAGAAAGAGTCGGATCGCGCAATCCAGTCCGGAAAATTCTGCCGTTTCCACGAGTCTTATGGGCACGATACCAATGAGTGCCGTCATCTCCAAGACCTAATTGAAGAACACGTCAGGAGAAAGAGATTAGAACGCTATGTGAAGGGACAGGACAGGTCCCCAGCTCCTGCCAAGGAAAACCCAGGGCAGCTCCACCCAGAGACAGGCGGAGGAAATCGCAACACCAACGGCTCCAGCCAAGAGAAGATAGTGGTCCATACAATATCAGGGGGGCCACACATCGCCGACAAGAGCTGGGCAGAAATGGAAAGATATGGTCACTTAGAAGCAAGGGTGACTGCGTCAATTCTGTTATGGAAGAACGCCACCCTAAGCGGAAGGATAATAATGACATCACATTCAGTGGGCGCGACCTAGAAGGATGGCAGTACCCACACATGGACCCTATGGTCATCTCTGCCTGGTTCGGTCCAGCCAAAGTTTTCCAAATTTTAATAGACACCGGAAGTTCAGTAAATATCCTATTCAAGCATGCTTTCGACAAAATGAAGCTGTCAATGAAGGATGCATCCCCCTGCAACAAACCACTACACGGTTTCACTGGAGAAGCAAAGATGCCCCTTGGACAATTGGATCTCTTTGTTGAATTGGGAAGTCATCCCCGCTCCGCCGTTCGGAAACAAACATTCGTGCTAATAGACAACCACTCGGCCTACAATGCCTTTTTAGGAAGACCAGCCTTGTCCAACTTCCAAATTGTCCTTGCCCCATGGTGCCTAAAGATGAAGTTCCCAACGGATAATGGAGTGGGAGAAGTAGAAGGGGATCAAGACGCCGCTCGGGACTGCTATGTAACCGAACTTCGCAATAATCGCAGGAGAGATAAAGGGAAAAATGCAGAGACTATTCTCTGCATGAAAAGCTTGGAAGCGTAGCAACTAAAGAAAGCCCCTCTTCTTCGGTATACCAGTGATCCTTTCAATGAATTAGACCCCAGGGACAAAGAGGAGGAGGCCACCGCCGAGCCTGTAGAGGCTATGGAATTCGTGTCTGTAGACAAACGCGACCCAAGTAAACTGCTGAGAGTCGGATCTCAGTTAAAAAGAGAACTAAAGAATCAACTCATTGATTTTCTTCGCCACAACATGGATGTATTTGCATGGACGCACGCTGATATGACTGGAATCTCCCTGGATATAGCATGCCACGCACTGAACATTGATCCTACCAAGGTGCTGGTAAAGCAGAAGAAGAGAAGTATGGGGGCAGAACGATCAGCGGCCCTCGAGGAAGAAGTAAAGAACTTACTGGCCAATGACTTCATACGTGAAGCCATCTACCCGGAATGGATTGCCAACCCGGTACTGGTAAAGAAAGCTAATGGGAAGTAGCGAACATGCATCGATTTCTCCAACTTAAATGACGCTTGCCCGAAAGACTGCTTCCCACTCCCTCGAATCGACCAACTCGTGGACAGCACTGCAGGACACGAACTCCTATCCTTTATGGACGCATACTCAGGATATAACCAGATCCCTATGCACGCCCCCGATCAAGACCACACTAGCTTCATCACTGACCGAGGATTGTACTGCTACAAGGTAATGCCATTTGGACTTAAAAACGCCGGAGCTACTTATCAGCGCCTCGTCAACAAGATGTTTACAGAACTGATAGGACGAACTATGGAGGTCTATGTGGACGACATGCTAGTAAAGTCAAGAAAAGCCAACGATCATGTAAGCCACTTGGGTGAGATGTTTCAAGTACTTCGTAAATACGGAATGAAGCTGAATCCTCTCAAGTGCTCCTTCGGAGTATCGTCTGGAAAATTCCTAGGATTCATCGTCCATGCCAGAGGAATTGAAGCAAACCCCGAACAAGTCCAAGCTTTGAAAAACATCAAGATACCTTCCACTCGAAGGGAAATGCAAAGCCTAAATGGGAAAGTAGCCGCCCTAAGCAGATTCATCTCCAAGGCAACTGACAAATGCATTCCTTTCTTCGAAGCCCTGAAGAAAGACAAAGGAAAATTCGAATGGACCGATGAGTGTTCAACAGCTTTCCTTAACCTAATCGAACACCTCCAGCGGCCACCAGTACTCTCAACTCCGAATGAAGGCGAAGAACTATACCTATATCTTGCTGTGTCATCCCATGCTCTAAGTGCCGCTTTGGTAAGAGAAGAAAACCGCACACAACGGCCAGTGTACTTCATAAGCAAAAGTTTCACGGGAGCAGAAGCCCAGTATCCCAAACTCGAGAAACTGGCATACTGTTTACTAATCACATCAAGGAAGCTACAACACTATTTCCAATCTCATCCCATCAGAGTCCTAACCGACTAACCATTGAGGCAAGTGCTCCATCGTCCCGACACCTCTGGGCGACTGCTCAAGTGGTGCATCGAGCTATGCCAATATGATATCACCTACCATCCTCGCACTGCCATCAAGGGACAAGCCATAGCCGATTTCATCACCGAATTCACTATCAACGAAGGCTGGGACCAATCTGAAATAGCAGAAGATACCAAGTGGAATCTCTTCGTAGATGGAGCGTCAAACGAGCAAGGCTCGGGGGCAGGCGTTGTGATCATCACTCCCAGGGGAAGAAAGCTGCGTTATGCATTAAGGCTAGAATTCGCTGCCACCAACAATGATGCCGAATATGAAGCAGTAATAGCCAGATTAGAGCTCGCCCTGGAAATCGGAGTCAGTTCCTTATGTCTTCACAGCGATTCACTACTCATCGTAAATCAAATACTAGGGGAGTTCCAGACTCGAGGAGAGCGGCTCACGGCATATCTAAAAAAGACCAAGCGGCTGCTCAATCAATTGGATCACTACTCGATCAAAACATTCCTCGAGAAGAAAATCAAGAGGCCGACGAGCTGGCAAAGCAAGCTAGCATGGGAGACGATACCACTTCTGGAACGGTAACTGTCTCAAGGCTACTAACCCCGAGTTTCGAGCAAGTAAATCTGATAGCCGTAATCGAAGAAGAAACATGGATGACCCCTATCCGAGAATACTTACAAAACGGCACCCTACACGACGGGCGAAATGAAATTAAGAATATTCTAAGGAAAGCCTCCCGCTACACGATGCAAGAAGGCGTCCTCTATCGGCGCGGCTTCTCTAACCCCTTATTGAGGTGCGTTGCTGGAAGAGAAGCCAGGGAAATTCTATCCAGTATCCATCAGGGAAGTTGTGCAGACCACACCGGAGGCAGACCCTAGCAAAAAAGATACTCCGATATGGGTATTTCTGGCCCACTTTAAACAAAGATGCCTTGGACTTCGTCAAGAGATGCGACAGATGTCAGAAATTTGCCAAGATTCCTCGACTACCCACAAATGAGATTACTCAAATGACCAGCCCTTTGCAGTATGGGGAATTGACTTGATTGGCGAACTGCCAACGGGCCGAGGCGGAGCCAAATATGCTATAGTGGCAGTTGACTATTTCACCAAATGGGTGGAGGCGGAACCTCTAAATAAAATATCTTCGGCAAAAGTTATCAACTTCTTGATCAAAAGTATTCTGTGCAGGTACGGAGTCCCACTCAAGATCATATCAGACAACGGACTGCAATTTGACAGCGAAGAATTCGCCAACTGGTGCCAAGAACATGGGATTCACAAAAGCTTCTCATCCGTGGCTTATCCCCAGGCAAACGGCCAAGTCGAAGCTGTCAACAAGATCCTCAAAACCTTAATCAAGAAGAAACTTGAAAAGTCGAAAGGCGCTTGGGTGGACAAACTTCCTACGGCACTTTGGGCCTATCGCACATCTTACAGAACTTCAACAGGGCATACTCCTTTCTCTTTGGCATACGGTCGGAGGCCATGCTCCCAGTTGAAACTATAGTGCCCTCTCACCGTAGGATCCACTACAGCCCGGAAGAGAAAGAAGAACTCCTCCTCTTGTCTTTGGATCTAATTGAGGAGAGAAGAAATGATGCAGCACTCAAAGCAGCAGCTCAGAGACAAAAAGTGGCAGCACTATACAACTCCAAAGTCAAACATCGCAGCTTACAAGAAGGAGATCTTGTCCTCAAGAGAATCTTTCCGCGCCTCGGGGCACTGGACCCCATCTGGGACGGACCATATGTAATTCATAGAGATCTCCACAACGGAGCTTATATTTTGTCAACAGTGGACGGAGAGGTGTTCCAGAGGGCATGGAACATCCGACACCTCCGTCGATACTTTTCTTAACTTGTACTGCCCATATGAAGTGAATTAACAAAGAGAATCAGTGGACGTAGGCATTTTCGTGCCGAACCACTTTAAAAAACATGGCTCTTGTTAACTTGTTCCTTTATATCTTGGCTACTTGTTAAGCTTTATCCTTTGCTGTTGAACAAAATCCTTTGCAGATGACATTTCAATCCAGAGCTTCACAACACAACTCCACCTGGACAAAATCTAACAGGTACGCTACGCTCCTATGCCCTCGCCAATGAGACACTTTGCTCCGGTATCCCTCTACCGCAAGTTAACTCATTGTTTGCCTCGACCCTTAAAGCCGAGTATAAGTCATCAAAAAAAGGCCGACTATAGCCAATGGCAGCTCATTACAGCGATTCGGCTCGCCGGCAACTGTGAACCGATCATAAGCCCCAACATAAGGTGTGGACAGCCAGGGGCAGTTCACAGTTGACGATCGGCCCCCACGCTAGCCGGCCACAGTAAATCGAATAATACCCACGATTACGGGCCATAATGGCCCGGGTAGTTACTGTGCGCGATCGGCTCCGATGTGTCTTAAGTGCGGCTGTGGTAAAAAAGAAAACTCCCCGTAGAGGCGTAAGATGGGTGACAAATGTCTCCAAGACCCACAGCTAGGGAAAGTGACCACAAAATCCGTTCGCCACGAACTTAAGCACATCGACGGCCTTCCGTGACTGGAAGTTTTACTTTTCCTATATTTCAATTTCATTTAAAACTTTTCTCCTATTCTCCGTAACGGTGCTTGAAAGTACACGATATGTAATAGGGAACGTTCGCTAATGGGAACAGAAACTTACAATCGGATAACGAGACACTCAACAGCATTCCGTGCTTAGTCTTACGGGGCGCACGAAGTTGCCGTCCACAGCCGAAACATGAAGGGCGGTACCTTCTACTTTTACACATTAATGCATAGCTGCAGTTCATATTCACGCATCACATTTACGTTGCAAAATGAGAAAATTATACTTTAAGCAAAAAAAAACTTGGCATCAGGCACAGTCAAGTCACTAGTAACATGCGTGGTTACATCACTTACACAGCACAACAAAATAGCGATAACATTCCAACATAAAGGAATCAGCTTATGTTATGAAATTACATAAAGTCATTATCACAGTACATTAATGTTTTGAACTAGCATATACAGGAATGTCAAGCAGACCAAATAAAATAACCAGCTGCATTAGTGCTAACCACTACACTTCAGAACCAACTCTCCGAATCTACTTGGTTGCTGGATCGGAACTCCCAGCATGTTGACCAGAGGTCCCACCTGTCCAATTCAGAAGAAGAATCCATCAGATAAACAGCGAACGATCAAGTTATGAAAAGCTAAAAAGGGAAAACTCACCGACGCCCGCTTCTTGGTCCTCATCCCCCAACTGCACACCGGCTTCCTCCGCAGCAAGCAGCCGCATCCCCTCCTTCTCCGCTACCTTCTTCTCCTTTGAGAACTGGGCGGTTACCATGTCCATCCTGAATGCCGCTCCACCTTCCTTATCCGCATCGGCCTTGGCCACCTCCAAAGCCCGGAGATATATCCTAGCCATGATCCTGGGATAGTCATCCATCCAGGATAAATTACCCTACTTCCAGGTACGAAAGTACATATCCTGCAACATCTCATCCATCATCCCCTCATTCTCCTCAAACTCCCTCACCCGGGCCTCGGAGGACAACAACTTAGCGACGGCAACATCCCTCTCCGATCGATATCTCAGGCGGTCAACCTGGAGAGACCTCCTCATTTCCTCCATCTCTTCCTTTAGCTTGGCCTGAGCAAGCCCTGCGGCTTGAAGCCTCCCAGACAACTCTTCAATCCGCTCGAGATCCGCATTCCGAACCTCATCCACCGTCGCAATGGCCATATCAATCCGCCCCTTGCAAGCAGCTTCCATTTTTCGCAATTCTGCCCTGCTAGCCTTTTCCAGATTCTCCTTCAACTGCCTGGAGGCTGCCTCGTGCTGAGAAATCTGGATAGCCTGATCAGCAAGCTGCTTGGCCTGATCAGAAACCTGTAGCCGCAGCCGGATGTTAGCACTCCCGATTTCCTCCCCAGCCCTAGCCAGTCGAGCATGATGCTCCATCAACTTCTTGACCTCCTCCGCGACCCGGTCAATGTTGGCCTTGGCTTCGTCCCCCATAGCAGCTATCCGAGTAGTGAGCAGATCCAAATCCAGGGACTTAGCCTCATCAAGAATCCGAACCATGGGATTGTGGGCGAGAAGATGCTCGCCCGTGGCCTCGTCAAATAATATATCCTGAGAGCTTGGGTCCAAATCCGGGTGGCCGGCAAAGGGATTACGGGGCATGTCGGGACGTTTTATGGGGATCACAGTAGGATTCTTGAAAGGAGGCGGAGAGGGGGCAAACTCCATGGTCTCCTCTGCGGTAACTCGGGAAGGCTGAGTAAAAGGTTGAGGACCAGGTAGTGAATCAAACAAGGAACGCCTCCTCTTCCTCTGCTGGATACCTTCCTCAATGACTCCCAGAAGAGAGCGATATCTAACTACATCCCCGGAACGGCCGGTTGGCGGCTTTGGCTTAGTAGAAGCTCTCATCAACTTGAATTGTTCGAGGCGGTGTCGAACGTCTGAAGTTTTGGCCACCTCGCCTGCCCCTGTAATAAAGAACAAGTGTTACGAACATACAAGGGTCCATAATTCAAGAAATATGTTAACTTAAAAAGAATGAGAAGGCACGTCTGTTATACAAACCCTGCGGAGAAGGAGAATACTGCAATAAGTCCTGAATCTCAGTCCAGGACGGAAGCGAACCATAAAATATTCCTAAGTCCCTATCATAAATGGAATCTGTAGAAGTCAAGTGTTCACCTTGAATTGCTGGAGCCACCTCAGCTGAAGAACTCTTAGGGAATGGATCGGCGCCAGCCCCAGCCTTGTCAACCTCCTTTGCCTTCTTCACCTAGGCTGATCCTTCCTCCAACCTTTCAAAAGCCTGACGGAAGGCATCATCCGTCCACTCCTGAATCTCCCCTGCCTGTTCAGAAGACAAAGCCCCGGCACCACTACCACCCTGTCCTTCACCTTCTCCATCTCCTCCGCTCTCCTCTTCGTCTCTTTCCTCCTCTCCACCTTCCTCCTCCGGAATATCTGGACATGTACTGGGGGAGGGTCCATCAGACTTCTTAAGCTTCTTTCCCCCAACGGCTGGAGGTACCGAGAAAGGTCTCTTCTTGCTGCTCTTCGCAGTAGCCCCATCCTTAGCTTTAGCAGCCCTCTCCTCGGCTGTATCTCTCTGTTTAACCACAGATTGATGTGGCAGAATCAAGTTATACTCCAGGAGAGTGGCGTTCCTGATCAGGTAAGAGGTCGACCTATCCCTTCCCGAAATGACCTTTATTTCAGCAGCTATCCGCGCAAAGGAATCATTCTCCACAACCGCAAAGCCACCTGTTGCTAGCAAGAAATAAAAGCATATAAGAAGAAGCATTGTGATCGGGATAAGGAAAATATAAATGAAGTTCAACTTACAGCCGGAAGTGAAAAGGCGGAAAGAAACAGGGTCATCCCTAATGAAAAACCATTCCTTCTTGAACATACTAAACTTCGAGTACAAATCCAGAACAGGCTTAAAGGGCACGGCCACTTCCAAACTGATATATGGAGACCCTTTCTTGTAGCCTCTCAAGTTGTACAGATATCGGATCTCCCGGTTGGAAGGGGGACACCCATATTTCCTCTGAAAGATGACGAAAAGACTCACCAGAATGGCGTATGAATTAGGCTGAAGCTGGAATGGAGCCACCTTCAGATATGTGATAAAGCTAACTATCCAGGCGTTGAGAGGCGGGATAGCACCACACATGCAATGATATCTGCTGTAAGCAAAGTAGCCTTCGGGGGGGTCATACGGCATCACTCCTTCCCCCGGCAATAGCATGCGCGCTTTATCTATTCCGAAGGAGCGGGAGATAACGTCAAGTTGCTCCTCTCTGAGAGAGCTCGGAAAGCAATCAGGAGGAGAGTTCAGAGGCTCTTAGGGACCATACCCGTCTACTAGCGACCTCGGGGTAGGTCCACGACGTTCTGGTCCTGGCTGGGCGGGAGGCACGACGGAAGACTCACTTCTGTCTGTAGATTTTTTCTTTTCCGATCGGGTTTCCACCTTGTGAGACATTTATCTGCAACACCAAAGCAAAAGCACATCGTTAGAACAAGGAGTATGGAAATGTAAACCCGTAGGTACATGCAGCCTGTATACTTGCTCACAATTCAAAACTCATTCGCAGAAATAAAAGTCTTTAAGTTTCATTCGGTAGTGAAAGTTCAAGTTTCATTCGGTAGTGAAAGTTCAAGTTCCATTCGGTAGTGAAAGTTCGAGTTTCATTCGGTATGGAAAGTTCGAATCTCATTCGGTATTGAGAGTTCGAGTTTCATTCGGTGTTGAAGGATGAAAGTTCATTCGGTATTGAGGGTTTCAAATTCATCCGGTACTGAAAGTCTATAAAATTCATTCGGCAGCAAGGGGGTCTCACCTGGTTCGGCTAGCGTCTTGATTCGGCGAAGCTAAGGGTTTGATTCGGCAAAAAGTTCGGCTTGTTTGGTAAGAAATAACGAAGGCGTATAGCCCCTATTTATAGGCAAATGTAGGAAACCGGACCAATTGGTTCGGCACTCTGGACCGAACGAAGCTACACCAACCAGAAGAAAAACAAAGCGCGACACATGCAAGCACGTGCCCCACTTTGGGGGGCAAATGTTGGGCGAATTCTCACCCATGTGATCACGAGGCCAAGGAGCATCAATTTCGTCTAGAATCACCATTTACATACTGTCCATTCGGTACCTATGCCTGGCCGAACCAAACCTCGCATCTACAAATACCGAACCAAGCACACCCCTTCAGCACTGGACCAACATGAGGCTGTTGCCACCGAATCAACCTCTACCACCGAACCAACACCCCTGCCGAACCAACACTCTCCATCCCACACCGAACCAACCCATCCAACCTCTGCCGAACCATGATCCACCGGACCGCATACAGCCGAACCAACCCATCCTCCTCGTATCACCGAACCAAATCCACACCGGACCAAACCAACCTCACCTCCATCTCACCACCGGACCAACATCCTATCGGACCAAAGCCACTCCAACCACGACCGAACCAAGCTTCGCCGAACCAGATATGCCAGGCCAGATCGCTTCAGGCCAGGCCCGCCAGCAGCTATATACATCCAAGACCCCTGCCCCCAGCCTCACTCTATAAATAGAGGGGCAGGGGTACAACAATGGCAGACAAGTTTGAGAGCTCAAGCAAGGAAGGAACTTTCAAACAACTTTCTTATACTTGTACTTAAAGCTTTGTACTTGTAATCTGAAAGAAAAAGGGGAATAACATATAAATTGGACGTAGGCACGTTCTGGCCGAACCACTATAAATCTGTGTGTCTTTTACAGTTTAGTCCCTGCTTTTTTCATATTTGCACAAGTAACCCAAATCATTAAAAACCACATAAAATCAACTAAATTATACGGATTGGAGGTGTTTGCCCATTTTTTGCGCAAACACAATTCAATTGGAAGAAAATTCTAAAGATACAATGAATGGCGAGAGACATATGCATGGTGGCAGTGCATGTATAAATGTGGGAAGAGGGCAAACTAAAGCTAGAAGGCATCCATTCAACTCTCGGGAGGTAATCGAAGTTGAATTTAATGGTGTCGGTGAACCAATAGGAGATGGTTCGATCAAGTTATCTTCCTTTTTAGGGTCGTTTGTACGAGAATTGGTTCCGGCCACATTAAATGAATGGAGGCAACTTAGTGCTGATTTGAAAGATGTTTTATAGGAAATCATCAGGTGACATATCTTTCTTACAAACCTAATATTAATTCTTACCAACCTAATAAAATTCAGTGAATTCTTACTTCTGTTTTATCACCAAGTTTGTTGTTAGTTGAATTAGCTATATCAGCATAATATGAGTTTATGATATATTGTAATTTAATTATTGTTATACTGATCTATTGGATTAGAATTTGTTGCATATAATTTTTTTTCCTTATATCGAGATGTATATGTGTTGCAGCTAAAATAAATCATTTGCTATTATTCATAATTTAGATCATGACATCACATAAACATAACATAAATGGAAAGAAGGAATATCTATAAAAAAGCAAGAATGAACTACCTTTGGCCTATTATGAAAAGTCTGATTTTCTAGGGGTTCAAAAGAGACACAACAAACGTCTAACAAGCAACTCATAATTCATCTTTAAAGTGGACAGAAATTAGTGTATCATGTTTTCATTATATCAGGTAGATAAAATAATTTAAAGTAGAAAAGGATAGTTATTCCAATGGGATACTTCTAAATTTTATATGATAAATATTAGTTGTATTCTGATATTACTTAAGTTCTCAAATTTTTTATCATTCAATATATCAAATTGTACATGATTTAATACTCAAACCGAGTATTATTTGCAATGGTTGGTTTCGCAACCACTACACTTCCTGGTAACTAAATTTTTCACCAAGTACCACATGTAAACATGGACATAATTATTATAATTTTTTGTACGCAAATTTGCTTTTGTGTTTTTAAAATTGCAGTTCCTATCATTTTGCCATTCTTTACTTCAGGGTGTATATTTCTCTTTTTTTACAATATAGCTTTCGTTAGATAATTCTATGGCATTTCTTCCTTAAAGAATTCTGTTATCTGATATTTTCTTTCATTTCAACACCATCTTCATGGATACATTTAGTTTTGCCATAGTTCAGTGTTAGGAAATGTTGATAACCATCATTAATATAGGAACATGCATCAGCTTTGTTTGGGATTTGTGTTTGAATTCTCTAAAAGCGATTGACGTGTTACTGTTTATTAGTGGAGTAGTTAAGCTTGTAAAATGTAGTGCACTGTCCAGTAATTAGGCACCGTTGTTGTTATGGAGTTGAATTAGTCATCCTACTTGTGAGCCGGTTTTGCCAAGTGCATAGTTTCTTGGTTACCTTTTCATACATAGCATACACTGTAGTTCAATGTTCTGTTGAATGTAGAAAAGGCAAAATGGTGATTGCTCTTCCGTCACCAGAAGGCCCGTATCTGTACCATTTAAGCAAACGGAAACAACCCGCAAACTGTAACAGCCCACAAATCTGTAACCTTTGATTCGATAATAGTATTCAACGATTCAACTCAAAGTGGATGGAAATACAAACCATTAGGGTTAAAAAAGAAGGAGGAAGAAGAAGAAAATAGAAAACAATATCAGAATCTCACAATCGCAGCGGAACAATATATAATAAATAACAACAGATTTTTATACAAAAAGAAACTATACTGTTTTATACATCTCATCATCAGAGTACAACACAATCAATAACCTAATACTGGATAGTTGTAATAACTTGTCCTCGCAAAACTTAATACTCAGCTATCACTGCACAACGGAATATAAGTCAGATACGTGATATACGTCTCGCCATCCAGCTCATCTCCTGATCTCCACAGCATCCTATTATGTATCTGTAATACTATGTCTGACCCGAGCATTATAAATAAATAACACCCGAGTCAGTCTGGAAAACCAGCATGAGAAAAAACACTCGATTGAATTATTAAAGTTTTCAAAATCCTTTGAAATCAAAGGCATCTCGTAAGACCATGCCACAAATAAACATGTCAGGTTTTTACCTTTTGATAACCAAAACATTTTTATCAAATCCGTCTGATATTTAATCGTGTCTACAGAAAGTAAAATAGAATATAACTGAAATGCTTGCATCTCACGTTCCAGCATAGTTGGGCACAATCAAAACCGTACGGCGCTTATTAGAGATTGGATTCCATTCAATGGCAGGGCTAATAGGGTACCACCTGTCTTAGTACCTGCCCTAGATCAGATTACCGAGGACCACTCTCGATCCACTGCAACACAAGACCGGAGCTACCCCTTACTGGATAGTCTGAATAAGATCACCTTGCGTTGGGATCAGCAACCGCCCATTAAGCCGAATAAAGGGACATCTAGACAAAGGAAACCTTACCCTAATTGGGTGCTACCCACTTAGCCTTGCTGCACCTCCCTTGTTTTAGCCATTCCCGGTTGATAAGGCTTGAGGCTATGCATTACCTTTTTAGAACACATTCACTTAGAATGCTCACCGTCCTCCTGACGATGTTCTGATAGCATTCGTCCATACAAGTTGCCCTGGGTCTGGACAAACCGAATCACCATCTTTATCATCTTCGTGGTATTCGTTCACTACGTTCAAACTAGATTGAAGTGGTTTTTGGATAATTAAACCCGATCCCGGTCACTTCGAAACTATCAACGCATTGGCCAATATTGATAATCGATTATTTAACAATGAAATTAAATAATCAACCAACCAATTATTTTATTTCCCTTGAAAAGCACCAAGTCTTTTTAAAATTTAGATTTTTAAACAAATTAAATCATGTTATCCAAAAATATATGCTTAAAACATTTAGAAATAAAACTACTTACAACACTTTATTTAAAATACTAGTTATGAAATTTTGTATTATATTCTCAAATAAAACTTTAGCCAAACTAATTTTAAAATAAAGCTATTTTATAAAATATAAATATTTAATAATTTTCCTTTAATCATAACACCACTTTAATCTTCAAAAATGTGACGGTCCTGACTCAGCCTTCGAAAATCGACACCCGTATACTACACTTGTACCCGAATGTCGTAGATTCAAACGCCAAATCTGACTCGCCGGAGCTTATAACAAAGTAAGTACGACAACACGGCAGAAGAAATAAATAAGTGATATCATATACAACTCTAATGAATACAATATCCAGAATATCATATACAACAATGATATCAATAATACAAGAATATCAGAGACAAATAAAAATGCTGCAGGGGAATACAACAATAGCAGGGATAACCCCATATAATCTTCAAGCTCGAATCATCATCAGGTTTCACAAAAATAAGCAAGTGTCGTCATGAACTCCAAAACTGAACAGGTTCCAGATAATCTACTAATAATCCGACTATCTGAAAAACCGAACTCTAGACTGCCCATATGGAAAATTGTGTGCACCCAGAGATTAGGAAGGGAACAATAAACTCTGAGTCAGTCATGGGACTGGTGTGAATAACAAAAACATTTGGTTTTAAAAACAAAGTAAAATAAAATTTGCGATACTTTTGAGAAAATGAAACTACCATAAGACCTCCCGGCACACACATAATGCAATCACACACTTGGGGGAGATTTCTCCTTATGATAGTCAAACATGCTTACTACGTAAAATCATTTGATATTATTATTAGTGCATAGTGCACAAAACCTCTCGAAAGTATAATATTAATCTTAGCCAGCATAGGTACCATTATATTATGCCTACTATAGCTACAATTTTAAATAGCAGTTTCTACAAATAAAACCGTACAAGGTTCGTATTGGAAGATGGATTGCCAACAAATGGTCAGGCTAAGGAACTTCCTACTGCCACATGGGTACGCCTCTGGAGGATCCCGAGGACTTAACCAGCTCTCTGGCAACACAAGTCCGGGTTACCTCTGTAACTAGTTAACTACTACACGAATATGCCACCCCCGGTCCTTTGAGACCTTTATCCGAGGCGCCTCACAAAGCAACAACCACAAAGAAATGAGATTGGAGCAACCACATAGGTTAAATAACAGGACTCCATACGTGATACCACCCTTTTCCAAAAGGAAATGACATACCCTAAAGGGCGCGACCCTCATAACCTGGCCGCATCTTTCCTGTTTCGACCATTTCCTGGCTGTGAGGTCCGATGAGGTCTCGTCCACAAAGCTACGCTTTTACACAAAGCCATGCTTTGATCAATAATTGATCAACAAATGATCAGCACATAGCAGCACTCAGCATGCCACACTACCAAATTGGGAGTATATCATTGATAACCTTCAACTACATAACCTCTTAGCTCGTATGCCTTAGAGAAGGGTGTTAAGCTAAGAGAATAAATTCTCCGCCACCAAATAGATATGTATTTGAAAGAAATCTGCTTTATATCTCAAAGTGTAATGTTAGACATGCAACTATACAAATCTGTTCCAGGTTTGACCAGAACCGAAGGCACTTTCGAAGAAGCCCTTGCAATTCGGATAATTTCTAATCACGTCCGGACTTTCCATCACAAAGGGTGATCAGATCTCTATACCGGGGTTCAGCCGATGTAGAGACATTCAACGGTAATCCTTTCGTTTTTGAAAATATCCAGCCTTCAACACCGGTCTTCAAATGCTATCCACATACGTCGTATCATTATTCGGAATGGGTTATATGACACAAAGGTCCTTTTCCGACTAAACCGAATAATGAGCGCAATATTAAAAATATATAGATATTGGGATTTCAATTAAGTCACAACTTAATAGCCAAAGCTTTTCTTTAAATGGTTTAAACAAATTACCATTTCAAATATTTTTAAATAAAAAGATTTATTTAACAAAGTTCACCTAGTTTCACAAAGATCCATTCCTAGATTTCAAAACGATTCCATTTCAAAATTGGATTAACTCGTCCAATTTTTTGAATTAAAATTTAATTCATAGCTTTCAAAACCGTTCCCAAAGATTCATTCATAACTTGGAAAATCATTTTCACTTCCAATCTTAAATATATATAAAAGATACACCATTTAGAATCTTCTTCGATTTCAGAACAAGATTAATCATCTTCATAAAGATTAATTCATTGTTTTTTCCAAACTATTTACAATTTCATTTCAAACTTGAAATCTTTCGATACAAATTGGAAATCCTTTCTTTTTGTGAAAGCTATTGTTATTCGAAACAAACAGTTTTCGTTTTGGAAAACACTGATTACAATCCACATAAGTTAAAGTCACTCAGGTATAAAACTTCGATTCAAATTCAAATTCCAAAACCATACTTTTAAATGGTAAAAACCCATATAAACCCTTTATAATTTGTATAATCTTCTTAGATCATAATTTCCAAGTCATTGAATTCAATTTCAAATATTGAATTCAAATTTAAATCAAATGATTTAAATTTCAAGTTTTTATTAAGTTATTTAAAATAACTTTTATGTTTGAAATTCATTGTCAAAAATTCTCAATTCCAATTCCAAAACTATTTTGGATTCAAGAATTCAATCTTTAAAATTGATAAAAATCCATGACTTAACTGGTTTCCTCGTGAAACCCATATTTATGTGTGTATGGTGTAGTCCAGGGGTTTAACACGATAGTGCAACAATATTCAATCATCACAGATTAAAATACAAAAATATATATGATAAGCGGTATAAACTATAACGCTTATCTTATATTCACATATCACAGATATATACATATATATCACAGATAAATAAATTACAGATCACAGCACAAATTAGGATATATCACAAAGCATCACATATCAGGAATATCGACAATTCAACCATTCAATAAAACCCAAACATCCATAAGTAAAATTTATTAATCAACTGATTAATTTAAATCATATGTATTCCTTATGAATAAATCGTTAACCCGAATTAACATTACAAATAATCTGAAATAAATTTCCCTTTTAATCATTTATTAATTACCCTTTAATTATTAACAGATCATTCTTAATTAATGAATCAATTAACCTTTAATTACTAAATAATCTTAGTTAATAACCTTTATTAACCATTAAAATTTCTTCAATTACTTTGAAAACCAAATTATTACTGACTACAAAACTTTAATGTTAATTAAATTTCAACACTTAACTTAAATTATCTACTTAATTACAATATTCATTAAGATTTTAGAAAACATCGTTAAGTATTTTCTTAAACAATTAAACTTGTAATAAATTCTTAACTTAAAATAGTCGAGCATTAGTTATTTCCTTAGTACTAAAATTGTTTAACAATGTTAACTTTAAATTATTAAGGCTTTTGAACACAAACCCGAGAATACCCCAGTTTTACTCGAGTGTCACTCGAGTTTCCCTACTATTTTTCCTCGACATTCCTCGCGTATGCTTCTTCTTCCTCTTTTCTTTTTTTTTTCCTTTTATTTCCAGTTAGGTTAAGTTTAGTTTAAGTTCAAACTTTAATATCAGGTAACTCTCTCACGTACCCAGTAGTTTTGAGATCCAACGCGCCAAATCCACGAATCCTCACTACTTCGAATTAATCACAGGAATACACGGTCATGCACTCGAGACGAAGCCATCCCTTCCTAACTTCAACCTACCAGATATCTGTGCACACGCGTGCACATGTACCCAAGCTTTGACCATCGATGATCCATGCCATGAACATCCTCAGACCGACAACCACCCACACCTACGGTTTTATCACTCAGCTTCGTCGAATAGCCAGTGATGCGAAATCGAGCATCTTAAAGCAGCAGGCATTCGAACTCAATTGACCCAAACACCCATCGTTGACGATCTAGGCGACTCGAATCTTCATCCTTCAGACCTCGACCCCGTCATTGACCCACGCAACCATCTTATCACCCGAAATCAAAATCGATGCTTCAAGTTAGACGAAATCACCTTGCCATTAAATGCGACAGAACAAACTACAAAAGCCCTAGTTTAGCCGCTCCATGCAACTCCGATCATCAGAAAATTCTCAAACTATTTTTCCAGTGATCCACATCCCCTAGGTCATCTTCGACAACAATCCCTACCTCTGAATCACCGTCGATCGCCAGATATTTGTTAAAAACCCAAAATTCTTCAATTTCGATTAACTTAGTGATTACCAAGCTAAAAATCATGATTCTGGTTTCTAAATTCATCATTAGCAATCTAGAATCATGTTATAAGATTAATTCAAGAATTCAGGACACTTGATTTTAGCCTATGATATAATCAGACCTGTAGATTTCAATTTTTTTTATAAATACATTATATATTAATTTAAAACTACTTTTAAAATTAACTATATAAATTTTTAAACCTTTTCTTTTCTCAGATCCTAACCTATAATCAAATACAAATGAAATTATGGACTGTTTATTTAATGAATGGCACTGTAAAATAAACAGAGATGATAATTAGCTATATCACAACATGTATACACATCCATTTACCTCTAAACATACATATGAATCATTTCAAACCATTAAACTGCAAGGTCTCATTCATGTATCAGGTTTAAGTCTCAGATTTTTTAATTGATTTAAGATCAAAAATTTACTCACAGTGATTCTTCCAGAAAAAGAACAGAGTTCATGATGAAACAGGCTTTTGACTACAAGCTGGAATCCCGTCTTCACTCTCTTGTTTGTAGTTGTTTGTTTTAAATTGAGTTATTGATTTTGTTTAAGCTATTAACATGATTTTTACTTCAGTTTTCTCAGCTTAAAATGGACGAAATGAAATGAGAGGAAGTTGTTGTATATAAATTGAGTTTACAGGTTTACTTGTACAATATGGCAGAGATTTTTCTTTGCTTGTTCTTTTGACGAGCTGAGATGAAAGCATTGTGAGCTGCATTATTCTTTTTGTTAATCTACGCTTATCTTATTTGTTCATATTTTTGAATATTATTAGTTTTTCCTTTGTTCATAGATATTTAGATTTGTTCCTTCTTGCTTTGACTATGCTAAGATAAATCTTGGCTGATATGATATTGTTGTGGCTGAAATGATTTGTATTATGCATGCTAAGATATTGGCATTAATTCCTTTGTATTTTCTTTTCATATTATACACTGGAATATACATATATCTTCTTTTACAAGTTACTTCATATATATATTTATCTTGTTCATATTTACAGCTGCATTTCTATGTGTGTGTATATATATATATTGCTTTGGTGGCTAAAGACATTGCATAAATCTTCTTTGTCTTTTTATTCCCATGTGTATATACTTATCTTACTTGTCCTTGTTCATACTTATCCAAATTTGTATGTATACCTAAGTGTATTTTACTATCTTCTTTTGCAGCTCGGTTACACTTTTTATACTTATTCTTATACACTTGCATACCTATCCTTTCAACTCTTATGTTCTTGCTTTATAACATCAGTGGATTCTATTTGTAAAATGTTATTTAATTTTAGTTAATATGTTTACTTTCTATTTTACAAAGGTATATAATTTATCTTATATATTTTACGTCAATTTGTTAACTTAAATATTTATTATCACATATATATTTATTTTTACTATCTTATGAATATACTTTGTTTATATCAATACACATTTACTTTATATATTTATTTCTATTTTATAACTTACATATTCATTATCTTGTATTCTTACATATATATACATTTATATATTTTATTTTGCAAATACATTTTGTAAGTACATTTTGGTTGTATTTTATTTTACTTTATAATATTTATCTTTATAGTTTATATAATTCTAGAATTACTTAATATGTTTTATTTTATATAATTACATAACTATAGATTTATTTGTATATTTATTTATAAACATTTATGCTTATATTTATATTTATTTTATAACTAGATTTTGGTTACACTTATGTTTATATCATAGTTTTCTTATGTTTATTTCCAAATATCCAAACAAATATTCCCATTAATTCATAATTTAACTGATATTTTATATCAACTACCAATTATTTTCACAATTATTATTCAAAAATGAAATTAATTATCAATTTAAATTTAATCAAAAATCTGAGATCGTTATGGGTTCCTCCACTTAAGAAATTTCATCCCCGAATTTCGCCAAGGAGACACAAAGATAGATGAACAACATTTCATCCAATCAAACCGAATATCTATTCCGCATTTGGCTTACCAAATCAGAATATCAATAATAGATATGAGAATGAATCTATTTAGTTTTTCACAAGATACTCGGGTTATCCAGATCTACGAAGTATGCAGTAGCATTGGTTAGTTCGAAAGGATAACTAACCATTCGTAGAATATATCCGGACCCAAATTGTACACAGATATATGGATACAATTTCCAAAACTTCCAGTTTAAAACTAAAGTATACCTATAAACCATAGCAACCATAGCAAACAAGCAACTAATACATCCAAACAAACAATTCCTGACCCATTTGGAGTTTATGTCCTATATTAATATATCGAATTCCCTTCCTGGATCCATCAGGAACTATCAAAGAATTGAGAAAAGATGACGAACAAAAGAGATTGATAGAGCAAAGATTGTTTCCTTGTTGTTACAGGGTATTGACCATTTATCGTCGCATTCCCCTGCCCCCTATCTCATCCTCTTTTTGCACTCATAGTCACTATCAGTGGATAGTAAGAGAATTTACTAAGGCGTACGGACGGATATCTTAGGGATACACTCATTCTAGGGTATACTTCACCCTATCTCTTATGAGTTACTTAATGGTTATACTTCTGAGCTAAAGTTCAACCTTAGCTCTGATACCAAATGTGACGGTCCTGACTCAGCCTTCAAAGATCGACACTTGTATACTACACTTGTACCCGAATGCCGTAGATTCAAACGTCGAATCTGGCTTGCTGGAGCTTATAACACAATATGTATAACAACACAGCAGAAGAAATAAATAAATGATATACAACTCCAATGAATACAATATCCAGAATATTATATACAACAATGATATCAGTAATACAAAAATATCAGAGACAAATAAAAATGCTACAGCGGAATACAACAATAGCAGGATAACCCCATATAATATTCAAGCTCGAATCACCATCAGGTCTCACAAAGATAAGCAAGTGTAGTCATGAACTCCAAATCTGAACTGGCTCTAGATAATCTACTAATAATCCGACTATTTGAAAAACCCAACTCGAGACTGCCCGTGTGGAAAATTTTGGGCACCCAGAGTTTAGGAAGGGAACAATAAACTCCGAGTCGGTCATGGGACTGGTGTGAATAACAAAAACATTTGGTTTTGAAAAACAAAGTAAAATAAAATTCGTGATGCTTTTGAGAAAATGAAACTACCATAAGGCCTCCTGGCACACGCACAATGCAATCGCACATATGAGGGAGATTTCTCCTTATGATAGTCAAACATGCTTACTATGCAAAATCATTTGATATTATTATTAGTGCATAGTGCAGAAAACGTCTCGAAAGTATAATATTAATCTTAGCCAGCATAGGTACCATTATACTATGCCTACTATAGCTACCATTTTAAATAGCAGGTTCTACAACTAAGACCGTATAAGGTTCGTATTGGAAGATGGATTGCCAACAAATGGTCAGGCTAAGGAACTTCCTACTGCCACATGGGTACGCCTCTAGAGGGACGTCCCGAGGATTTAACCAGCTCTCTGCCAACACAAGGCCGGGTTACCTCTATAACTAGGTAACTACTACACAAAAATTCCACCCCTCGGTCCTTTGGGACCTTTATCCGAGGTGACTCACAAAGCAACAACCACAAAGAAATGAGATTGGAGCAACCACATAGGTTAAATATCAAGGCTACATACCAGATACCACCCTTTTCCAGAAGGAAATGACATACCCTAAAGGGTGCGACCCTCATAACCTTACCGCATCTTTCCTGTTTCGACCATTTCTGGGCTATGAGGTGTGATGAGGTCTCATCCACAAAGCTACGCTTTTACACAAAGCCATGCTTTGATCAACAATTGATCAACAAATGATCATCACACTTCAGCACTCAGCATGCCACACTACCAAATTGGGAGTATATCGCTGATAACCTTCAACTACATAACCTCTGAGCTCGTACGTCTCAGGGAAGGGTGTTAAGCTAAGAGAATAAATTCTCTCCCACCAAACAGATATGTATTTGAAAGAAATCTTCTTTATATTTCAAAGTGTAATGTCAGACATGCAACCATACAAGTCTGTTCCGGTTTGAACAGAACCGAAGGCACTTCCGAAGAAGCCCTTGCAATCCGGATAATTTCTAATCACGTCCGGACTTCCCATCACAAAGGGTGATCAAGTCCCCATACCGGGGATTAGCCGATGTAGAGACATTCGACGGTAATCCTTTCGTTTTCGAAAATATCCGGTCTTCAACACCAGTCTTCAAATGCTATCTATATACGTCGTATCATTATTTGGAATGGGTTATATGACACAAAGTTTCTCTCCCGGCTAAACCGAATAATGAGCGCAATATTAAAAATATATGGATATTGGGATTTCAATCAAGTCACAACTTAATACCCGAAGCCTTTCTTTAAATGGTTTAAACAAATTACCATTTCAAATCTTTTTAAATAAAAAGATTTATTTCACAAAGTTCACGTAGTTTCACGAAGATCCATTCATAGATTTCAAAACAATTCCATCTCAAAATTGGATTAACTCTTCCATTTTTTTGAATTAAAATTTAATTCATAGCTTTCAAAACCATTCCCAAAGATTCATTCATAACTTGGAAAACCATTTCCATTTCCAATCTTATATATATAAAAGATACACCATTTAGAATCTTCTTCGATTTCAGAACAAGATTTAATCATCTTCACAGAGATTAATTCATAGTTTTTTTCCAAACTATTTACAATTTCATTTCAAACTTGAAATCTTTCGATACAAATTGGAAATCGTTTCTTTTTATGAAAGCTATTATTATTTGAAACAAATAGTTTTCATTTTGGAAAACACTGATTACAATCAACATAAGTTAAAGTCACTCAGGTATAAAACTTAGATTTAAATTCAAATTTACGAAACCATACTTTTAAATGGTAAAAACCCATATAAACCCTTTGTAACTTGTATAATCTTCTTAGACCATAATTTCCAAGTCATTGAATTCAATTTCAAATATTGAATTCAAATTTAAATCAAATGATTCAAATTTCAAGTTTTTATTAAGTGATTTAAAATAACTTTTGTTTTTGAAATTCATTGTCAAAAATTCTCAATTCCAATTCCAAAACTATTTTGGATTCAAGAATTCAATCTTTAAAATTGATAAAAATCTGTGACTTAACTGGTTTCCTCGTGAAATCCATATTTGTGTGTATATGGTGTAGTCCAGGGGTTTAACACGATAGTGCAACAACATTCAATCATCGTAGATTAAAATACAAAAATATATTTGATAAGCGGTATAAACAATAACGCTTATCTTATATTCACAGATCACAGATATATATATATATATATCACAGATAAATAAATTACAGATCACAGCACAAATCAGGATATATCACAAAGCATCACATATCAGGGATATCAACAATTCAACCATTCAATAAAACCCAAACATCCATAAGTAAAATTTATTAATCAACTGATTAATTTAAATCAGATGTATTCCTTATGAATAAATCATTAATCCGGATTAACATAATTTAATTACAAATCATCTAAAATAAATTTCCCTTTTAATCATTTATTAGTTACCCTTGAATTATTAACAAATCTATCTTAATTAATGAATCAATTAAACTTTAATTACTAAATTAATCTTTGTTAATAACCATTATTAACCATTAAAATTTCTTTAATTACTTTGAAAATCAAATTATTCCTAACTACAAAACTTTACTGTTAAATAAATTTCAACACTTAACTTAAATTGTCTACTTAATTAAAATATTCGAGCATTTAAACTTGTAATAAATTCTTAAATTAAAATAGTCGAGCATTATTATTTCATTAGTACTAAAATTGTTTAACAATGTTAACTTTAAATTGCTAAGGCTTTTGAACACAAACCCGAGAATACCCTAGTTTCACTCGAGTGTCACTCGAGTTTCCCTACTATTTTTCGCCGACATTCCTCGCGTACGCTTCTTCTTCCTCTTTTCTTTTTTTCCTATTACTTCCAGTTAGGTTAAGTTTAGTTTAAGTTCAAACTTTAATATCAGGTAACTCTCTCACGTACCCAGCAGTTTCGAGATCCAACGCGCCAAATCTACGAATCCTCACTACTTCGAATTAATCACAGGAATACGCGATCACGCGCTCGAGACAAAGCCATCCCTTCCAAACTTCCACCTACTAGATATCTTTGCACATGCATGCACATGTACCCGATCTCCGACTATCGATGATCCATGCCATGACTATCCTCAGACCGACAACCACCCACACCAATGATTTTATCACTCATCTTCGTCGAATAGCCAGTGATGCAAAATCGAGCATCTTAAAGCAGCAAGCATTCGAACTCAATTGACCCAAACACCCATCGCCGACGATCAAGGCGACTGGAATCTTCATCCTTCAGACCTCGACCCCGTCATTGAGCCACGCAACCATCTTATCACCCGAAATCGAACTCGATGCTTCGAGTTAGACGAGATCACCTAGCCATTAAACGCGATAGAATAAACTCCAAAAACCCTAGTTTAGCCGCTCTACGCAACTCCGATCATCAGTAAATTCTCGAACTATTTTTCCAGTGATCCACATCCTCTAGGTCATCTTCAACAACAAGCCCTACCTCTGAATCAACGTCGATAGCCAGATATTGGTTAAAAATCCAAAATTCTTCAATTTCGATTAACTCAGAGATTAACAAGCTAAAAATCGTGATTCTGCTTTCTAAATTCATAATTAGCAATCTAGAATCATGTTATAGGATTAATTCAAGAATTCAAGACACTTGATTTTAGCCTATGATATAATCAGACCTATAGATTTCAAATTTTTTTATAAGTACATTATATATTAATATAGAACTACCTTTAAAACTAATTATAAATTTTTTTAAACCTTTTCTTTTCTCAGACCCTAACCTATAATCAAATACAAATGAAATTATCGACTGTTTAATTGATGAATGGCATTGTAAAATAAACAGAGATGATCATTAGCCATATCACAACATGTATACACATCCATTTACCTCTAAACGTACATACGAATCATTTCAAACCATTAAACTGCAAGGTCTCATTCATGTACCAAGTTCAAGTCTCAGATTTTTAAACTGATTTAAGATCAAAAATTTACTCACAGTGATTTTTCCAGAAAAAGAACAGAGTTTATGATGAAACAGGCTTTTGACTACAAGCTGGAATCACATTTTCACTCTCTGGTTTATAGTTGTTTGTTTTAAATTGAGGTATTGATTTTGTTTAAGCTATTAAAATGATGTTTACTTCAGTTTTCTCAGCTTAAAATGGACGAAATGAAATGAGAGGATGTTGATGTATATAAATTGAATTTACAGGTTTACTTGTACAATATGACAGAGATTTTTCTTTGCTTGTTCTTTTGACCAACTGAGATGAAAGCATTGTGAGCTGCGTTAATTAAGTTGTCCTTTTTCTTTTTGTTAATCTACACTTATCTTATTTGTTCATACTTTTGTATGTTATTTGTTTGTCCTTTGTTCATAGATATTTAGATTTGTTCCTTCTGGCTTGGACTATGCTGATATAAATCTTGGCTGATATGATATTGTTGTGGCTGAAATGATTTGTACTTTGCATGCTAAGATATTGGCATTAATCCCTTTGTATTTTCTTTTAATATTATACACTGGAATATACATATACTTCTTTTACAAGGTACTTCATATATATATATATATATATATATATATACATATATATATATTTATCTTTCTTTTGTTCATATTAATAGCTGCATTTCTATATATATATATATATATACAAATATTGTTTTGGTGGCTAAAGACATTGCATAAATTTTCTTTGTCTTTATATTCCCACGTGTATATACTTATCTTACTTGTCCTTGTTCATACCTATCCAAATTTGTATGTACACCTAAGTTTATTTTACTATCTTCTTTTGCAGCTCAGTTACATTTTTTACACTTATTCTTATACACATGCATATCTATCCTTTCAACTCTTATGTTCTTGCTTTATAATATCAATGGATTCTATTTGTAACATGTTATTTGATTTTAGTTAATATGTTTACTTTCTATTTTTCAAAGCTATATAGTTTATCTTATATATTTTATTTCAATCTGTTAACTTAAATATTTATTGTCTACATATATATTTATTTTTATTATCTTATGAATATACTTTGTTTGTATCAATACATATTTACTTTATATATTTATTTCTATTTTATAACTTACATATTCATTATCTTGTATTCTTATATATATATACATTTGTATATTTTATTTTGCAAATACATTTTGTAAGTACATTTTGGTTGTATTTTATTTTACTTTATAATATTTATCTTTATAGTTTATATAATTCTAGAATTACTTGATATGTTTTATTTTATATAATTACATAACTATAGTTTTATTTATATATTTATTTATATACATTTATACTTATATTTATATTTATTTTATAACTACATTTTGGTTACACTTTTGTTTATATCACAGTTTTCTTATGTTTATTTCCAAATATCCAAACTAAAATTCCCATTAATTCATAATTTAACTGACATTTTATATCAACTACCAATTATTTTCACAATTATTATTCAAAAATGAAATTAATTATCAATTTAAAATTAATCATAAATCCAAGATCGTTACAAAAAATAATTAACTCCTATAGTTACTTAATATATTTACTTTTAAAATTTTAAAACAATTAAATAATAATTTCCTAATATATTCTTTTTAAAACCCTTTAAAACCCTTTAACTTTTACTTAGAAATCTTCCTTTGAAAATACACTTAGCTTTTCAGGAAATTACACTTTCCATTCCAATATAACCCGTCCAATCATTTATCAATCCTTCTCGATTTATTTCTAGTTTAATTTACGTCCCAACCCCGTAAATTCTCTTTTCCACACTTTTAAAAATAAACTACTCCTTTATTTTTAAAACAAATTACCCTTTCCTTATAAATTCCCACCGTGAATTTACAATCCAAAATTATCCACTGATAAATATTTCACTTTATTTATAAACCACGCTTATAAATTCCATAATCTCATTCTTTTTTTAATCATAATTTCAACACTTAATTGATTTCCAAATTGATTTTCAAAATTAACTCCATTTTAAAACAAATTCCTTTACTTACCCAAATTTATTCCAAAACCCATTAATTCCATATTTTACTCCTTTAATTTTGGTTTAGAAACCTTATTTAAGTCTGAAATATCAATTTCATGCTCTATTTCCAAAATTCTCCTTTTTATTTTTCCTAAAACATTTAAATCTTGAATTTCTAAAATAAAATTTTTAATTCTTTAAAATTATCGCTTAATTCTTCAAAATTCCTTTATTCCCATTTATTTAAAATCTAAGGTTACTTTTTCAAATTTGCAAATTTTGTTATGATCTCTTTTTAATTTTTATGAAACCAGGTGAATAATTTTTTATTAATTTGTGACATGATTTTTTTGATCTTATCATTTTTTATTAAAATTTATCATTAGATTTGTTTATGATTGTGTTTCCTTTCGTACCATCTACTCATATAAAGACTTTACCTTGTGATTTCTTTCATATTAATCACCTTTAACTATTATGCATTTATATTTGAACTTTTGTTATTGTAAAAATATATCTTGGTGTTAACAGATGCCTATAAATACTAATTGCACGTAAGTTGCGTGTTATTTCTATTTTTATATTTGTAATTTATATTTTTATGTTAGTCATATAAATTTTGATGACATGTTTACGCGATAATTACTAATTGTTTTGGTCTATTATGAGATAAATGTGCTACTTATTCTTAATGTGGATACCATCCAATATTGTATATGAATGAATATTTTCCCAAAGTTTTTTCTTCTTTATTTTCTAATTTGGTTGTATTTGCTAATTTTTTATTTATTATCGACTTTATATTCAAACCTTTGTCTTAAATTCTTATTTTCTATAGCAGGGTTAGTTTTTCATTAATTCCATGCCTATTGATATGAAGGGCGAGATAAAAAGTAGCACTAGAGAATTCTCATAAATAGTAAGGCCATTGCTATTATTTCCTTAATTTCTACCTCTTCAATTTGTTAACCTCTTTCCACGGTCGTGTTTAATCTCTATCTCCATCTTCACATAAAATAATTCAGTTTTAAATTAAAAATAAATATAAGGTTCTTTCCAAATAGTTTATTTCCTTATCTCATGATTTTTTTAACATGATTATAATTGATTGAATACATGAATAGTTCTTCACCTTTTGTATTCACCTTAAATTTTTTTTATTTTGTTCACATTATGTAGCGGTTGTATTTCTATCGTTTGCTTTAGGGATAAGATTCATATAGATTTTGTAATCATGTTTATGCGTATTTACGAATTGTTTTGGTATATTATGAGATACATATGTTACTTAGTCTTATTGCATATACCATCTAATATAGTATGTGACTGAATATTTTCTCAAGTTTTTTTCTTCTTTATTTGCCCGTTTAGGTTATATTTGTTAATTTTTAATATTACTCTCGACTTTTTATTCAATTTTTTATCTTAACTTTTTCTTTGTAATAAGGTTCATTTTTCGTCAGTTCAACATTGGTTGGTTGAAAGGGAGAAATAAAAAGTAATAATAGAGAGAATTCTCATAAATAGTAAGGCCATTACTATTCAGTGTAGCTTATTATAATTTAAATTATTATTTCATTATGCATACGTGTGCTTACTTTTATGGTAATAAATACATTTTTTCGTAATAAATGCATATGTCCATTCATTTTAATTTAATCTAACTAAGGTCTCATCCTCTTCTTAGCACATTTAATACTAGAAAAATTTCTTAATTTCTTCATCTTCATTTTGTCCTCTCTCTTTTATAATTGTGTTTAGTCCCGTCTCCGGCTTTACATAAAAAATTCAATTTTGAATTAGAATTTTTTTTGAAATTCTTCCCAAATGGTTTATTTACTTATCTCATTTTTTAACATAATTATAATTTAATTGAATACATCAATATTCGTAATGTTTTTATTTACCTTAATTGTTTTTTATTCTGTACACGTTATGTAGTGGTTGTATTTCTACCATTTGATTTAGGGATAAGATTCTTATGGATAGATTATCTAAATGTTGCTAGAAGACTTTAGCTTACTAAATGTTGTCAGAAGACTTTAACTTATTGAATCAACAAGCTCAATCTCAATGTGAGATAGCTATTTTATTATGTCTTTTCTTTTAGTTCTAGTCTAAAATATTTCTTTTATCCTAAATTTATGATTTTAAATCATTGATTTTAATTTTTTTTCCATTTTTATTTTCCTCCAATTTCTATTTCGATTTATGTGGTTATGAATTTAGGATTTTTTCATTTATTTTATTAGATTTTGTTGGATATATTAATTCAGAATAGCCATAGAAGCTTATATTATTTTATGAAGTCTACTATAGGTAATGTGGAGTTATTTCTTATTTCACATACTTTGTATCAATCATATTTTTGTTATGAACCAAATAATAGCCTCTTTTATAAGGTAATACCTTATAATCGGAGTTACTATTAGGAGGTAATTTGTTCTCTTTATTTCATTTATTTTGAAGTGACTTATTGTCAGTTGAAAGAATCTTTAATTTTTCTATTACCAGATAAATATAAAGTCGAGTTTCACTCTCAAACATATACATATAAGAAAATTAATTTGGAAGAATAGCACAATATTACCGTAAGAAATTTAACATAATAAATTTCACACTATAATTATATGGATAAGCTTGAATGTATAAGCATCAATTTTGTTATGCATCCAATACACAATTCTATGTTTTGTTAAAAATTTGCTGTTAAATACATGTTTTCAAAATTTATTCACTTTAAATGTTTTATGAAGTTTTAGTCAATTTAAACTTTTTTTGTAAATTCTGATATTGTTCTTCTTCGCCAATATAGGCTTTTAATATTTATCTATTATGTTATTTAATAGATTATGAATCGTTTGTATGTAAAACACATTCAAGGCTATCATCGAAAACGTGGTGTTCTTATGCAACGATAAGATGTTTTGAACTTTATGTAGTTTGGTAATTTTTATAAATAGCTATAAACTAGAGATATAGTTATTCATAATGGTTATATGCGAACAATTTCAACTAAGAAGGATCATATCAAATATTTCGACCATACAATGAATGAAAGTGATTAATTGATTTTAATTTAGATCAACTTGAATCAAAGGTAATTTCAGAATTGGACTATAATTCGATGCAAGGAGAAAATCAATTACACATTTAGTCTTTTTAATGCTAATCAAATACAAGGTTAGTCAACTATTGTTTTTGTCCCTTTTATTAGCGATGTATTACAACACTAGAATCTTCTATAATCTTAAAAAATCTACTACATGTACATTTGAACTAATTATCCTTTCTTATGTTTTATATCAAATTCCCTTCCAATGTTTTGCTTTTTATTAGAAATGCAAGGAATTTGGGTTCTTCCCTTTATTTGGCATGGAGTAATTGGTTCATTAATACATATATACAAAAAACCTTAATTTTCATATGTAATCAAATAGAGAATAAGTTGATCTTATTTCGTTCTCACACATAAGTACATAATAAAATCAAGTTGGAAGGAAAACATTATACTTGAAATAAAATAATATTCCAATAATAAATTTCATGCTCTATTGTTGGGAAAAGTATAAATGTATAAACAACACACTTGTTCTCCGTCGATATATGATTTTAATATTTGGTAATCATTTAATGTTAAATACTTATTTAAAAAACTTATTCATTTCCAAAACGCTCTTTGCACACATAATATTATAAACTTATCTTTTTACAAATTTTAACATCGTCCTACTTAATCAATTTAGGCTTCTAATATTGACCACTATGTCTTTTAATGGATTATAAAATGTCCATAGGCAACACACATTTATGGTTATCATCAAAATCTTGGTAATCTTACGCAATAGTTAGGTAATTATCAATGACCTTTTTTATGAAATTTGTTGTTATATTACATTCCTTTGAATTGTTTGAAGTTTTAAATTGTTTATGGATATGCATAACTATAAATTAGAGTACTTTTAGTCATAATGGTTGTAATAAACAATTTTAAGTAAGATGGTCATATCATACATAATTACCCAGAATAAATGAATAAAATTAATTGATTTTAACTTTTATCAATTTGAATTCAGACCATAAACATTAGTTTAAACTAATGAGAGAATTAATTACATATCAATTCTCCTTAATGCTAATCAATTATGGAATTAATATGTTCCATAAATCTACTATATTAGGGAACATGTAACATGATGTGTTGTGTAAATTTCACAAACATGGAATGGCTATCAACTCTCCAGAATTAAAAGATGATAGAAGAAAAATACCTCTTGAAAAAGTAATGAAAATTATGTCTCTATTTTTAGTTTTTGGCTAATTTATGTCACTTTTGCCCCTGATTCAATGCTGGACCGATTTTCTAAGAGGGGATGCTTTGGTAAAAATAACAAAATAGGGACCTAATTACATAGGTTTATGAGCAGGGACTTTTTGTGCATGGGCTTTGAGAATAAAGACCTTTGGTCCAAAACCCCTTTAAAAAATGGTCCGTCGATGTTATAAATACGTGTATCAAAGTGAAATAGTAACTTTGAAACTCATTACCTATTTATAACTAATAGTTTCTTTTCTCTTTAACAAAGTTGGTAAAAAAACTAAAAGGATTGTGGACAAATATATTTATTGATAACTTTCTGGCAGTACTTATGCTTTTATAGCAACATGATACTTTTGACATATTTTTTAATGCATGAAACAAAACATTATATATTTCTTATATTTCATAGCCCAATTTAATTTTTGTCTTTTCATGCATAACAATGGTATTGGATTATAAATATTACACAATAGTGATGTTAGGGATAAAACAATTCTTTTTTATAAGCATTCATAACGACATATAATTGCATGGTATTCTAATAGTTTGCCACATTGACTGTATTTTCTTATACCATTAATCTTATGGTCATCTTAAAGATTGTGTCACCTATATATTATATGTGTACCTACATATAATTTTTTTATGGGGATGTATTATTTTTATTTGGATTATGCTAAATTTTGTATTATTCAATGGCTACTCACTTAAGAGTGAATGAAATTGTTCAATTTACTACGTATTCAAAATAAATACCCTATGAGAAATTTATGTTACATATATTTATCGCGTTATATCATGTTATGTTTAATAAAAATATAACTTTTCAAGATAATAAATAATTTGGTTAGTTTTGGATAGTGTAAAATAGCGTACTATTGCAAATGTTAGTATACTGGTTATTCAAATAGACTTTGAAGCATTAATTTTCTTTTAGCATGATTTCTTTGTCATATATGGAATACTATTATCATACTAAATGTGCACATATTTAGATTTTATATAAGATGAATCTATGTTGAGCTTATGTATCATTTGAATTAACAGAAATGCTCAATAATGTAATGCTCGACAAATAAGGAATAATTAGTAGTTGACGTTAGCGTTTTTTCAGTTCATAAACATGCATTCTCATTTCCATATTAATGCAAAAATAAAAAAGGTTACGCTAAATAAATTATGTTTTGAACACCATGAGTGTAGCATGGGTCCGCACTAGTGGTTATTTAATGTTTGATGTATTACTTTTTTATTATAACGTTTATTTAATGTTTAATGTGTTACTTTGTTGTTATTCCACTTTGGGTACAGTGGATATCATGTACAAAAGCTGCGTAAAAATTAAATCACAAACATAGAACATAGAAAACAACATCAATGTTTGAAAAAAGATAACTTTTGGCACCAAAGTTGCATACAAAATAAAAATAGAAGTTCTACAATACACGAATAACATAATACTAAAAGTAAGCAAATTAGCTATTGCTTTCCGCACGTTCTAAAGTTTCGCAAATAGGATGGTCATGCGATTATCCACAAATAGGATAAATGTGACAACATGAGTTATATATAGAAAGTTGTGTAGGTAAACCTCACGAAGGCAACCACCCCGTCCAGTAATTGGTATATATAGAAAGTTATCGAAGTTTAGTGAAGCAGGTAAATGTTTAGTAGTTATAATTCTTCATTTTATTAGAATTGGGAAACCAGCTAGATTCATTTTATTTACCACTATCTATATTGATTCCAGTATAATTATTATTTTCTTCAATTAGAGGCAACATAATTGCACTTCGTCTTAGGCAACCCAATTGATTGGGCTAGTACTGAATGTGGGAGTAGACAAAAATTAATTATATATTTAGTATATTGCATAAAAATGTTATAAATATAATTGTTAATATTGTATTTTCAAAATTAAAATTTTCTTTTAATGTGTTCCTATTTTTATTTAAATTTTGAATATTTATTTGGTAATAAATTTATGTAAATTTCTTATTCTTAAAATATCATTGATTACTTTTGGTTGGTTTGAAATTTTATGAAGTATTTTATATGCTACTGTTTTATTGGATTGTAAGGAAAACCTTCTATTAATTGGATTAAACTAAATTCTTCATTTGTTATGTTAATTCATCTTGATCCTTTTTGGAAAAGAATTATGGACATCTACTTTGAACATCACTAAGTTATCTACTTGTTTTCCAAAAATAACATTGAAAGCAGTTTGCAGGCGTGACGTAATGGAAAAATGAGTGTCTAGGTTTGGCAATAGACGCAGGTTTGAGCTCTACCTTGCACACAAGTTTTGAAGAAAAAGAATACGGGGGTTCTCATGAGCATGTTCAAAAAAAAACATCAAAAGTAAATAAATAAACAAGTATAATAATAGCGACATCTCTTTTGGTGTTGATTTAATTTCATGCTCACCATGGAAACTCGATAGTCCCTATATAGGAAAGGATTATTTTAGTTTTTATTCTATTATTTAATATGGATTTTGATTGAATGGATAAGAGAACAATGAGATGCACAAATGGAATGAATAAGTGAACAATCAAGATTGCAACCTTTCTATAGAATTAATTTTAATAATGTTGGTTTAGGTATGTTAAGTTTTGACATACGACTAGAGTATCCGTTGACCTTTTTAGTTTTTGTTGAACTAAAATACAATCGTAGAGGAATTTCAGTGATCATAGTTACATATGTAGTTTGGCACAGTTATGAATTAGAAAATGTATGGATATTCCAACACATAAATAATCAATGTTTGACTTTTTCAAACAAAAGTAAGCTTAGTAACCATATTAGGAATTTTTTAAAAACATTTCTATTAATCTAAGCTAAAAATATTTATTTTAAGCATTCATGTTTAAATCGATACAAATTCATATATATTTAAGCATCAATTTTAATGCAAATGATATGCAAGCAATATGATACACAATTTGACATTTGACAATGTGACCAAATATGGATTAAATCAAATCATGATTGTTGTAGTTAATTTTCTCCATCGACGGTTTTACTAATGAAACTACACTTTGCATCCAGCTTAAGTTGTTAAAGCAACTTAAATATCTATGATAAATGAAAGTTTAATAACTATGATAAATTACTTAAGGTGTTAAAAGAGAAATAATTTCATGTGAACATAACCACGTTCTATTTTGATTCACCTGAGCATTTCATGACAATGCCAATCAATGATCTCATTTTAGCAGCATGTATACTTGTTAGAGTTATTCTAATGATTCACGAACAATTTGATTTAAGTGAGAAAAATAGTACACAAATAATTTCCTCCAAACCACTTAACCCTTCAAAATCGAATACAAAAACTTACATGAGTACCAAACTCAAAGCCAAAAATATAGAACAATAATTCCTAAGTAGATAAAAAACTGGCCTTTGTCTATATTAATAAATTACTTGATGGTTTAGTTACCATATATATGGAAATAAATATATTGTTGCATCCAACGTGGGAGAGGAAAATCTTATTTTATATAATATGCATATCCAAGTGCGCACTCTTGATTTAGACAAGTCAAATATACGATTTCATTATATATGTTTATGTTTTCTAATTGTGATTTTGTACCAAAAATCATAACATTTTTATCTTGATGCAGAATCACAATCACTCCAATACATGCCGAGTCTTTAACTTAATAACACCTAATTATTTGTTTCAATTAATCGAACATTCATCCAAAACTCATTCAAAATTGCTTGTAGTACCACAAATGTCTTCGTGCAAGCTTTGTCTTCTTCGGTCCAATGCTCCACCTTTACTCGGACAAATTTACCTGTCTAACTCTAATTTGAGAAGAACATACACATTCTATGATTTTTTTCAAGCAATTTGTATATGTTATTAATTCCTCATTTTGCACGTAGAACCTCCCAACTTGTTTTCGCACCATCGTAGCTCCATCTCGAGTTGAAAAGTTACATCCTTGTGCGTTTACTTGCCCCACTAAAATAAGACTCATTTTAATTTCTGGAATATGCCCAACTATTGTAAGTCTCACCATCTTTCCATTTGCTCCAGTTCCACTATGTCCATTTGCTCCTTATAATCAATGATGCTTCTATATGTTTGCATAAATGGAAACAAGCACTTGAATCAAGCATCCAAACTTTTTCTTTATCTCAAAGTTATCAAAGCGTGCGCTATATAGCATGTTATAGCGCAAAATAACCTATAGCACAAAATAGCCCATTTAACATACAATACCGCATCGGTCAACAATAACGCAAAAAACGCGCCATTTTCATAAAGTTTACGTATATTCTCATAGCATAAACTAGCTTGCTATTTTTTTCATTTGCATGTCCAAGTCCAATTTAATTGCTTCCGAATGGTTAAAATTGGATTGTATTACGCTCAATTATTTTGCCTGTCATTTATTCTGTGACGCCCCACCTCTATACCCACGCTAGCCAAGGACATTACGGTGAATGTTGTCAACTAGCACGGAGAATAAGGATGTTGAGGAGCGACCATCCGTGTAATTGCTTTGTGCGAGCATCGATATGTCAGAGAGTATAGCAATTCTTTTCAAGTGGAAATCCGACATGTCGACACAAACTCAAAGCTACTACACAGTGGCTATAATATCTTCGGAAACAAATATAGAAGTAAACATAACATAAATCAGTCACAGACAATTCATATCACAAAGGCGGAAATAGATATGAATATAACACATGAAAGTGTTCATCAGAGTAGTGGTCTAAAAAGATCCACAATATCACAAAAGAATAGTTACATGAACTACCCAAAAGAATAAGTATACATTATGGAGTCCGTATCTCAAATGTATACAACAAAAACTACTAATCTAAGTAGTAAGCAAAAGGTCAGAGAAATGGATCCCCGGAGAGAAGTCAAGTCGAAGCACCTGCAACATCTCGGTCTGACCCGAGTATTATTTATAAGAAAATAATAAACGGATCAGTCTAACTATAAATATCAGATAACATGATATAGAATAGGAGATATGACTAAACACATAATAATCACAATGCCAAGCTGTGATATATATAAGTAATTGATAATCAACAAGAGATTAATCAATATCACGATAATCTACTCAAGATAAAAAGGAATGTCATACTCCTACTTTCATTCACCAAGCCACAATAAATGACATATAAGATATGGCATAGACGTATAATATCCATAATGGCATACTACTATAAGTATGTAAATGATAATCATCAAACGATTAATCAATATCAAAGAATCTTCTCAAAGATCCAAAAAGGATATCATACCCAAAACTTGTATTCACAACAAGTTAATGACACACAAATTCACCTATGCACAAGAATTGATAGATCATATCAATAGAAATCACAAAGTTGGTGAAACATAAATTCCAGAAATCAACACAAGAAATCCAGTCAATGACACACAAATTCACCTATACACAAGAATTGATAAATCATATCAATAGAAATAACAAAAATAGGTGAAGTATAAATTCCAGAATTCAACACAAGAAATCCAGTCAATGACACACAAATTCACCTATACACAAGAATTAATAAATCATATCAATAGAAATCACAAAAATAGGTGATGTATAAATTCCAGAATTCGACACACAAAATCCAGAAATTTCACAAAATAAGGAGGGGAGGCCTATCACAAGAACGGGAGCATGAAAACTCACCAACAGCTGTAACACATGAACGAGAAGCTATCTCATGGTAGCTAGCCATTAATTTGACACACGAATGGTCCGAAGACCTGACACACGAATGGCCCGAAGACCGTGGGTTGCTACCCCACAAATTTGACCCACGAACGGGGTTTAGTCTCCCACGCAGACAAAGAGACATCGCACATTGCTAGTCTAAATCACAAAAAAGATCGTCATGATCATCAAGAAGTGTCAATTACACTAAGCCAGTAAATATATGAGTTTAGCTTCATGTCCCATAACCACTTGCTTAACTTAAATATTTACGAACAAACTATAGATCTCCACTATAAAATTGTCACAAGAGATTCAATCGAACAAGTCCAAGAATTAACCGACAAAGTGAACGCAAGCGTTTCATACCACTTGTTTTACTAAGTCGTTTAATTAGATTTCTCATACGAGTGAGGTAAAGGTTTATATATATACTAATAGATTGGAAAACAGTTTTATAAACGAATTTGGTAATAAAATAGTATGGAAATCGTTTGAGGAAAGAGTTTTGATATTTACTACTAGTATAGAAAACCTTTATATTTTTAAAGTGACAAAACACAAAGAAGATTGTAGGAACAATCAATCACTAAAATTCACATACGAAGATGTGAATAAAAATCCAAAGAAATCGATACCGAATCAATCGAAACGGATATTCACAGAATTCCCAAAGAAAATAAGTCATCAAAGTCAACAACAACTGATCACAACAATTAGGGAAACAACACAAATCGATTAGAGTTGGATATTCAAACAGATTAGCAAAATAGGCTAATCTGGCAATTAACAGCAGGTCGGTCGACCGGACCAGGGGGTCGGTCGGCCGAACCCTGTTCCACAAAAATCCTCGGGAAGCAGGTCGGTCGGCCGAACCCCTGTAGTCGGTCGACCGGACCCTAAAACAGAAAGTGCCTATGCACTTAGAAGCAGGTCGGTCGACCGGACTAGGGGGTCGGACGGCCGAACCTGTTTCCAGCCTCATCCATGCCTATTACAAATGAGGTTCAATCTTGACCAAATTGCATTCGCACGAGCAACGGCGCTAAGGGTTTATGTCAATCGACTACCCGGCCCTATAAGCTCCTCGATGCATCACCAAAAACATGTTCAAACATCAAAGTTAGGATTTTTAATGAATTGAACTCAAAACACTAAAAATTGGAATATTCACAAAAGCAATCCAAATCAAAGTCAAATGCACATGAATAAGTGTTAGGAATTCATACCTAACAATCGAAGATAAATATAAGCATAGATGTGAGATTAAAAATCTCACCTTTGCACTAAAATTTATGAAGATGAAGCTTGAAAGAAAAGGGGAATCAACCACTCTTCAAATCCAACTCTAGAAGCTTGAATCTAAGCTTAAAAGAGAAACATTTCCTAAATTAGGTTTAGGAATTTTCTGAAATTGAATGGAGAAAGAGTTGGAGAAGATGAAGAGAAGCTTACCAATGGGTTCTTCTATTAGTTTGGAGCACGAACTTGAGCTAGTAAGAGGAACTAGGGTTTTGGAGTTTCTAATTCCCTTTCCTCTCCACCATTTTCAATTGGAGCTTGAGTTTGAGGAGTTAGAATGAAGTAATGAAGAGGAGAGGGGGATTGGGACTGAGTTAGTAAGTGGGTTCAGCCCAAAGCAAAGCCCAAAGCAAAAAGTAGAAAAATTCAACTTTCTCCAAATATATCGAAGCTTATACTCAAAAAGGTCGCAAACGGCATTTTGAACTCAATGGGGGTGGTCTCGAGTCCTAATTCGACCGTATGCAAAAAGTAGCTTTTCGGACTAAAATCCGACTAACGATAAAATATTTAAATAAAATATTTAAATATAAAATCGATAAATACGCGGGTTGTTACAGATTCTCTCCTTTTTTTCCTTTAATTGTCGTTCTTTTGCATTCTACGATGAAAAATTGCTCAATTTCTTCTCTAATCTGAAGTCGACTTCTAGTTAAACTTAAATTGAAGCTTAATGTAATATGTTTTTGGGTTGTTTTTTCTCTTCAATTCAATCGGTCTTTTATCTTGAATAAAATTTCGATTCTAAAAGAATATTTTTTGTTTTCTTCAATTTAAACATTTTGGTTTTTTCTTTTATTTCCTATTCTGCTTATGAACTTCAATATTTAGGTCTAGTTGTTTAAAACTAGTAGCTAAGCAGAATCTTTATACTCTTTTATTTTTTAAAATTAATTTTTTAGGGTCATACTTAGTTGTTGAGAAAAAAAATTCGAACTTAATTTTGATTTTTGTTGAGCGGTGAGTACATAAAAATATTAACAGAGATAGTATACAAAATATTGAAAACAGAATGCAATCACAGATGTCACTTCTCTTTTATATGTTTTGATTTAGTTCCCTGTGAAGCTGTCTACATATGTGAATATCAAACTCTATGCAAGTATAATATCAAACTCTGAATAGTGGAAAAAGAATACCAAACTGTGTGCAAATATATAATATCAAACTTTGTGAACATAGAATACAATTACAAAGTAGTGAAATATAATATCGAACTCTGAATTAGTACCTGTGAAGTTGTCCAGCAGTTTAAAAAGATTTTAGCTGAGTACTTAATATTAATTCTTATGCTCATATTAGTAGTTGATAATAGAATTAGGACTTAATTTTGTTGAGCAGTGAGCAATTAAATTCTTTTTTATATGTTTGTTGCATATGAAAAAAATGTAAAATTCGACATTTTGAACAAACTAGTGCACGCTATAGCTCATAGCGCAAGCCTTGCGCTATTTTTCACTATTTGTAATTGACTATTTTGCTTTATCATCACCTAAACCATAGTTATGAAAGGCGCGCTATGGTGCACGCCTTGGCACAAAGTGCGGTGTGACATTTGCGCCTTATTCCCATATGATGTGGCATATATAAAAACACAAGGCAAATGACACAAATGGCACATGGCGCAAAAATGGCGTCTTTTTGTAATTTTGTTGTTTTTACTTTTTATTATTTATTTTTCATTTTTTACAATCCAAATTAATCTTCAACAAAGGTTGAATGTATTGTATATTTTTTATACAATGAAACGATTACACTTCGAACCAATCTCCAACAAACTTTGAACTGCTTATTTAAATTATTGCTACAACGATCTACGATGGACGATTAGAATCAAGACTAGCAATTCCAAACCGATCTGAATCTGACTTGAACCCGATGGTTCCCATGTCGGATCTAGTTGATGAAAAATAACATGAAGAACCATTCCAACTCGAAAGATTAGACAAAATAGTGAGAAAGTACACATTTTTTTAGTGTTATTACCCATTTGGACCTAAACCGTTCTGATACGAATTGAACCTTAGGTCATGTCAAAAGTTTTAGAATCTACAAGTTGGAGTCGACAAAACACAATCCGTCTAGAATTGCAACAAACCGAGTCAGGTTCAGCTCCAATCCGACGGACCTAATTTCCACCATTTTATCGAACAAATAATCTCATCGCATTCACCAAATTAATCTTGAATGAACTTCAAACTATTTGTTCTAATTACTGGTGCACAAACAGTCTCAAATGAATGTTTGTTAGTCTCCAACGTTCCTTGTACGATGGCTTCAAGTAAATTGTCAGTCAATATAAGACTGAGGATGACGCTGATCTTATGAATCTGATTACATAGATATTGACTTTGGAAATATGGTAGTTTGATGCAGCCCAGCCTGAAGTTAACTTAGATCGTTTACGACATATAGACATAGATGATGCAGCGCAAGCTAACGAAGATGTAGCGTGAGCTAACAAAGCCCTAGGTCGCGAACGATCTAACAATGCAGCACAAACTGAAGTGATTCTAGGTCGCGAACGACCTAACGATACCTTTAAGTGTTACCGGCGACCTAGTGATGATAGCGAGCTAAGATTAAGTCACCCCGTCCATTCGAGCTACGAACATCACCAAGCAACGACCTATGATTTAGGTCGCGGGAAGATAGGTCGCAAAGTTATTAGGTCGTAAGACCTTATCTCGTAGGTCGCTCACAAGGCCGAAGCTCAACCTGAAGATGTGTTATCTTTAGGTCGCGTGAAGTGTTGTTTGATGAGTCGTTTATGTGTTGTAACGTCCTAGTTCGTACGTTGTTAGTGATATGTCGCTTGTATAACGCTGTACTTAGGTCGTGTGATGTACCCAAGATGCGTCAGGTCATTACCGACCTTGTGTAAGTCATAGGTTGTGCACTTGTGTGTGTAAGCGTTGAGTCATGTATCGGTGTTAGGCCGCGTGCGACCTAGTGTGGTTGTAAGGCCGCGAACGACCTAGCGTGCATGTTAGTACCGTGTGAGTTGTAGCCTATAAATAGGCATGGTGTGGGTCATTTGTACTTGGTTATGTTTGAATACACTTTTTTTGTGAAGCTTTGTGCCTCCATTAAATTGGTAGTTGAGTGTGATCTCCTATCTCCACTTTCGGTTATTCGAGTGCGCTCGAATCAACGATTGTTGAAGCCAATTCGCGGAATCAAGAGCGCTTGATCAACGCTCGAAGAATTGTAGATCTTCCTTCATGGTATCATGCGCGATCAACATGTCGAAGATTGCTAGAATCCGGTATCTTCGTGATCAATGGATTTGGGCCTATCGGTATCTTCAATTCATCGATTCGTACTACTACATCTAATCGTTTCATCGATTAGTTTGACATGAAAATCATCATTTCGTTGCCATCCGTTATATTCGCTGCATCAATTTGGTATCAGAGCTAGACTTAGCCAATCATAGCTAAGCCGAGTCTTGGAGCCAAAGAGTTTGAAGTTGAAGTTGTGCATCATTTTAAGTAGAAGAGTTTGAAGCCGAGCCGAGCTAAGGAAGTTTAGGCCGAGCATAGCTTTGTGTTGAAGTTTGAACAGTGTCTTGTTTTTTTTAAAGTGTGTTTGAGCCGAGCCAGTGGGTAGCCGTGCATTATTGAAGTTTTTGAAGTTTGCATTTGTATTAGTCGAAGTACTTGTGATTGTGGAACCATGCCGCCGAGAAGAGCTAATTGTCATCAAAATGTTGAAGATTTGTACAAGAGAGAAGATGCCGAACAGATGGAACAACGCATTAGCAACAAATTCAATGAGAAGTTAGATGAAGGCATTGGTAGATTGGAGAAATTGATGATGGACATGAATCAAGGACAAAGGAGGAGATCGCCAGACTTGAACCATGGAGGAAACCGAGTTTCACCATCGGTTACGGAAGCAAGGAGGGTGTCACCGCATTCTTTTAGAGAGAGAAGAGAAACATCAATTTCATCAAGGAGAGATCACCATGACTATAGACATGAAGAGAGAAGGACTCCACGGGAGTATGAATATGAACCTTACCATGATGAAGAGAGACATAGTAGAAGAGACATGCGTGATCGAAGGGATGTTGATGGTCGAGATCGATATAGACGTACATTTGATTTGATGTAGATGGTGATAGAGGTAGTGTGCGTTATCGAGATCGAGCTCAGGAACAGAATCGATATGTTGATGTTGAAGATGATCATCGATGGGAGTCGGGGATGAAGATGGAAATTCCAGAGTTCAAGGGTGGAATAGTTGCAGAAGAATTTCTTGATTGGTTATCTAATGTTGAAGAGATTTTTGACTTTAAGGAAATTCCAGAGCATAGAAGAGTTAAATTGGTTGCTACATGGTTGAGGGGGAGAGCTTTAGCATGGTGGCAACAAACTAAACTTACAAGAGAGAGAATGGGGAAGTCAAAAATAGAATCATGGGAGAAGATGAAGAAACTGATGAAAGCTACATTCTTACCTTACAATTATCAATCACTCATGTATCAGAGGTTGCAGAATCTGAGGCAAGGGTCAAAGACTGTTAATGATTATGCTGACGAATTTTACCAACTGATTGCTCGAAATGACATCATGGAGACGGAGGAACAGTTGACTGCTAGGTTTGTTGGAGGGTTGAGGATACAGATTCAAGATATGGTGAACATGGTTGATCCTAGATCTGTTGCAGAAGCACACCAGAAAGCGTTGGCTTGGGAGAAGCAGGGAAGGCATGAAGGTGGTGTGTTTACTAATTCCAACAACCAAGTGAGAGGAGCTAGTAGCAATGTGAATGTTTCTAAAGCTGTCAGTAAACCAATTGTGAAGGAGGTTGAGAAAGTAAGGGTCAATAATAGTTTTAAATGCTATAATTTCCAGGAAGTGGGTCACAAGAGCAATGAATGTCTGAAGCCAAAGAAGCAAACTATGATAGCTGAGGTTGAAGATGAGGATACAGAAGCTGAACGTTCTAATTCACCACATGTTGATGAGGAAGAAGAAGTGTCTGGAGATGAGGGATGTAATCCAATGATGATGAGGTCTTGTTTGACACCGAAGCAAGAAGATGATTCTAGTTGGTTGAGGAGCAATATTTTTCAGTCAACATGTACTATTATGGGAAAGGTTTACAAGTTTGTTATCGACGCTGGAAGTTACGATAACATTATTTCTACTGAGGCTGTGAAGAAGTTGGCATTGAAAACTAAGAAGCACCCGAAACCTTACAAGTTAGCTTGGTTGAGGAAAGGTGGGGAGGTGAAGGTTGGACGAAGAGCTTATGTTAATTTTTCGATTGGGAAGAAATACAAATATGAAATTTGGTGTGATGTTGTGGACATGGATGTGTGCCATTTGTTGCTGGGATACCGTGGCAGTATGATAGGGCTGTGCAACATGATGGTCGTACCAATAACTACAGTTTCATGTTTGAAGGCACAAAAATGACATTAGTTCCTAAGAAGCAACAACAAGAAGAAAACAAGTTGGAGGAGATTGAAGAGCTGAAAACTTTGCTATCTTTGAAGGAGTTTGTTAAGGAAGTAGAAGAGGAGCCTGAAGTATTTTTGTTAATTGGATGTGAGAGTAATGAAGTGGTTGAAATTCCTGAAGAATAAAGCCAGTACTGGAAGAATTTGAAGATGTATTTCCTGAAGAGCTGCCAAAAGAATTGCCACCGTTGAGAGACATACAACACCAAATAGATCTTGTTCCAGGAGCTGTGTTACCACATAAACCACATTACAGGATGAGTCCAAAGGAACACGAGGAGTTGAGAAGGCAGGTGGAGGAATTGTTTGAACAGGGGCGTATACAGGAGAGCTTAAGTCCTTGTGCTGTACCAGCATTGCTAGTGCCGAAGAAGGATGGTTCGTGGAGAATGTGTACGGATAGCAGGGCACTTAACAAGATTACTGTCAGATACAGATTTCCGATGCCGAGGTTTGATGATTTGTTAGATCAAATCAGTGGGTCTGTAATCTTTTCGAAGATTGATCTTAAGTGTGGTTATCATCAAATTCGAATTAGACTGGGAGACGAATGGAAGACATCATTCAAGATGAGGGAAGGATTATATGAATGGCTGGTAATGCCGTTTGGTCTATCGAATGCACCGAGTACATTTATGAGGGTGATGAACCAAATTTTCAGGCCGTACATTGGGTAGTTTGTGGTAGTTTACTTTGATGATATTTGGATTTATAGTGCTACTACAGAGGAGCATACTCAGCATTTGCGGAAGGTATTGATTATTCTTCGTGAAGAACAATTCTATGCAGCAACAAAGAAATGTGTGTTTATGGCAAGGAGTATATTATTTTTGGGATATGTTGTATCGGAGAAAGGTATACAGGTGGACCAGAGTAAGGTTGAAGCAATCAGAGATTGGCCACAACCCAAGACTATAACCGAAGTTCGAAATTTTCATGGGTTGGCTTCATTTTACCGGATATTTATACCACACTTTAGTAGTGTAATGGAACCAGTTATAGACTGTATGAAGGGCAAGCAGTTCTCATGGTCGAAGGAAGCAGGGGTTGCTTTTGAGCGAATCAAGGAACTTTTGACGACAGCACCAATTCTTGTTTTGCCAGATTTTCAGTTGTTGTTTGAGTTACACACTGATGCATCTAAGGTTGGGATTAGAGGGGTGTTGAGTCAGAAGGGGCGACCAATTGCATATTTCAGTGAGAAGCTTTCGGAAGCAAAGATGAGATATAGTACATATGATGTGGAATTTTATGCAATTGTGCAAGCTGTGAAACACTGGAGACACTATTTGTTCCATAAGGAATTTGTTTTACATACTAATCATGAAGCTTTGAAGCACTTGCAAGGACAGAAGAAAATCTCAGCTAGACATGCATCGTGGATCGCATATTTCCAACAATTTACATTTGTTGTGAAACATAAGTCGGGAATCACGAATCGCGTGGCAGATGCATTGGCCGGAGGAGTCATTTATTGACTACAATGAAAATTGAGGTGACGAGGTTTGATGTGTTGCCGGAATTATTTGTTGATGATCCTTATTTTGCCAAGGTGGTAGATGAAATCGAGAAGGGAAGGACGGATGAATACATGTTAGTGGATGGATTTCTTTTCAAAGGAAATCAATTATGCATACCAGATTGCAGTTACGGATGAAGATTGTGAAAGAATTACATGAAGAAGGCCATGTGGGTGGAGATCGTACATTGCAGTTGATTTCTCAATCTTATTTTTGGCCGTGAATGAGGAAAGAGGTAGAGAGATTTGTGGAGAGATGTCATATCTGTCGGGTTTCGAAAGGAACGGCGACAAATGCGGGATTATACATGCCATTACCCGTGCCTACTAAACCATGGGTTGACATTAGCATGTATTTTGTGTTGGGTTTGCCAAGAACTTAGAGGGGGAATGATTCTATATTTGTTGTGGTGGACAGGTTTTCAAAGATGGCACATTTTAAAGCCTGTAAGAAGACAGCTGATGTCGTCCGAATTGCTCAAATATTCTTTAAAGAGGTGTACCGATTACATGGACTACCTGAATCTATTGTTTCTGATCGAGATACTAGATTTCTACGCCATTTTTGGTTGAGTTTGTGGAAGATGGTCGGGACGAAGCTGAATTTTAGTAGCGCTTACCATCCGCAAACTGATGGACAAACAGAGGTGGTTAACAGATCATTGGGAAATTTATTGAGATGTCTTGTGAAATATAATCTGAAGGGCTGGGATATGAAGTTATGTCAAGCGGAATTTGCACATAATCATGCTGTGAATCGAAGTACTGGATTTAGTCCGTTTCAAGTTGTATACTCTGCAATTCCGAAGGGTCAATTAGATTTGACAACAGTGCCATATCAGAAGGGAGTTATTAAGCAGGCTAGTGACTTTGTAAATGAGTTACAGAACTGCCACAGAACTGTTCATGAACGATTGCTTGCATCAAATGAGAAGTATAAACAATTGGCAGACAAGAAGCGGAGGAGCATGAATTTTAGAGAAGGTGATTTGGTTTATGCAGTGTTGACAAAAGATCGTTTTCCAGTAGAAACGTACAATAAACTTAAAGCTCGAAAGATTGGTCCTGTAAAGATTGAGAAACGGATCAATGAAAACGCTTATAGGCTGAAGCTGCCGGAGAATGTGTACACTTCTGACGTGTTTAATGTTAAACATCTTATACCTTATTATAGAGATGAACAAGCCAATGAGGAATAACTTTTAAATTCGAGGACGAATTTTTCCCAACCAGGGGAGGATGATGCAGCCCAGCCTGAGTTAACTTAGATCGTTTATGACATATAGACATAGATGATGCAACGCAAGCTAACGAAGATGCACCGCGAGCTAACAAAGCCCTAGGTCGCGAACGATCGAACAATGCAGCGCAAACTGAAGTGATTCTAGGTCGCGAACTACCTAACGATACCTTTAAGTGGTTCCAGCGACCTAGTGATGATGGCGAGATAAGATTAAGTCGCCCCGTCCATTCGAGCTACGAACATCACCAAGCTAAGTGGTTGTAAGGTCATGAACGACCTAGCGTGGATGTTAGTGCCGTGTGAGTTGTAGCATATAAATAGGCATGGTGTGGGTCATTTGTACTTGGTTATGTTTGAATACACTTTTTTTGTAAAGCTTTGTGCCTCCATTAAATTGGTAGTTGAGTGTGATCTCCTATCTCCACTTTTGGTTATTCGAGTGCGCTCGAATCAACGATTGTTGAAGCCCATTCGTGGAATCAAGTGCTCTTGATCAACGCTCGAAGAATTGTAGATATTCCTTCACGGTATCGCGCGCGATCAACGTGTCGAAGATTGCTAGAATACGGTATCTTCGTGATCAACGGATTTGGGCCTTTCGGTATCCTCACTTCATCGATTCGTACTACTTCATCTAATCGTTTCATCGATTAGTTTCACACGAAAATCATCATTTCGTTGTCATCCATTATATCCGCTGCATCATAGTTGATTCAAATTCAGATTTCTAGTTTATCGCTAATATGCACTATTATCTTGATTTTTAATTTTAAAGATTATCATGTTTGAAATTATGTGCTTATGATATTATATTTGATGATGTTTTTTTAAAATATTAAAAAAAAATCTTTATTATAAGTTAAATATAAATTATATTAAACTTTTTGAATTAATTGTTATATACATATTAAATTTATAAAAAAAATTCTAAATATGTGTAGTAAATTAAAAAGCCGCGTGCCATGTGCCGTGTTGTGCGCCAAGGCTCTAGAGAGGCTTTGCGCCCTCTTGCGCCGAGCGCCATTCATAACTATGGCCTAAATAAAGGAAGTTGTCATCATATTTCTCACTAAAGTCAATCTCATCATCACTTAAATTTTAATTTATTTTGGTCTTCTTCCAATATCATATTTCTTCCTTATCTCTTTTCAGCTTGTAGCATAATTTCAATAATTGCTCTTGTTTAACATGATCGCAAGTGTCCCTAACTCTTCGATAACGATCTCATTAATATCAAAGATCGATGCTTTAATTCATCGTCGATTGATTCACAATTGCTTTATAGTTATTAAGACGCTCTTCTATTTACCCCTACATTTCTTAAGTTTCAGATTTACCAATCTTCTTATAGATAAAAGCTTGTTTGTTAATTGTTGAAGAGTTCTTTACATGAATTCCATTTATTTCTTCCAAATTGCATAAGCTGATGTTTATCACTAACAGTATAAAACATTGTATTCTCCAAAAAACCTAAATAGCCGCTGCAGCTTTCTTATCCAAAGTTCCTTATTTTATTTCCATTATACTGGTAGTTCTCCCCCTTTTTGTTCTATAACGGTTGATGAAGATTAGTAACGTATAAATAATCCTTCATCCCTGTCTTCCATACGACCCAGTTTATCTTTAAATTTTTTTCAACACCTATCTTAACCGCACTCATAAACTCTTTAGAGATAATAGTGTAGTAGGCTTCAGATGTCAATTATTATGGTTTTTCCTAGGATTCTAACGTATAATTTATTTCAAAAGAGAAAAGAAAAATTATACACAAATAATTTTCTCCAAATCTGAATTTTTTTGAACCCTTTGAAAAAATATATAAAGTCCTAATTTGAGTATTGTACTAAGAACCTAAAACCTAAAACAATAATTTCCCTTGAGATACAAGAAAAGTACACCTTTAATAAATTGGTTGATAATCAAGTTCTCATGTAAATGACAACGAATAACTCATTGCATCCTTCTTTGAAGAGGAATATCTTTTCTCTTATTATAATATATATGTATATTCAAATATGAACTATTTATTTAGACAAGAAAAATATTATGTTTCTCTTTATATTTATTTTCTCTATATGATTTTGTATAAAAAATGCAACGATATTAACCATGTGTTTTCCTTTATTTCTTTACTCCTACGATCCATTTTTATGTAATGAACTTCTTTCAATGTTGTTGATGTAGTTGCATATTAATAACGAATACAAATCAATTCCAAAATGTCATTTTCTTTGGATTGTTAAGTGTTTGCTTGTATATGCACGCTCGTGCATGGATTGATTACATAAAAATGGACATGTAACATGCATAAATTTTGTAAATGTAGATGTATAATAATGAATATTATCTCATTTTAGAGGCATGCATAATAAGATCTCATTTTCAAACATTTATATATACCATTAACCTAGTATTTTCTTTTATTTTGATACTCTTATAAACCATTTCAAGTAATGAAGGTTTATCGATACAGTAATGAATTGATAACCAAATATAGATCCATTTGCAAATGTCAAATTATTTGTGGGTTATTATGTTGTTGCTTTTACGTGTACATACTCAATTATGGATTATGTACATAAATATCAACATATAACATGCATAAATTTTATTTAAGTAGATGCCCACGATTGTATAGGAAGTCACCGATGTCTGAAGATTAACTTACTCTAATTTTTTTAGCTCTTATTTTTGAGTTCCTTTAAAGTAACAAGTAAATCATTGAACAAATTTTTTGTAAATCTGAGATATGACCAAAATATGATTTAGAGGATTAGGATTGTCTCATATCGATTTTGTTACAAAATTTAGTCTTATTCTACAATGTTTGAATTAAACCCATTATGAACAGAAGTTAATTTGTATTTAGCTAAAAATAATTTTCCATGAAAATGCAACTACAATGGAGGAAGCATGTGGCTTTCAATCCGACTATTGAAAAAGCAAGTAGATAATAAATGAAGTTAATGAATTTGAAACAGCATGCATAATGCTTAATTTAGTCGGTGAAAGGTAATTACTTGTTTCTATAATACATGAAAAAACGAAAAAAAATGCGCAGAGGGGAAAATAATTGAGGGTTTACTATTATGGAATATCTTTCTTCCAAAGATAAAGACAATTTCTGAAGAAGAACCACAAGTTGTTCTCGACGTGAACGACAATTTATTTGATAATTATTTGCATTGAAAGATAAACAAGTGGTCTCATTAATGATATATAAATATTTATTTCTTCTCAATTATCTTTTTGTAAAAAAGAAAAAAGAAAGGAAGAGTGAAATAAGATAAAAATAAGAGTTGAGTGACATTACAAAAAAAAGACCCAAAATAATTACTTGTTCAAAGAAAACAAGTTGATGATCATTAAGTTACTTATATATCATCATGTTTACGTATTAATATTTATTATCTTTATGTCATAATCTGCTTTATTATCTTTATGTCGTATTCTACTTTGAACCAAAATTCAAACCTATATCATGCCTAATAATTGGTAACATAACTATAGAACATAAGTTTTTAACATTATTGTTAATTAAAATCTTATAATCTTGTGGTTTTGGTCTCGTTTAAGATTAAATTGCTCCCTTTGTGATTCAATCCATATTAAGGTTCAAACTTTATTAAACTACAATTTGATAACACCATCCAATTCATACTTACATATGTAATATACTTATTTGAATTAACAATTCTATTTGTAATGGTTTCCGAACAAAATAGTGGAATAAAAGAGAAATTGAGTTCTAGGCTAAAATGTAGAAGTTTAAACTACAAAATTAATGTCAAAGTGTGTATAGTTATTAAAATATGAATCTTTTGAATCTATGGTTTATAATTTAAATCTCATTTCGATTCAAAGTTTGAATTTTATGATTTACAATCCTATTTTGAAAACCTTGTATGGCAATATATACATGAGATCAATTGTTGTGTTGAAAAGGTTCAAATAGGACTATGACTCATAATCTGCATACAAGGATATGTGTATATATATTGGTTATTATACTTCTGTTATATTTATTATTATATATCAGTTTATAATCATTTACTATATTTATCCAGGGAAAGTCTATTGGGACACAAAATATAGGCACGATTGGTGACAAAATGGATCTCCACAATTGGATTGCCCCATGAATTCTAAAAACTTCCAACGGTTCAAACTGCTTGTGTCACTAATTATGTCTAATTTTGTGTCCAAATAGCCGCCCCCGTTTATCCATTCTAACTAATATTATTATAGAGTTCAAAAATATGTTATTGTGTTGAAAAAAAATTATATTGCAAAGAATTGAATAATGAAATCGAAAAAGAATCAGGCTTGCTAATTTGAAGTAGTTTAAAAATATGAGATTGTGGGATTCAAATTTGGTTTTTGATTGGAAAACATAAGTATGATGGGACAAATTCAGGGGAAAATAAAGTTTTAAATGTGCTAAGTGATTATAAAATATATTAGATAAATAGAGGATAATTAGATTAGTATTTGAGTGCTGAGAATAAAGTGAATTAGTGTTGAGTTTTTCAACAAAAATTAGATGTAATTGTCGTCTGTGAGATTCAAACGTGTCGCATTCTTAATAATATAGCGAAAAAAGAAGGATTAAGGATTTGAATTAGAAAATTAAGAGAGAAAAATTAAGTGAGATGCAGCTATATTTTATATAATATAAAATTAGCCATTAAATTAATATTCAACGACATTTTTATTCAAACACTAAATTTTTGTTCAAGCATTATTCTACTTATGACATTTAATCAAGCATTTAATTCAGGCATTCAATCCAAAAAGTTAAATTTCAAACCTCATTCAAAGACCAATTCATTCAAGCATTCAATTATAGACTTTAAATTTATTAATTTTGTTCCTTAAAACCTTGAACTTAAACACCAATATTTTAGGCTAATATTTCGAATAACAATGCTTGGGAGGTCGACCACATATGTGATTTTCTTAATAAGACAGCTTATGGAGAGATATAGGGAGCAAAAGAAGGATCTACTCATGGTATCTATCGATTTGGAGAAAGCTTACGACAGAGTATCGAGAAAGGTTATGTGGTGGGCTCTGGAAAAGAAGAGAGTCCTAACAAAGTAAATTACACTTATCAAGGATATGTACGATGATGTTGTGACTAGTGCCAGAGTATGTGATGGTGAAACCAGTGAATTTTCCATTAACATATGTTTACATCAAGGGTCAGCTTTGTGCCCCTACATTTTTTCTTCAGTAATGGATGAGATTACGAAGGGTATACAACATGAGATTTCTTAGTGTATGCTCTTTGCTAATGATGTGCTAATTGACGAAAGTAGGATAGTGGTTGATAGACAACTGGAGCTGTGGAGACAGACTTTATAATCAATGAGTTAGACAACTGGAGCTGTGGAGACAAACTTTAGAATCAAGGAGTTTTAGGCTTAGCAGAACTAAAACAGAGTATATGAAGTGTGAGTTCAGCAGTGCCATGTCAAAAGATGGAGTGCCACTTTGGCCGAACAAGTAGTGCCTAAGAAGAAATCCTTTCTATACACAAGATCGATGTTGCGGTGTGATGGTGAGATTGATGAAAATCTGAATTTTAGAATTCGAGCGGTATGATCGATGTTGCGTCTAACATTCTCCGTGACAAAAAAGTCCCACAAAAGCTTAGAGGAAAGTTCTAAAGAATGACAATCAAGCCTGTAATGTTGTATTTTATAGAATTTTAGCCTACTAAAAGACAACACATACAAAAGATAAGTGTAGTAGAGATGTGTATCTGCGTGACGTTGTGGTTATACAATACGAGGCCGAATTAGAAATGATGTTATACATGACAAACTTAGAGTATCACCAATTGAAAAGAAGCTAGTCCAACATCGCTTGAGATGTTTGGACATCTCCACCGGAGGCCTTCCGAGGCATCTGTGTGCGTTGAAATTGTAGGCCGCATCGAATACTCAAAGGGAGATACAGATCGATCAAGGTTGACATGGGAGAAAGTAGTAAAAAAGGACTTGACGGATTAGAATATATTGGAAGAGCTAATGTCGGACATAAACGTGTGGAAGTTAGCGATCCACGTATCAGAACCATGAGCTAGAATTTTTTTTTGCTTAGGTTGATTTAATAGTAGTGTTACAAGTTTTAGTTTATATGACTAGTAAATAGGAGCCTAAGATGTAGTGTATGGTCTTTTTAATTTCTATTGGTACCATTATTATTGTTTTTATTATCATGGTGTTTTTTAATTTCTTTATATTTTAATTTTTAATTTTATTTTACTTATTTATTTTAATTATTTTACTTTATTTTTATTATCATGGTTTATTATTACTACTACTTTTAGATTGACTGTCATTTAGTTTTCGATTCCATCTTTAGCCGACCCAGGTTGTTTATGAATAATGGCTTAGTTGTTGTTGTTGTTCATATTGTTTAACATCAGTTTATCTTAAAAGTCTTTTTTAATTAGTTAATCCAGAGATATACTTTTAGCATTCATTCAATTTTTGTTGCAGCCAGGGATAATTTAAAAATCATTATGTTGATTCAAGAACATTTCAAATGCATGTAAGCTGTGTTCCCTTTTGGATGTTATTTCAATTATGTGGTAACAATCACATAAAAAGTTGAGATGAGTAGTGAATGTTTGTTATTGATGTAACATCAATGTTTTAATTATCGAATTTCGGTGATATTTTATCCCTTGGTGATTTTACAAGTTATCTTGTATACCAGGAGATCTCAAACAAGATGAATGCATCTCGGGCATCTATCTTGAATTTATATTTGTATATTAACGTTCATCGTGGAACCAGCGTGGAATATGTTTGTTAAAATTGGTATATCAGAATAGTATTTATGAATTCTACAGTAAAAAAAGAAAAATCTTATTTATTGATTTGCAAATTATACCATTGTTATCAGTTTCTTAAAAGAACAATCGTATATGAAAGAATTCTATACAGTACATTCAAATTATGAAACATGAGCATAAATTTGATAATATATAATGTTAAAATTAAAACAAAAGAAACATATAGAATATGAGAAGAGTTGCAGTATTAAATATTTGTATACCTATGTTACTACAGCTCGTACTTTTGCTATCGTATGATGTTTCGCCACGCCTTTTCTAAAACATAATACACTAGTGTTCGAAAACAGTGCTCATCCGATTTGGTACATTGATGTTGATGTTCTCAAACTTTCAATTTCACGTTTGAAACATTTAATCTGATTTTTTAAATGTTTATTTTTAAGATGCTAAGTGTATGAAATTACTATTTATTAAGTAATGTTTATTTGCCTTGTGGAACACACTCACAAAGAATGGAAAACAACTTTAAATCAACATTAGATAGACTATAGTCTAGTTGCCTACTTTTTAATCTTTTGACTACAATAATAAAGTAATCTTGATACATTTATGAGATATGTATTTACACTTGTATACTTTTCTCTCGTTTCACAACTTTTGATCATTTTGTAAATTTTTTTGATTTAGATTGCTTTAAATTATAAATTATAACTTGTTCTAATTCAACCTTAACTCTAACTTATTTTGTTTTTTACCTTATAATTTTCCATTATTATTGTCGTTCTACATACCAAATTGAATCTTATACCTAGTAATGTTGGTATGTACACATCAAACATGTATTTTAAAAAAGGTCATAGAATAAAACACAAAAAGAAAAGTGAACATTGAGCGGATAAAAGCATAAGTTATTTATAATTCAAAATAAGTCATGTATGTATCACAGAACATCTAAACTGAGCATGATAGTCAACCGTAATAAAGAAAAGTTTCTACAGATAATATTTGTATTGTAACGTGAAGTACACTAGCCGAAAAATGTTTTTATTAGTATATTTTAGAAAGATATTCCTCGTCGGACCCAGAAACAGACTACGATGTTAATGGTGTATCTTCATGTTACATCATGTATAACTCATCTATTTCCTTTGCTCCTAGTTTCCCCTTTCTAGATGATGAGATTTTGCATGAGATGCTTCTTCTTTCCTTGTTTATTTAGATCTCTGATACACCATATTGCTTATTGCTTCAACAAGTTCTGTCCGTGATTATCCTTTTATTACAAAATACCTTCTAGCAAATAATTAGCATATGCATATCTCTCGTTTTGAAAGCGTGATTAATATAAATGCCTACTTGTCTACTTGTCCGTGTGTGCCTCATTTGGAAGAGATCATTTGTCATTAATTTAGTAATTTAAAATAAATGGAAATAACACGTGTTTATTTGTATATTTTTTATTACAAATATATAGGCCTCATATAAACATGAGAAATGCTATCACTTATAGTTGTTGCTTTATTTACTCATACACGTAAAGCTAGTCTGTATACCTGTATACTTAGTGCTATGTATACTAATAAATTTTGTATTCTAATAGGTTGCATCTCGATGCTGCGGTCAAGGTACATATCCTATCTACTTATGCATATTCTTTGTCGCACATATAACTATTATGCAAATCCTATATGAGTTGTTTTCATACTTCCCATGCTAAAAAATGCACATCAATTAAATTTAACTCTTATAACCCTATATTGGTTAACTTAATGTTGATAGCTACGATAAAGTTGCTACATAACGATATTCAGAGTGAAGTTCTAATGCCGATGGATATGCATTACAAGCCATTCCGTTTTGGCAAGTTTTGTGGTTTCATGTTTTACTTATACTAATGCACTTGCAAACTTGCTTGTTTTAGCATGTTGGTTCATATGATGTTGTACTAATGCTAATGAGCTTACTAGTATACTAGTTTGCAGTTTATCATTTTGTTTTCTTCCTTTTCTTATGAATATTTTTTTCTCAAGAATGGTGCTTGCGAATTATACAAGAAGTTGGATGATCATAAGTCTGTTAAAGGTAGAAGACGAGATGTAGTTATTGCTAGCTGCCTTTACATTGCATGTCAACAAGGGTCTTCCTCTCGGACTGTACAAGGTAATACCATTGTCTTCACTTGCATTGAAGATATCACAATAACACATATGCATGTATGTGTGTGCTCACTTTTGCTTTATGCAAAAATAGAAATTTGTGCAGTTGGAGAACGAGCTACAGAGGAGGAAATCGATTGGGAGAAAGAATCTGTTACAAAGCGCCTCATTACAATTCAAGCAATTAATCTTTTGGTTAGTCTACATTCACCTCAAATTTTCTATCTTTATTTTGCATATTTGGATTATACTTTCTACGGTCTACATTCCTACTGAAATTCTAGCATAATATAAAAGGCTAACTGGTCAACATTACCTTTTAATTTTAGGCATATGAGTTATAGGATTAGAGTTAAAATTATTAGGAAATGCTGTAAAAATATTAAATGGAAAGAATTAAAATATAAATAATACAACAAATTTTGTTACAAAAGATAAAATAAAATAATACAACAAATTTGATTGTCGTACGGTGAAAGAATCAAAGTGAGAATGGAGTGGTGATATCTGTAAATTATGAAAAAATAGCAAATGACATGACAGGGGAAGCTAAGGAAATTTCGAGGGATATTAAAGCAAAAATTTGACCATGAAAGAAACATGGTGGTGTGAGAGAAAATTGACAACAAGCTATATAATCAAAGGGAATTTTTTTCTAAAATGGTGAAATACTGTACACAACAAGAATATTTTAAAAACAAATAAAAATGAAAGTAAATCAAATCAAGTCATTAACACTGTTAAACAAAATGTTTACAAGTACATATGATAAGTTAGATTCAAACAAGGGAAAAAAAACATTTTTTATAAATTGGCAAAAATAGGTATAAATCAACTCAAGATTTGGAAGACCAAAGATGCATTAAAGATTTAGAACAAACAAAACGTGTCCCATTTATAATCCCTTTAATATCACAATCGATTACATTTAACTAAATCAGACATAATATATATATATATATATATATATATATATATATATATATATATATATATATATATTAATTGCATACTCTTATTTCCTTTTCTTCCTTCATCATCTTATTACATAATTAATTAAGTGATTGAGTGTTTCATCTTAAACCATGTACCCAATAGTACATTATCATTATTATTGCAGATAAAAAAAAGGGAGTTACAAAATTATGGATGGTATTGTGGATAGACTAATCTATAATTAAAAATCGAATAATCAATATCTCAAAATCTCAATTTGATTTAAGTTTTAACTAGAGTAACAAATGAATCTTTCATATATACAAGTGTAGAAAAGAAGCTTCTGGCAAGGAGTAAGGGAAAAAAAGAAGCGAAGAAATAGCACTCTGGACCAAAATGGACATAAGTATTGTTGTTTAGAAATTTTGGTAAATGCAATTAATTTGAGTCTAATTTGTAATCCTTTTTAATCTCACCAATCAATTGGGTTAACCAAATAATACGAAATCTGACATATATTTTAAATGCACACTCTTATTACTTCTTGTCGCATCACCTATAGGTTGGCTGAATGATTCAATTAACTTCCATTATATATATTCTTTCCTTTTATTGAATATGAGTAAATGAGATAACATTTAGATAAATGACATAATAGTGCATATGTGAGTAAATGAGATAATATTTAGAAAGGAGGAAAAACAAAAGGGGTAGGCCTAATTGAAGTGGGTAGGAAGTACTATAAACGGTCAAAAAATCTGGATGTAACCAAAGATACAACTCAAGATAAAATATCTATAAAAAAGATTATCCATTTGGCTTAACCCCAATCGGTGACACTCAGTCTGACCCGAGCGTAAAGCAAAATACAAAACACTCGAGTTAGGATTAACATTCTCATATTAATAAATTCATCTAAAGTGAAATGTTAACAGAAATAAGTAACATAAAGGATGCTTGAGTTGAGATTTACATCATCTAAGGATCCGTGGAACTATCTACTATGTAGTAATATATGCTATTATAATATATCTAAAGTAAAGTAAAAGTATTAAAATAGCGTTAAGGCGTTACCTATATTCCCCTTAACACATTTTATATACTCCCCGTAGTCTATACAATGTCGTATGCTCCTCCGTAAACTGGAGGCTTACCCAGAGGACACCATATAGGTACGGTACAAAACAAACTCGTAGAAGACGTGATAAAGTGTGCGATAAGGCACTCGAGGCAATGCCAGGGTAGATATACCATTTGCACTCCCGGTCTGGTGGTAACGCATAGCAGCTACTACCACCCACCTCGTGACAAACTCCCAAATCAAAGGTGAAACCAATCAAATCACAAAAGCAATAGAATGATTTCGACGAAATGTGTCTGATGGGGGGAATGATCCCACTTGGCCCGGTATAGCTCCTGTTTAGCCAGATCAAGCTGACTCATGGAAGTCAGGGCTACGTAAATACCATGTAGAATCGTCGCCAAACCATCTTACTTCATTCCGAAATCTTCACCACATACACAGTTGTTGAAGTGGTTTTCGGTATTGGCACGAAGTATGACAATATCTGATCCCGGTCTCTTTAACAACCAAACGCTTATTTCACACCGTGGTCATTTCTTTTCAAATAGTTCATACTTCAAAATCAAATTTCATATTCATGTCAAAATCATATCGAATTCAATATCATTATTCACTTTTAATATTATTCGTTTTCAAAACCGTAACACTTTCAAATTTATAAGACTTTCAGAATCATAGCACTTTTGAAATCATAACACTTTTGACATCATTACACCTTTGAAACCATAACACTTTAAAAATCATAACAGCTTCCACCTAAACAGTTTAGATACTTGAATAGTGTATATATACATATATTAAAATACTTCATAAATTAAAATAGTTTATATATATATATATATATATATATATATATTTAAATGCTTTATATAATAAAATTAGTTTCCTCCAATTTCGCAATTTGATTTAAGTCATCTTAAATTTCAAAATTCAATTTAAATCAATTCTGGTTTAACCATTTCAATTCAAAGTACAAAGGTTCAAGTTTAAATATTCTAACATTTATAATATAAACTTCATTTATATTTCAACACTAACTTTAAATTTATTCAAATTGGGAATTATTCCCTTAACCATTTTTATAACAAATTATTTAAATCCCAATTTATATACCTAAATCAATATTAAACATTCAATCTCAAATTTATTAAAATTTGAGAATATTCATTTAATCACTTTTTATCAAATCAAGTTATAAACCAAGTTAAAATAATATCTTTCAAAATCTCAAAACAAATAAGTTTAAATCAATTCTTCCTTAAATTCAATTATTAACTAGTTTACATTTCAAGTCAACATTAATTTATCTTTCCAACCTTTATTATTAAAGTTATAAATCTATTTTAAAATATTAATATAAACTTTAAATAAATTTTTTAAAACACATTATATACTAATTAAATTAAATTTTATTAAATTAAATTTTATTATTAAATTAATTAATGAAAAACTTATTTTATACATGTTTGAAAATAATAAAATTTAAGTAAAATTCAATAATAAGATTTAACTTATACTATCGAACTAACTTATAATTTAAACTTTCCAAACATACTATTTTAAAAAACTAAAATTTAGACATATAAAAAAATATAGCATTTATATATTAGCTTTTAAAAATCAATATTTGTTTGAACCATATATTTTCTTTCAAAACTTTGAAAATAATTTTCAAGAATATAGAGCAACGGTGTACGTATAAAATTTTCTACCCTATGCTCAAGTGATACGGTTATTTATCATTTCAACCCGAGATTTAATTATCTACGGGTATATATCATTTCAACCCGCGATCCTAAATTCAAAGTCAATGGAAATCGGTTGGGTTTATCATTTCAACCCATAATGATTTTCCCATATGCTACAAGATCGTTCGAGTATGTATCATTTCAACCCATAGATAATTCTATACTAGCAGAGAACTTGCAGAGTGAGAACAATTATGAAAATAATATAATATATCAACAACAGACATATATCATCAATGATAAATTAAATATAAACAACAGGATATCATATATCATAGTGAATTTTTAAATAATAGCATATCATATGCTGCAATTATATAATTAACAGTTAAATTTAGTAGCATATTTCAATTGTCGTTTCAAATGAAATCAAATTTAATACATATAAGAACGTTAATCGTGAGTAATTGCTCACTTTTTGAGGCTAAATAGGATAGCTAATGAAACTGAGTTACGAAATGCAAGCACGACTTCTAAAGCAAAGCAAGATTGCCACGAGTTTAACGGGCAAAGCTGATAAATGAGAATCGATGAGAACTAATTAGAATCAGCTTGATAACTGAAATGAATGTATATTACATGAATTTATGAAAATTTTCAATATTCAAATTCAAATACGTATATTAAAGCTATTACAAAATCCAATAAAATTTTAAGTAAATACTTTTAAACATATCATATACCATATCCTTATATATATATATAGAAATAACCATCCTAAAACTTTATAATCCCATATATATATATAATAGTAAATAAGAAAATATTAAACAAAGAACCCAAATAATAGCAGCTTATGATAATTACATATATTACATTACAAAACCCATTGTTTGTTTAAACACGTATGATTAAAAATCAAGATGTATTAGTATATACATATTTGTAGGCCGTATGTATATTTCATAACATACAGTACTCACAAATTTCATATATATAAAATTCTCAGATATATGAAAACAGCAAATAACACCCTAAATTTGCTATATTATAAAAGTACAGAGAAGATAAAATGTATACCATATCATATATATGTACTTTTAATATCCAATATCAACGTTTACATTGAATCAGTAGAAACTATAAACATATATACAAACAAATAAAATAAAATATTTATATAAAATATACGAACAGCTCAAGTATGCTATAAATAGCTATATATACATACATATATATACATATATAAACAACTCATATAACATATTACATAAACAATTATATATATATATATATAACCTTAAGTAGTATTAATAACAAAATTAGATTATATATTATGCTATTAAAACATATATAAGGTGATGGCTAATACATACATAAAATCTTGTAACTGTCAAAGTATAACTTATACATTATTATATATATACGAACAGTAAAATACTTAATAAACAACTAGTTATATATAACATATATATACAAACGAAATTTGATAAAATTGGTTCTTTGTAAAAGTACATATATATACAATCTTTTATCGATATATACACAGAAACAATGATTGAATAAACAAATATTTATTTCAACATTCATAATAAAGATCAATATAGCTAATATAACACAATATATACTCACAGATTACAAAACCTATATAACAACATATTATAACTTACGTAACCATATAAAGAAACTAACCTATTTTACATAAACTTATATATATTAGTATTATATAACTGACATAACTCATGTATATATAGACTAAAAATTCATATAACTTACTTAAACGCTTAAAATCTAACATACTATAATATATAAAAAGAAAATAAACATGAGAAGGAGTTCATAACGCTATGGCGATCAGGGATGGAATTGAGGGTTGTGGCAGTGGGAAGAACACGACTACTCAGAGAGGGGAACGGTCTCCAAGGAACGACGGACGTGAGGTCGAGGAGTGGGTTAGAGAGGCTAAACGGTGAAGGGATGGCTCGGTGTTGGTCGGGCGTGGTGGCTTGGGGTTGTTCAGGGCGTGGGTATTCGGTTGTTGGCCGTGGCAAAGCTGTTGAGGTGGAAGCCGGAGTGTGAAGGAGGAATGCGACAATGGTTGTTAAGGCTAGCGTGGCTTGTGATTGGCATGAGGTAAGAAAGAGGTGGAAAGGCGGGGGAGGGGGGGTGGGAATGGGTGAAGTTGCTGAGCTGAAGGGGGTGGCCGAGGTTGAGATGGTCGGAGAGTGTAGGGAAGCAGTTCGGCAATAAGAGAAAGAGTGGGAGGCGCCCTTGGTTGAGCGGAAAACAAGCAAGGGGGGAGGTGCTATTCACGGGTTCGGTGATAGTGGTTGACGTGAAGAATTGGAGCGGAGGGTCAAAGGACGAGCTCAGTCAGGGAGGAGAACAGGCTTCAATATGAGCAACCAATACAAGCTTTGTTTTATATTATAAAATTTATATTTATAAAAGAGGGAAGGGCAGCCATGACTGAAGGAGAGGCAAGATGTTTACAAAAAGGTAGAGGAAGTAAGGGTAAGAATAAAGGATACGTATTTTATATTATAACTTTTTTTTTTAGCAGAACTAAAGGATAGGGATTGAAGAGACTGGGGAGCACGAAAAGGCACAAGTGAACCACAATAAATTGAACAAAGGGAAAAAGCAGAAGTCACACGTCAATTCAGTTACAATAACTAAAGCAATTGTTGCTTGGATTACACGTCCGAAATATGAAAAGGCAAAGGAAACAAAAGGCACAAACGGGTTCTGATACGGTTATCTATTTCATAGATTCCGCCATGCACCGGACATCAAAATTTACAATCGAATATGCTGTGGAGATCAGCATGAAGAGACGATAAAAAAGGTACACAAATATCAGCGATACGACCATCCTATCAAAAGTCGAGAGGGTTATGATGCTAAATTTGAACATAACATTTTTTGAATGCTAAGGATGTTTAGGTTTCTATGATTATCTGAATTGAATCTTATACAGAGACATTTTTGTTGCTCTCTTGGCATGAGTGATCAAGCATTCAAAGCCGCCGAGGAAGTTGCTAAGAAGTGTGAAACTTGATATTAGGTAAAATTTATGTAAGAATCCATAATGCATTTTAATTCTAGAACTTGCAACAATTATAAAATGCATCCATCTCATTAACTTGTTTAACCTAAAGTAGAAGTACTTATGACCCTACATAGAAATCGTAAATTTTTCTATTTTAATAAATAACTTGCACTTAGAATTCCCCTCAACCTTAGCCATCGTTCCTTTACTTATATGTCTTTCTTGTTCAGAATTTCATGCTTTCAAATTAATCGAGCAACACTACTTATTTTAAATAGCATAGATATATTTGCTATGAATGCTACGGTGAATGCTAAAAAGATTTCGATGAATGCATAGATGTAATGATTCGCAAATCCGTACCCCTTGAATAGACACTAATCTCCATCGATTAACTCAAGATGAACGGAAATACGAACCATTAGGGTTTTAGAAAGAAGAAGAGGTAGAAGAAAAGGATAGAAGACGAAAGAAGAGCAACAGAAACAATATTAGAATCTCACAGTCGTAGCGGAACAACATATAATAGAAAAATGAGTATCATTAAAACAAAGAACCGTACATTTTATACATTATCTCAATATCAGAGTTTACAACAAATAAATACAACACAGCTCAACAATGGACAGTTATGGTCATTACAATCTGAATACACAGCGGAAAAGATAATATCATATACAAGTGATACGTCTCGCCATCCAGCTCGCCTCCTGAGCTCCATAGCACTTCTAAATCCTGAATAACCTGATGTCCTGACTCTAGACTGCCCGTGTGGAAATTGGTGGGCACCCAGAGTTTAGGAAGGAAACAATAAACTCCAGGGTGCCCACCAATTTCCACACGGGCAGTCTAGAGTCAGGACATCAGGTTATTCAGGATCTAGAAGTGCTATGGAGCTCAGGAGGCGAGCTGGATGGCAAGACGTATATGATATTATCTTTTCTGCTGTGTATTCAGATTGTAAGGACAAGTTTGTATAACTGTCCATTGTTGAGCTGTGTTGTATTTATTTGTTGTAAACTCTGATAATGAGATAATGTATAAAATGTACAGTTCTTTGTTTTAATGATACTCATTTGTCTATTATATGTTGTTCCGCTGCGACTGTGAGATGCAGATATTGTTTCTGTTGCTCTTCTTTCTTATTCTATCTTTTTCTTCTACCTCTTTTGCTTTCTAAAACTTTAATGGTTCGTATTTCCGTTCATCTTGAGTTAATCGATGGAGATTAGTGTCTATTCAAGGGATACGGATTTGCGGATTATTACATTTGGTATCAGAGCATTTGGTTAAGTGACAACCTTGGCTCTATTGGATGTTACTCATTGGAGATAGATTCAGTAGTACTCTAGAATGAGTGTGAGCGTAATAATAGATATGAGCGCGTATTTGTTAGTGAATATAAAAATGTTTTATATTGTGTTTGCTTATCCATTGATGTGTTTGTGAATTCTGGTCGGTGTATGGGACGCCATATTATCGATAGGGATTTCTAAACACTTAAATGAGGCATGTCGACATAATATCATTTTAAATTGGGTAAATGAAATAATTTTACCTTGATTATATTTATATATAAAGAAATAATTTTTCAGAATTATTAAAGTGTATATGAATTGATTGTTTGGTTATTGAATAAGTTAAATAAAAACAACAGCTGTACATGAATGAATTGTATAAACGAATGAATTATAAGTATGGAATTATAATTAATATAATTTAAAACTGTAAAATAATCTTATATACAAGAAGTGAAATTACATAAGTAAAAGATTTGTAAATGTTATTTATAATCTTAAATAAAATTCCAAAGAAGTGTTTTGAAAGGATTTGATATTTTGAAAAAAAAAATTGGAGAGATGAAAGCTCTAAACTATTTTCGGTCGCTGGAAAATAATTCCGATGATGATCGCGACATCATTGGTGTTCATTTTCGGGTTTCTAAAAGAGGAATTGCTGCCGGATTATTTTAAATGAAAGTTGTTTGGAAAATTCGGATTTGGTTTTGGAAATTCAAAAGATAATTTGAATTGATTTCAAAAATGGTTTTGAAAAGTTGAAAAGACTCTAGAATCCTATTTAAAATATTTATGGGAGTGATAAATGAGTTGATAACTTATACAATTCGAATTTTGATAGAATAAATTTAACTTAAAGGGTGGAGTTAAATTAAAATAAGTATAAGTGAATCAATTAAATCTAAGTTGTAATTGTTGAATATAAGTGAAACAAATTGTTAAAAGTGGTTAAACAATTTTGTTAAGCAAAATGAGATATGAATTTGATTAAGTGATGAAAATTTAACTTTGGTAAAAGTTAAATAGAATGGGAATCTGAATTGGATTTATAAGTGGAAATTTGAATATAACTTAAGTGATGTTGAATGAAGTTGATTTTGGTATCGAAGTAAAATAATCAAGTGAATTAATGAAATGAAGTCATTAAGAATGTAAACTTGAGTTATATAAAAGAAAATTCAACTTTATTGGTGAAATGAATTAGCAATTGAATGAATGAATGGATTGAATGTTAATAAATCAAATGTAAATAAGTTGATCTGAAATAATGAATGTAAGTGATAATTCATTAAAAGCTAATGTTATTGGAAGTTGAAAAATTGAATGAAAATCAATTTAATATTAAACCAATTGAAATTAATAGTGTTGAACCAAATTGATTGTAAATTTAATAATTTGGTTGTGTTGAGTATACATTGGTTGTTATATGGACGTTAGTTGATTTTATATAAATTCATTAAGTATTAATGAAGTTGAATTAATGAAAATTGGAAGCTATGTAATTAAATTTGAATTGAAAGTGAACAAATGTGAATGTAATTAGTGAATGTAAACTAATTGAAAATGAATGTTAACAAAATCCAATGTTAATGAATCTAATGTGATTAAAATGAAAACCAATTCATTGAATATTAATGAGAAGTGAATGTTTATTGATTTGGTATGGATTTATTGGATGTTTATTAGTTGAATAGTCGTTTGATGATTGTATTCGTTGTTTTGATGCATTGCTACGTTGGCACATGTAGTTGTTATGTTGCTATATGTTGTATATCGGTATTATTTTCTATATACATGTTCTCATTTGTTGTTGTTGAGTGTATAGTTGGTGAGGATGGCTTATGCCTCGCATTTTGAGCTCGCTTTTGCGCTATATTAGCCGTATACGCTCGCTAATAATAAATAAGGTACATATCACAGATTACATATCGTACATTTACACTTTTTCCCTACGGGATGCTTCATCACTTGATGAGATGTATATTTGTGATATATATATATATACTGTCATTTTTTTCGGATCGAGCCACGCAAAGGAGGTTATGGCGAAATTTTTCGAAAATTTAAGGCGTTAGAATATTTTTGAGAAAATTGGAAAATTTTGAAAACTTAGTAAAGATTTTGTAAGAAGTTTAACTATGGGATTTTGGAAAGTTAAACACTTAAGAGATTTGAAAAATCCAATTTGAATGGTTTGTTTTGAAAAGTTAATGGATTCTGTAAATTTTTCTTACTTGGTAATTTCGAGTACGAAATTCTTTTAAGGGGGAAAATTTATAATGACCCGGAATTTCTGTCAAATTGAAATTCGAATATTTAATAAATTTTAAATATTAATAAGTAAAATTTGTAAATTGAATAATTTATTTTTTGAATATCTGGATTTAATTGGGTAATTTAATTGATAATTTAATAATTGAAATTCCAGAAATAATTGAAAATTAGGTTTAATGTGATTGAAAATGATTTGTAAAATTTTATTTAATCATATTGAAGTTATAACGATGTTATAGAACTTTTAAAATTGAATTAAAAGTTAATTTGTGAAAATTGAATATTTTAATATTTAATCGACGACTGAAAATAGTCATCTTTCAAACAGTCTTGAATTTCAACGAAAGCAGTTTCATCGGATCCGTAATGTTACATCATTGTAAGATTTCAAGTTTCGTGTCAATCGGATTTACCGTTTGTCTGGGGCAAGCCAAAACGCACAGAAATTTGGTTAATCGATTTAATTTAAAATCGATCGTTTATTGCCGTAACTCGCATAGATGATCGAATTGGCTCCTGAAACCTATTCCATTGTGTCCGGAAGGCGGGTTAAACACTAGAAACGTCGGTCACCGCATGAGATTCGGAGTTCGACAAATCGAATGAATAGTGATTTTCGAAGGGATTTCTATATAAGGACGTTATAATTTTCAATTGCAAAACAAAAAAACTAGGGTTTCATTCAAATGCCCTAGCCGCCAGCTATAAAATCAATGGCCGAAATGTTCTTGCTTTTCCCTCAATTTTTCTCTTCATCCACGCTATAATTCGAGAAACTCTCAACTAGAAAACTGTAGTGCTCGTCGAGATCTACGATTCCAACGGTCAAGATCATCATCGGAGCATTGATGGAGGCGCAACAGGCCAAGGACGTAAACATGAACGGGCACGAATTTCCATGCTTGGTCACAACCGAGCTTGGGCATACTTCGGCCGTAGGTGGTGGTAGCATTGGCGAGGGGAACGATAGTAGTTGATTGCCGTATATGTTGACGGTGGTGGTGCGTAATTTCACGAAAGTAGGCGGCCGATGGGTTACGTGAACGTGATTTTCACGATTGGGGAAGAAAGCTAAAGTGCGTCCTGGATTTGGTCTTCTGAAATGGACGGCCAAGATGAAATGGAGGTTAAAAAAATGAAATAAAAGTGTAAATTAATTTTATTAAAATTTGTGTAAACGTTGTAACGCTATATCTTATTCATACGAGGTTGAAAAATTACGAAACAACTTGCATTGGCTTCGTTTTGTCGAGCACTACGCCATGGAACTGGATTGGAGTCGTTTGGAGCTAGTTTGAATTTCGGGTAAAATTAAACGCGCGTTTAATTTTACTCGAAATTAAACGTTGAAACTGAATTGAAATCAAGGTGAGAACTTTTCACTCAATCGAAATTGTTAGATTTAAATTTTGAATAGTTAGATTCAAAATTGCTTGATTGTGTGATTGGATGATAAATTGTTATCTATTGATTGTTAAAATAGACATTATACGTCGTATATTAAGCGAAGGTTATTTATTAAAAACATATACCGCGAATATTTCACTGCAAAGTGAAATTAGTATTATATATGTACTTGGAGTTGATTTCCCGCATTATATAGCGGATGAGACTCTATTGCGCCGCATAATAGCGGATAATATTTTATAAATCTCATATACCGTGATATTCCGTACTGGAACGGAATTGGTATTGTGCTAACATCTGTAGATGCAGGGAAACAGGTTGGAGAGATCCAACTGGATTCCTCAACTATATTGATTTATTTACAGATATGGTTGTATATTCTGTTATCATATTGATATATGATGTTTGGATGTCGTAATTGATATTTGGTGTTGTTGCATCATTGAGCCTATTTTTGAAGTTTTAAAAATGTTAAAGGAACGATTTTCAAATGTTAAAAGGATTTTAAAGTGATTTTTGGAAGTATATGTTTTATTAAATTTTTGAATTGATTCATTTTAAATAAATTAACGTTATAAAATTTAATATTATAAAATTTATGATTTTTGTGAAACATAACCGAAATGCGATTTTTGAAATATGGAGTTAGTGATTTTATAAAATAGTTTAAATAGAGATTTTTGAATTTATTATAAAAGCTTTATATATAAGATTTATAAAATTGGAGTTTTATAAATCAAAGTGATGAAATTATAAAGGAGTTTTAAAGACGTTTTAAAACGAAGTTATAAATGGATTTTATAAAAGAATAGAATCTACGATCTTAAAAGTTATAAAAAAGGAATTTCTTTTGAAAAGAAATAAATTTGAAATCCATCTGGTAATTGATTTTGGTGTTTAAAATAAATATTTTGGAAATGCTTTTGGAAATCTATTTAGTGTTTTGAAATGAATTTGGGATCAATTTGAAAATTTGATTTGGGATCTAATAGAAATTGATTTCAATTTGAGATTTGAATGAAATTCACTTAGTGTTTAATTTCTTCGAAAGTCGATAGGGGATTTGATTTGTTATTTTTGGAAATCAATTAAAAAACTGATTTGGTGTTGAAAGTGAATATTTGAAATCGATTTGAAAATCGTATATCAACGGATATTTGGAAATTTAAATTCACGTTTGAATTTATAAAGGGAAGGGGAATTTGTTGTAAAAAATAAACATTGATTTATTTTTGAAATGTAGAAATGAATTTACGGATTTGAACGTAAATTTAAATAAATCGGTATCGGATTTATTTGATTGGGTTAAATGAACCATTTTGAAATGAAAGTGCATTCTCTCTGGAAAGCCGAATAAAATTTCTGAACAGCTTTGAAAAGTTTATATATATATATATACCTATATATTTCTAGAATTAGCTTTGAAAAGGGTACTTTGAAGAAATTAACTTCTTAAATTGTTTTAAATCCTTTGAATAAAGATTTATTAAATTATTTATAGAAATGATTATTTCTAAGATTTAATCAAGATTTGAGTCAGAAAATAGTATTTAAATAGCTATACTCTATCTACAAATTTTATTTTGGAAAATTTGTTTCAGGCTTAAGTTTATATGTAATACTAGTATAATATTTTTATAACTAATATTTCAAGTAAAGTGTTTGAAGAAAAATATTTTTATTTTAAAATGTTTTCCAAACTTATTTTGGTTAAGAAATTTTAATTATTTCAAAAAATATTTGAACTCGGTAGATTTCCAGTGAAAATGAATAAGTATATGGAAATGTTTCCCTTTAAGGAAATTGATTTGAAATTCGTTTTCAAAGTTGAAAGGTGAAAAGTAATTTGAAATTGGTTTTCAAATGGTTGGAGTGTTGGAAAATATATCTTATAAAGATATTTTGGGAAATGAAAATTTTGGGAAATTATTTGAAATTGGGTGATCGTTGTGAACATTGATCGATAGTTAAATAACCGACTATCAATATTGGCCCTTAAATAGGTATTTGTTGTGAATTGGTTGAAATTGAATGCTACACTTATTTCTAAATTATTGCACTCGTTATTCGGATTAACCACTCCGAATAGTGATACGACGTAATGGATAGCATTGAAGACCAGTGTTGAAGACCATATATTTTGAAAACCGAAGGATTACCGTTGAATGTCTCTGCATTGGCTGATCTCCGATATAGAGATTTTATCACTCTTTGTGATGGGAAGTCCGGACGTGATTAGAAATTATCCGGATTGCAAGGGCTTCTTTGGAAGTGCCATCGGTTCTGTTCGATCCTGGAACAGACTTGAATGGTTGTATGTATGACGTTACATTTTGAGATATAAAGCTGATTTCTATCAAATACATTTCTGTTGGTGGTGGAGAATTTATACTTTTAGCTTAACACCATCTCTGAGACGTACGAGCTCAGAGGTTACGTAGTTGATGGTTACTAGTGATATATTCCCAATTTGGTAGTGTAGCATGCTGAGTGTTGCTGTGTGATGATCGATTGTTGATCATCTGTTGATTAAAGCACGGCTTTGTTCCTAGCTTTGTGGACGAGACTTCGTCGGACCTCACACCCCGGAATGGTCAAAACAGGAAGGATGCAGCAAGGTTATTAGAGGATCGCGCCCCCTTAGTGTATGTCATTTCCTTCTGGATATAAGTGGTATCATGGAATGGAGCCCAGATACTTACTTTGTGGTTGCTGCATTAATATTAATATTATGTGGTTGTTGGTTTTGAGGATCCTCGGATAAAGCTTTTTACAACCGGGAGATGGCATATTCGTGTCAGTAGTTACCCAGCTAGGGGTAACCTGGCCTTGTGTTGGCAGAGATCTAACCGTAATGTTAGGTTAAGTTATCGGGGGCGTCTCTCTAGAGGCGTACCTTTGTGGCAATGGGAAGTTCCTTGGCCTGACCATTTGTTGGAAATCCAAAGAAATAATACGAACCCTGTACTGTTTTAGTTGTAGAACCTGCCAACTAATATGGTAGCTATAGTAGGCATACTATAATGGTACCTATGCTGGCTAAGATTTGTATTATACTTTCAAAATGTTTTCCACTATGCACTAATAATGATATCAAGGAAAAAAGTGATTTGATTTTGCATAGTAAGCATCTTTGACTATCATAAGGAGAAATCTCCTCCAATTCTGCGTTTGCATTGTGTGTGCAGTGGGAGGTCTTATGGTAGTTTCATTTTCCAAAAGCATTGCGAATATTTCCACTCCTTTTGTTGTTGTTTTAAAGTTAAAATAACTGTATTAAGTTCTCACACCAATCCCATGACTGACCTGGAGTTTATTGTTTCTTTCCTAAACTCTGGGTGCCCACCAATTTCCACACGGGTAGTCTAGACTCAGGACATCAGGTTATTCAGGATTTAGAAGTGCAATGGAGCTCAGGAGGCGAGCTGGATTGCAAGACATATCACTTGTATATGATATTGCCTTTTCCGCTGTGTATTCAGATTATAAGGACAAGTTTGTATAACTGTCCATTGTTGAGCCATGTTGTATTTATTTGTTGTAAACTCTAGATAATGAGATAATGTATAAAATTTACGGTTCTTTGTTTTAATGATACTCATTTGTCTATTATATGTTGTTCCCCTGCGACTGTGAGATTCTGATATTGTTTCTGTTGCTCTTCTTTCTTCTTCTATCTTTTTCTTCAACCTCTTCTGCTTTCTAAAACCTTAATGGTTCGTATTTCCGATCATCTTGAGTTAATCGATGGAGATTAGTGTCTATTCAAGGGGTACGGATTTGCGGATCATTACAATAGATATTTATTTTGACAGCAACCATTCGATTTGTAATAATGTGGTGGTATCAATAAATATGTTGACATGCATTAGTTAAAACTTGCAGTTGTTCGTTAATATAAATTATAAGATTTATCTATCGAGTGTATACGAATTTCCTAATGGAAAACATAGTATTGTGCTTTGCCAGCTCAAAAAACTAGGTGGATGCAAATGTATGCTCGTTTTTTATATTCCCTTTTATGAAATTTGATAAGGCCTATAACATATAAATAAAATGGCTTGCCTATACATGTGTTGGCTTAGCCAGTTTACTCTGGTAACATAAAAGAGCGCGTTTACTATAATCGTAATTCAATCCCGTGGGTATTTCAAATCCATAACGCTTGCCCATATGGTTTTATAAACCTTGTTAAGTAAAATACATGTATCCAACTTGAAATGCAGGGCCCGTTTGATTTAAGCCCGTTTGGTTTGGCTCAAAAATTTTATTTATTTATTTTTGCTTTTTTAAAGCCTAAATGAATAGGTTTTATCTTTCAAAAAGCAAAAAGGTGATTTATTTAAGTCCATCCAAACGAAGGGGCAGACATGTATGATTGTTGTTAACATTCCATATATTTTAATTTTAAAGTGTGTATTCCATGCTGCCAATATGGTTTTAACCATGCACCAACTTATCAATAATATGGTATTTAACCAACCATTAGCCACCCATTAAGGCTACCAAATATGTGCATTATTGTCTGAGATATTCTACAGTCATTTTTATAACCTAAACTATTGATAATATATAATCGAGTGTTATTGTAGAAGGGGGAGCCCTATAACTATTGCTGCAGGCATCATTTATATGATTGCACAACTATCAAAGGAAGAACTACTCCTCAAAGGTAATCATATATATACGTATATACGTATATATGTGTATGTGTATATATATGTATGTATATGTATGTATGTATACACACACAAACATACACATACATATATACGAGAAGCGTTCAATGACACTCCTATTTTGTTGCACCACTTATGGCCCTGATTTCCACCTGATGCAGCTCAGGTCAAAGGAATAAGTCGTCCACGACTTAAGGAAAAGGAGATGCGACTTAACTCCAATGGTTTGCGACCTAACGAAGTGATTTTAAGTCGTTTGCGACTTAACGAGAAGGATGCAAAGAAGTTGCGACTTAGTGGGAACCTGAGTCGTTCGAGCTTGATGAGTCGTACACGACTCAACGATTCATCTATAAGTCGCCTCCGAGCTAACTGGATACCAGAGGGAAAATGTGCCGAGTTAACGAGTTACGACTCATGATGAGTCGACCCAGTTAAGTCGTTTGAAAAGCTATGTGTCTGTGTCTTGGGTCGTTAGGTTGGCCATGCAGGGTCATTTGTTGAGTCGTTCTGTGTTGTACATGCGTTTGCGTTGTTAAGTCGTAAGTCGGCAGGGGATGTAAGTCGGTCATGTATGTATGTAAATGAGTCGTAAGTCGACATGGGTTGTGAGTCGGTTGAGGCGCTGTTGTGTTGCTGTTGAGTCGGTTGCTTGTGTTGTCTTGTAATTGAAGCGTGTAGTGTCTGTTAAGTCGGCAGCGACCTAGTTGAGTCGTGAGGCATGAGTCGGCCGCGACTTAAGGGTCAGGGGTTGGAAACTTCTATAAATAGGGAGTGAGTTGTAACTTTTTGGTGGTTGATTTTTGAATAAAATTTCTTGTTGATTACTGTGTGCTTTCATCTTAAATTGGTAGTTGAGTGTAATCTCCTATCTCCACTTTCGGTTATTCGAGTGCGCTCGAATCAACGATTGTTAAAGCCGATTCGCGGAATCAAGTGCGCTTGATCAACGCTTGAAGAATTGAAGATCTTCTTTCACGGTATCGTGCGCGATCAACGTGTTAGAGATAGCTAGAATTCGGTATCTTCGGATCAACGAATTTGGGCATTTTGGTATTCATCAATCCACCGATTGCTACTTTCATCGTTATATCGATTTTCTGTTAATCCGCTGCGTCAGTTTTGGTATCAGAGCTAGACTTAGCCAATCATAGCTAAGCCGAGACTTGGAGCCAAGTATTAAAAGTTTGAAGTTGGAGTTCATCGTGTTCATCTTGAAGTTGCAACGAGTTTGAAGATTTTGATCCATTTCATTTTGGATCAAACTTGGAGAAGTGTTTGAATTTGAAGTTGCTGGGAGACCTTGAGCCGAGCCAAGTTAAACCGTGTAGAGCTATTGCCGAGTCAAGGTTGAGGCCGTGACTTGTTGTTGAGTTGAAGATTTGTGAAGTTTTGAAGTATTTGTTGAAGTATTTGAGAAGTTTTGTTGAAGAATTTTGAAGTTTTGAAGTGTTTGTGAAGAGTTTCCAATCATGCCGCCAAGGAGAGCTAACCGTCATCAAAATGTTGAAGCGTTGTATAGAAGAGAAGAAGCCGAGCTTATGGAACAACGTATTAATGAGAAATTTGATGAAGGCATTGGAAAGTTAGAGAAGTTGATGAATGATTTGAATCAAACTCAAAGGAGGAGATCACCAAACTCGAACCATGGAGGAAACCGAGTTTCGCCATCGGTTAAGGAAGCGAGGAGGGTATCACCGCGTTCTTTTAGAGATAGAAGAGAAACATCAATTTCATCACAGAGAGATCATCATGACTATGGACACGAAGAGAGAAGAAATCAACGTGAATTTGACAATGAGGCGTATAGAGATGAAGAGAGACATAGTCGAAGAAGCATGCATGAACGAAGGGATGATAATGGTCGAGATCGATGTAGGCATACTTTTGATTTTGATGAAGAAGGTGATCGAGCTAGCATTCACTATCGAGATCGAGACCAAGTTCGAAATTCTTATCGGGATGTAGAGGATGATCGTCGATGGGAATCGGGTATGAAGATGGAAATTCTGGAGTTTAAAGGTGGAATGGTAGCAGAAGAATTTCTTGATTGGTTGTCAAATGTTGAAGAGATCTTTGATTTCAAGGAGGTTCCGGAGAATAGAAGGGTGAAGTTAGTTGCTACTAGTATGAGGGGGAGAGCTTTGGCGTGGTGGCAGCAAACTAAACTTACAAGGGAAAGAATGGGAAAGTCAAAGATTGAATCATGGGAGAAGATGAAGAAGTTGATGCGAGCTACATTTTTACCTTACAACTATCAATCACTTATGTACCAAAGGTTGCAGAATCTGAGGCAAGGGACGAAGTCTGTTAGTGATTATGCTGATGAATTTTACCAACTCATTGCCAGGAATGATATTATGGAAACGGAAGAACAGCTGACTGCCAGATTCATTGGGGGATTGAGAATGCAGATCCAGGATATGGTTAATATGTTCGATCCGAGATCTGTTGCAGAAGCACATCAGAAAGCGTTGGCTTGGGAGAAGCAAGGAAGGCGTAGAGGTGGTGTGTTTACTAATTCCAATAATCAAGCGAAGGGTGTTAGTGGAAGTTCTAATATTCCTAAACCTGTTACAAAACCAATGGTGAAGGAGGCTGAGAAGACGAAGGTTAGCAGTGGTTTCAAATGTTATAATTGTCAGGAGTTGGGTCACAAAAGCAATGAATGTCCGAAGCCGAAGAAGAGAGCAATGGTTGCTGAGATTAAGGATGATGGTGAGGAGGCAGAATGTTCAAATGCACCTTATGTTGAGGAGGAAGAAGAATTGTCTGGGGATGAAGGTTGTAACCTTATGATGAGGAGGTCATGTCTTACACCAAAGCAAGAAGAGGATTCTAGTTGGTTGAGAAGCAATATTTTTCAGTCGACATGCACTATTCTAGGGAAAGTTTGCAAGTTCGTTATTGATGCTGGAAGCTGTGACAACATTATTTCTACAGAAGCAGTAAGGAAGTTGAACTTGAAAACTGAGAAGCATCCTAAACCGTACAAGTTAGCATGGTTAAGGAAGGGTGGTGAAGTGAAGGTGTGTCGAAGAGCTTGTGTGAATTTTTCTATTGGGAAGAAGTCCAAAGATGAAATTTGGTGTGACGTGGTAGACATGGATGTGTGTCATTTGTTGTTAGGCAGACCATGGCAGTTTGATAGAGCAGTGCAACATGATGGTCGTGCTAATAGCTATAGTTTCATGTTCGAAGGTACTAAAATCACTTTAGTTCCCAAGAAGCAGCAACAGAAGGAAAGCAAGCTAGAGGAGATCGAAGAACTGAAAACTTTGCTATCTTTGAAGGAGTTTGTCAAGGAGGTTGAAGAGGAGCCTGAAGTCTTTTTGTTTATTGGGCGAGAGTGTAGTGAAGAGGTTGAAATTCCAGAAGAAGCGAAGCCAGTTTTGAAAGAATTTGAAGATGTATTTCCAGAAGAGTTGCCTAAAGAGTTACCGCCACTGAGAGACATTCAACATCAAATAGATCTTGTTCCGGGAGCAGTTTTACCACATCGACCACATTATCGAATGAGTCCGAAGGAACATGAGGAGTTGAGAAGGCAAGTGGAAGAGTTGTTAGAGCAGGGACGTGTTCAGGAAAGCTTGAGTCCTTGTGCAGTACCAGCTTTGTTGGTACCGAAGAAGGATGGAACATGGAGAATGTGTACCGATAGTAGAGCTTTGAACAAGATTACTGTTCGCTACAGATTTCCTATGCCGAGGTTGGATGACTTGCTAGATCAGTTGAGTGGGGCTACTATCTTTTCGAAGATTGATTTGAAGAGTGGTTATCATCAGATTCGAATTAGACCAGGAGACGAATGGAAGACCGCATTCAAGACGAGGGAAGGTTTATATGAATGGTTGGTTATGCCGTTTGGTCTATCAAATGCACCAAGTACATTTATGAGGGTGATGAATCAAATTTTCAGACCGTACATTGGGAAGTTTGTTGTAGTTTACTTTGATGATATTCTAATTTATAGTGTGAGCACAGAGGAACATGTAGAGCATTTTAGAAAAGTGTTAATTATTCTTCGTGAGGAACAATTTTATGCAGCTACGAAGAAATGTGTGTTCATGACGAGAAGTGTTTTATTTTTGGGATATGTTGTATCTGAGAAGGGAATCCAGGTGGACCAGAGTAAAGTTGAAGCTATTAGAAATTGGCCGCAGCCGAGAACTATCACTGAAGTTAGAAGTTTTCATGGATTGGCATCATTCTACCGAAGATTCATTCCACACTTCAGTAGCGTGATGGCACCGGTTACTGATTGTATGAAAGGGAAGCAGTTTTCTTGGTCGAAGGAAGCGGGGGTTGCTTTCGAACGAATCAAAGAACTTTTGACGACGGCACCAATTCTTGTATTACCAGATTTTCAGTTGTTGTTTGAGCTACACACTGATGCATCAAAGGTTGGGATTGGAGGAGTGTTGAGTCAGAGTGGGAGGTCAGTTGCTTATTTCAGTGAGAAGTTATCAGAGGCAAAGATGAGATATAGTACATACGATGTTGAGTTTTATGCTGTTGTGCAAGCTGTTAAACATTGGAGGCATTATCTATTTCAGAAAGAGTTTGTTCTTTACACTGATCATGAAGCTTTGAAGCATTTACAGGGGCAGGATAAGATTTCAGCGAGACATGCATCGTGGATTGCATATTTACAGCAATTTACCTTTGTCGTTAAGCACAAATCTGGGGTAACAAATCGTGTAGCTGATGCTTTGAGTCAAAGGAGTCATTTGTTGACTACAATGAAAGTTGAGGTGATAGGGTTTGAATTATTGCCATAGTTGATTGACGAAGGTCCTTACTTTGCAAAGTTCGTTGAGAAAGTTAAGGATGGAGATACTGATGAATTTATGTTGGTTGATGGATTCTTGTTTAAAGGAAATCGATTATGCATTCCAGAGAGCAGTTTGATATTGAAGATTATCAAAGAGTTGCACGAGGAAGGACATGTGGGCCGTGATCGTACATTGCATTTGATTTCTCAATCTTACTTTTGGCCGTCGATGAGGAAAGAAGTAGAAAGGTTTGTGGAGAGATGTCATATATGTCAGGTTTCGAAAGGAACAACGACAAATGCGGGATTGTATATGCCGTTACTTGTACCATCTAAACCGTGGGTTGATATCAGCATGGATTTCGTTTTGGGTTTACCTAGAACTCAAAGGGGAAATGATTCTATTTTTGTTGTGGTGGACAGATTTTCGAAGATGGCACATTTTATTGCCTGTAAGAAGACAGCGGATGCAGTTCGAGTGGCACAATTATTCTTTAAGGAGGTGTATCGATTGCATGGTTTACCAGGATCTATTGTTTCTGATCGGGATACTAGATTTTTGAGTCATTTTTGGCTTAGTTTGTGGAAGATGGTGGGAACAAAGTTGAACTTTAGCAGCGCTTATCATCCGCAAACTGATGGGCAGACAGAAGTTGTTAACAGATCATTGGGAAATTTGTTGCGATGTATTGTGCAGGATAATCTGAAGAGTTGGGACATGAAGTTATGCCAGGCAGAGTTTGCTCATAATCACGCAGTGAATCGTAGTACGGGATTCAGTCCATTTCAAATTGTATATTCAAGTTTGCCAAGGGGACCGTTGGATTTGGCAGTAATACCACAACCGAAGGGGACAGTTAAACGAGCTGTTGATTTTGTCGATGAATTAACTGAATGTCATAAGATCGTTCAGGAACGATTGGAAAAGTCAAATGAAAAATATAAGAAATTTGCAGACTTGAAGCGATGAAATGTTGAATTTAACGAAGGAGATTTGGTGTATGTTGTGTTAACCAAGGATCGTTTTCCAGTAGGCGCTTATAACAAGTTGAAAGCCAGGAAAATTGGTCCTGTAGAAGTTGTGAAACGGATTAATAAAAATGCTTATAAGTTGAAGCTACCGGAGGACGTGTACACTTCTGACGTATTCAATATTAAGCATCTTGTGCCATATTATGGAGATGAACAATCTGGTACAGAAGAAATTACAAATTCGAGGGCGAATTTTTCTCAACCAGGGGAGGATGATGCAGCTCAGGTCAAAGGAATAAGTCGTCCACAACTTAAGGAAAAGGAGATGCGACTTAACTCCAATGGTTTGCGACCTAACGAAGTGATTTTAAGTCGTTTGCGACTTAACGAGAAGGATGCAAAGAAGTTACAACTTAGTGGGAACCTGAGTCATTCGAGCTTGATGAGTCGTACACGACTCAACGATTCATCTATAAGTCGCCTCCGAGCTAACTGGATACCAGAGGGAAAATGTGCCGAGTTAACGAGTTACGACTCATGATGAGTCGACCCAGTTAAGTCGTTTGAAAAGCTATGTGTCTGTGTCTTGGGTCGTTAGGTTGGCCATGCAGGGTCATTTGTTGAGTCGTTCTGTGTTGTACATGCGTTTGCGTTGTTAAGTCGTAAGTCGGCAGGGGATGTAAGTCGGTCATGTATGTATGTAAATGAGTCGTAAGTCGACATGGGTTGTGAGTCGGTTGAGGCGCTGTTGTGTTGCTGTTGAGTCGGTTGCTTGTGTTGTGTTGTAATTGAAGCGTGTAGTGTCTGTTAAGTCGGCAGCGACCTAGTTGAGTCGTGAGGCATGAGTCGGCCGTGACTTAAGGGTCAGGGGTTGGAAACTTCTATAAATAGGGAGTGAGTTGTAACTTTTTGGTGGTTGATTTTTGAATAAAATTTCTTGTTGATTGCTGTGTGCTTTCATCTTAAATTGGTAGTTGAGTGTAATCTCCTATCTCCACTTTCGGTTATTCGAGTGCGCTCGAATCAACGATTGTTGAAGCCGATTCGCGGAATCAAGTGCGCTTGATCAACGCTTGAAGAATTGAAGATCTTCTTTCACGGTATCGTGCGCGATCAACGTGTTAGAGATAGCTAGAATTCGGTATCTTCGGATCAACGAATTTGGGCATTTTGGTATTCATCAATCCACCGATTGCTACTTTCATCGTTATATCGATTTTCTGTTAATCCGCTGCGTCACCACCCCACAATCAATCTGATTTAAATAATGTTAGGATGTGAAAGAGAGAGAAGCGGACGTTATTTAAATCGGAATGTGTGTTGGAAATCAAGGGGCCACATGAGTGCTGAAAAATAGGGGTGTCATTGAACGCTCCTCTTTATATACGTATGTATGTATATCTATGCATAACAAATCCCGATACATTATTGTATGATAAGCATCCTTACGTAAAATGTGTAATGAAGTCATATTTATGTTTACAGATATCTCAGTTGCGACTGGAATAACGGATGATACAACACAACACTCCTTCAAAGTTTTGAATCCTCATGCACCAAAAATTATTCCTCCATCATATTCTGATAAGGACGGTCTTACCTGCCTTTGCAAGCCGTAGTCCTCTTTGTCCAACTTTCTATTTTATTGCAGTGAAACTTTGTTGCCTCTATGATTCAGTTATTGAAAAAAAAATTGCTATTCTCAGTAAGTTTAAAGTACAATAGTATTATTTTGCTTCAACGCTATCTTTTAAAAACTATAATCACATTATTAAAAATATTTAGAATCATAGTTCAACTTCAACACCTGCCAAGGATATTTTGATTCACATTGCTATGCCTGTGCTATAAGTGATTAGTAGAATATTTTGATTTTGATCGTTAAAATAATTATTGTCCATATGAAAAATTTGATACAACCAGCCCATGAATAAATAACCCAATGTAATCGCTTGTTATATCTTTTCTTTTATTCATTAAGCATTATGGTATATTTTCCATATTAATGGGAGTCTACTTTCTGCAAGCACATAGAATATAAAACTCAACATCGTTCTTATATTGATTGTTCCGTTTTATTGACGCAAAGTATGTCAAGTAGTGTATGAGTAGAGGAAATGAAATTGTCTAGGGTAGCATATCCTACAAAGCTAGTTCATTTATTCAGTGGGAAAAATATAAAGTACATATAGCACGAAACTAGTGCGCTTTTGTCACTCTTAGATAGTCAGAACAATATGTCGATTCACTTTAATGAGCGTTACGGCACGCGCTTCGCACGTGTTAAAACTATCTAAATTATTTTTCAAGTTTGTTTAGTACGTTCAAAAGAAAAAACGATTTACATAAATATTTAGCCATATTTCTGTGTTGAATCATACATAGTTAATTTAAATTTTTATTTCTAAGTTGAAATATCTAATTTTTTGTTAGTTTAAACTTTTATTTATATCATCAATTAATATAAAATAACAAATTTGCGAAGTAGTTTATTTATTATATTTTATTTTTAAGTGATATCAAGATTTAGTAAATATTTATAGAGAAAATTTTGAATTTGTAAATCAATCTTAAATGTCAGATCCTATTTTTAAGTGATACTAAGTTTTTATAATATTTGCAGAGAGACATTTTTGGTACTTCATGGTGATATCAGAAGATTGTGACATCAAAACAATTATTAATAATAAAAATATAGGGGCATTTTTGGAATTTCACGGTCGAACCAAAAGTTTGTGCTTCCAAGTCAATTATCAATAAAGATATAAAGATGGACATAGGTGGTAATGATAAGACTTGATGATTATAAATTTGCCTCTATAATCAAAACCGAAAGAACCAATAACAAAAAGAATTCTTGAATCTCCAATGGCGTAAAAAAAAATTAAAAGAGAGGAAAAAAAGGAAAGAAAGAAATAAAGAAGAACTACATATGCTCCACGTCAACATTTGATTGTACTTAGTGTTATAATAAATCCAAATAATGTACAGGTCGAAACCAGTAATGAGAAATCAAAGATATAATTGTAGTCTGGTGCTAAGGGCACCGCAAAAAATGCTTACAAATACAGCGTGTATTTGCTGATTTTGAACATAATTATCTTCCAACACAACTGGAAATCCAAAGAAGGTAAATGAAAATATTGGGATAACGAAGAGGAACAAATCAGATCAGAAGTAGAAAATTACTATAACTCTAATTCTGAGATATTTATCATTGCAATCTTCACTCACTTCTGACTCAAATGCTCAAAATCGAATCATGCCTTTTAGATTAGATGATATTATCTTGCTTTAGAATTTGATAAGATGTAGAACATGAAGTGTATGAGAGGAAAACTTTGGTTTATTGTCATATGGTTGTAACAACCCTTGTTTTAGCGATTACATGAGAATATTAAATTATAATGGCAGTTATAATTTAATAGTGTAAATTAATAATTAATGAAGAATTTAAACTGTTTATTGGGAATAAACAATATATTTAAGGGTAAAATGAGAATAGTATTTTTGAAACTTTATCAAGATGGTTTGAGATAAAAAAATGAGGAAAATGTGTTTTATTTGGAGATAATGCAATAATTTTGTTAATTATTGCTATTTAATTATTTTAATGATTTTTGAAAGAAGTAATTAATTTTAAGATGAGATACAATTAAAATAATGATGGAACTGAGTTTTTTAAAAGAAAAATAGGTTAAAATTATATTTGGAATGGGATATAAAATTTTATTACACAAAAATGTTATTTTTGTGTAATTTATAATGTTCATTACAATGGGATTTGTAATTAAAGATGTAAATTTGTTATTTATAAAAAAACAGAAATACAAAGATAAAATATTTTAAAAATATAAATAATCTTTTATTTTGAGTATATTACATTTGATCATCATGAATATGAAGTTTTACAAATTAGATATGAAATAAAGTTGAATAGATGATTGAATTTGAAGATGTGCATTGTTATCGTGTAGCAAAGTAATTAATTTATAACCTAAGCTAATTTTCCTTAACAATTGGACTCTAGCCCATTAACAAACTACACTTAGCCTATTAGAAAAGAAATTAGAAAAAAAAATGTTTTAAAACTTATCTTGATTGTTTATGAGAAATATGAATGAAATATGATTTGTTATATTTTGTTACACAAGAAATAAAATTTTAATGCAAACTTGTCATTTATTTTGCTGTAAAATAATTTTTAGAACCTAAAAATTGATTCTATGATTTTATAGAAGTAAAAACATTTGCATAAATACGTAGTATAACTTGTGTACATTAGTGTATTTATGTGTTTAAGTGATAAATTATTTTTTTCTCCTAAGGCTAACTAAAATCTTTTACTTTGGGTCCAAGCCCATTTCTTAACCTAGCCTGTAGAGAGAAAGTTCCTCTTCTTCTTATTGTACTGTACGTACGGTAAAAGGAAAAAAAAGTGAAGAAGACAAAAACTAATAAACCCATCCTCTTTCAACCCTAGCTTAAAAATTCTCCAAATTAATCCAATTATTATTGTTTTCAACCAAATTGAAACTATTTTTCTCAGGTAATCACTATGAAAACCATTTATATTTCATCAAAATCTGATTTTCAAAAGTTGATTGTCTATAGCCTACTGTTTCTCTATTGCATGTTGTTCTATCTTCATTTTCAGGTTCCTGAGGCAAAAACCAAAGGCAAAGCCATCAACTTTCTTCAATTCTCCAGAGTTTGGTCTTCATATTTACATAGGTGAGTTAATAACTCACATTACTAGCTTTAACTATGAGAATAATTGTTATTGCTATTGAATTAATTAGATGGGTTGATTGAATTGATTTCAAATTGGTTGTGGCCTGCCGAAAATTTGTTTGTGAAAATTGCTGCAGTAAAACAACAATATCTTAGGGCAAATTCACTCGAATTAGCTCAATCTTTTTGCAGATGAAAACACTCTGTTAGCTACAACTTCTCTTTCAATTACTTTCTGAAATCCTATTGTTTATATGGTCGAAATCTAGTTTGAAACTGATGTACACAGCTCTGCTCTGTGCAATTTTTTTTTGTTAAAGCCTGATCTTAAATCACCATAACTTTTGAATGCTAAATCAAAATTGAGTGAGGGTTTTTTTTCATTTAGAAGGTATATTTATAAGGAACAACTTTTATGTTTATCATTTTCTATAAATCAGCATTTTACTAATCGTAATATGTGTTTGAATAGCTAGTAACCTCTCTGTCCTGTGTTTTTAATTTCAACTTTGAAACACCGAATTATTTTAGACATATCTTTCTCACTTTTGATCGGATTTTGATAATTTTGGATGTTCCGGAAAGCTTAGAAACTAAGATACAACTTTTGTTTTATTCATTTTGTCTAATTTCGAAGTTACCTATGATAAAATTGCTATTGTTGGTCGCTGTCCTACAAATGCATAAGTTCAGGCTAAGTTTGATGTTTTTAGTAAAATGATCATAACTTTTGAACCAACGATCGGAATTCGATGATCTTGGTCATTCTGGAAAGCATGAATTATAGGCAAAAACTTTCATTTAGATTGTTTTAAAAAATTTCAATGTTTACTAGCTCAAAATAGCGGATTTTATCCGCTGTCCTGTGTTTTGTTCCATGTTGTTAGTGCACTTATTGTTTTCAAACCACTTGAAAATTGTTTTGCATCCATGAACATGCGTATGCATGATCTGGCTTAGTAATTATGGTGTTAAATATTTTATTTTCAATATTTTTAAGAGTATTTCTAAATAATAAAAGTAAATATACTATATTTATTTTATACAAAAAGTAGAATTTTAATAAAAGGATTTTTCTTTTTGGGGTTTCGAAAAAAAATTTTTAAAACCCGGTAGCCTCAGTAAATTATTGCGCAAAGATAATAAACTATTTTTTTTCCTTTCGGACGTATAAGAATGAGAATTAAATGATTTAGTAAGGATATATGGTATGGGACATGGGTTCTTGCTTTATCGCTTAATATCGGACTTCTACGATCGAAACTAATTTGAATTATTATTTTGAGATGATTTAGAAGTTGCCAAATTTTAACGAACATTATTGGTTGGAGAATTACTCTTTTTGAGTACGTTTGATGGCGAACCAATCTAAATGTTTTTTTTACAATCGCTGATGAGATGAGGCGACCAAGACGAAAATTTTCCGTTTGGAGAATTATGATTAGAAATAACCGTCATGATGTTGTTTTACTTACCGATGAGACGAGGTAAGTCTATTTATGAAGTATATATGAAGTTAAGATGTTTATGATGATTTATGAAGTTAAGATGGTTATGATGATTTTTACTTGTCGATGAAATGAGACAAGTCACGATGGAACCATTACTCGTCGATGAGAAGAGATGAGTATGGTATTATATTAACTCGCCGATGAGATGAGGCAGAGTGAGTTTTATGATGGTTCTGATGTTTTATGATGTTTTCTAATGTGGAACCAACTAACGATTAGAAAAACATTAGGGGAGAACGTATAGTATGGGATATACGTTCTCGCCTTTTGGGTTCCTATTCGATTAGTTGAGACACATTCAAGATGTTACTAGTACTAGACCGAGTACGATTGGAGTCACCACGATGTTCACGATGTTATTACTCAACTCCAATCACCATGATGTTTTTAATCGGATTTGTGGCTGGGTGTCATCAAGATGTTCCGACTAGTCAATCACGATGTCATGATGTTATGTGACCCTAAGTCATCACGATGTATGGTACCAAATTACTAGTACTAGGCAAGATGTAAAGCACGTGCTGTTTTCCATGAAGTTTATATGTTTCATTTTCACTGTTTTGATGATGATGCTTTATTATAGCCTTACGTAAGAAAATGGCTTATTTATATACATGGTTTTATGGTGATTTCGAATATGATGTTTTTGATTCTTTACGGGCTCTATCAAGATGGATTTGAGACATTATATATATTTATACCAATGAGATGAGGTATAAATTATGGTAATGCTTTTATGATGAGTGTTGATAATGTTTTTAAGATAGATTTATATTTATACCAATGATATGATGTATAAATGATTATGGAGATTCCTTTATAATGAGTTTAATGATGGATTTGAGATGTATTTATATTTGTACCGATGAGATGAGGTATAATAATTAAGAAGTTTCTATTAGATGGTTTTTATTTATGATGGATTCTTGAAGTTGAATTATCTTATGAAGATTTACTTTATGGTCCATATCCTCACCCATTTCATTTGGTTATATATATAATTAGATAAACCATGTCTATCTAATATACATATTGTATTCCTCTATGCAATCATGATGAACCATTGATGTATCACTCTAGAGATAACTTGATGACCTATATCATTCCATTGGTAATGATGGAATGGTTTTCCCCTTATCTCTTATCATCACCTTTACTAATGATAAGTTCTAGCTAGTCTGACCCGTGTGTTCTCACTCGGGTCAGACCGAGTTGTTTCAGGTATCATCTATTGCATTTAGCTTGAAGTTGATGTTAGATATCAGCTCTTCTTTCTCTTGAGTAGTTTATTTCTTTCGCATACTCTGATGTTTTTACATTTGATTCGGTGTATATGGTGTGGTCGTGTACCACCTTTATTGTATTGTACTGAACATGTATCACTGTATATGTATATATATGATGTTGATTACTGTTCTGTGATGTGGTTTACATTTAGTTATTGTATTTTGTTCTGATAGATCCGTTAGCCACCTATAGTTTTGTATTAAGCATTTGCTGGGTATGTCGATCCACTTGAGTTGCAAAAAAAATTATAATGCATTTATCGACGTATTCAATGCATGTTTAAGACAAAATTATAGATGGTCGCCCTTAACCAGCCCTATTCTCCGCTTCAGTAGACGGAATTACTTGTTAATTCTCTTTGCTAAGGTGGGTCTCGGGGTGGGGCGTTATAGCTTGGTATCAGAGCTGTGGTCAGAATAAAGTAGAATAAACACAGAATAGTACGTATATCATGATACATCGAAGTACAATACGAATGAATCATTGTCCTTTATTCGAGCTTGTTTTAGAATCGAGCCTTGATTCTTTTTCGAGTTTTGGGATTGTTGAGGTGGAATATGTCTAGAAATATAGATATATTGTATTTCGTTGTATTCCATAATAAAGTTTGATGTCATCTTGTCTTATATAAAATCTTATTTAGGATTGTTCTATTCTTATTTTTATCGATACGAGTGAGTTCGTATCGATGGAGCTGATTGATTTCTTTGAGCATTCTCATTACATTCCTTTGAGAGTTTTGATCCTATTAAAGGGATCCACAATGATTGCTTGTTGTGATCATTACGAGTTCTCTATTTGTTGTTGCTTTAGTGAGTATTTGTTTATTACTCACCATCTTGAGATGTATCTGATTTGAGATGGATTGACTTATTTGATGTTAAGTCCGATCCTCTTGTTGTTATAGGATCCTTTATTTATTTAGGCATCCTAATTTGATTAGGTTATTATTTCTATCACTTTGAAATGTTAGTGATGATTTCGAAGTTTCCGTATCACTCTTGAGTATCGAGATATTGATGATATATCTCGAATTCCAGTCAAGGTGACTTTGTTGAGTTTTGTGAGTTCGTTTGGATTTGACATCCAATCGGGCAATCAAGTATTGAGATAACCTTATTCCTGGCTCTTTGGTTATCCTTCCACGAGGATATCCACTAAGGAATGAGGTGAGTTTCTAAATTGTTCGAGTTTGATTGAGTTTATCATTCAGCTTCGTTTGAGTGTTCTTTTCATGTACTCAATCAATGTTATCCTTTAGCATTACTCCGACTGAAGTAGTAATTCATGGATTGTTTCTTCTTCCCCTTCGAGAAGAATATCTTGCTTATCCTATATCTTGATGATTTTTAGGAGTGGCTCGTGACATCGTAAGATTGACGAACACTCTATCTCCTTCTATTGATTTAGAGAATCGAGTATTTTAGGAATATCTCGATGCATTCTCTTAATGTTCTTTGGTTTGAGTTTTAAAGCTATATAAATATAAGTTTTAAAGAGAAATTTGAGCTTTGAGATATAAAAAAATATCAAAGAATATTTTGAGAATATATTTAGATGATAGTATTTCTTTTATAGAAATAATTTGAGAGTGTTGGGTTGTCCATCGTGTAGTTAAAGTTCTAGTCGATACGCCCGATCAACGTTATCGATAAGAATATCCTAAATGCTATGATGAGACAATCAGACACGATGGTTTGTGTTTTAACAATTGAGGTTTTGAAAATAATATTCGAGATTAAATATTAAATTTATTTTTGAATGGTAATTGCATCCATTGATTTTAGAGATGAGTATCAGAGTGGCGAGGCAGTTTTGATCGTTCGATCGACTCTGCAGCCAACGGACATATCTATTTATTTGAGATTCAGTGGCGAGGCAATGCCATTTATTTATATATTTATTCTGAAATTATAAAGATGAGAATATGTGAGAAAATTATTGAGCTATACTTTATTGAAAGTATATTTCGAGATTTTAGAAATTATATTATATACATTGGATGTTTTAAGAGAAGAGTTATAAGAGGATTTGAAGATTTTTAAGCTTTTTAAGTAGTTTAATAAAAAGAGTAAACAGAATTTAAACCCTTAATTTATTTTGAGGAATATTATTATGGATTTACAAAATTCTTTGAAAATTAATTTTGAAGTGAGAGAAGAAATTTGGACTTTTAATTTGAGTTTTATATTACTTACTAAGTAATATAGTAAAGAGTTTGAAAATTTCAAATATTGAAAATTGAGATCTAAAATTTAAAAGATGGTGAGAAAATAAAAATAAAATCTAAATATCTTAGATTGAAAAGTAATTTGAGCTTATATTCTTGTTTTTGAGTTCACTCTATTCTTGTGCTATTGATGACGACGTGCATTTTCGCGGTTGTTCGAGTTTGGTGGCCTCGTGAGAAGCCATTTTGTGTGATTTATCTGTCTTGTCTATTGAGTCTATCCTTTTTGCGAGGATGTTCTTTTCGTATTGTTATGCGAAAAATTGTGTTGATGATCATTTTTGTGGCTTAGAGTTCGGGTTTGAATGAGTTTGATCCCGGCACTATTCGTAGGGTTTTGAGAAATCTATTTTATTTGATAGATTATTTGTTGGGCTTTTTATTGAGTATTGATTTGAAGATGAGACATCTTTGAAATTCTTTCGAGTTGCTTGGAAAATTCGATGGTTTGCTAATCACTATATTAGAATTTGATGGGCCATTGGATTAACCAAGTGAGTTTTTCCTTGTTTCTCCCTACCATTCTATGTTGGGAGTATGAATGGTTTGAGTTTTGAGCTTGTCTTTATCCTTCGATGATTGTATCTTTTATGTTGTTTACAGCTCTTTTTCTAGAAAATTGCAGGGACGCAATTTTTGTAAGAGGGGGAGTTTGTAACAACCCTTGTTTTAGCGATTACCTGAGAATATTAAATTATAACGGCAGTTATAATTTAATAGTGTAAATTAATAATTAATGAAGAATTTAAATTGTTTATTGGGAATAAACAATATATTTAAGGGTAAAATGAGAAAATAGTATTTTTGAAACTTTATCAAGATGGTTTGAGATAACAAAATGAGGAAAATGTGTTTTATTTAGAGATAATGCAATAATTTTGTTAATTATTGCTATTTAATTATTTTAATGATTTTTGAAAGAAGTAATTAATTTTAAGATGAGATACAATTAAAATAATGATGGAATTGAGTTTTTTTTTTTAAAAATTAGGTTAAAATTATATTTGGAATGGGATATAAAATTTTATTACACAAAAATGTTATTTTTGTGTAATTTATAATGTTCATTACAATGGGATTTGTAATTAAAGATGTAAATTTGTTATTTATAAAAAAAACAGAAATACGATGATAAAATATTTTAAAAATATAAATAATCTTTTATTTTGAGTATATTACATTTGATCATCATGAATATGAAGTTTTACAAATTAGATATGAAATAAAGTTGAATAGATGATTGAATTTGAAGATGTGCATTGTTATCGTGTAGCAAAGTAATTAATTTATAACCTAAGCTAATTTTCCTTAACAATTGGACTCTAGCCCATTAACAAACTACACTTAGCCTATTAGAAAAGAAATTAGAAAAAAAATGTTTTAAAACTTATCTTGGTTGTTTATGAGAAATATGAATGAAATATGATTTGTTATATTTTGTTACACAAGAAATAAAATTTTAATGCAAACTTGTCATTTATTTTGCTGTAAAATAATTTTTAGAACCTAAAAATTGATTCTATGATTTTATAGAAGTAAAAACATTTGCATAAATACGTAGTATAACTTGTGTACATTAGTGTATTTATGTGTTTAAGTGATAAATTATTTTTTTCTCCTAAGGCTAACTAAAATCTTTTACTTTGGGTCCAAGCCCATTTCTTAACCTAGCCTGTAGAGAGAAAGTTCCTCTTCTTCTTATTGTACTGTACGTACGGTAAAAGGAAAAAAAAAGAGAGAAGAAGACAGAAACTAAGAAACCCATCCTCTTTCAACCCTAGCTTAAAAATTCTCCAAATTAATCCAATTATTATTGTTTTCAATCAAATTGAAACAATTTTTCTCAGGTAATCACTATGAAAACCATTTCTATTTCATCAAAATCTGATTTTCAAAAGTTGATTGTCTATAGCCTACTGTTTCTCTATTGCATGTTGTTCTATCTTCATTTTCAGGTTCCTGAGGCAAAAACCAAAGGCAAAGCCATCAACTTTCTTCAATTCTCCAGAGTTTGGTCTTCATATTTACATAGGTGAGTTAATAACTCACACTACTAGCTTTAACTATGAGAATAATTGTTATTGCTATTGAATTAATTAGATGGGTTGATTGAATTGATTTCAAATTGGTTGTGGTTTGCCGAAAATTTGTTTGTGAAAATTGCTGCAGTAAAACAGCAATATCTTAGGGCAAATTCACTCGAATTAGCTCAATCTTTTTGCAGATTAAAGAACACTCTGTTAGCTACAACTTCTCTTTCAATTACTTTTTGAAATTCTGTTGTTTATATGGTCGAAATCTAATTTGAAACTGATGTACACAGCTCTGCTCTGTGCAATTTTTTTTTGTTAAAGCCTGATCTTAAAATCACCATAACTTTTGAATGCTAAATCAAAATTGAGTGAGGATTTTTTTTCATTATAAGGTATATTTATAAGGAACAACCTTTATGTTTATCATTTTCTATAAATCAGCATTTTACTAGTCGTAATATGTGTTTGAATAGCTAGTAACCTCTCTGCCCTATGTTTTTAATTTCAACTTTGAAAAACTGAATTATTTTCGACATATCTTTCTCATTTTTGATCGGATTTTGATAATTTTGGATGTTCCGGAAAGCTTAGAAACTATGCTACAACTTTTGTTTTATTCATTATGCCTAATTTCGAAGTTACCTATGATAAAATTGCAATTGTTGGTCGCTGTCCTACAAATGCATAAGTTCAGGCTAAGTTTGATGTTTTTAGTAAAATGATCATAACTTTTGAACCAACGGTCGGAATTCGATGATCTTGGTCGTTCTGGAAAGCATAAATTATAAGCAACAACTTTCATTCATATTGTTTTAAAAAAATTCAATGTTTACTAGCTCAAAATAGCGGATTTTATCCGCTGTCCTGTGTTTGTTCCATGTTTTTAGTGCACTTATTGTTTTCAAACCACTTGAAAATTGTTTTGCATCCATGAACATGCGTATGCATGATCTGGCTTAGTAATTATGGTGTTAAATATTTTATTTTCAATATTTTTAAGAGTATTTCTAAATAATAAAAGTATATATACTATATTTATTTTATACAAAAAGTAGAATTTTAATAAAAGGATTTTTCTTTTTGGGGTTTCGAAAAATTTGTTTTAAAACCCGGTAGCCTCAGTAAATTATTGCGCAAAGATAATAAACTATTTTTTTTCCTTTCGGACGTATAAGAATGAGAATTAAACGATTTAGTAAGGATATATGGTATGGGACATGGGTTCTTGCTTTATCGCTTAATATCGGACTTCTACGATCGAAACTAATTTGAATTATTATTTTGAGATGATTTAGAAGTTGCCAAATTTTAACGAACATTATTGGTTGGAGAATTACTCTTTTTGAGTACGTTTGATGGCGAACCAATCTAAATGTTTTTTTTACAATCGCTGATGAGATGAGGCGACCAAGACGAAAATTTTCCGTTTGGAGAATTATGATTAGAAATAACCGTCATGATGTTGTTTTACTTACCGATGAGACGAGGTAAGTCTATTTATGAAGTATATATGAAGTTAAGATGTTTATGATGATTTATGAAGTTAAGATGGTTATGATGATTTTTACTTGTCGATGAAATGAGACAAGTCACGATGGAACCATTACTCGTCGATGAGAAGAGATGAGTATGGTATTATATTAACTCGCCGATGAGATGAGGCAGAGTGAGTTTTATGATGGTTCTGATGTTTTATGATGTTTTCTAATGTGGAACCAACTAACGATTAGAAAAACATTAGGGGAGAACGTATAGTATGGGATATACGTTCTCGCCTTTTGGGTTCCTATTCGATTAGTTGAGACACATTCAAGATGTTACTAGTACTAGACCGAGTACGATTGGAGTCACCACGATGTTCACGATGTTATTACTCAACTCCAATCACCATGATGTTTTTAATCGGATTTGTGGCTGGGTGTCATCAAGATGTTCCGACTAGTCAATCACGATGTCATGATGTTATGTGACCCTAAGTCATCACGATGTATGGTACCAAATTACTAGTACTAGGCAAGATGTAAAGCACGTGCTGTTTTCCATGAAGTTTATATGTTTCATTTTCACTGTTTTGATGATGATGCTTTATTATAGCCTTACGTAAGAAAATGGCTTATTTATATACATGGTTTTTTGGTGATTTCGAATATGATGTTTTTGATTCTTTACGGGCTCTATCAAGATGGATTTGAGACATTATATATATTTATACCAATGAGATGAGGTATAAATTATGGTAATGCTTTTATGATGAGTGTTGATAATGTTTTTAAGATAGATTTATATTTATACCAATGATATGATGTATAAATGATTATGGAGATTCCTTTATAATGAGTTTAATGATGGATTTGAGATGTATTTATATCTGTACCGATGAGATGAGGTATAATAATTAAGAAGTTTCTATTAGATGATTTTTATTTATGATGGATTCTTGAAGTTGAATTATCTTATGAAGATTTACTTTATGGTCCATATCCTCACCCATTTCATTTGGTTATATATATAATTAGATAAACCATGTCTATCTAATATACATATTGTATTCCTCTATGCAATCATGATGAACCATTGATGTATCACTCTAGAGATAACTTGATGACCTATATCATTCCATTGGTAATGATGGAATGGTTTTCCCCTTATCTCTTATCATCACCTTTACTAATGATAAGTTCTAGCTAGTCTGACCCGTGTGTTCTCACTCGGGTCAGACCGAGTTGTTTCAGGTATCATCTATTGCATTTAGCTTGAAGTTGATGTTAGATATCAGCTCTTCTTTCTCTTGAGTAGTTTATTTCTTTCGCATACTCTGATGTTTTTACATTTGATTCGGTGTATATGGTGTGGTCGTGTACCACCTTTATTGTATTGTACTGAACATGTATCACTGTATATGTATATATATGATGTTGATTACTGTTCTGTGATGTGGTTTACATTTAGTTATTGTATTTTGTTCTGATAGATCCGTTAGCCACCTATAGTTTTGTATTAAGCATTTGCTGGGTATGTCGATCCACTTGAGTTGCAAAAAAAATTATAATGCATTTATCGACGTATTCAATGCATGTTTAAGACAAAATTATAGATGGTCGCCCTTAACCAGCCCTATTCTTCGCTTCAGTAGACGGAATTACTTGTTAATTCTCTTTGCTAAGGTGGGTCTCGGGGTGGGGCGTTATAGCTTGGTATCAGAGCTGTGGTCAGAATAAAGTAGAATAAACACAGAATAGTACGTATATCATGATACATCGAAGTACAATACGAATGAATCATTGTCCTTTATTCGAGCTTGTTTTAGAATCGAGCCTTGATTCTTTTTCGAGTTTTGGGATTGTTGAGGTGGAATATGTCTAGAAATATAGATATATTGTATTTCGTTGTATTCCATAATAAAGTTTGATGTCATCTTGTCTTATATAAAATCTTATTTAGGATTGTTCTATTCTTATTTTTATCGATACGAGTGAGTTCGTATCGATGGAGCTGATTGATTTCTTTGAGCATTCTCATTACATTCCTTTGAGAGTTTTGATCCTATTAAAGGGATCCACAATGATTTCTTGTTGTGATCATTACGAGTTCTCTATTTGTTGTTGCTTTAGTGAGTATTTGTTTATTAATCACCATCTTGAGATGTATCTGATTTGAGATGGATTGACTTATTTGATGTTAAGTCCGATCCTCTTGTTGTTATAGGATCCTTTATTTATTTAGGCATCCTAATTTGATTAGGTTATTATTTCTATCACTTTGAAATGTTAGTGATGATTTCGAAGTTTCCGTATCACTCTTGAGTATCGAGATATTGATGATATATCTCGAATTCCAGTCAAGGTGACTTTGTTGAGTTTTGTGAGTTCGTTTGGATTTGACATCCAATCGGGCAATCAAGTATTGAGATAACCTTATTCCTGGCTCTTTGGTTATCCTTCCACGAGGATATCCACTAAGGAATGAGGTGAGTTTCTAAATTGTTCGAGTTTGATTGAGTTTAACATTCAGCTTCGTTTGAGTGTTCTTTTCATGTACTCAATCAATGTTATCCTTTAGCATTACTCCGACTGAAGTAGTAATTCGTGGATTGTTTCTTCTTCCCCTTCGAGAAGAATATCTTGCTTATCCTATATCTTGATGATTTTTAGGAGTGGCTCGTGACATCGTAAGATTGACGAACACTCTATCTCCTTCTATTGATTTAGAGAATCGAGTATTTTAGGAATATCTCGATGCATTCTCTTAATGTTCTTTGGTTTGAGTTTTAAAGCTATATAAATATAAGTTTTAAAGAGAAATTTGAGCTTTGAGATATAAAAAAAATATCAAAGAATATTTTGAGAATATATTTAGATGATAGTATTTCTTTTATAGAAATAATTTGAGAGTGTTGGGTTGTCCATCGTGTAGTTAAAGTTCTAGTCGATACGCCCGATCAACGTTATCGATAAGAATATCCTAAATGCTATGATGAGACAATCAGACACGATGGTTTGTGTTTTAACAATTGAGGTTTTGAAAATAATATTCGAGATTAAATATTAAATTTATTTTTGAATGGTAATTGCATCCATTGATTTTAGAGATGAGTATCAGAGTGGCGAGGCAGTTTTGATCGTTCGATCGACTCTGCAGCCAACGGACATATCTATTTATTTGAGATTCAGTGGTGAGGCAATGCCATTTATTTATATATTTATTCTGAAATTATAAAGATGAGAATATGTGAGAAAATTATTGAGCTATACTTTATTGAAAGTATATTTCGAGATTTTAGAAATTATATTATATACATTGGATGTTTTAAGAGAAGAGTTATAAGAGGATTTGAAGATTTTTTAAGCTTTTTAAGTAGTTTAATAAAAAGAGTAAACAGAATTTAAACCCTTAATTTATTTTGAGGAATATTATTATGGATTTACAAAATTCTTTGAAAATTAATTTTGAAGTGAGAGAAGAAATTTGGACTTTTAATTTGAGTTTTATATTACTTACTAAGTAATATAGTAAAGAGTTTGAAAATTTCAAATATTGAAAATTGAGATCTAAAATTTAAAAGATGGTGAGAAAATAAAAATAAAATCTAAATATCTTAGATTGAAAAGTAATTTGAGCTTATATTCTTGTTTTTGAGTTCACTCTATTCTTGTGCTATTGATGACGACGTGCATTTTCGCGGTTGTTCGAGTTTGGTGGCCTCGTGAGAAGCCATTTTGTGTGATTTATCTGTCTTGTCTATTGAGTCTATCCTTTTTGCGAGGATGTTCTTTTCGTATTGTTATGCGAAAAATTGTGTTGATGATCATTTTTGTGGCTTAGAGTTCGGGTTTGAATGAGTTTGATCCCGGCACTATTCGTAGGGTTTTGAGAAATCTATTTTATTTGATAGATTATTTGTTGGGCTTTTTATTGAGTATTGATTTGAAGATGAGACATCTTTGAAATTCTTTCGAGTTGCTTGGAAAATTCGATGGTTTGCTAATCACTATATTAGAATTTGATGGGCCATTGGATTAACCAAGTGAGTTTTTCCTTGTTTCTCCCTACCATTCTATGTTGGGAGTATGAATGGTTTGAGTTTTGAGCTTGTCTTTATCCTTCGATGATTGTATCTTTTATGTTGTTTACAGCTCTTTTTCTAGAAAATTGCAGGGACGCAATTTTTGTAAGAGGGGGAGTTAGTAACAACCCTTGTTTTAGCGATTACCTGAGAATATTAAATTATAACGGCAGTTATAATTTAATAGTGTAAATTAATAATTAATGAAGAATTTAAATTGTTTATTGGGAATAAACAATATATTTAAGGGTAAAATGAGAAAATAGTATTTTTGAAATTTTATCAAGATGGTTTGATATAACAAAATGAGGAAAATGTGTTTTATTTAGAGATAATGCAATAATTTTGTTAATTATTGCTATTTAATTATTTTAATGATTTTTGAAAGAAGTAATTAATTTTAAGATGAGATACAATTAAAATAATGATGGAATTGAGTTTTTTTTTTTAAAAAAATTAGGTTAAAATTTTATTTGGAATGGGATATAAAATTTTATTACACAAAAATGTTATTTTTGTGTAATTTATAATGTTCATTACAATGGGATTTGTAATTAAAGATGTAAATTTGTTATTTATAAAAAAAACAGAAATACGATGATAAAATATTTTAAAAATATAAATAATCTTTTATTTTGAGTATATTACATTTGATCATCATGAATATGAAGTTTTACAAATTAGATATGAAATAAAGTTGAATAGATGATTGAATTTGAAGATGTGCATTGTTATCGTGTAGCAAAGTAATTAATTTATAACCTAAGCTAATTTTCCTTAACAATTGGACTCTAGCCCATTAACAAACTACACTTAGCCTATTAGAAAAGAAATTAGAAAAAAAATGTTTTAAAACTTATCTTGGTTGTTTATGAGAAATATGAATGAAATATGATTTGTTATATTTTGTTACACAAGAAATAAAATTTTAATGCAAACTTGTCATTTATTTTGCTGTAAAATAATTTTTAGAACCTAAAAATTGATTCTATGATTTTATAGAAGTAAAAACATTTGCATAAATACGTAGTATAACTTGTGTACATTAGTGTATTTATGTGTTTAAGTGATAAATTATTTTTTTCTCCTAAGGCTAACTAAAATCTTTTACTTTGGGTCCAAGCCCATTTCTTAACCTAGCCTGTAGAGAGAAAGTTCCTCTTCTTCTTATTGTACTGTACGTACGGTAAAAGGAAAAAAAAAGAGAGAAGAAGACAGAAACTAAGAAACCCATCCTCTTTCAACCCTAGCTTAAAAATTCTCCAAATTAATCCAATTATTATTGTTTTCAATCAAATTGAAACTATTTTTCTCAGGTAATCACTATGAAAACCATTTCTATTTCATCAAAATCTGATTTTCAAAAGTTGATTGTCTATAGCCTACTGTTTCTCTATTGCATGTTGTTCTATCTTCATTTTCAGGTTCCTGAGGCAAAAACCAAAGGCAAAGCCATCAACTTTCTTCAATTCTCCAGAGTTTGGTCTTCATATTTACATAGGTGAGTTAATAACTCACACTACTAGCTTTAACTATGAGAATAATTGTTATTGCTATTGAATTAATTAGATGGGTTGATTGAATTGATTTCAAATTGGTTGTGGTTTGCCGAAAATTTGTTTGTGAAAATTGCTGCAGTAAAACAGCAATATCTTAGGGCAAATTCACTCGAATTAGCTCAATCTTTTTGCAGATTAAAGAACACTCTGTTAGCTACAACTTCTCTTTCAATTACTTTTTGAAATTCTGTTGTTTATATGGTCGAAATCTAATTTGAAACTGATGTACACAGCTCTGCTCTGTGCAATTTTTTTTTGTTAAAGCCTGATCTTAAAATCACCATAACTTTTGAATGCTAAATCAAAATTGAGTGAGGATTTTTTTTCATTATAAGGTATATTTATAAGGAACAACCTTTATGTTTATCATTTTCTATAAATCAGCATTTTACTAGTCGTAATATGTGTTTGAATAGCTAGTAACCTCTCTGTCCTATGTTTTTAATTTCAACTTTGAAAAACTGAATTATTTTCGACATATCTTTCTCATTTTTGATCGGATTTTGATAATTTTGGATGTTCCGGAAAGCTTAGAAACTATGCTACAACTTTTGTTTTATTCATTATGCCTAATTTCGAAGTTACCTATGATAAAATTGCAATTGTTGGTCGCTGTCCTACAAATGCATAAGTTCAGGCTAAGTTTGATGTTTTTAGTAAAATGATCATAACTTTTGAAACAACGGTCGGAATTCGATGATCTTGGTCGTTCTGGAAAGCATAAATTATAAGCAACAACTTTCATTCATATTGTTTTAAAAAAATTCAATGTTTACTAGCTCAAAATAGCGGATTTTATCCGCTGTCTTGTGTTTGTTCCATGTTTTTAGTGCACTTATTGTTTTCAAACCACTTGAAAATTGTTTTGCATCCATGAACATGCGTATGCATGATCTGGCTTAGTAATTATGGTGTTAAATATTTTATTTTCAATATTTTTAAGAGTATTTCTAAATAATAAAAGTATATATACTATATTTATTTTATACAAAAAGTAGAATTTTAATAAAAGGATTTTTCTTTTTGGGGTTTCGAAAAATTTGTTTTAAAACCCGGTTACCTTAGTAAATTATTGTGCAAAGATAATAAACTATTTTTTTCCTTTCGGACGTATAAGAATGAGAATTAAACGATTTAGTAAGGAAATATGGTATGGGACATGGGTTCTTGCTTTATCGCTTAATATCGGACTTCTACGACCGAAACTAATTTGAATTATTATTTTGAGATGATTTAGAAGTTGCCAAATTTTAACGAACATTATTGGTTGGAGAATTACTCTTTTTGAGTACATTTGATGACGAACCAATCTAAATGTTTTTTTTACAATCGCTGATGAGATGAGCGACCAAGACGAAAATTTTCCGTTTGGAGAATTATGATTAGAAATAACCGTCATGATGTTGTTTTACTTACCGATGAGACGAGGTAAGTCTATTTATGAAGTATATATGAAGTTAAGATGTTTATGATGATTTATGAAGTTAAGATGGTTATGATGATTTTTACTTGTCGATGAAATGAGACAAGTCACGACGGAACCATTACTCGTCGATGAGAAGAGATGAGTATGGTATTATATTAACTCGCCGATGAGATGAGGTAGAGTGAGTTTTATGATGGTTCTGATGTTTTATGATGTTTTCTAATGTGGAACCAACTAACGATTAGGAAAACATTAGGGGAGAACGTATAGTATGGGATATACGTTCTCGCCTTTTGGGTTCCTATTCGAATAGTTGAGACACATTCAAGATGTTACTAGTACTAGACCGAGTACGATTGGAGTCACCACGATGTTCACGATGTTATTACTCAACTCCAATCACCATGATGTTTTTACTCGGATTTGTGGCTGGGTGTCATCAAGATGTTCCGACAAGTCAATCACGATGTCATGATGTTATGTGACCCAAGTCATCACGATGTATGGTACCAAATTACTAGTACTAGTCAAGATGTAAAGCACGTGCTCTTTTCCATGAAGTTTAGATGTTTCGTTTTCACTGTTTTGATGATGATGCTTTATTATAGCCTTACGTAAGAAAAGGGCTTATTTATATACATGGTTTTATGGTGATTTCGAATATGATGTTTTGGATTCTTTCCGGGCTCTATCAAGATGGATTTGAGACATTATATATATTTATACCAATGAGATGAGGTATAAATTATGGTAATGCTTTTATGATGAGTGTTGATAATAGTTTTAAGATAGATTTATATTTATACCTATGATATGAGGTATAAATGATTATGGAGATTCCTTTATAATGAGTTTAATGATGGATTTGAGATGTATTTATATTTGTACCGATGAGATGAGGTATAATAATTAAGAAGTTTCTATTAGATGGGTTTTATTTATGATGGATTCTTGAAGTTAAATTATCTTATGAAGATTTACTTTATGGTCCATATCCTCACCCATTTCATTCGGTTATATATATAATTAGATAAACCATGTCTATCTAATATACATATTGTATTCCTCTATGCAATCATGATGAACCATTGATGTATCACTCTAGAGATAACTTGATGACCTATATCATTCCATTGGTAATGATGGAATGGTTTTCCCCTTATCTCTTATCATCACCTTTACTAATGATAAGTTCTAGCTAGTCTGACCCGTGTGTTTTCACTCGGGTCAGACCGAGTTGTTTCAGGTATCATCTATTGGGTTTAGCTTGAAGTTGATGTTAGATATCAGCTCTTCTTTCTCTTGAGTAGTTTATTTCTTTCGCATACTCTGATGTTTTTACATTTGATTTGATGTATATGGTGTGGTCGTGTACCACCTTTATTGTATTCATATTGTATTGTATTGAACATGTATCACTGTATATGTATATATATGATGTTGATTACTGTTCTGTGATGTGGTTTACAATTAGTTATTGTATTTTGTTCTGATAGATCCGTTAGCCACCTATAGTTTTGGATTAAGCATTTACTGAGTATGTCGATCCACTTGAGTTGAAAAAAAAATTATAATGCATTTATCGACGTATTCAATGCATTTTTAAGACAAAATTATAGATGGTCGCCCTTAACCAGCCCTATTCTCCACTTCAGTAGACGGAATTACTTGTTAATTCTCTTTGCTAAGGTGGGTCTCGGGGTGGGGCGTTACAATGTCGGTTTGAATATTTTTTTCTTAGGAGTTGCAATTGTATTCATGTGCGACTGCAGGTTTGTTTGATTGCAAATTTTAAGCATGTAATAAGGAAGAGCCTAAATTTAGTTCTAAAAAAATAGAGAAAAATGATAGAATTCGATGATGGATTCAACATTTAATAATATGTATTAGATAGATTCATTATGATGCAGTTTATCCATTATGACTTGATACTTAAGTGTGACTATCACATACCATATCTTCTTAGCCTTTAAATTTTGTACAAGTGGATTGTCCCAAATTGTTTGGATTTAATTTGATGATACGCTGAACCCTGTGTCATGTTTGTTTTTAAGGTTGAAGCTTCAAGAAATGAACACAAATAGTAAGCAAGGAATCCTGATTTCACCTCAACTTCCTGATGATATAATAAACGAGATCATTATTCACTTGCCTGCAATATCGAACTTCAGTTTCAAATGTGTTTCGAAACAATGGTTCTCTCTAAACTTTGAAGCTTTGAAACTTAAAGTCAAACCCATAATGCGTTTGGAATATTTTATGGTACTTATAAAGGTGTAAGAGATGCTAGAGCCAAATATGTTAAAACAGAAAAGGATCAAAATGACGATTCCTGTATTGATGGCACTCTAAGTTTTCTTCCAGAACACCATTATATGGAAATTCATGACTCGTGCAATGGTTTGCTTCTCTGTGAATGAAATGATAAACTAATTTTACGTACTGGAGTATTAAATCAAACTTCACACTTATATGTATGCAATCCTGCAATGAGGAAGTGGGTCGAAATTCCAAATATTTCCATGGATATAGTTGGACTTGCTATTTTGGATTTCAACCCTCTAGTCTTGGTTCATTTTAAGGTCATAATAATGATGGGTGACTTTCGAGTATCTCGAAATTTTAAGGTATTCTCTTTCGAAATGGGGGAGTGCAGTGCAAGTCATGTAACGGATCCATTACCGCATCAATCTACATCCTTCGTCCATGTGTTATTCTATGAAGGACTAATAGTTTCCATAGATTGTTTCGGCAAAGAAATTATTGGTATTGATTTGAAAGGGAAGTTGTGTAGTAGAACTGAATTTCCAGGAAAATCTTATCTGGAAAATTGTGTTTTTTCTCATCTTTATCAATCGGGTGGGTGTTTACGTTATTATTTTTACGGCGGTAATAGTGAAGACTGTGAAGTGTATGTTTGGAAACTAGAAAGTTGTTCCTGGTTATTAAAGAGATGTTTTTCAGTCCCATTCCCAACGAGATATATAGAAAGTATCAAATTTCATCCCATTAAGGATGATGTTATTTTTCTGCAGGTCAATGATAGGTTGTGTTCTTACAACATAAAAACTACTCGGGCGATTAAATTATGCTCGTATACTTTGGCATGTAACTATTGTCTGTACTCTCCTTTTTGTTTGGACTTTTCAGGCGATTGGTGGAAGAAGATGAATAGATAACAGGAAAATCCGGTAAGTTGAATACTTTGTTTCATTTTCGTCTTCTATGTTTGTATTATTATATTGAATGATGCAAATAATTTATTTGAGTTTTATAAATATTCAAGTACATGACTTATTGCTTTCTTTTTAAACACTTATGGAAACTAATAATACACTAGTTTTAATTTAGTTAATTTATTACATCTCTTGGTGAACTTCAATACCGTTTAATAAAAGTTGAAAATCTTTCAACATAATTTGGTGAATTATTACTGTTTGCTAATTGCACAACAATGATGAACAGGACACGATCAAAATCTGGGTAAAATCAAGTGATTACATGCTAGTAAAACGAGGATGGCTTTTACTCCACTTTGTTGATCTATCGTGTAACCTGTGCGTTGCACCTAATAATTTGATTGAAAAAAGAAAACTTGTACATTTGTATTGGTCTTAGTCTATCGATCTTTTATATTGGGTGAATGTGGGTTTCCATATCAATATCTGACATCAACTTTTCCTTTCTTAGTAGCTGCCAGAAATATTCAACATAAGTTAGGAATGTTAGTTTGAAATGAAAATGGTGCTTGTATCATATATTTTTTTGGCACAAATAATAAGAGCACAAAGAAAAATTCAGTAGTCTAAAAAAATACCTGAGCTTTTTTCAGTTTATATATTTAGCACATGTGATATTTTGACCTAACCATAGATCCAGATTTATTATTGTAACAACCCAATATTTTTGAAATTATTTTAATATGAATTTATTTCATTTTGAAAATATTTTATAGTGAAGTAATAATTTTTCTTGAATTAATGGTATTTTTGTTGTAATTTTTATGTTCTGTTCCCTATTTTTAAACAATTCTTCAGTTCTTTTGGCCATTTTCTTTAAATTTATTTTATTTATTTCACTTTGGAAATGCTTTAAAATCATTTTTATTTCAAATTTTATGTTAGAATATTTTTAAAATGAAGTTGATAATTTTCCAAAGTCAATGGTGATTTATTTGTAATTTTTAGACACTATTTTGGATTTTTCAAGCAATTTCTTATTTTTTTCTATTTCTTTAAAATAAATTATTTATTCTTATCCTATGTTTCTTTGTTTTAGTTTTAAAGTTAATTTCTGACTTATTTTGTTTACTTAAAATTTAAAAGGAAAAAAGAAATATGAAGAGTCTAAAATTGCTTTTGAAACCGAAGACTTTTCACCTCTGAAAGTCTTCGTTTCCATAACCTTCGCTTTAATTCATTTTGCTATCCAATTCTTCTGTTTTAGCCTTGAGTTATCATTCACTTTTCATGAAAAAAAATTGTTTCTTAATTCATTTCTCACGGCATCACAAATTTCCTTGGTAATGGCCTCCTCTCTTTTCACTTTTCTTCCATTTCTCATACTTTTTTGCCTTGTTTCCTCTTCTATTTCCACGGTCTCCTCTCCATAGTCACGGCTTACCACTCTTCCTTGGCATCATCACCACCCACCACTTCAGGTTAGACCATGGCCGAACTCTCTTTGAAGTTAAACTTCACAAAAATGCAAGCAATGTCCAAAACAACGCATAGCCGAGCACCTAGTTGATCCCCACTCCATTTTCCATCACCACCACCATCTTTGGTCGCCACCACCTCTTAGTCCAGACCCTACCTCACCACCCCCAGTCCCTGATCTACCACCTAGACCCTCTAGCCGAGCCTAACCATCCATGGCCGAGCCTTAGTTTGACCACTTTTCCACTAATTTACCTAGAAACCATTCACCTACCTCAAGTGCAACTTCCTCCAGTTGTTTCAGATCATGGCCGTGACTTTTGTGACCCATACCTGATCCAAATATGTCCCAAACCTAACCTTATTAAACCTCTAGGCAGTGCAAAAGATTTGAGAAAGAAAGGAAAAAAGATTCGTATTCAAACTGCTTTTTGTTTCAAAGTTATACAATTTCAATCATATTGATTTTTAACTTTTGTTTTGATTTTGTTTGGGTTGTAACACAAGATCTATAGCTTGAATATCACTCTCCACTCAAGTTCATAGCTTTGTCTTTGTGTTTTGGATTTGGTTGTGTCAGTTGAATTTGCAATCTCCAGCATTTGAGGTGAGTAAATCTCACACAACTGTTCGTACTTATGCAATTGTGAAGCGATCACAACTGAATGTGTAGAAAAAAAATGATGTTATAATTGCCTGTAATTATTCGTATGTGATGTTGAACCTATTAAATTACATGTCATAGCACTTGTTACTATTATATATTGTTAACCATTTATTTTTATTTGTTCATCACATTGCAAGTTCCCTGTAGATTATAAATCACTATGGGTTGAAATGATACATACCCGAACGAACTTTAGAATAGGAAAAAAATCATTATGGACTGAAATGATAAGCTTGAATGGTTTTTAATTATTTATTTTGACTTGGGACTGCGGGTTTGAAATGATAGAACCTGGATTTTATTTTTAAACTGCGGATTGAAATGATATATATATCCGTATCACTTGACCTAGGTTAGAAAACAATATACAGGCCCGTGGTTATTTATATAAAAATTTCTTGGAATTTTTAAGTAATTTAAAAGAGTATATGTACGAAAATTTGATTTAAATTAGATTTTTAAATATTAAGTAAAGAAATTTGGAATTTTTCTATAAGTTAAAAAGGTTGAATAATAAATAGAAATTGAATTTCTGGAATTATAACTTTAGTGGAAAATTTGGTATTTTACTAAATAAAATTTTAGTTATATAAATAAAAATGGAAATTCATTTTTTTTTGAGAAGGAAATGGAGAAAAATTAGATGTTAAATTGTTTATTTAAAATGTGGAGAATTGGAAACTTTTAAACTTGAATTTATTTAGAAATTTGTTGAATTTGGATTTAATTTTAAGAAAAAAAAGAAAAATAAATAAATGTTAATTGATATGTTAATGAATATTATTGATGTTAAATTATGATTTTGACAATGTTTAAAGGGTCTAAAAAGAAGTTTTTTAATGGCTGTAAATACACTAAATCTGGAAATCACTTTTAATAGCATTCAAAAATGCTATGGTTTTTGAATTGAACTAAAATTTAATAAAAGAGCTATTACAGCATTTCTGAAATGCTGTAGTTACTGTAGTTGAACTAAATAGGCTAAAACTTGACTTAGGTCTATTACAGCAGTTCTGTAATTGTTGTAGTGGTCTGCAGTCTTTGCTGAAATCAATTAAATCTCTAAATTTTAAATCTGAGCTACCACAGCATTCCTGGAAATGCTGTCTTTGCTGTTTTAAACTAAATCTCAACTAAAACTGAGTTTTAACAGCAGTTTTTAAGTGCTGTCATTGCCGAATTAAAATGTTTTCAAGTTTAACTTATAGCAGCTATGTCTGAATGCTGCGAAATGCTAAAATTTTAATAATTATGGTTTTTGACTTATTAAATGAGCTCAGAATGACATGACACCTTGGAATTTGAACACTTGACTTGTAAGAACAGCAACTACACTTTTAAAATGGTTTAAATGAATTAATTTAATTAAAATATAAACTATTTAAAAGGGATTTGAAGGATAATAAATGAATATTATCTTTGAATTTATAAAGAGTATTTAAATCGGATAATGTGGATTTGAATTCAAATAATAATTTGAAAGAAGTTTGAAAGGATATGATATTTTGAGATATTGAAATGATTTGGAGATGATAAATCTTTATTTTGATAAACATATGGTTTTGAAATGATATTTTATTTTGATGTAAAGTATTGTTTTAAAAGTTATAACCACGGGTTATAATAACGATTGGTTGGCAAAGAGACTGGGATCGGATATGGACATACTCTCTGTCGATACCCAAAACCACTTTGACAACCGTGTACGCGGTGGAGATTCCAGAATGAAGTAGGATGGTGGCGACGTCCTTGAGGTATATAACGTGGACCCGACTCCTATGAGTTGGCTTAAGGTGGTTAAAACAAGAGCGATCTCGGGCCAAAAGGGTTAGCTCCTCTGGTCAGACGCATTTCTTCGATACCATTCTATTACTTTGTGATTGTTTGGTAGCCACCCTACAATTTGGGAATGTGTTCCGAGGTGGGCGTAGTGGCTGCTTCGTTACCACCAGCCCGTGTGCGTAATTGGTATATCTACCCTGGCATTGCCTTGTGTGCCGTGTCACCTACCATATCGAGCCTTTACTACAAGTTTGGTTTTCTCCCGTAGCCTATGGAGTATTTAGGGTAGCCTCCCGATCTGGAGGTACGCTGATACTAGATGGACTACTGGGACTATTTCGTGTCAAGGAGAATATTGGGTCACTCCTTGATTCTATTTTAAAGTAAGTTTATTTTACTAATAGACATTATTATAATAGCGCAATATTACTACATATTAAATAGTTTAACGGATCCTTAGAGGATGGACGGTCCAAACCATCTTCTAAGTTACTTGTACCCTTACTACAGTTCACTTGAGTTGGTTTACATTGTATAAGTATGTATGTCCTGACTCGAGTGTTTGTGTTTTATTTACGCTTGGGTCAGCCTGAGTTATTCACAGATTTGGATTTCCACTCTCTTGAGGTCTGGAATCGCTAGAGATTTATCAGCTTATCTAGTTATCTTTATTTCAGCTCTGTTGCTTCATTTCAGCTTTGTATTAGTGAGCTTCTATATATATTTGGGATTTGATGTTGTATTTATTTCTAGACTGATATTATGTATTTTGTTTTGAGACTTTATGATAGTAGCTTCATGAACTACTATGGTATTTTAAATTTCCGCTGCAAGATATTCTGATGTTTCTATGTCTGTGATTCTGTGATTTGATTTTATTTGCTTCGAATTTTATTTCAATTTGGTATTGTGTACCCTTCTATTCCGGCATGTGTGGATTATTTTCGATTTGAATGGTGGAAAATACCGGGTCGTCACAGTTGGTATCAGAGTTTTGATTTTAGGCAAACCTTAGCCTGCGGTGCAAAAACTCATTATAGATAGGGTAGAAATACCCTAGAATGAGTGAAATCAAATTTCCGAATTTCTTGGTGAGAGAACGTATTTTCAAAGTATAAAATGATTTTAAATGATTTCCAAAGGATTTTTCCAAAGGTTATTCTGATATAAAAATTTTCTTGTTTTAAAAGCAAATTTTCCAACTTCTGTCCTTTTCGTATCTACCTTGTTAGGAAGTTTCTTTAATTTGGATGTCCGCCCTTGTGAATTTATCTTGTTGTATCTTATCCTTGTTATGTCTTGTCCTATCTTTGTCTCTATTTTTCCTCTATCCTTATATTCATTCTTGACTTTTTAGGATGAATCGAGGAAATGCTAGAGGTATGGGACGTGGTGCTCCTGCACTAGCTGCCCCAGTTAGGTTCACTAAGCTGTGTAAGGAGCATACCGAGCTTGGTGGTACCAAGTTCACCGGATCTGAGAGCATTATTGAAGCTCAGAAGTGGTTGAAAGATTTGGAGAGAATTTTCACTGGTCTCGAGATCACTGATGCCCAACAGCGTCAATTGGCAGCTTGGCAACTGAAAGGTGCAGCTTTAGATTGGTGGGTGTTAGTTACGGCTAGCACCATCGAGGCTAATCTTACTTGGGAACAGTTCAGGTATCTTCTTGTGTTTTTTGAATTCTGTTCCCATCTCTTTCGTGCTTTTTCTAAGCTTATCTGTCATTCTTTTCAGGGAGGCTTTTATTGCTAAGTGGATGCCCGAAGTCGGGAAATCCCAGCTTTACAGGGAATTCATAGATCTCAAGCAGGGAAGTATGTCTTTTTCAGAGTATGAGAGGAAGTTTAACGAACTCTCTAAGTTCCGACCTGGCTTGATAGACACTCCTTTGAAGAAGAATGAGAAGTTTATTGCTGGTGCTCATCCTGAGTACTATGATCATTTGATTGTCCATGTTCACGACCCTTTCACCGGACTTATGGATATGGATCTTCGTTATCAGAACCCTACTTCTAAGGGTCCTACTTCAGTTGGTGCTCCTTCTTCACAGACTTCCTCTGCAAATTCTAAGAAGAGAAAGCTCAGTTTCAATCAGCAGAAGAAGAATTGGTTCAAGAATCCGGGTTTGGGATCTTCATCATTTGCTCCATCTCAAAGGCAGCCAATTAACTTTCTTCCATCACCAGCTTTAAGTGTGATCAGAAAGGACACTATGCGAATAGTTGTCCTACTATAGTTGGTACTTCCATTCCTCCTCCAGCCCAGTCAGCTAGGCGTGAATTTTGGCACATTTGTCTCCAGCCTGGCCATTTCAAGAAGGATTGCCCTACCCAGCAGAAGGGTAATCCCTCCGGTATATTTGTTGTCACATCTGCATCTTCTCCAGCTCCAACAACTGCTCCTACTCCAGATGACCAAGGTACTCTCCAGGGCTCTTTTTTCTTATTTCAGCATCCTGTCCGTGTTCTATTTGAAACTGGTGCATCCCACAGTTTTATATCTATTGATTTGTGTGATAAGTTTGAACATCTCCTTTCTCCTGAGTATGTTTCTGAATCCTTATGTGTTTCAAATCCAATTGGGGGTCCCGCTAACTTTAATAGGATTTGTAAGCAAGTGAGGCTTCTTTATTCTGATCATCGCTTCAGTGGTGATTTCTATGTTTTGGGCTTTGATGCTTTTGATTTGTTTCCTGGAACTGATTGGCTTGGAAGGCATGATGCTCATATCTATTGTAAAGCCCACTCTGTTCGTCTTGAGGATGATCCAGGCAATTCCTTTATCATTCAGTGTCGCATGCCTCAGGATTTCGCTGCCAGTTTTATTTATTCTCTAGAGTCTGCTCCTGATGATCTTGATTCATGTAACATTCCTGATTTTGAATCAAATTCAAATTGTTAATTAATTTAATTTTAGAAATTTAATTGTGAATTAATTTGGTATTTTCCAAATTTTATTAGGTATTTGTTTGTTATTAATGTAAATGAATGTAAATATGATTTTAAGATAGAATCTCTGATTGGAAATTCAGGAATAAACAATTTGAATAAATATTTTGATTTTAATTATGGATTTATTTGAAAATTTTGAATGAATATATATATATATATATATCAAAAGATAGTAAATAAAGGAATTGACTTAAAAATTTAATAAATCGATTTCTTGTAGAATTTTGATTTGGAATTCAAAAGTAAATATTTTTATAAATAGATAATTTGAATTTCAAATACATATGTTTTGAAAATAAATATTTGGAAATTATTTATAGATTGGGAATGAATAAAATATTTATAAAAGATGTGTTTGTAAATTTTTTTTAAAATTAAATCTTGGAATTGAAGTTCAAAATTAAAAATCTTATAAGACACATTGGATTTGAAATCACTGTATTTTCAAAGATTTGTTTTCCCAATTCATTAAATAGACATTTTGGTTTAGAAGTAATATTTTAAAACTTACGAAAGCTATTTAAAAAGTTAAATCCAAATGTATATATATTATATACTTAATTATTAATATTTGATTTATCTTAAATCACATTCCTTGAAGTTTTATATATATATATATATATATATATATATATATATATAAGAATCTTTATTATTAATAACATGTGTTGGACAGGTACCTTGGAGCACATTAGAGTTATGGATGGAGCTTATCTTGAGTTGGCCATGTTGGTAATAATACGCTAATTATGTTGACAAGACGACAAAAACATTGCTAGGAAGCACGTAGGTGAAAACATGATTTATCTCATTTCCTACACATGATGAAAAATAGGCGACTGTTTTCGAACTTTGCTTGCTTATGTTATAATTTACAGCTTAATATAATGCTCGGTATGTAATTTACTGTGTACTAGTACACTTTGCTTTGGCAATTTGTTGACAGAAATATTGATTTGTGTGTGTTTCTGCTGCTACATTTCTTCTACTCTTTTGATTCTTAATGCTAATGCATCCTTTTTAAGTTGCTGCTACTTATTTTTATTGGACTTGAAAAACCGTTACTATTTAATTCTTCTGGGTACCGCGACAGTACTACTTAAAAGATAGATTGTGTTTCTATTTCAATTATTAATAAAAAAAATTTTCTTGTTATTGTAATGGACGTTATTTACGGTTTTATATGCTAGTCAAAATCCCTTGTTCTATTTTTATGGTTTCACTTTTGTTTTATACTTGTAAACAATTATTATGCTGATTATTGCAAATGTGCGAAGAAAGGATATTACATGTATCTATGTGGTATATTTATAACTACATGTAATGTAAGAGAAGTGCTGTCAGTTTGGGTACACAATTATGCAGAGCACATAAGATAATCTCCATGGCTATCTTAGAAAGTAATCAATCCTCTCTAATAAAACCGAAAAGCCAGCATCGGAGTAAAAGAATTAATTGAAATTAACCGAGTAAATAAAGTTTAAGTTTGAGATGATTTATAAGTTGAAATTAATTAAAATATAAGTTATGACATTTTAAGGTTTAGCAATTGAGAAACTTTAAAAGTTTAATAATAATAATAATAATAATAATAATAATAATAATAATAAACAGGTTGAATAAATTAACTAAGTTATAAAAAATAAATATGTTTATAGTAATTAACTAAGTATTGTAAAATTTAACAAATTTATAATAATAACAAGTTAAGTTTTATAAAATTTAAATAAATATATACAAATTAGTTAAGGTTTATCAGGATTTAACTAAGAAAATAAGTTTTATACAAATTAAATAAGTTTATTATAAAAATTAACCAAGTTTTATAAAAATTTAACTTAATTAACTAAGTTTTATTAAAATTATTTAAATTTAATAAAATTTTAACTAAGGATGTTTGATATGCTTTAAATATGCAAAATAGTTTCATAATCATTTGTAGATTATTAAATTTGTCTACGAATAATTAACTTTTTAAGAGTAAAATTCAGCTACAGTGAGTAATGAGCATGGTTTTAATTGTGTTATATATTATAACATTTTATTAGTACTTTATGAATGGTTATGAATTTTATGTGAGTTTGCTCATATTGTCAAAAAACTATTATCGAATGACTATGGATATCATATTTGATTATGTGATTACTGTTTTTTCAATTGTTTGAATATGATAATTATGTGATTGATTATTGGTTTGAGTACATATATGATTGATTGTTAGTTTTAATAAGACTATTATGCGGATGATGGCTGGAAATGATACAAGCCATTAATAGGATACGGTGGCGTATAAAGTAGAGAGTGGAAAATCTGTTCCTCATTTTGTGGGATGGTCTCACTATGAATTTATGTTGTACTTTTAGGTAAGAATTATTCACACCTAAGTTTATGTCTGATCTGTGTTTTACCATTGTTTTTCCCATAAACTCACGAGTACTAATTTGAATAGGCTAGGTTTATGGGATAGGCAGGTTATTTTGGGCGCACGGCAAAGGTTGAAGACGGTGCATAAGGCCCAGTTATTTGTTATTGTATGCTAATTCCGCTATTTTAAGTGTTTGGGTGACATCATCATATGTTGATCTAACACTCTTCTATGTATTTCTATGATTATATTTTGACCTTTGCATAGGTACGAGTTAGGATTAACATTGAAGATGTATGTAACAAATATTTAAGCAAACTTGATGAAATGAAAATAGTTGTTGTTTTGTTTACATAGACTGTTTTGCCTAATACAAAACTCGCTCTTGATCACTCGAAAATAATACCGATGACGACCGCCGCATCATCGGTGTTCATTTTCAGGTCTCCTAGCTAGGGATGTTATAGAAAATGTTTCTTACTTAGAACTTATTCAACTAACGCTCCACCGTTAAGTATAAAGACATAATCAGACATTGATTACTATCATCTATATCACTTTGAAAGCTTGAATTCATAAACCCCATCATAATAAGCTCTCCATTCCCATATATAAGAAATAAGTCACGAGTATTTCTTAAATACTTCGGTATGTATTTACGGCCATCCATTGTTTTCCTTCAGGATTAGATTTATTGGCGTATGCATCCTAATTCATATACAACATCCGGTCTAATACATAGTATATCGTATATTATGGATCCTACGGCTGAAGCATAAGGGATCCTCTTCATACGCTCTTTCTCCAAATCAGTATGAGAAGCGTCCTTCTTAAAAAGGACGATTCTAGAATGCCATTGAGTATTTTCATGCTTGGAATTCTCCGTTCTAAACCTTTTTAGTGTGGTATCCATATACAAGGACTGGAACAATCCCAACAGGCACTTAAATCTATCTCTATGGATCTTTATAACAAGCATATAGGGTACTTCTCCCAAATCCTTCATAGAGATATTTTTGGAAAGCCAAGCTTTTGCCGATTCCAATAACGAAGTGTCATTGTCAATCAATAATAGATCATCGACATAAAGTACTAAGAATATGATTTTGTTACCATGTTCCTTTCTGTATATGTACACTTTCTCTGTTTTCTAATAAAAACAAAACTATTTGATCACTTTATCAAAATACTTGTTCCAACTCTATAAAGCTTTTTACATCCGTAAATGGACTTTAACAGCCTACAGGCTTTGTCGCTACTCTTATTGACCACAAAACCCTCGAGCTGCGACAAATAAATGGTTTATTCTAAATAACCACTTAGAAAAATCGTTTTTACATCCATTTTCCATACTTCATAGTCATAGAATGTAGCGGTAGCTTGAATAATTTGAATGGACTTAAGCATGGCTACGAGTGAAAAGGTCCCATCATAATCATCCCCTTGAATTTGACGAAATCCTTTTGCAACTAGCCTTGCCTTATAAGTCTACACTTCCCCATCTGCATTTAGCTTTTTCTCAAAAATAAATTTGTAGATGATGGGTTCTATCCCTTCGGTTATGCCCCATAAAGTCCACACTTCATTTTCTCGCATGGAATCCATCTCGAATTTCATAGTTCCAAACCAAAGTGTACAGTCTTGACTCTGTAGTGCTTGTTGGAAGGATATATGAGTTCCATCATCCGAGAAACGGTCCTTCTTCCCGCCATATACAAGAAAATCGTATTATCTCTCTAATGCACAAGATTCCCTACTAGACCTTCTAATAGTTGTGTGTTTTCGTATATGGATGAACTTAGTTCCCTATTGGTTCAGCATCGGTGTTAATTTTTTAGATCTCATCCAAGTCTACAACCTTTCTATTGATTGCCTTCGACAGAAATTCCTTTTCTAAAAGTATAACGTGTCGATAAATAATGATCTTTTGTTCCTTGGCATTGTAGAGTATATATCACATCGAATTTTTAGGATATCCTATAAATTTACACAGTACTGATCCTGTCTGTAGTTTATTCAGACCAACGTTATCAATGTATGTCGGACAACCCTACACCTTCAAATGTTTAAGTTAGGGTTTCTAACCATACCGCGTCTTATATGGTGTTTTAGGTACAAATTTAGTGGGTGAAGAGTTCAACATACACACTGTTGTTTCTAGTGCATACCCCCAATAGGACAGAAGTAACTCAGCCTTACTCATCATGGAATAAACCATATCTAACAACGTTCGGTTCCTTCGCTCTACCACACCGTTGTGTTGCAGAGTATATGGTGGATTAACCTAAGAGATAATCCTATTAACTTTTAAGTATTGTTGTAAATCATGTCCAACATACTCACATCCTTAATCTGATCGAAGCATCTTAATCTTATGGCTTGCTTGGTTTTCTACTACATTGTTATATATGACAAATTTCTCATAGATATTTAATTTGTTCTTCATAATATACACATATCGTAGTATGGAGAAATCACCAATGAAGGTAATAAAGTAAGAACTATTATCTGTGGTAATTATAGGCATTGGGCCACACAAATCACTATGTACTAATCATAAGAGTTCATCAACTCTTTTATTACTCCCACTAAACGGTGTTTTGTCATTTAAACTATGAGACATGACTCACATGTGTCAAAAGATTCAAAATTAATTAACGGTAGAAAACCTTCGGTTTTAATTTATGTAGTCATTTCTTACTAATATGACTTAGCCTACAATGTCAATGATAACCATCATTTATATTTTTAGAAGAATTGTTCACATAACACAAAAAAAATTAGTATTGATCACATGAATGTCATTGTAGCATCCACATTTGGAGGCCCAAACTAACCGCTACAGATGTTGCATTCATCTATAATTATTATTTTTCGATGACCAAATGCAGTAATGTTAGATACATTAATACACCAGGGGCACATGGACGTGAAAAATTTTAAACTTAATTTTTTAAACAAATTTCTCGTTCCATTTCAAAACACATTTCAGATTCATTTCCTAATCCCAATTCGCAAACCACCTTCAGAGAAATATTATTATTACAAATTATGCCAAGAGCGACATAGGAAGATGCCCCCTTGGTTGATTAGAGTTTAAATATAGGCACTAAATACTTTTCCATTACATAGGGTTTACATATTGAAATCAAACAGAAAGAACTCTTAATAACTAGCTTGCCTCATGCACGTCTTCGGAAGCTTATTCGTCTAAAGGAGAACCTAAAAACCTTAACTATCAAACTACTCAAAATCAATTGAGCGCCCGAGAGTTTAAGGGGAAAACATAAACTTTGAGTCAGACAAAAGTCTGGTCTGAATAACAACTAACCATCTCGAACCACATAGATATCTAGTGAGACTATGCTGCTTAGCGGAACAGGTTTTCCCCTCGTTAGTATCTTAATCCAATTTATAATAACCATATATTATGCACCTTCATCCACAATGGTTAAGACATAATATGATAAAATGTATCATGATGATATGCAAACATGCGATGTGCTGGATTTACCATCCCATTCACCTGACTACCTATCTCAAGTTATAGTTTCTAGGGTCACTATTAACCTATTAGTTTTCATGGGCTGACTAATAACTCGTTCCAAGCTTACGAACTACCTATTCGGTTTCCAAGTTTTTATAGGATCACTAAGAACCTATTGGTGTCTACCAATAACATCATCCAATCATAGTTTTCATGGGGTCATTATGAACCTATTAGATTCACTAATGACATCATCCAATCATAGTTTTCACGAGGTCACTAGAAACCTATTGGATTCTCCAATAACATCTCTCATGCCATAGTTTTCATGGGCTGACTATTAACCTATTGATCTCTATCAACAACCTATTTCAGACATAGTTTTCACGGGATCACTAAGAACCTATTTGATAGAGTTAAGGGATGCTTAGGGGCATTATGTAATTTGTTATATATATCTAACTCGTTGAACAATCTTGTTCACAATAAAGGCGTTTCTTTCTATTATATACTTGATATAATGTGGTTAATTCCTTGGTAAATCTTTGACAAGGCCAACATCTCTTGTGACGCCCCACCTCTATGCTCACAATAACAAAGAATATTGAAAGGAAATACTATCTGTTATTACGAAGAATAAGGCTGGATAGGAGCGGCCATCCATAGTTAGGCCTTACACTAGTATTGATTATCTCGATAGGAGTGGTATATATTCTTTTCTTCTCTTTGTTTATTTACTCCCATCGACATATTCAATTCCAGTATAAAACGAACTACGATGGTTCATAATAGTTTAGGACAACATATATAATAATAACACAAATAAGCTAAATGCGGAACACAGATAATATAAAATCCCACATATATATATAACTTAAGTCATTTACAATACATGTGATACAATACATATGATACAACTACAACTGTCGACGCTGGAAGTTACATATACAAGTACATTATTGTAAATAATATATATGAATATATATCATCCTATAAAGTAATACTGACTACTCTAAAAGATATGAAAAGACATCATAGCTCAAGTAGCAACCCAAAGCAATATATCAACAACCTGTAATAACTCGGTCTGACCCGAGTATTAATTCAAAAGAAAATAATACGCGGGTCAGTCTAATTCAAACTCAGTTTAATGCACGGAAGTAATAATAATTAAATAATCAAATAGACGACAGTCGAAATAAATCTCGTATATCCAACCCTTCAATAAGGAAGTCGGATGACGGTAGATATAACACGAAACAGTGTTAAACAGCAAATCAGCAAATTCAAATCATCAACAAAGATAAATAAAAAGATTATCAATGAAGATAATTCAGAAAACAACAGAATTGCCTAAGCAGCAATTAACAACAAGTGGCCAAAGCAGAACCCAAACCATTGAAACCGAATAAAAAACAAAAGTATAGCCTCAGAAATGTAGAACAAATGAATCAATATCAATGCAACACTATAGGCCGAGACAGTAACCAGAAATGCACAAACTAAAACTCAACCAAGAACTTATACAAAGCATCAATGTCAAATGCACAACAAGTCACGAACTCTTCAAATATCAATGCCACTGCCTCAACGAATACATAATGCAAATGAACCCAACAGTGAATCGAAGTCAGTGAAGAACCCTGACTCAAACTCAGGACCAAATAGAACCAAATGCCAATAATGACCAAACTCAAGTAAAGTTCAGGTCAGACCAAACTGCAACAAGACCAACTACAGAAGCAAATCAGACCAGACATTAATGAAAGCCAAACTGAGTACACAACCAAAAGAGATCAATGTATGCAAATGAGCTATAGACCAGAAAATAGTGACATGGTTAGGGATGCAGGCCTAGGTAGTGCAAGTATCAAGGACCAGATCACAAGATAAATATGCTAACCCGAAGTAAGTACACAAGTGAAATGCAAAGCCAACATCAAAACATTCACCTGCAATAGACTACATGAACCAGACTCGACAAATGACCAAAGCTACGATATGCAACACTCATATGAACACATGGCCGAGGTCGAATACCAGAAACAATGCTTAACATCAAACAAATTCAAATGCAAACAAGGCCGGAATACGTACAGGTCAATGGAAAGCATACCAAAATAAAAAACAAATCAATTTATCAAAGTCAACAGACAAAGGAACGGAGCTAAAACTGGTAGCCAAGGAATAAAACAACGAAAGTCATGAATATACGAAATTGAATTAAAGATGTGAGTGAGAAATCACTCACCTTTATTTCGATGCAAATAGAAGCAGCCGTAGTGAGCAACGAGGAATCGATCGAGCAAGGCAACACGCGACCAACCATTGAATTGATCAAATTAAATCGGCGCTTCGAAAAAGCCCTAAGTTTTCAGATCTGAGAAGGATAACGAATAATTGAAGCCGCCATATTTTCTTTTTTCTTTTATTTAGGGCCAGCGATGAAAAATGAATATGGGAGGAACGGGTCTGCTTCAATATAACGCGTTACCCAGACAAAAGATAACGTAGGCTAAGATTGCATTTTAAGCCCACATAACTCTTAAACAAATATTTAAAAGAACTTCAACCCGATAAAAATCCCAACAACAATTGGCCAGCATAATTAATCGCCTAATGACAATAATTAACCGGTGCGAAACCCCGGGTTGTTACAGACTCCCCTCCTTATAAAAATTGCGTCCCCACAATTTTCATAATTAAAGTCGTCAATAACAATTATATTTCTAACATAAACTGGTTAAGCTAGAAAAATAAAGGTCAAGAACACAAACATCAAAGAAATCTTTTAATTTCATCAAAGAAATTCGTAAATTCTCAACAAAATCTAATTATCAAATAGATAATCAGAAAACAACAAACTGGGTAAATACAATTATCAGCAATATTTGATTATCAATTAGATAATTAGAATACGAAAATCACAAAACTGCAATATCTAATTATCGATACGATAGTTAGAAGACAACAAAATTTAATTATCAACAAAGATAATTAGAAAACACAAATCACAAATCGCAAAACCGCAAATATCTAATTACCAAAAACGATAATAAAAAAAACATCAAATATCTAATTATCAAAAACGATAATCAGAAAACATAAAATATCTAATTATCAAAAATGATAATTAGAAACACAAATTTCAAATTATCAGAAACGATAATCAGAAAACATCAAATATCTAATTATCAAAAACGATAATAAAAAAACATCAATTATCTAATTATCGAAAACGATAATCAGAAACAACAAATATCTAATTATCAAAAAAGATAATCAGAAAACATCAAATATCTAATTATCAAAAATGATAATCAGATAACAACAAATATCTAATTATCAAAAACGATAATCAGAAAACATCAAATATCTAATTATCAGAAACGATAATCAAAAACAACAAATAGCTAGTTATCAAAAACGATAATCAGAAACACAAATATCTAGTTATCAAAAACGATATTCAGAAAACATTAAATATCTAATTATCAAAAACAATAATCAGAAAACATCAAATATCTAATTATCAAAAACGATAATCAGAAGCACAAATATCTAATTATCAAAAACGATAATAAAAAAACATCGATTATCTAATTATCAAAAACGATAATCAGAAACAACAAATATCTAATTATCAAAAACGATAATCAGATACAAAAATATCTAATTATCAAAAACGATAATCAGAAAACGTCAAATATGTAATTATCAAAAACGATAATCAGAAACAACAAATATCAAATTATCAAAAATGATAATCAGATAACAACAAATATCTAATTATCAACAAAGATAATTAGAACTCAAATCAGCAAAATATCTAATTATCAACAAAGATAATAAGAACTCAAATCAGCAAATATCTTATTATCAACAAAGATAATTAGAACTCAAATCAGCAAATATCTAATTATCAACAAAGATAATTAGAACTCAAATCAGCAAATATCTAATTATCAACAAAGATAATTAGAACTCAAATCAGCAAATATCTAATTACCTACAGATAATTAGAAACAACAAATATCTAGAAATCAATTAAGATAATCTAGAAAATCAACATAAAAGGTGGATCGATCCCAGCAGATGGCGAGTTTTAGCTACGCCGCACGTGTATCTCAGATGGCCGAAGCCTACCAAGTACTATAAATTTTGGCGCCCATCAGATGACCCGAAGGTCCGTAGAGTGACCCGAAGGTCTAGTACTGGTATTTGACCCGAAGGTCCATCAAATGACCCGAAGGTCCAACAGAGTGGTCCGAAAGCCCAAGAAATGACCCGAAGGTCCAACAGAGTGGCTCGAAAGCCAAATAAAATCATCAGAATCATCAAACAGCAGATGTTTCAATTAACTAGTCCGGAATCAACCGAAATAGCAAACGCACATGTCCCATACCACAAGTTTTACTAAATCGTTTAATTCTCTTCATCGTTTCCTTGAAAGTGCAAAATTGTGTATTTTAAATAAATAACATTTTAGGTTCTCAAACGGACAAGTCCGAAATTAAGTGAATCAGTAAAAGTAAGGGTTCATAGTCCTTAATTTTGCTAAAGCGTTTAAATCACTTCCTCATTCTTTTGAAAGCGTAAAGTGTAAAATTTTTGGAAACAATTTTATTTTTAAAACAATTTTAAAACACGTGATTAAAACAGCAACAACTGTAGCAATTTCGATAAGGAAATTGCACTTCTCAAAATACCTTAAAAACGGGTATCAAATCAGCATTGCGGGCTAACCGCTTGAAAATCCTCTTTAAAATTAACAGTTACTGAAGTCAAAGCTACAGTAATTTTCATACGTCAAAATCTCATCAAAATAATTCGCATCAAAATATAATACCGGTGTAAAAATCCCGTTATAAAATAACGGCAATAGAATACGTTTTAGAACCAAATACCGGTTCAATGTAAAATTAATGTAGAAACGTGCAACTCATATTTGTACGCACACTACAAGATGAACAAAGAAATCACTCAATTATATCTTCATTGAAGATAATTTAAAACAACAAAAATCTCAACAATATCACATAACTGCAATCGCTTTGGATCCTCAAATCGAATTCGAAATTTTCAAAGAAAACAAAATAAACACATCTATGTAACAACACAATGAAATTTATTTCATTTTTATATTTTGATTTTTAAATCAAAAGGGTTATCAGCCGTACACAGCGAAGATAGTCTCATTGTTTCCGCTGTGCAATCTGACAAACAGAACACAAACCAATCAATCATCAAAACACAATTTCACTTTTATTTTTAATAAGGATATATAAAAATTTCATCATAATTTCAAAACTTTAGTTTTGACTCAAAGCACAAATAAAAACATCAACTAATAGTTGTAACACATGTCCCATCTAAGTTATGTTCTATATTATGTCCATAAACCCCTCGCTCTGGTACCAACTGTGACGCCCCACCTCTATACTCACAATAACAAAGAGCATTAAAAGGAAATATTTTCTATTATTACGAAGAATAAGGCTGGATAGGAGCAGCCATCCGTAGTTAGGCCTTACACTAGTGTTGATTATCTCGATAGGAGTGATATATATTCTTTTCTTCTCTTTGTTTATTTACTCCCATCAACATATTCAATTCTAGTATAAAATGAACTACGATGGTTCATAATAATTTAGGAGAACATATATAATAATAACACAGATAAGCTAAATGCGGAACACAGATAATAAAAAATCTCATATATATATATATATATATATATATATATATATATAACTGAAGTTAGTTACAACACATGTGATACAATACATATGATACAACTACAACTGTCGACGCTGGAAGTTACATATACAAGTACATTATGGTAAATAATATACATGAATACATATCATCCTATAAAGTAATACTGACTACTCCAAAAGATATGAAAAGACTTCATAGCTCAAGCAGCAACCCAAAGCAAGATATCAACAACCTGTAATAGCTCGGTCAGACCCGAGTATTAATTCAAAAGAAAATAATATGCGGATCAGTCTAATCCAAACTCAGTTATCAATGCACGGAAGCAATAATAATTAAATAATCAAATAGATGACAATCGAAATAAATCTCGTATATCCAACCCTTCAATAAGGAAGTCGGATGACGGTAGATATAACATGAAACAGTGTTAAATAGCAAATCAGCACATTCAAATCATCAACAAAGAAAAATAAAAAGATTATCAATGAAGATAATTTAGAAAACAATATAATTGCCCAAACAACAATTAACAGCAAGTGGCCAAAGCAAAACCCAAGCCATTAAAACCGCATAAACAACAAAAGTATAGCCTCAGAAATGAAGAACAAATGAACCAATATCAATGCAACACTATAGGCCGAGACAGTAACCAGAAATGCACAAACCAAAACTCGACCAAGAACTTATACAAAGCATCAATGTCAAATGCACAACAAGTTAGGAACTCTTCAAATATCAATGTCACTGCCTCAATGAATACATCATGCAAATGAACACAACAGTGAATCGAAGTCAGTGAAGAATCCTGACTCAAACTCAGGACCAAATACAACCAAATGCCAACAATGACTAGACTCAAGTAAAGTTCAGGTCATACCAAACTGCAACAAGACCAACTACAGAAGCAAATCAGACCAGACTTTAATGAAAGCCAAACCGAGTGCACAACCAAAAGAGATTAATGTATGCAAATGAGCTACAGACCATAAAATGGTGACATGGTTAGGGATGCAGACCCAGTTAGTACAAGTATCAAGGACCAGATCACAAGATAAATATGCTTACCCGAAGTAAGTACACAAGTGAAATGCAAAGCCAACATCAAAACATTCACCTGCAATAGACTACATGAATCAGACTCGACAAATGACCAAAGCTACGATATGCAACACTCTGATGAACACATGGCCAAGGTCGAATATCAGAAACAGTGCTCAACAACAAGCAAATTCAAATGAAAACCAGGCCGAAATACGTACAGGTCAATGCAAAGCATACCAAAATAAAAAACAAATTAATTTATCAAAGTCAATAGACAAAGGAACGGAGCTAAAACAGGTAGCCAAGGAATCAAAAAACGAAAGTCACGAATATACGAAATTGAATTAAAGATGTGAGTAAGAAATCACTCACCTTTATTTCGACGCAAATGGAAGCAACCGCAGTGAGCAACGAGGAATCGATCGAGCAAGGCAACACGCGACCAACCATTGAATCGATCAAATTAAATCGGCGCTTCGAAAAAGCCCTAAGTTTATAGATCTGAGAAGGATAACAAAGAATTGAAGCCGCCATATTTTCTTTTTTTCTTTGATTTAGGGCTAGCGATGAAAAATGAATAAGGGAGGAACGGGCCAGCTTCAATATAACGCGGAACCCAGACAAAAGATAACGTGGGCTAAGATTGCATTTTAAGCCCACATAACTCTTTAACAAATATTTAAAAGAACTTCAACCCGATAAAAATCCCAATAGCAATTAGCCAGCAGAATTAATCGCCTAATGACGATAATTAACCGGTGCAAAACCCTGGGTTGTTACATCTCTCTCCTGCACATTTAATCCATCTTTGAGCCTTATGAAACTCTTACCAAGAATGAAAAAAATTGGCTTGGGAGGAGTAGCGTGAAATTAGAGAAGAGGAAGAAGAGAAAGGAGGATAATGTTATACATTTGGTATTGGTTTTGATGATAACAACTATATGACATTATATAAAATATAGATACTAATGTTTTATCAAGATATATATATACATATATAGTGCATGATATACAGGTATTGATTAAGAAGACTGTAAAATATAAAACTACTGGTATCAAGAGTAGATTCAAGATGCTAATATATAGTTTCAAGATTTAAGAATGAAGAGTCATGAGTATTGAAGAGTTCAGGGTTTTAAGGTATTTCAGATAAATTATAGAGTCGTAGAATTTTTGTTAAAACCTTGATGGCACTTTTCTAATCTCTCTTACCTTTTCTAATTTTGTTTTAAATTTTTTTTTCAAATATTCTATATTTAAAATAATATTTTCAAAATATTTATCAAAATGATTTTCAATCTCTTATATCTATAAAGATATTATTTTAATACTTGTAAGTTTATATATTAAGTTTATGTCTATACCTTAATAATTTATAACTATATTGATCTTATATATATATTATTTACATTATATTAAATATTCTTATTAAACATTTCAAAATTATTTTATAAAGTTTTAATATGACTAAAATTTGTATAAACTATGCTTAAATGTTTGTACAAAGTTTCAAAATATTTGCAAAACTTAATATTTTCAAAATAATTTTTATCAATTAATTTTTGAAAAATACAAAGGGATATGTCGACACATCCTCTACAAGTATGTCGACATACTAACCATGAATTTCAAACTTCAAATTTAAATGGAAGTGTCTTTTCATCATATCTCTTCGCGAATGGACATGACCATTGGTTCCCTATATATACTAGACTTCCAAAGAATTTTCTTGACTACTTGCTTATTTTTCTCTCCACTTTTCATTCTCTTGAATTCAAAAATATTTCTATCGAAACTCTACCGAAATTCAACTAGAAGCAAACTCAACTATTTTCTCCTTCATATACTCTCTAATTTCTCTCATCTTTTTCAAGATCAAGTGCTATTCAAGAGTTGTAGGATCAATTGTAATCAAGATCGGAAAACCGAGTCTATAAACTCTATACTATCACACTCTTATACTCTTTGGCGTGCTTGATATCCTTGAAATCCAAATAGGTGTGATTGTAACCTACTTAATCAATTGGGTGTGCTTAGTAGCTCGTAAATCTAGTGGGTGTGCTTGTGGCCCGAAAATCAAGTGGCTCTACCCTGAGGTCGGGATTCTGGACGGTGTGCCTTGTAGCCTTGAAATCGAGATTGTACTTGCATTTACTAGTTGAAAGAAATCCATAAAAGGAATTGTGTAGGACTGGATGTAAGGTAACTCCAAACTAACATAAAATCCCGGTGTGTTCTTTTCCTTTTACTTTTACTGCTTCTACTATATTTGTACTTTGATTTTGTGATGGTTTCAGTGATTTTTAATTCCTTCATTCTGTAACGACCCATAATTTTCAATGATTTAAATTTGTTAATTTAATAAGTTTTGTTAATTTAATATGGAAAGAAATAAAAAAATTTGTGATTTAATAATGAAATGAATGCTAAAATAAAATGTAACAGTGGTAATTAAAACTAATTGTTAACAATTGAAATGAAATTCCAATAATGAAATAGTGTAAATTGCTATACTTGGTTATAAAATTGAATAGAAGAAAAAAAATGTAAATTGTTAATTAACTAATGAAATAATGTATTGTTAATGATAATTGAACGAAATTAGCGTAATAATAAGTGATTGTAACATTTGTTTGTAAGCAATAAACTTATATATGTAATTAAAAGTAAATGGTGACAATCATTATAAGTTAACTGTCTATTTAGTTAGTTGAATTGAATTTGAAAATCAATTGTAATTAAATATTTCGTTATTTGAAATTTAGATAAAATTGGAAAATATTAACGTGCTAAGATATAAACCAACGTCAATTGTACCTATGAGATGACAATTTATTGAATAGCAATATTTAAAATCAAATAAATGGATTTATTGGAATTTCAATTAAAAATTAATAAATTTACTGAAATTGAAATTAAATATTGTAATTGGTGAAATTAATTAACTTTGAATTGATATAAAAATTGGTTTTAAAGGATTTTAAATTTCTAAATAATCCAGGGTGATAGAAATTGTAAATTATTCAATTGTAAATTGAAAAGCGATTTAATCAATTTAATATTAATTTATTTAATCAACCTGAAAGATAGCCATTTTGGCAACTGTCTTGGATTTTGACAAAACTAGTTTCATCAAATCCGTAACTGTGAATTATTGTAGGATCTCGAATCACGTAGTGATCGGACTTATCGTTTGATCGTACGGACTCGAAATGCTTAGAAATCAATTTAATTTAAATCAATTTAAATCAATTTGAAATAAGCTGATTTTAGCATAACTTCATACGATAGAATTTAGATCCGAAACCTGTTCCATGAGTTTAAAATATCAAAAAACATCTATTTTGATATATGGGATGACCCATTTTCGTTTCAGAGGCAGAACATGCTTTTTGGGTCGATATCGTTCAATCAAATCTGATGCGTTCTTTCTATTTTCAACCCTACCTATATATATCCAGTTATAAACCCTATATCCTTCTTATTCTATTTTTCTATACGAACATCTCTTTTTCAGCTCCTCTTTCCAATGGCAGACAAAAGCAAAGCCCTAATTCCCAAATTGCAAATTTCAAATCAAATTCAATTCCAAAAATTTAACTTCTCCAAACCCTATCAAATTATACACCATTTCGAAGCTCTCGACGAGCGCATCACAATTCTGTTGTTTGTTTTTCAATTTGATGCACCATTTGTCCAGAAATCGAGAATGAACTGTGGCTGTTCAAATTGGATTTTCGACGATCCAACGGTGGATCGTCGACTATTTGTCGATCGAGGAGTGGTGATGGGTAGAGGAGAAGGTGCAGCACGCATTGGTGCCATTTGTTCGTGCTATTGGTGGTCGGAGGCGCCGCAAATCCATGGAGAACGACGGAGGAGGCCGTTCGCTCTCTGGCAAACTTGGGCTGCTGCGTTCATCAGGGTGGTGGCCGGAGGGGCGGCTCGTGTAAATGAGTTCATCGGGGTTAGTGGATCTGGGTCGTGGCGCCTATGGCGTTGGGTTTTGGGAGGTCAACGGCAACGAGAAGGCAGCACTAGGGTTTCGCGTGGAACTGGGCGGGTTTGAACGCCTTTCAGCAGTGGCCGACGTGGCGATTTCCGATAGGTTGGTTTTTTTAATTTAAATTTTAATCTAAATCATATAACTTCTAACATGTATAACTGATGCAGCATGCCAATCTTATGTCGCTTGCGAGTTACGACCTACAGAGTTACGACCTAGCGAGTTACGACATAACGAGATACAAGGGGAGGATGATGCAGTGCAACATGCCTGCGAGTTATGCCTTGAGTCGTGCCATTTCTTATGTCGCTAACGACCTAGCGAGTTAAGATGCAACCAATTATGACGCTTTCATTAAGTCGCTCCAGTATGCCGCTTTCTCTATAAGTTGCTCGGTTCCTTATCTCATTAAGTCGCGAGTTCTTATGCTTTTCCTTATGCCGCATTTAAGCTTATGTCGTTAAGTCGCAAGTTGTAGAAGCTGTGCTATGTTGTTGAGTCGCATATTTCTTATGTCGTTTATGTCATAAGTCGACTGATGTTATGTCGCATCGTATTGTTGTAATTTGCATGTGTTGATAAGTCGTGTGTTGTTGTTATGTCATATATGTTAACTCATATGTCGTTAAGTCATAGGTCATCTGTTGTTAGGTCGTGAGTTACCTGTGTTGTGTCGTGTGATGTTAAGTCGCTCGGTGTGTTGTAATTCCAATAAATAGGGGTGAGATGTTATTTGTAAAAGTGATTGATTTTTGAATAAAATTTGTTTGTGTGCACTTTGGCCACTTTTGTTGAAGTTGAGTGCGATCTCCTTCTTCTTCCATCTTCGGGTTATTCGTGCGCGAATCAACGAAGTTGAAGTCAATTCTCGGTATCACTTATGAGTGATCAACGAACGAGTTGTAGATCTTTCAATACGGTATCTTGCGAGATCAACGGGTTGGAGATAGCAAGATTCCGGCATCGTCACGATCAATGGAATTGGGCATTAATCTTTGTATCAGTTTATTGACATGAAGTCATCGTTTTGTGTGGAAGATCCGAGTCAATTGCTCGGCTGCGTCCATTTGGTATCAAAGTTGTATATTCGTTGCGTCAATTTTTGGTATCAGAGCCAAATAAGAGCCAGGTTAGAGCTGCATCAGAGCCAGACAGAGCTAGATCAGCCAGGTTCAAAGCCAGATCGGAGCTAGATCAGTTGTGTGAGCTAAAGTAGAGACAGATCTGAGATTGTTTACTAGATCATGCCTCCGAGACGTGCTAATTGCTATCATAATGTTGAAGATTTGTATAGAAGACAAGAAGCTGAGCAAATGGAGCAACGTATCAATGAAAAGTTCAATGGGGGTATTGAAAAGTTGGAGAAGTTGATGAACGACATGAATCAAAATCAAAGGAGAATGTCACCAGTTTCGAACCAAGGTGGAAACAGGGTTTCGCCATCGGTTTCGAGAGAAAGGAGGATGTCACCACAATTTTATCGAGATAGGAGAGAATCATCAGTTTGAATGAACCATGGGTACCGAAGTGAAGAAAGAAGAACTCAACGTGGGTTTGAAAATGAAACATATCGCGATGTTGAAAGACAGGGTATGTAACGCCCCACCCCGAGACCCACCTTAGCAAAGAGAATTAACAAGTAATTCGGTCTACTAAAGCGGAGAATAGGGCTGGTTAAGGGCGACCATCTATAATTTTGTCTTAAACATCTATTGACTACGTCGATAAATGCAATATAATTTTTTCAACTCAAGTGGATCGACATACCCAGTAAATGCTTAATCCAAAACTATAGGTGGCTAACGGATCTATCAGAACAAAATACAATAACTGAATGTAAATCACATCCCAGAACAGTAACCAACATCATATACATAAATATACACCGATACATGTTTAGTACAATACAATATGAATACAATAAAGGTGGTACACGACCACATCATATACATCGAATCAAATGTAAAAACATCAGAGTATGCTGATGAAATAAACTACTCAAGAGAAAGAAGAGCTGATATCCAACATCAACTTCAAGCTAAGCCCAATATATGATACCTGAAACAACTCGGTCTGACCCGAGTGAAAACACACGGGTCAGGCTAGCTAGAAATTATCATTTAGTAAAGGTGATGATAACAGGTAAGGGGAAAACCATTCCATCATTACCAATGGAATGATATAGGTCATCAAGTTATCTCTAGAGTGATACATCAATGGTTCATCACGATTGCATAGAGGAATACAATATGTATATTAGATAGACATGGTTTATCTAAATATATATATAACCGAATGAAATGGGTGAGGATATGGACCATAAAGTAAATCTTCATAAGATAATTAAACTTCAAGAATCCATCATAAATAAAACCCATCTAATAGAAACTTCTTAATTATTATACCTCATCTCATCGGTATAAATATAAATACATCTCAAATCCATCATTAAACTCATTATAAAGGAATCTCCATAATCATTTATACCTCATATCATTGGTATAAATATAAATCTATCTTAAATCTATTATCAACACTCATCATAAAAGCATTACCATAATTTATACCTCATCTCATCGGTATAAATATGTATAATGTCTCAAATCCATCTTGATAGAGCCCGGAAAGAATCCAAAACATCATATTCGAAATCACCATAAAACCATGTATATAAATAAGCCCTTTTCTTACATAAGGCTATAATAAAACATCATCATCCAATACTAGGAATTTATTCATCAAATCTTGAGTTTGTATTGTTGTGTTTGTAACTTTTCCTCTTTTGTTTTGCAAGTTCTTATTTTGCAATCTACAGGCTCTTGAAGGCCATTTCCTTTCAAAATCCATCATATTGTTGCTGAAACCATTGCTAAATCAAGTGATAAGCAAGGTAAGAGTTACTTACAGCAAGCTAAAGAAAAAAAATGAAATTTTGTTATCAATTTGTTGATGGAATTGCTTAATTTATCAAATTCGTTTTCTGTTTTGCTGGCTGAAAAAGCCCCATGTTCAAAAATTCGTATCTTCTTCAATTTATATTCAATGAACTTGAATTTCTGATTTGTTACAGTACTTGGATTGTTCAATGTTACTGGAAATTTTCAATGAATTTGGAGTTGTTTTGACTTGGAAAATTTATGCTTGAAATTGGCCAAAAACTGATCTTTGATTTCTGGCCGAAAATACATCACCTTAGAAAATTCATATCTCCTTCAATTCATAGCCAATGAACCTCAATTTTTGATATGTTGTAATACATGGACGGTTAATTACTTCTGAAAATTTCAATAAATTTAGAATTGTTTTGATCTGCTAAATTAATGCTTGAAATTGGTCAAAAACTGACCTCTGTGTATTGGCCGAAAATACATCATTTTAGAAAAAAATTATCTTCTTCTATTTACAACCAATTGCCCCAAATTTTTTATATGTTGTTGCAGATGGAATGCAAGATGTTTCCGAAAATTTTCATGAAATTATGATCTGATTTGATATAGAAAATACTTAGTTCAAGGCAGCCAAAAATCTTGTTTTTTTGTGCTTGCTGAAAAGAGCTATGTTTGAAAAATCATAACTCTTTCATTTTGCAGTGAATTGCTCCAAATTTTGGATATGTTATAGTCATCATGACATGGTATAACATAGTAAAATTTGGCAGAAATCTGAGTTGTTTTGTATCCCCAAATTACTATCCAAAGTTAGCCAAAAACTAAGTTGTTTGGTAGATTGTTCTCTTGCTTCTATTTGCGCTTTCCTTAGCTGTTTCACCGCAAATTCGATGATTTTAAATATTTTTTGAATACGTTTGATGATGAATGTTTAGTATTATTATCCGATAATGGATTAGCTTGATTTTGAAAATTTTTAGAATTTAAATTTTTTTAAATTCTATTTTAATCTAAATATCGATAAATATCGGTATTTGAAGAATTTGATGGTTTTAATTGATTTTGGTTTTGAATAAGTTTCTGAAAATTATTTATAAATTATGGTTAATTAAATATATGTTTTCAAAACATTTTAAATGGTTTTTAAGCAATTATTCATTTTTAAAAGTATTTTATATATAAATAATCTATTTGATAAATAGATTTTTTTTCCTTTTAAAACTTACTTAAATTTCTAAAAATTGTTTAAAAATCCCGTTTTCTCTATAAAATGTTTCTAGATATATTATAGCCTAGTTAGATGATTTTCGATATATGAGAATGAGAATAAACGATTTGGCAAAAATACGTGGTATGGGACATGTGTTTTTGCCTCATCGCTTAATATCGGACTTGTACTGTCGAATCGACTTTGAGGTACTGTTTTATGATATTTTTACCTGCCGAGGACATGAGGCGGGGTTGCTATGATGAATTGATGATGGTTGTGATGTTTAAGATGGACTTTTACTTGTTGATGAAATGAGACAAGTCTTGATGTCACCTTAAACTCATCAAAGTATGAGACACGATGAGTTGGGTGCTTTACATTCGCCAATGAGACGAGGCGGTGTATGTTTGATTTGGATTTTTATGAATGTTTTCTAATGTGGCATCGACTGACGATTAGTAAACCAATATGTGCGAATGTATGGTATGGGACGTACATTAACACCCATTGGGTTCCTATTCGAGATGTTGTGACACATTCAAGATGTTATAAGTACTACAAACCGAGTATAAGATTGGAATCATTACGATGTTCTTGATGTCCTTACTAGATTCCAATCATCATGATGCTTTGCTCGGATTTTATGATTTGGGTGTCATCGCGATATTCGACTATAGTCAATCAAGACGATCACGATGCTAAGATGTTAATGACCCCAAGTCATCACGACGTATGGTACCAAATAATAGTAGTACTAGTCAAGATGAAAAGCACGTGCAATTTTCTATGAAGTTTTCTATGTCGATTTCACCTTTTTGTGATGTGTTATTTGAATATGGCCTTGAGTATGATATAGGCTACATTCATATTATTCTATATGGTGATTTTGATTATGATTTCCTTTAACTCTTAATGAGTTCTCATGGTAGATTATGATGATTTGATGTTTCTTTATGAAATTATTATATGGTTCTCATCCCTTATCCACTTTACTTAGAGATGTCCTTAAGAGAAACCATATGCATGTTACTTATTGAATTCCCTTGAAATCAATAGATGAATCCCCGATGTCCCCTTTTCTTATAAATGATATGATGAATAACATGTCGTTCCGTTGGCAACAACGGAGTGATTCTCACCATTCCGCTTGTTATTGAGATCCTTACTACTGATAAGTTTAGCTTGCCTGACCCGTGTGTTTTTCACTCGGGTCAGACCGAGTTGAAGGTTAGATTGGATTGCTTCACTTCTTGGATCAGCTTGATAGTTTTGGTTGGACTTATCATTTAGGCTTGGATGTCGTTTTGAGTCGTCTGCTTTTATGTGTCTTATTGTATATTATTTTGTGGGATGGGTGTATATGTGATTCGGTAGTCCATGCTACTTATATATGATGTATTATTATGGAGATGTATGGTGATGTATTTATTTATATGTATATATACTCTGATCTGGGTTTGTTGTTCTGTGACTGATGTTTACTTTCTACATGTATATTACATTATTTCTGAAATGGTCCGAATCCACCATAGTGTGCATTAGTTAGGGTCTAAGCGTGTCTACCACTTATGAGGTAATGGGAAAAAAAATCAAGACATGATTGACATGCTTAGCTCTTAGCTAATGTATTACTATGATGGTCGCCCTTAACCAGCCCTATTCTCTACATTACTAGACAGGATTACTTAGTAATTCTCTTTACTAATGCAGGTCTCGGGGTGGGGCGTTACAGGGTAGAAGGGACATTCATGGTCGTAGGGACATCGATGGTCGAGATCGATATCGGAGTATATCAGATTTTGAGGAAGATGGTGATTGAGGTAGTATTTACTTTTGAGATCGAGGCCAAGTGTAAAATCAATATCTAGATTCAGAAAATGATCGTAAATGGGAGACAGGTATGAAGATGGAAATTCCAGAATTCAAGGGTTGTATGCAAACGGAAGAATTACTTGATTCATTGTCGACGGTTGAAGAAATTTTGCAATTCAAGAATGTGCCAGAGAATCGCAGAGCCCAATTAGTTGCTACAAGACTAAGAGGAAGAGCTATGGCTTGGTGGCAGCAAACTAAACTAACACGAGAGAGAATGGGAAAATCAAAAGTTGTCACTTGGGAGAAGATGAGAAAGATGATGAAAGCAAATTTCTTGCCGTACATTTATCAAACTATTATGTATCAATGTTTGCAGAATTTGAGAAAAGGGACGAAGACAGTGAATGACTATCAATTGATTGCAAGGAATGATATTATGGAAACTGAGGAACAGCTAACGGAGATATGTTGGAGGGTTACGAATGCAAATTCAAGACATGGTTAATATGTTTAATCCAACGTCTATTGCTGAAGCACATCAGAAAGCTCTAGCTTGGGAGAAACATGGGAGACGAGGAGTTGGTGTGTTTACGGGATCTAACAACCAGAATAAGGGTGCTAGTAGCAGTACGAATGTTTCCAAGGAAGTCAATAAACCAATTGTCAATGAAGCCGCTAAAGCAAAGGTCAATAACAGTATCAAGTGCTATAGTTGTCAGGAGTTGGGCCATAAAAGTAATGAATGTACAAAGCCAAAGAAGAGAGCCTTAGTTGCAGAAGAATGTGTGTATGAGGATGTGGAAGCTGAAGTTGATTATTCTCAACCACCGAAGTTTGATGAAGATGAAAAAGTTGTGTCAGGAGACGAAGGGTGTAATTTGATGACGAGGGGTACTTGTTTAGTGCCAAAGCATGAGAATGATTCTAGTTGGTGGAGGAGCAATATTTTTCAGTCTACATGTACTATCTTGGGAAAGGTTTGTCGATTTGTTATCGATGCGGGAAGCTGTGATAACATTATTTCTAAAGAAGCCGTTACGAAGTTAGAATTGAAGACTGAAAAACATTCTAGATCATATAAACTTGCATGGCTGAAGAAAGGTGGAGAAGTGACAGTGGGAAGACGAGCATTTGTTACATTTTCTATTGGGAAGAAGTACAAAGATGATATATGGTGTGATGTTGTTGATATGAATGTGTGTCATTTATTATTGGAAAGACCATGGCAATATGATAGAGCTGTACAACATAATGGTCGCACCAGCAGCTACAGTTTCATGTTCGAAGGAACCCAAATTACTTTAGTTCCTAAGAAGCATGAACAAAGTGAAAGCAAGTCAGAGAAGAAGGTGGAATCAACTAGTCTATTATCTACGAAATTTTCTTTTGAAGAAGTGAAAGATAGTGCTGAATTGTTTATGTTGATTGGGTATGAAACAAGTGAGGATCTTGAAATTCCCGCGGAAGTTAGACCGATGTTAAGTGAATTTGAAGATGTCTTTCCTGTGGAATTACCGAAGAAATTACCGCCACTAAGGGACATACAACATCAAATTGAACTAGTGCCAGGTGTTGTATTACCGCATAGGCCACATTATCGTATGAGTCCAAAAGACCATGAAGAGTTGAGGAGATAGGTTGAGGAGTTGCTTAAGCAAGGGCGTGTTCGAGAGAGTCTCAGGCCTTGTGCTGTACCAGCTCTGTCGGTACCAAAGAAAGATGGTTCATGGAGAATGTGTACCGACATCAGGGCACTCAACAAAATAACTGTCAGATACAGATTTCCTTTGCCAAGACTTGATGATCTATTGGATCAACTCAGTGGGTCTGTAATCTTTTCTAAAGTCGATCTTAAGAGTGGATATCATCAGAATCGCATAAGACCAGGTGATGAATGGAAGATAGCATTCAATACTCGGGAATGATTATATGAATGGCTGGTCATGCCATTTGGCTTATCGAATGCACCAAGTACATTTATGAGGGTGATGAATCAAATTTTCAGACCTTACATCGGAAAGTTTGTTGTAGTCTACTTTGATGATATCTTGATATATAGTGCTAGTACAGAGTGGCACATTCAACACTTGCGAAAGGTGTTAACTATTCTTCGTCAAGAACAGTTCTATGCAGCAACGATGAAATGCGTGTTCATGACGCCAAGTGTCTTATTTTTGAGGTGTGTCGTGTCCAAGGAAGGAATACAAGTGGACCGGAGTAAAGTAGCCGCAATCAAAAATTAGCCACAACCCAAAACTATAACATAAGTCAGATGTTTCCATGGGTTAGCTTTATTTTATCGAAGATTTACACCGCACTTTAGTAGTGTGATGGCTCCTGTTACTGATTGTATGAAAGGGAAGCAGTTTTCATGGACGAAAGAGGCAGGCTCTGCTTTTGAACAGATCAAGGAACTTTGAACCTCAACACCGATTCTAGTGTTGCCAGATTTTCAGTTACTATTTGGGTTACATACAGATGCGTCGAAAGTTGGAATTGAAGGAGTGTTGAGTTAGAAGGGCCGTCCAATTGCCTATTTTAGTGAAAAACTTTATGGGGCAAAGATGAGATACAATACTTATGATGTGGAATTTCATGCTATTGCGCAAGCTGTGAAGCATTGGAGACATTACTTATTCCACAAAGAATTTGTTTTGTGTACAGATCATGAAGCATTGAAACATCTACAAGGGCAGAATAAAATTGCAGCTAGGCATGCATCGTGGATAGCTTATTTGCAACAATTTACATTCATAGTAAAACACAAGTCTGGAGTAACTAATCGCGTTGCTGATGCATTGAGTTGGAGGGAGAATTTACTAACAACTATGCGAGTAGAGATGATGGGTTTTGACTTACTTCCAGATTTGCTTACTTCAGAATCTTATTTTTCTAGGATCCTAGACAAAGTCAAGCAAAGAAATATGGATGGACATATGCTGGTTGATGGGTTTCTATTCAAAGGAAATCAGTTGTGTATTCCAGATTGCAGTCTACGAATAAAGATTATCAAAGAATTACATGAAGAAGGACACGTGGGCCGCGACCGTACCATACGGTTATTCTCAAAGTCTTATTTTTGGCCGTCAATGAGGAAGGAAGTTGAAAAGTTCGTTCAGAGGTGCCATATTTGTCAAGTTTCAAAGGGACAACGACAAATGCAGGTTTATATATGTCGTTTCCTATACCTACTAAACCATGGGTGGATGTTAGTATGGATTTTGTACTGGAATTGCCGAGAACGCAACGTGGCAATGATTCTATCTATGTAGTGATTGATCGGTTTTAAAAATGGTACATTTTATCGCATGCAAGAAGGCAGTAGATGTAGTTAATGTTGCACAGTTATATTTCAGAGAGATCTGTCGTCTTCATGGGTTGCCTGAATCCATTAAATCGGATAGAGACACTCGTTCTGAGTCATTTTTGGATGAATCTATGGAGAATGGTCGGGACAAAGCTGAAATTCTGTAGTGCTTATCATCCACAAACGGATGGACTGACAGAAGTTGTGAACAGATCCCTAGGTAATCTATTGCGATGCCTTGTGAATGACAATTTGAAGAGTTGGGATTCCAAGCTGTGTCAAGCTGAGTTTGCACACAATCATGCAGTTAATCGAAGCACTGGGTTCAGTCCATTCCAGGTCGTCTACTCAACAATTCCTAAAGGACTGTTTGATTTATCAACAGTACCGCAGTAGAAAGGAGTGATCAAACGAGCTAGTGATTTTGTGAATAAATTGCAAGAGTGCCACAAGGTTGTGCAGGAACGATTGTGTAAGGCAAATGAGAAATATAAGCAATCCGCAGATATTAAACGAGGAAATGTGGAGTTCAAAGAAGGGGATTTTGTGTATGCAATATTGACTAAGGATCGATTTCCTATTGGTATTTACAACAAACTAGCTGCTAGAAAGATTGGTCCTTTGGAAATCGTAAAGAAGATTAATGAGAATGCTTATCAGTTAAGAATGCCGGATCATATCCATACGGTTGACGTTTTCAACGTCAAACACTTGATTCCGTATCATGAGCATATGCATGTCGAAGAAGAGGAAAGTGTGAATTCGGGGTCGAATTCTTTTCAACTAGGGGAGGATGATGCAGCATGCCAATCTTATGTCGTTAGCGAGTTACGACCTACCGAGTTATGACCTAGCGAGTTACGGCATAACGAGATACAAGGGGAGGATGATGCAATGCAACATGCTTGCGAGTTATGCCTTGAGTCGCGCCATTCCTTATGTCGCTAGCGACATAGCGAGTTAAGACGCAACCAATTATGCCGCTTTCATTAAGTCGCTCAAGTATGCCTCTTTCTCTATAATTCACTCAGTTCCTTATTTCGTTAAGTCGCGAATTCTTATGCTTTTCCTTATGCCGCATTGAAGCTTATGTCGTTAAGCTGCAAGTTGCTAAAGCTGTGCTATGTTGTTGAGTCGCATATTTCTTTTGTCGTTTATGTCGTAAGTCGACTGATGTTATGTCGTATCGTATTGTTGTAAGTCGCATGTGTTGATAAGTCGTGTGTTGTTGTTATGTCATATATGTTAACTCGTATGTCGTTGAGTCGTAGGTCGTCTGTTGTTAGGTCGTGAGTTACCTGTGTTGTGTCGTGTGATGTTAAGTTGCTCGGTGTGTTGTAATTCCTATAAATTGGGGTGAGATGTCATTTGTAAAAGTGGTTGATTTTTGAACAAAATTTGTTTGTGTGCGCTTTGGCCACTTTTGTTGAAGTTGAGTGTGATCTCCTTCTTCTTCCATCTTCGGGTTATTCATGCGTGAATCAACAAAGTTGAAGCCAATTCTCGCTATCACTTGCGAGTGATCAACGATCGAATTGTAAATCTTTCAACACAGTATCTTGCGAGATCAACGGGTTGGAGATAGCTAGATTCCGGCATCGTCACGATCAACGGAAATGGGCATTTATCTTTGTATCGGTTTATTGACACAAAATCATCGTTTCGTGTGGAAGATCCGAGCCAATTGCTTGGCTGCGTCCATTTGGTATCAAAGTTGTATACCTGCCGCATCAATAACTTTCTCATACGAGGTCTATTTCACGTGCGGTTTCTTCCGTTAGGATCGTATTGAAACTCTGGACGAATTCTGAGACCGTTCAAATTTTGGTTTTAAATTGGATTTAAATTCAAAGGTGAGTGTTTTAATCCACTCACAACTTCTATAATTTCTTATGTTTGTTAAATTAAATTTATGATGTGATTCGGAATTTATTTATGACTGTTTGATATATTTTAATCAACATCTCAGTTCATTTGAATTTATTTAAATTAAATCGTTATTTAATTTATTATGGAATATCAACTGCCAATAAACACCTTTATCGACTATCGGTTTTGTATTGATATTTATTAATTGTTTTGGATGATGGTTGTGATGGATGTGGATTGGTTATATTGGTTGAATGAATGTTGTATTTATATCGTTATAAACTGCAAGTTTGTTATGGATTTTTATTTATTTCGAGATTGCGGTTTGAAATGATATATAACCGTAAAATTTTAAATTACGGATTGAAATTATAAAAATCTTTATCACTTGACCCTAGGGTAGAGAATTATATACGGACACCGGATTGGTTAAATTAAATGATTTTAAATCCTCGATTTTTGGAATTTAATAAAATGATATTTTGAAATGAAAATTTTGATTTATATAAATTTAAGTATTATTGGAAAATCAATTTTTGCGTTCAATTGTGGATTGGTTTTAAAAGGGAATTTCTTTAAGATTAAATAGGAAGTTTAAAAATTAAACTTTTTCGTAAATCAAATTCTATCGAAATTGAGTTATTAAATTTGTTTGAAAATAACTTTGAAATATTTTGAGATTAGAGTAATTCGTATTGATATTTTGAACATGATTTGAAACGATATGAAATTCGATAGTTTATTGAAATTTGGTTTGTCGATTTGGAAATTTGAAATGGTATAAATATGTTGTAACGAAATGAATAGTTTAATTTCGTATTAATTCCAAATTCATATTTTTAAGTAAACTGTTTAAAATATATTACTTTAAATGTTCTAATTATTAAGATTTTCATATTTATTTAACTAATATTAACTATATAAATTATTTTGATCTATTTTAAACCAAATCAATTTATTTTAAACTAATTAAACCATTTTAAATTTTAAATGTAATTAATCTATTTAAAGTTATTTAATCTATTTTAATTATATTTAATCTACATTTAATCTATTTAACCATCTTAAACCAATTTAAAAATATTTTACCTATAATTAAACTACTCTAAATCATTCTAACTATTTATAACTATTTAAAACTAATTTCTAAATTTCCAAACTAAGTACGCGGAAGAGTTTATATTCATTTCAATTGGTTTAAAAAAAAGAATAAGGTTAAATGATGCTATAACCTAAGTTGGAATTCAAATGTATAATGAATTGAAATGATGATTTTGAAGTAAGGACTTAGCCTAAAAGGAAATATGATTTTGGAAGAAATTATGATTTTTGAAACGACATAATTCCAAAGTGAAATGATTTGAAAGTGATATAGTTTTTGAGAAATACGATGTTTTGATATAAATTGTGAAATCGACTTTGAAAGGAAATATAATTATCGAACTATGATTTCAAATGTGATATGATTTGAAGGGAAAATATGATTTTGAAAGTAAGTAATGATTTCGAAATTGATATGGTTTGAATCGAATATGATATTTTGATATCAATTATGGGACGATTTTGGAAATGTAAAAAAACCACCCGGTGTGTAATAAGCAATTGGTTGTCAAAGAGACCGGGATTTGATGTTGTCATACTCTCTACCAATATCGAAAACCACTTTGACAACTATGTATGCAGTGGAGATTCCAAAATGAAGTAGGATGGTGGCGATGATCCTGAAGGTATATTTACGTAGACCTGACTCCCATGAGTTGGCTTAAGGTGGCTAAAACATAAGCAATTGATGGGCCAAGTGAGGCCATTCCTTCGATCGGGCACACTCCATCGATCTATATTCTGACTTTGCGATTTATTCGGTGGCCACCCTTCGATTTTTTCTCAGGAGTGTGTTTCAAGTTGGGCGGTAATTGCGACTATGCATTACAAACAGTCTGAAAGTGCAATTGGTATATCTACCCTAGCATTGCCTAGTTGTGCCGTGTCACCTACCCTAGCGCGCCTTCTATGAGTATGTCTGTAACATACCTATGGAGTGCCCTCTGACGGTACCCAGTACGGGTGTGCTTATGGTACTGTATAGACCATGGGAGCATATAAAATGTGTTTAGGGGGAAATGGGTAACGCCTTAACGCTATTTTAACAGTTTACTTTACTATAGACATATTATAATAGCGTATTGTACTACATAGTAGATAGTTTAACGGATCCTTAGGATGTGAATCCCAAACATCTCTTAAGTTATTGCACTCACGTTAGACACTGGATAGGAGATGTAAAACCCCATAAACATCTCTGACGCCATTCCACTCATATTTATTTCTGTTGATTTAACTTATATAAGATCTTTTTGTTCTGACTCGAGTCTTTTGTCTTTTCAATTCGCTCGGGTCAGCCAGAGAATTTTCGAATTTGGAGACTGTATTTCTGAATGACGAAGATGAAGATTGTATTACTATTATATATTATATTATTCCACTGCATTCAAATTATTCCGCTGCATTGCAATTCATCTCTGTTTTAGGTAACTCTGATTCTATATTGTATTTGTATAATCAAATGTTTTGTAAACAGCTTCATGAACTGTTATTTGAATATTATATTTTATCATTCCACTGTCAGATTCTATTTGTTTTTTTCTTCTCTGTTTTTTTCATATCCACCCCAATAACAATCCGCTCTTTTGTATGGTTTGAGTCGGACATGTGTGGTTTATCATCGATTTAAACTGCCCAAAAAGGCGGGATGTTACACATTCCAAGTAAAATCTTAATGAATTTGAATAATATTCATATAATCAATTAAATACTATTCACCCCCTCTAGTGTTAGTTTAGCTTTAGATCCCTATTTCTTGGCTCACATTTTGTATCTGTGCATTGGTTTTCAAAATATTCATCATCTGATTTTTATACAAGTTTAAATGGCTAGAAACACCGATAATGGTACTTTTAGTAACACTATTAATGCACTTGTTAGTAACTCATTTGTTGAAGGATAATATACTTCTAGACCTTCATTTTTTAATGGCAATAATTACACATATTGGTCATGTAGAATGGAAATTTATTTACGTCAATTAATTTCGTGTAACGATCCATATTTTTACTATTTTAAATTTTTAAATTTAATATGATTATTGGATAAAATGGTTAAAAATAAAATTTTATGAATTATTAGTATTAATTTACCAGGTAATTAAATTATTTAAATTTGGGTTGCAATTATTTAAATGATGGAATTCTAGATTTAATGTGAATGAAAATGACATCGGAAATTGATTCAAATTTTATATAAATATGAATGAAGAACATTTACTTTCAAAATTGAATTTGAAATGTGAAGAATTAGAATTTGAAATTTTATATATTAATTGACGAGTAAAAATAGCTATTTTGGCGACTGCCGTGGATTTTGATGAAACTAGTTTCGTCAGATCCGTAATAGTGAATTGTTATAGGATTTCAAGTTTCATAGCAATCAGACTTGTTTTTTGGCAGTACGAGCTTGAAATGTGTAGAAATTTATTTTGGAATTTAATTAAAATTAATCGATTTTGAAAAGCTATCTTTCGCATACGATCGAATTAGGTCTCGGAACTAGTTTCATTGTGTTCGGAATGGGAAAAACATAATAAATGCTAGGTGGCACGCTTCATTTGGAGGTCGGAAAATTTTGTGAGCGATTTGGTCAGATATTTTCTAATATTATATATATATATATATATATATATACTTTCTCCTTAGCACTCGTACAGAAACACACACCACGTTCCTCTTCTTCCCCGTATTCCACTCCTTATCCTTTTTTATCTAATCTCAGATCCAATCGAAACAGAAGCCTTCAAAAAGAAAGAGAGGGAACTGCGATCGAAATTGAAAAGAAAAAAAATCAAAACGAAAGAAATAAAAAAAGAAGAAAAAGGAAGCGATCGCAAGTGGGTTTGCTAGACATGGCACAGTGCACGAGGCGTTGGAATAGGCCGCAACTAGAGAAGCGAAGGGCGGGGTATGCATTTGCTGGTTGGCTCATGTTCATGCGATTAGGGTTGGTCGTTGGCAACCATTAAGGCAATCGAGTGTGTAGAGATGGCGGTGATAGGCGGCTCGAGTTGGTATGACTAGGGGAGGTAGAGGCGACATGTGCGGCTAAGGCGATAGCGTTAAAAAAAATTAAAGACGAGGATCACGAACGAGCTCACTGGAAGGAGGTTTTGGTTCGAACGACAGTAAGTTGGTTAGGTTTTAATTGCTTCATTAGTTAATTTTTATTAGTTAGTTTAAATATTTCAATTGATTTAGTTTTAATCATATCAATCTTAACAAATCATAAATCTTCTATACGAGGTCCAATTCGGGGGGAAAGAATTGCGTTGGAATCGTATTGGTATTATCTACGCTATGAAGTTGAAATTGCTGCAATTCGCTTCATTCGAGTTTTCAGATTCGTGCAAACTTGAGTGTTTATACGCTCATAAGAACTAATTTTATTTTACGTAGTTGAATTATATCATGAAGTAATTTAATTTCATTGATGGTGGTTGGATAATTTTAAGTTGACATTTAATAGGCATCTGATTTTACTGATAGAATTTAATTGATAGTTAAATTGAATTAGAATTTGACTGCTGGTAAAATCCCTTATTTATCGATAAATTGGTTGATTTTTGTGATCATTGACCGTTGGATGATGGATGGTGATGGATGAAATTTGATTGATATTTTGGATGTTTATTAATGTTTAATATATCATGTTATCACCCTGTATATTTACAGTATATAAAACTAGAAATTGAATTATTTCGAATAAGTTAAGAAATAGGTTGAAATGATATGTACCTATGACATTTATTTTTGGATTGAAATGATATATACCTATGACATTTATTTTGGACTAAAATGATATACATCCATCCCTGGAATTTATATTAAAATAATTGATTCACATGGCCATAGGATAGAAAATTATATACGTACACCAGATTGGTTAAATTAAATGATTTAAAAAAGTTTGTTTTGAAATTATTTAAATAATTTGATTTAAAGGAATAAAAATTGAATTTATGTAAACCAAATTGTTTTCAAACTGGGGCTTGAAATGTTGAGATTTAAATTTGGAAAACGAAATTGTTTTAATAATCGAAGTTGAGATTTTTAAGTAATCGAAGTATGATGTGAATTTCAAAAAATTGATTTGTTTTAAAAGATCGAACTTTTATTCGAACTTTGAATATTCCTATAAAAAGGTGATTTAGATTGATATTTCGAAATTGAGCTCGAAATTCAATTATATTTAAATATTTGGATTTTAAATTGAATATTTATGGAAAATTTGATTTAATTGTTTTGAATCGATATTCTAGAAATCGAACTCGTGATTGATATAAATCAAAATGATTTAAAATTGGAATCGGAGTTGAAATTAATTTGAGACAGGGATTTAAATTAATTTGGAATTGGAAATTTAAATTAATTTAGAATTGGAGTTGAAATTAATTTGGAATTGGCACTGAAATTAATTTGAAATTGAAATAAAATTCGACTTGAAATCGGAATTGAACCGATTTAATCGGAATGAAAATTGGAACTGATTTGAATTGGAAAATTTGAAAAGTGAACTGGTTTGTCTTTCAAACTATTTTTAAATGAATATTTTTAGTATAAACAGTTTAAAATATATATTCTTTAGATATTCAATTTTTTTTATTTTCTAAACAATTTTACTATATAAACCATTTTTATTACTCAAACTATTTTCTATTAAATTATTTTAACTATTAACTATTTTAAAACTATTTAAAACTATTTTCTAAAATTCAAACTGGTTAAAAGGGTGGTATGTTTATATTTAAGTCTTGGATTTAAATACAAATTGTGTTACAATGAAGTTATAACCTAAATTGTAAGTCGAATCAAATTTCGAAGTGAAATCAATATATCGAACTGAATTGACATTTTGAAGTAAAATACAATTTTTGAAGCGAATATGGAAAATTTCAAAATGGATTTAATTTTGAAGCGAATATGGTATTATGATATCAAGTACGAATTGTTTTCGAAATATAAAAGAACCAACCGGTGTGTAAAATGATGATTCTTTGTTAAAGACACCGGAGCCTCTTATTGGCATACTCTCTATCAATATTGAAACCACTTTAACAGCTGTGTACACGGTGGATTATATCTAGAATGTAGTGGTTGAATTGGCGACGTTTACCGGAATGAAGTAAGAGAACGATAATGGACAGCCTTGACACTTGTGTCATAATTAAAATGACTAAAACAAGAGCCTATGTCTGACTAATGAGGTTAGCTACCTCTAGCGACATTGATCACTCGTATTACTATTGTGATTTTGACTCTATAGGTGCACCTTTTGTTTGGATTCATTGCACGGTCGGCCACGGATGGATTACGACCAGCCAGAAAGTGTAAACCGGTTGAATCCTACCTTGGGCATTGTCTCACGTGCCTTGTCATATTTATCCCTATACGAGCCCATTACGACTTCGATTTAGAACTGTAAACATGGGTTAAGGTGGAACATTGTAAAACCTTAACGCTATTTTGATATTTATTTTACTGATAGACATTAGCTATTATAGCATATACTATTATATATAAATAGTTTAACGGATCCTTAGGAGATGGAAAATCCCGTAACATCTTTTAAGTTATTGCAGTCATATTTCGTGATATTGATTTAACTTACATAAGAGTATTTTAGTCCCGACTCGAGTGTTTTATCTTTTCGTTACGCTCGGGTCATTCTTGAGTTTTTCAGTGTATTGAAGATTACTATTTGGAGGACGAAGATGAAGATTTGGTATATTGCTAGTATTATTATTCCCTACATCATGCTATTCTACTACATTGATTATTTATCCCAGATGTATATATATAACTCTGACAAATGTGTATAGATTATAATAAAATGTATAGTAATTGTCACGATCTAGAATCCAATGTTCGAAAATTGACATCAAATACCTCACTTGTATTCGACTGCAAAGGATTCAAACATCGAACTCCAGTCGGATGGAGCTTATAACTACATTAGATGAAAATAAATAGCGGAAACAAAATGCATAACATCACAGATACAACTTCATCATAATATGCAATACAACATCAAAGTATCAATAATACATATGTCACAACTCCAAATATAACATCATAAGAGTACAACAAGTGATCATGTGCCAAAAAGTCCTCAAAGAAATGAAGTGATAGTGAATATCCATAACTAAGCACCTCGAGATCTAAAAGCTTCTAAAATGTCTCGAAGATAAAAGCCTCCAAAAGCTGATAATCTCTAAACCAAAAGCTGATACCAAAATACAGGAACCTGCTACTAGGTTACCCGTGTAGAAATAGTGGGCACCCAGAGTTTAGAAAGAAAACAATGAAGTCCGGGTCAGTCATGGGACTGGTATGTGTAAACAAACAGTTGCTCGTAAATAAACAAGACTTATAAAAGAAAACCGTTTATGCTTTTGGAAAATGAAACTACCATAAGACCTCCTACCATGTACACAATGCAATTGCAAACTCGGAGGAGATTTCTTCTTATGATAGTCAAAAATGCTCGATACGAAAAAGTTCTTTGGTATTATTACTAGTGCATAGTGTAGAAAGCCATTTCGAAAGTAGAATATTAATCCTAGACCACATACAACCATTAATGTATGCCTATTATAGCTACCATCTAAACAGTGGGGCGCCACCATAAGTAAATGGTGGGTTATACAACTAAAACCGTACAGGGTTCGTATTGGGAATTGAATTTCCAACAAATGGTGCGACCCTCATAACCTTGCCGCATCTTTCCTGTTTCGACCATTTCCGGGGTGTGAGGTCCGATGAGGTCTCGTCCACAAAGCTACTTTACATGAAAGCCATGCTTTGATCATAAATGTTCGACAAACGATCATGATCACACAGTAGCACTTAGCATGCCACACTACCAAATTGGGAGCATATCGCTGATAACCTTCAACAACATAACCTCTGAGCTCGTACGTCTCAGAGAAGGGTGTTAAAGCTAAGAGAACAAAATCTCCGCTACCAAACAGATATGTATTTGAAAGAAATCGGCTTTATATCTCAAAGTGTAGTGTCAGACACGCGACAATACAAGTCTGTTCCAAGTTCGAACAGAACCGAAGGCACTTCGTCCAATAAAGGAAGAAGCCATTGCAAATCCGGGTATCCCCAATTCCGATTGACTCCCCATCACTAGTGGAGATCTCTATACCAGAGCAACTCAATGCACAGACAATCGATAAGTTATCCTATCATTTTCGAAGACACCCGGGTCTTCAACACCGTCTTCAAATGCTATCCATTTTGTCAAATCACTATTCGGGATGGGTTATATGACCAAGAGTCCATTCCCGGCCAATCCGAATAGTGAGCGTTCAATTTTAAAACATGTGGGTGTATCAATTACAAGATGTGAACATTCAGGGTTTGATGTGGGTTTTGGATAACAAATCGAAATCCAACTCGCTGTCGCATCGATGTTTTAAATGCCGTTTTACGGGCGAAAGGGTTTTCACATACATATAGGAGCAAAATCACAAGTCACAATCAGCACAAAGCAATCACATTATCACAATAGAAATATCAATCCAGTACAGACTATTTGATGATAGTCAATCATCTCCAATTAGGGTGAATATGATTCTAAGTGAATTAACCACCCAATTATTAATTAATTTTAAATCGATGATTAATTATTCTTAACTATGAATTAATTAAATCTTAATTAACTTTATCAATTGATTATTCTAAATTCAATTATCTTAATTCATTCATCCTAAATTTTTAATTAATTAGATCTTAATTATTTTTTTCTCTAATTAATTAACTTTTAATTGTAAGGTGGTTACAGACTTTTAATTGTTTAAAATCTTTAATCAATCATTATAAAGAAATCTGTTTTTAGGTTAAAATTTGAACATTTGATTTACTCGTCAAATATTTTATTAAATTAAATCTTAAACAATTTTATTTTAAAATATAAGTTTTAAAATACTCCATTTATTTCAGATAATCACTTCAAAACAAATTTTTAATCATATTTCAAAACTTCCAAAAAAAGCTTGAATTTTGTTGTTTTTAAGCCTGACCCGAGGCTACCCCGAGTTGTCCCCGAGACAACAGTTTTGTTGCTTCAAGTTTTAGCTGGAAATTACCCGAGTAAAGAAAATTTACAAAATTTTCTTAAGTTTTAAAATCGACTCAATATCGTGCCAAACAACCCGAGTAACATTTCGAGTTCTCGTCCTAATTCCTCGCATTGCTCTTCGAGCTACTTCCCTTCTCCCTCAAACCATCACGTTGACACCCCAACCCCCTTGTGCACATGCACGACCAATTTCGCCATCGTTGGTCGGAGCTGTAGCATCCCCGAGTCGATCACCATCACCCAAAACACCGCAAGCACCCAGAATTTGAGAAAGGGTTAAAATCAATAATCGAGACACTTCGACCCATTTACCCATCAGGAATATCACCAGAAAACTGCCTCGCAGTGCCTCCCCCGATCATTATCGGCGACCAAATTTGGATCTAAGCTACTCACATGTGCTACACCGCGATTGGCCCCGTCTCCCTGCAGTCCGATCACCCCTAGATGGCGCAGCACCATCATTTCGATCGTGAACAAAATGGATTTATAAACCCTAATTTGATCTCGTATTCAAAATTTAAAGTTTTATAAATCACACTAGTATTTTTCTAGTAATCTCGAACGTTGAATCTTGCTGCCACAACGAACCCGAGGCCTATAATTACTTAGATCATCGGAATTTTACAAAACCCGATTTCTCTGATCATCCCAAATACCCCCGTGAACACTCAATAAAAAATTTGGATTTTTGATTCAAAAATCATCATTTTTGAAGGGGATTCAAGTAATATTACTGAAATACAAATCTGTGATATTCGAATTTATTGCTCATTTGGGTTGTAACTTAGTTTAACATTTTCCAGTGATGATAATTCAAGTTCCTTTTCTTCAAATTCTTACTGAATCAAAGTACAAGTTACACAACATTTCTTTAACTTGGCTAAAAGTCTTTTCAGAAACAAAGAGAGGAAGAGATGTTTGGTTTCTTGATATGGTTTGCTCTGTTAAACCTGATACTGGAATGTGCTCAGTTCCCAATAAAAGAAATTTTCAAATCTTGCTTTGATTTATTACTGAAACACAACATGGGTTTAAACAATATTTTAAATTGTTTACAATTATTTCCAGAAACAAAGAGATGGAAGAAGATGTTGAAATTGCAGATGGTTTACTCTGTGAACCAGAGTTTTGAGCTTGACAGGGCTTATAGTTTTCCATTAAAAGAAAACTACAAATTTTGATTTGATTTATCTCTAAACACAATTTAAGTTTTGAGCTACACTTAAACTTATTTTGAAAATCATAATTGCTTTCCATTTTCCAAAAGAAAAATAGAAGAGAGTATTCTAATTTTCCTGTAACAAAACGTTACAGGAAGACAAAGACATCAAACAATGTTTCCAAGGGAATCAAGACACAATCATACCATCCATTCAATTCAAAGCTATTGCAATCGTGTAGAAATTCAAGGAACAAAAGAATTTGAACAAACATAGGTTTACTCACCTTTTTCCAAAAAGTTTCAGACAGGGTTTCAAAAGAAAGATGAAGCCTGGATAATCCTTCTCTTTTTCCTACTTTGATTTTGAAAATTTAATCTACAACTTGAAATTATAACACTTGTTTAACCTCTGTTGCATGCTCTTGTTTATTCAATCTATCAATAAAAAAGCAAGAATTTATATTTTACTTACAGTTTTGAATTTCTTTTTTTTTCTTTTCCAGGGATTTGAAAACTGCAATTGTTTTGAGCTTTTGGTCGTGATCTTTTGCTGCAAATAGGTAATGGATTCAATTTCTTAAATCTTGTTGCATGAATGTTTGACTGATTCAAATTTTTAAAAAATTTTAAAAGAAGATTTACTTGCCTTAATTTGTTTTAAAAAAAACACCGCACTGCTTTCTTTCCCAGCAAAGTCTGCAGCCTTTTCAACCTGCATTTTTAAATTAAACTAAAACTTGATTTTAATTCCATAATCTCAGTTGATCATAAGATTTAAAGCTTCCTGAAAGATGATGTTATAACTATATTTTGTAGCTTGGTTGAAGAATTTCAGATTTCCAACTTGAATTTAAGAAGAAGAACAAGTTTTCTTTTTTTCCTTTTTTTTTCTGCTTTGATTTTTTTTCTTTGAATGATGTTGTTTTGATTTTGCAAGATCTTGTGTTTATAGTACAGAATTGAAGCTTATAATTTCGAAATCCTTGGGAACTGAAAGGTTTTCAAATTTTTTTATTTGAATATTTTATTATTTTATAATGGCTTTTCATGCCATTTGTACAAAGTAATGATGAAAGCAAGATTTTGTTCATTTGCCTACTCTATCTTTATTGTACATGTATTTACTCTTATGTATATACATTACATTTGTGTATTTATAAATTTCCAGGTCAAAAAGATTTTATTACTTTTCATTTTAATTATATTTTAAATTTTTTTTTTTCATATACATTTTATAAATGAAGGCATTCTTTAATATTTTTTCTTTATGTGTTTAAATATATAAATTGTTAAAGAATTGTATTTTAATCAACATTCACATTACATACATTACTTTTTGAATGTTTTTAAATGCTATTTATTTTTGAAAATATTTATTTTAAATTTAAATTCAAACTTTAAATTTTAACTTTAAAATAAAACCATTTGTAACTATTTATAGATTCATGCATATATTTTTAACAATTTTTATTTTTTTAAATTTCAATATAAAAATTTAATTTTATAAATATACCCATATGTATATAATTTAAATTCAAATTATTTTTATTTTTTTATTATTTAATTTTTTTCTATTCAATTGATTACTTTAAAATTTCACCCTCGAATAAATTTTCTTCCTTTCTTATATTTTTTTATATAATTTTATTCATATAGAATTTATTACTATTTGTTTTATTTGTTAGGGATTTTCCCAATTAATGTTTAAAGTTAAAATATTCATTATTAAATTTGATTGAGGAATTTTTGGAATGTTACAGATATCCCCTCCTTAAGGAAATTTCGTCCTCAAAATTTGAAAGAGAGAGAAAAGTAACAAAGAATATACGAACTCAGAAAGAGTATAGGAATGGCTTACCAGCTTAAGCTGAGATACCAACTTTGCAATTGGGATATGATTTTTGCATATTATCTTCAGTTTCCCAAGTGCAGTCCTTTGGATCGCCACTCCATTGAACTTTGACTAGCTTCACAACTTTGTTCCTCGGCTGCTTTTCTTCTCGATCAATGATCTTTATCAGTTCTCTCTTCACTGCCAGATTCGGCGTGATCACCAAATCCTGCCTAGCAGCCTCCTCAATAATACTATCCGGATCGTGCATATATTTCCGAAGGTTAGAAATGTGAAACACATAATGCACGCCAGATAACCAGCCAGGCAACTGTACTTGATAGGCTAGAGGACCGATCCATTCCAGAATAGGAAAAGGACTAATATATCGTGGTGCCAGCTTTCCAGTTTTCCCAAATCTCAACACCCCTCGCATTGGAGAAACTTTGAGGAATACAGAGTCTCCGGCTTGAAATTCCAAATCTCTTCTTCGGTGGTCATAATAACTCTTTTGACGGCTCTGAGCAGTTTTCAATTTCTTCCGAATAAAATCAACTTTCTCTATGGCTTCTTTAATCATATCGGGTCCAAGAACGAGTCTGTCACCCGTCTCAATCCAGCATGCCGGTGATCGACACGGACAACGATATAAAGCTTCGAAAGGAGCCATCTTTATACTGGCCTGATAGCTGTTGTTATAAGATAACTCGACCAGATGGAAATGGTCTTCCCAAGAACCACCAAAATCAAGTATACAAGCACACAATAGGTCTTCTAAGATTCGGTTAATCCTCTCAGTCTGCCCATCAGACTGTGGGTGATAAGCAGTGCTGAAATTCAGCTTTGTTCCCAATGCAGCCTGAAATGCCCCCCAAAATATGCCAGTGAAGATCGGATCACGATCGCTCACTATACTGCTAGGAATACCATGGAGACTAACAATCTCTTTCACATATAATTTAGCTAAGCTCGCTGCTGTGTGGGAAGATTTCATTGGCAAGAAGTGGGTTGTCTTAGTCAAACGGTCCACAGTGACCCAAATTACTTCATTTCCTCTCCTAGTATGAGGCAAACAATTGATGAAATCCATCGATACTTGGTCCCATTTCCACTTGGGTACTTCAAAAGGCTAAAGTAAACCCCCCATTTTCTTTTGGTCGCTTTTGAATTGTTGGCAAGAAGCACAGCGACTAACGCATATAGATATGTCCATTTTCATCATCTTCCACCAGCAAGTTCTTTTCATATCTCTGTACATCTTGTTAACTCCTAGATGGATACTGAATTTAGATTTGTGACATTCATCTAGAACTTCACGTTTCAGTTCGGGAATGTCCGGGGCACAAATCCTGCCTTTTATCCTTATAACTTCCTTGTCATCAATTGCAAAACTGGAATCCTCACCCCGACATATTCTTCTACGAATTTCCCGGAGAAACTTTTCTTCTGTCTGAAGTGTTGCAATCTTCTTGATAAGGGTAAGAGTGACAATAAGATATGCGAGAACGGCATGTCTTTTGCTCAAAGCATCGGCAACTACATTGGCTTTTCTGGGCGTATATAGAATGTCTAAGTCATAAGATGCCAGAAATTCCAACCAACATTGTTGTCACAAAATTCAGATCTTTCTGGGTGAAGAGATATTTCAAAGATTTGTGGTCGGTGAATAATTCGAAATTTTCACCTAGAAATAAAGAGAGTTCAATAAACATATTTGTTATATTAAGTTAAATTGAATTCGTAAATTATTGAGAAAGCTGATAGGATTCTTACCCAGAAGATAATGTCACCATATTTTCAAAGCGAAGAAACAGCTAAAAGCTCCAAATCATGGGTTGGGTAGTTTCTTTCATGAGGACGTAATTTTCTACTTGCGTAGGTAATCACCATCCCGTTTTGCATCAATACAGCACCCAAACCTTCACCACAAGCATCAATATAAACAGGTAAACCCTAGTTCTCGTTGATAATAGCAAGCACGGGAGCAGTGGTCAATCTCCTTTTCAATTCCTTAAAAGCTTCATCACATTTTGGAGTCCAATTGAATTTTGCATTTTTCATTGTTAGCTTAGTCAATGGACTAGCTAATTTCGAAAAGTCCTGCACAAACTTCCGATAATAACCTGCTAAACCCAAAAAGCTTCGAACCTCCCTTGGGATAGTAGGTGTCCTCCAATCAAGAATAGCGGAAATTTTGCTAGGATCAATAGAAATCCCTTCTTCATTAACAATATGGTCGAGAAATTTTCTTTGACCCAAAAATGGCATTTGGAAAATTTTTCGAATAGAATATTTCTTCTCAATATCTCCAAAATGATTCTAAGATGCTCGGCATGCTCCTCTTCGGTCTTAGAATAGACCAAAATATCATCAATGAATACGAGCACAAATTTATTCAATACATCCTGAAATACACAAGTCATAAGATCTATGAAGTATGCTAGAGCATTGGTCAGTCCGAAAGGTATGACTAACCATTCGTAGAACATATTGGGACCCCTGAAAGCTGTCAGATGAACACAATCTTCGACGATTCGTAGTTGATGGAACCCTTGGGCTAGATCCATCTTCGAAAAGAAACAACCTCCATGCAATTGATCGAATAGATCATCAATTTTGGGAAGTGGAAATTTATTTTTGAGAGTCAGCTTGTTGAGATCGCGGTAATCTACACACAACCTCAAAGATTCGTCTGATTTAGCAACAAACACGACGGCTGAACCCCATTCAGAAACGCTGGGTCGAATTAACCCTTTCTCTAGTAAATCATTAGTTTGCCGAACTAATTCAACTCTTTCCCTAGGTGCCATCTTGCGACTAGTGTGAACGACAGGACGAGCATTAGGTACTAAGTCGATTCTGAATTCTATTTCTCGATGTGGAGGTAGAGATTTCACTTCTTCAAATACATTTGGAAAATCTCTAACAATAGGTATGGACTCCAGATTGGGTTTGGGATAACATAAATTATACATCAACCCTTCTCTTTTAGGACTAGGGTCCTGACAAGAAATCTCGATGTAATCTCCAAATTTGGTTTTGATCGAAATCAGTCGATTATTGCAATCCAATTTGGCTTCATATTTTGTTAGCCAATCCATTCCGAGTAAGATTTCAAACTCGTTGAAATCAAGAACAAAGAGACCGATATGGAATTGGTAGCAAGAGTATGAGACAGGAACATCTTTACATCGAAGACAGAGGTTTGCGGGACCTCCTACTGGATTCTTTACGCATATAGGATCACCAACAAAATCAGGTTCGAGATTCAATTCATTAATAGCTTGTTGAGAGATAAAACTGTGTGTAGCACCTCTGTTAAATAGAACTCTAACAATGCTATCATAAATAGTGAGATTACCTACGAGAACTCCTTTTTGTATTTTGGAAGAGGTAGATTGGTCTTGGACCGTGTACATCTTTGCTCCTTGGGCTTGTGTAACGACCCCGAAATTTTCGAAGCCGAAAATTTCAGATAGTTATGAAAAGAAGAAAGAGATAGAAGAAGAAGAAGATCAGAAACACCAAACATCTCACATTCGCAGCGGATAAAATACAATAATAAATAATACAGTTTACAAAAGGATCATTGTAACGACCCGTATTTTACGTGTCGATAAAACGTAGAATTTGCAGGTCGATAGTGTTGTTTGTGTGGCCTCTAGCTTGAGTCGTTTAGGAGTTGACCCGAGTGCAAGTGATGAGTCGTGACCGACTCATAGATAAGTCGTAGACGACTTAAGGGGATGGACCGAGTTAAGGGATAGAACGGCATAGTAGTTGCCGACTTAAGAAGAGGGGCGAAATAGGGGTCAAGTGATGAGTCGTGGCCGACTCATAGAGGGCCGACTCATAGGATAGGTCGTAGGTAGGGGTGAGCGACCTAAGGAGCTAACGGGTTAGGATGTTAATGTGTTGAGAGTTAGGTCGGTTGAGCGACCTAGGATAGAGGAACGACCTAAGAAAGTGACCGACCTAGTGGAGAGCGACCTAAGAGGGGGTAGCGACCTAAAGGTTAGGCGACTTAGAGATGGACCGACCCAGGAAAGTAGCCGACTTAGGGTTTAGAGAGGCATGCTTGAGTCGTTGGTAGATGAGTCGTTAGGTCGCTAGCGCGACCTAAAGGAAATAGGTTGAGTCGTGAGTCGGCTATGTTGTTAGGTCGTAGCATGATAGGTCGGCAACGACCTAAGTTAGGTCGGAGGCTTTTGTATTGTGTGTTTGTTAGGTCGTTGGGGACATAGGTCGGCAGGGGTTTAAGTCGGCAGGGTGTTGTCTCGTGAAGTTGTTGAGTCGTGTGAATGGCTTGTGTTAGGTCGGCAAGGAGTTGAGTCGGCAGGGTCTTAGGTCGTAGGTTGGCATGCTAGTTAAGTCGTCATGCGACCTAGGACTTAGGAAATGCGGCAGTGTGTTGAGTCGTGTGACAGTTGGGTCGGCAGTACGTTGAGTCGTTAGGTCGGCCTGTGTTTTAGGTCGCGTCTGGGTTAAGTCGTAAGTCGGCCTTGGTTGTATGTTGTGTTGGTTAGGTCGTAGGTCGTAGGGGCTGATGAGTCGGCAACGACTCATAGTTAGGTCGGGGACGACCTAAGGGGCGACGACCTAAGGGGTTTCCAGCCTATAAATAGAGGGGTTTGGCTCACTTTTTGGCACCGGTTTTTGAAGCAACGAAGTGCTGCCATTTTGAAGACTCGACTACAACATTTCTTCATCTTCTTTTCTCCATTCCAATCTAATTCTAACATCCATCCAAGATCGAAGATCAAGATCAAAGATCAAGAGCCAAAGTTGAAGATTTTCATCCGAAGAGGCTAGATTTCACCGTTTCAAGTGAAATTTCTCCGGATCAAGTCCAAGTCCTTGCTGTCCAGATCTGTAGTTGATTCATTTTAGGTTGTTTTGGTGATTTGGTGAGTGGTAGTTATCTCTCACACGGACCCAAAGGAGTGTAGTGGATTGGTGATATGTTTATGTGTTAAAGTTAGCGTTTTCTCGCATTTTCCTTAAGTCTGCATGTAGATCCATCATATTTGAAGATGTTTATCTATGAAAGTTATTTATCAAGTATTAGAGACAAAACCCATGTTTTAGATTTGATAGATCTATGCTAAAAACCATGATTTCACGTATGTTGGACTTTTGCTCACTTAATTACGAAATTGCCATTATAATTGATATTGCTTAATAGATCTTGTTTGAATGGTTGAATGTTTGAATGTATGTTAGATTTGATTGCTCCAAGTTAGCTTGTAGTTGATTTGGAACAAGATGGTTGAAGATGATTCAAAAGCTAAGTGGAAAGGCTCTTGAATGGTGAAAGCTGCCAATGGCATATGAAGCGGATGTGGAAGCTCATATGGATGGATTCGAGGATGTGGGATCTTGCCATGATGCGAGAAGGCAAAGCATGGTTGAGTTGGGACTTTGCGATGATATGATGAGGCAAGGCTTGTGTTGAGATGGGACGGGTCATGATGACGTTCCAAGTTGAGAGACTTTGCTATGATGTGATGAGGCAAGACATATGTTGTGATGGGACGGGTCACGAAGACGTTCCAAGCACGGGTCATGACGACGTGCAAAGTTATAACTCGGTGATGCGGTCCGGGTTGGGGTGGATAATGGTTAGCTTGAGAGGCGCTTGAGCTAGTATGGAAGTAGTCGTCGAGGAGGATGACTAGGAGGCTAAGATCTCATCGTTGTTGAAGGTTCTAGCATACTCAAAGCAAGGGTACGTTGGAACGGGTCACGATGACGTTCCAGGCACGGGTCATGATGACGTGCTAGTACTCTGGGCTGATGCGTTCGGCTTAGGCACGGGTCACGATGACGTGCGGAGTTATGGCTAAACCGGGGTTACCATTAGCCCTTGACAGGCGGTCATTCAACTAACGGTGAAATCAAGGCAATGATAACAGTGATAGCCAGAGTCATGGATGTTTGGATGTTTGGTTGTATCATCATTCGGCTTCAAGAGCGGTGTTTTCTGGGTGCTTATCTGATCTTGGTTTAGGCCTTGGGGGTTTGTATTTGGAAAACATCGTCCTTGACTCGAGTGATTATTGCTTTACCTTACTTATCTGCTATGTTATGCTTACTTCTCCTTAGTGTGTGTCTGGGGGCTATCACTGAAGAAAGAGGTGGAGTGGGATGGTTTGGTTCCTATTCCTTTTATCCTTTATACTCTTTTGGTATGTTTGATAGTTAATTTACTGCTCACTAAGACTTTGTCTGACTCAAGGTTTTATGTCTCCTCTTATTACCTTGGGCTGTTCATCCATGTTTGGGATGGGCAGACTAGGTAGCAGGTGACAGGTGCTGTGCTAGGAGTTCTACGCTAAAGATGACGAAGACGAGCAGGAGGCTTTGCATATTAGTTTTCTTACTATATGTACTGGGTATCCGCTGCTGTATTTGGTTGAGTGATTTGTAGTGAGGCTTTCATGTATGGATTTGAGTAGATGATTGTATGAAACTACTGTGATGCTTATATGATGTTCTGTTCTATGGAGCTTCACTATATTATATTTCTCTATTGTATTTTATCCATGCGCTGTGAGTTATGCGATAGAGATTCTTCTGTTTTGTTTTACCCTGACTATCGTCCATGGCTGCCTGGCACACCTTTTAGCGCATTGTTTCCTTCATTTGGTGCGGGAGTCATGGGCGGTCGTCACATTTGGTATCAGAGCTTTGGTGAATCGATTTCAGCCAACGCTCGCTGACGTAACTACGTATGAGAGACGTAATTGTATTTTGATGGATGATTACTATATATAATATAGTAGCCTAGAAGGATTTGAACTCCTTATGCAGTTGTTTCTTAAGGTGTTCTAATCATTCTTATTACAGATATTAAGGATGAGTCGAAGAGGGAGACCAGCTGCAAGGGAAAGCCGTGCTGATGAAGGAGCTGTTGATTATGGAACTATGTTCGAAGCGATGATGACTTCGATCATGAGAAGGATACCAGCTTCAGGATCATCAGTGGATGTGGGAGTTCAAGTTCAAGCTCCAAGACCGGTGGATTTTGCTAAGCTTTGCAAGGATTATACTTCTCTTGGAGGAAAAGCTTTCTTGGGGACGGAGTCGACTATTGAGGTGCAGAGATGGATTGATGCTTGCAAAAGGATCTTTGGTGACTTAGGGATTGAGGATGCAACTAAGAGAAAGCTTGCATCGAGACAGCTTCAGGGAAGAGCTGCTGATTGGTGGAATTCTATCACCATAGATACACCAGAAGAGGATATTACTTGGGAGCAGTTCCAAGTTAGATTTGAAGCCAAGTTCATCTCTACTGCTCAGAGGTCTGTTTTGTTCAAGAGATTTGTGGAGCTCAAACAAGGCGGAAGGCCTGTTCTGGAGTATATTTCTGAGTTCGAAGCTTTGTCTAAGTATGCCAGATCATATATTGATTCTCCCTACCAGAAGAATGAAAAGTTTGTGACTGGTCTGGATGCTTATCTAGGAAGGCAGTTAGTGGATCATCTGGACGATCCATTTGAGAAGCTGGTGGAGAAAGCTCTGAGGCATGAGAGTTTGTTTCCTAGGGAAAGTTCTGTTGTTGCTGTAACCAGGGAAGGATCTAAACCACAGCAGAGTGGGAATAAGAAGAGGAAGCAGCAGCAACAGAAGGGAAAGGATGGTCAGAAGAAGCCAAAGGGCGAGGTGACTTGTTATAACTGCCGTCAGAAGGGTCATCTTTCTCGGGATTGCAAGAATCCGAAGGTGCAGTTGAAGTGTTACAACTGTGATAAGCTGGGACACATTAAGAAGGATTGTCCAGAACCGAGGAAAGATAGGCAGGTTGTGCAAGCCTATGCTTTGGGGGCTGTTCCATCGTCTTCGAAAGCTCCTACTGCTGAGGAGAAGGGGAAGAGTGTGGTGGTTCAAGGTACTCTTTCTATTTGTGGTGTTCCAGTTAGAGTGTTGTTTGATACTGGAGCGTCGCATTCTTTTGTTTGTGATGAGTTGGTATGCCGGTTAGGTATGAAACCGGATATTGTTGATAGGCCATTGGTTGTGACTAATCCGGTTGGGGGTTCGTCATGTTTGTGTATGATATGCCGTGGTCTAGTTGTGTCGAGTCATGATTGCTCGTTTGTTTGTGATTGCTTTGTTCTGAACTTTGCGGGGTTCGGAATTATTTTGGGTATGGACTGGCTTAGGAAGTATGCGGCTAGGATTGATTGTGAGAGGCTTGAGGTGACAGTCGGGAATGTGGAAGGGCGAAAGGTTGTGATACGATGTAAGCATGAAGAAGGCGTCTTCATGAGCTTCATGTATTCGCTAGTTGTTCCACGGGATGGACTGTCATCGGTGCCTATTGTGAATGAGTTTGAGAATGTCTTTGAGGAAGTCAAAGGGTTGCCGCCGCATAGGGAGATCGAGTTTCGTATCGATCTAGTTGAGGGAGCCAGACCTGTTGTGATGCCTCTTAGGCGGATGGCACCGAGGGAGCAGCAAGAGCTGAAGGTGCAAGTTGATGACCTTTTGCAGAAAGGATTCATTCGGAGAAGTGTGTCCGAATGGGGTGCGCCAGTTGTGTTCGCAACCAAAGCGGATGGATCGTTGAGGTTGTGTGTTGATTATCGTGAGCTGAATAAGGTGACTAAGAAGAACAAGTATCCATTGCCGAGAATAGATGACTTGTTTGATCAGCTTCACGAGGCTAAGGTGTTTTCTCAGATGGATTTGGCAACGGGATTTCACCAGTTGAGAGTGGCGAAGGATAGTGTGCCGAAGACTGCTTTCAGGACACCATCCGGGTTTTATGAGTGGCTGGTAATGCCGTTTGGATTGACTAACGCGCCAGCATATTTTGTGGATCTTATGAATAGAGTGTTCAGAGATCAGTTGAATAGGTTCGTGCTTGTGTTCGTGGATGATATTCTGATTTATTCCAGAACTGAGGGAGAGCACAAGACACACTTGAGGATTGTTTTGGGGATCTTACGGAAACATCAGCTGAAGGCTAAGTTTTCGAAGTGTCACTTCTGGAAGAGTGAAGTGAGGTTCTTAGGCCATGTTATCTCTGGAAATGGAATAGCGGTTGATCCCGCTAAGGTGGCAGTGATCCAGGATTGGGTTAGACCTAAGAATGCATCTGATGTGAGAAGTTTTCTTGGATTAGCAGGATATTATCGTCGGTTTATCAAAGACTTTTCCAAGATAGCTGCACCGTTAACAGGATTGACAAAGAAGAACCAGGTGTTCAGATGGGATGATAAGTGTGAGCAAGCTTTCGTGATCCTGAAAGAGCGACTGACGAGTGCTCCTGTTTTGACTATTCCAAGTGGGAATGATGAGATGGTGGTTTACACCGATGCATGTGGTACTGGACTTGGAGCAGTGCTAATGCAGAAGGATAAAGTTGTTGCATATGCTAGTCGACAACTAAAGCCGCATGAAAGGAATTATCCGACTCATGATTTGGAGTTAGCGGCAATAGTGTTTGCTTTGAAGATGTGGAGACATTACCTATTGGGAGTTAGATTTGAGCTGTTTACAGATCATAAGTCGTTGAAGTATCTGTTTTCCCAAAAGGATTTGAATCTTCGACAGCAACGGTGGCTAGAGTTCTTAGCATCGTATGATTTTGGTATAGCCTATACTCCAGGGAAAGGTAACGCAGTGGCTGATGCGTTAAGTCGAAGACATGCAGGATTGGGAGCCATGTTTTCGGAATGGAAGAGTCTTGAGTATTTGGCTGGATTTGATTTCAGGCCTAGATGCGAATTGGAACCTGAGATGTTGGCAAACTTATCAATAAGGCCTACTCTTGTGGAAAGAATTGGCGAGGGTCAAAAGCAAGACGATAAGCTTGTCAAGGTTATCCGAGATTTGTTGGACCATTCCCGATTATCGAGCGTGTTGGAAAGCTCGCTTATAGATTGGAGTTACCGGAAAAGATGGCGGGTGTGCACAATGTTTTTCATGTATCTTATCTACGGAAGTATGTGCACGACCCAACTACGGTGGTTTCTGCTGATAGCTGTGAAGACTTAGAGGTTGATCCTGTTGTTTCGAGACCTCGTAAGCCGCTTCGTATTGTTGAAACCGATACGAAACAGCTTAGGAGGAAGACGATTACGTTGCTCAAGGTACAATGGAGTGATGATGTTAACGACTGTACGTGGGAGGAGGAAGAGAGGATGAAGGCAGCTCATCCCGAACTCTTCGAGGTATGGCCCTAAAGTGTCGTGACATCTCATGAATTTGTAGCTTGTTCTAAGTCTTAGAATTCTGCATGCTAGGTTAGAATTGGTTGCATGGATTGTTGATTGCCATGGATGATAGGCATGCGGAATAATTTTGATTGCTGTTGTTTGCTTGGAATTTCGGGGGCGAAATTCCTAAGGGGGAGAGAATGTAACGACCCGTATTTTACGTGTCGATAAAACGTAGAATTTGCAGGTCGATAGTGTTGTTTGTGTGGCCTCTAGCTTGAGTCGTTTAGGAGTTGACCCGAGTGCAAGTGATGAGTCGTGACCGACTCATAGATAAGTCGTAGACGACTTAAGGGGATGGACCGAGTTAAGGGATAGAACGGCATAGTAGTTGCCGACTTAAGAAGAGGGGCGAAATAGGGGTCAAGTGATGAGTCGTGGCCGACTCATAGAGGGCCGACTCATAGGATAGGTCGTAGGTAGGGGTGAGCGACCTAAGGAGCTAACGGGTTAGGATGTTAATGTGTTGAGAGTTAGGTCGGTTGAGCGACCTAGGATAGAGGAACGACCTAAGAAAGTGACCGACCTAGTGGAGAGCGACCTAAGAGGGGGTAGCGACCTAAAGGTTAGGCGACTTAGAGATGGACCGACCCAGGAAAGTAGCCGACTTAGGGTTTAGAGAGGCATGCTTGAGTCGTTGGTAGATGAGTCGTTAGGTCGCTAGCGCGACCTAAAGGAAATAGGTTGAGTCGTGAGTCGGCTATGTTGTTAGGTCGTAGCATGATAGGTCGGCAACGACCTAAGTTAGGTCGGAGGCTTTTGTATTGTGTGTTTGTTAGGTCGTTGGGGACATAGGTCGGCAGGGGTTTAAGTCGGCAGGGTGTTGTCTCGTGAAGTTGTTGAGTCGTGTGAATGGCTTGTGTTAGGTCGGCAAGGAGTTGAGTCGGCAGGGTCTTAGGTCGTAGGTTGGCATGCTAGTTAAGTCGTCATGCGACCTAGGACTTAGGAAATGCGGCAGTGTGTTGAGTCGTGTGACAGTTGGGTCGGCAGTACGTTGAGTCGTTAGGTCGGCCTGTGTTTTAGGTCGCGTCTGGGTTAAGTCGTAAGTCGGCCTTGGTTGTATGTTGTGTTGGTTAGGTCGTAGGTCGTAGGGGCTGATGAGTCGGCAACGACTCATAGTTAGGTCGGGGACGACCTAAGGGGCGACGACCTAAGGGGTTTCCAGCCTATAAATAGAGGGGTTTGGCTCACTTTTTGGCACCGGTTTTTGAAGCAACGAAGTGCTGCCATTTTGAAGACTCGACTACAACATTTCTTCATCTTCTTTTCTCCATTCCAATCTAATTCTAACATCCATCCAAGATCGAAGATCAAGATCAAAGATCAAGAGCCAAAGTTGAAGATTTTCATCCGAAGAGGCTAGATTTCACCGTTTCAAGTGAAATTTCTCCGGATCAAGTCCAAGTCCTTGCTGTCCAGATCTGTAGTTGATTCATTTTAGGTTGTTTTGGTGATTTGGTGAGTGGTAGTTATCTCTCACACGGACCCAAAGGAGTGTAGTGGATTGGTGATATGTTTATGTGTTAAAGTTAGCGTTTTCTCGCATTTTCCTTAAGTCTGCATGTAGATCCATCATATTTGAAGATGTTTATCTATGAAAGTTATTTATCAAGTATTAGAGACAAAACCCATGTTTTAGATTTGATAGATCTATGCTAAAAACCATGATTTCACGTATGTTGGACTTTTGCTCACTTAATTACGAAATTGCCATTATAATTGATATTGCTTAATAGATCTTGTTTGAATGGTTGAATGTTTGAATGTATGTTAGATTTGATTGCTCCAAGTTAGCTTGTAGTTGATTTGGAACAAGATGGTTGAAGATGATTCAAAAGCTAAGTGGAAAGGCTCTTGAATGGTGAAAGCTGCCAATGGCATATGAAGCGGATGTGGAAGCTCATATGGATGGATTCGAGGATGTGGGATCTTGCCATGATGCGAGAAGGCAAAGCATGGTTGAGTTGGGACTTTGCGATGATATGATGAGGCAAGGCTTGTGTTGAGATGGGACGGGTCATGATGACGTTCCAAGTTGAGAGACTTTGCTATGATGTGATGAGGCAAGACATATGTTGTGATGGGACGGGTCACGAAGACGTTCCAAGCACGGGTCATGACGACGTGCAAAGTTATAACTCGGTGATGCGGTCCGGGTTGGGGTGGATAATGGTTAGCTTGAGAGGCGCTTGAGCTAGTATGGAAGTAGTCGTCGAGGAGGATGACTAGGAGGCTAAGATCTCATCGTTGTTGAAGGTTCTAGCATACTCAAAGCAAGGGTACGTTGGAACGGGTCACGATGACGTTCCAGGCACGGGTCATGATGACGTGCTAGTACTCTGGGCTGATGCGTTCGGCTTAGGCACGGGTCACGATGACGTGCGGAGTTATGGCTAAACCGGGGTTACCATTAGCCCTTGACAGGCGGTCATTCAACTAACGGTGAAATCAAGGCAATGATAACAGTGATAGCCAGAGTCATGGATGTTTGGATGTTTGGTTGTATCATCATTCGGCTTCAAGAGCGGTGTTTTCTGGGTGCTTATCTGATCTTGGTTTAGGCCTTGGGGGTTTGTATTTGGAAAACATCGTCCTTGACTCGAGTGATTATTGCTTTACCTTACTTATCTGCTATGTTATGCTTACTTCTCCTTAGTGTGTGTCTGGGGGCTATCACTGAAGAAAGAGGTGGAGTGGGATGGTTTGGTTCCTATTCCTTTTATCCTTTATACTCTTTTGGTATGTTTGATAGTTAATTTACTGCTCACTAAGACTTTGTCTGACTCAAGGTTTTATGTCTCCTCTTATTACCTTGGGCTGTTCATCCATGTTTGGGATGGGCAGACTAGGTAGCAGGTGACAGGTGCTGTGCTAGGAGTTCTACGCTAAAGATGACGAAGACGAGCAGGAGGCTTTGCATATTAGTTTTCTTACTATATGTACTGGGTATCCGCTGCTGTATTTGGTTGAGTGATTTGTAGTGAGGCTTTCATGTATGGATTTGAGTAGATGATTGTATGAAACTACTGTGATGCTTATATGATGTTCTGTTCTATGGAGCTTCACTATATTATATTTCTCTATTGTATTTTATCCATGCGCTGTGAGTTATGCGATAGAGATTCTTCTGTTTTGTTTTACCCTGACTATCGTCCATGGCTGCCTGGCACACCTTTTAGCGCATTGTTTCCTTCATTTGGTGCGGGAGTCATGGGCGGTCGTCACAATCATATATTATTGATTACATTTTATTACATCAGAGTTACACATATACTCAACACTGGACATATACAAACCAACATGTCTCAGATAATCAGAAATATATAATAGTGGAAATATTCCATACGTTCCTGCCATCCAACTCGCCTCCTGAGCTCCAGAACGTCCTACCTGAAAATCTGTAATACTCGGTCTGACCCGAGCATTACATCAAAGTAACACAAATTTTTCAAGTGAAATGCAATTCAACTTTAAATAAAAGATGTCACCCTTTTTACTCAGCAATTCATCATTGACAGATAACCGCATTATCATTGCCCACCCAACTACACCATCAGACAATCCATTTCACCTTAGGGGTATCAATCAATTCAGGGCATCTAAACAATCATTTAATCATATATAAGCAAGATAAACTATTCACACTATCTCGAATAAATCTAATTAACCATAATTGAATTAAATCAATCACCTTTAGTCCTGCTTATTACTTAATTTTCAACACAATTGATTAACCATCCCATAATCATTCATCTTAATTAATCCTTCTCGATTAATTATTCTTTATTAAAATTATCATCATTATCAAATTACTTTCATTCGGTAATTATACTTAACCAGCTCCCTGAAAGTTTATTCTAATCAACCAATTAAACTTAATTGATTGCATCTATTAATCAACCCAATTACTCATAAACAGTAATTACCCCCCCTGTAATTACTTACCCAAGCAATTACCCTTTAATACCTTCCATTAAGAAATTCCTTTTAATTTATTACATCCTGTAATTGTGAATTACCTCACTAAATCTCATCAAGTATTTATATTTAATAAATTTGCAAGAGATCACATTTAATTAATTAACAAATTAATTTCGATTGGTTAATCATCCCTTAAATAACCTTAAACCCAATTAATTAATAAGATTTAATTACCCAGTTATTAACTGCTAATTATTAATTAAATAAATTTAAATACTTATTTAATTATCTCAAATTATTTTAATTAATCATTTATTATCAATTAATTTATCATTTATTTCTTAATTATTCACCTTAGTTAACTATTATTAATTAACCTTAAGTAATTAATTAAGATTCTTAAGTTTAAAAAAATTGATTTAAACACATGATCAATTCTAATTACAAATTAATTAAAGTTATTTATTTAATTACAAGTATAAATTAATTTACATTTTTAATCACCATATATAAATTAATTACCTTTACCAACCTTTCTTTTAATAAACTTTAAATCAAACGCTGACTTAAAACTAACCCATCATTATTTACTTTATTAATGTTGAACTTTGTTAATCAAATACTTAAAGTACTAAGGCAAAACAACAGACCGAGGTAACCCACGCAGTTGCACGAGTAATTACTCGAGCATCCTCCCTGTTTCTCGCGTCACTCTTCCTTCCCACCTTCTTCTTACCTGATCCTTTTTTTATAGCATAAGTTAGAAAATTTTAAATGCTGTACGGTACGACTCTCACGCTCTAGGGACGAACTCGAAGTAAAACCCAATTAAACTCGAGCTAATTCACACGACGATCATGTCAACCCATCAGACATCCAAATGCCACTGTGCACGTGCGTGGTGGTTCGCCTCACCTACGGCAACCCTCGTCCCTTCCAACAAACCATGCTTCATCCCTAGAATTGAAAACAAAATTCAATCCTCCATGAAATTATCAGAATCAAAAACTTGCCTGTAGCTCGAACCAATGGTTCGAACAACCCTAAGAAAAATACTTCGCCCCACCAATACTGACCAACGGAGGCGAAACTACTTCACCAACGCCTTACCCAGACCTTCCACGGCCTTCACCCAAATCCATGTGCGGTACGATCAAGTTATGGTGATGAAATCCCCAACTTGCAAAACATTGAAAAGTAAGAACCCAAAACCCTACTTGTGACTCGACTTCAAAATTCTAGCATTCGAAAAAATCTTAAACATTTTTCCTAAGACAACACATCTTCAATCTTGCTTCATAATAAATTCCAGCAATTAAAATTAATCCAATCAACAAATTTTGACAAAAATATATCTTTTGTTTATTTTTGAACTACACCTTCAATATTGAATTAAAAATCATTGTTTTCATTTTAAAAATCCTAACTTTGTATATATAATCAAGATATGTGATCCAATTCACAAATTGAAACATTCGAATTTTGGCGTTATTTTCTTTTTACCTGTAACTTGAATAAGCAGTACATATATAAAATACTGTTAAACTTCAAACAAGTTTCCAGACCTTTGATTTTAGATAAACAAACATAATTAGCTTCTATTTCCAAGATTAATTTTGGTTTAAATGAAGAATATCGGTATTCTTCCACTTCTTTGCTCAAAGCTTATGAATACTGGTGATCATCACATGTTTAAATCTTACAGAAAGCATTCCAGAATCAAAACTATAACATATGGCAACACAGATATTCCAGAACCAATTACCATTTAAAATTTAAAATTTATATGTTTACTCACCAAAATACTTGTTGAATAGAAAGCAAGTTGATGAATTCTGCAGATGAATTTCTTGAACAACTTTCCTTGTTTTTGCTGTGTGAATATATTTGAGTTGCAAAGCAAAAATGTTTATTTTCCTTTCTTATCTCAGGTTTGTTGTTAAGTTTTATAAACGAACAAATATATTATGATGTATATAAATAGAAAGGGTTTCTTGAGCAGGTTATATCTGGTACAAGCTTTACTTGTTATATTGAGACAAAATGTTTGAGTTTGATTACAACAAAATTGAAATAATCTTGTATACTTCGGCTGAAAAGATTTCTCTGTAATCTGAAATGAAAAAATGTTGTGCCAATTTAATGCATATGTCTCTCATTAGTTTACATCTAATTATGATTTACTGTTATTTGTTTTTGTGTGTAAAGATATTTAATGAATAGTTTTGTCTTTTTTATTTCCTTTGCCCTGCTTATGCACAGCAAACATTACATGTTCGGTCAAAGATTTGTCTTTGCACCTACATATTCCACAGCAATACTTGATTATATTTATTAGCATAGCTTCCCGGTTAAGATTTGATCAGATTTTTTTATTCTAACATTGGAATTGACTTATGTTAGGCTGAGATGATGGCATTTAATGCCTTTGTTTCCAAATATGTTTACACATTATTATCATGTTTGCTATGTATAAATATCTTGTATGAAAATATACACTTTGGAGATAGATATTGGTTTTTTTTTTGTGAATGGTGATATTTTGTTTTATCCTTTAATTTAAAAAATATAGATATGATGTATGTAAACATTTTGTTCTCTTGTGTGAATAATTCATATGTATACACTTCATCTGATTTTTAACTTTATACATTGTGTACATTGTGTTTACAAATTTCAGCTTATGTTACAAGCATACCAATTTACTTAATTTTTGTTTTCATTTACATTTGTATTTACATTTTGACTATCAATATTTGTATTATATTCAATATGTTTTCTTATATTTAATACCCATATTTTATATTGATAAAATTTGATTCTATTTCAACATTATTTTCTATATATATTTTTATACCAATGTTAACAAGGTAAACCCCTTTTTAAATCAATTATATAAGATAAATTTTATTGTGAATATTATTAAGGGATTTTTAAAAAAAAAATTCAAATCAATTTCCTTTCAAACATACAAATCCATACAGTAAATGACAATTATTCCAAAAGTCATATTCATTTTAAAATGATGAGTTTACATTTTATTTATTTGAATTAAATATTTATCAAAAAAAATAGGGCCAAAATCCAGGGTCGTCACATTCCTCCCCCCTTTGAATCTTTTCGTCCTCGAAAAGGAACGAAGCCAAATTCACTAAAATGCTTTAAATCATATAAATTTTTCTTCGATCATTTTTAAACTACTTTAAAAATCTATATAATATTTCTAAAATAGCTTTTATAAAATACTTTTATAACTCGATGTTTCAACCAGTCCATCCTTGTTCTCATAGAAATTCAGTCATACGTTGATCAGGCGTAGGACTGAAAATCTATAAGTACTTGGTAAACCCGTTTTCAACATCCAGTGAAAATACTTCGAAAATAATTTTATTGAAAATATAGAAAACAGTTTTTGAAAATAGAGGAAATATCTTGGTGAGAATGCTCTGGAAATCATCACCCCCATCCATGGTCACAGTTACATACGAGGGTTACGTTGCAGTCACAACAAAAGTCCATGTAACTGTAGGTTCTCCGCGGCCTCTCGACTACGCCATGGATCCCACACAACAAATCACAGTTACATCCAGGGTTACGTTGCCATCGCAGCAAAAGTCCATGTAACTGCAGGCTCTCAACGGCCTCTGATTTTCGCTGTCGAAATGAAACTTCTCCACTCCTACATAGGTCGCAGTCTACCGATATAAAATCAAACGCAGACCGTTGGCTCTCAACGGCACACACGACTTTCGCTATGTGGTATACCATCGTGTCGCAGTCTACCGATATAAAATCAAACGCAGACTGTTGGCTCTCAACGGCACACACGACTCTCGCTATGGTACACTACTCATAATCCTCAGGAACTAGTTTTGTCCGTACTCCTCACAGGATCAACTTTAGAACCCTCCCTTGGGGCTCAAGGCAGCACCACCCGGTGGCACTCTTGAGAAGTCCATTTCAAGGGAGCGCCTTTTTCCCCAGAGCTATCATCAAAACACTTTATACTATACATATAGTATTTTTCAAATCATACACCTAGTATGATGTCATACAAAGCTCCTTTACTCAAAATCGATTATTCCAAAAATCGATAATTCTCAAGTTAGGCTTTCCAAATACCAATATTGGTTTTTCCCCAAAAATCAAAAGCCTTTCCAAATCCAAAGGTTCTCAAAACCTCTTCCGAAATCCTCATAAGATCCTTTATATATATATTCAAAAATATATATAAATTTTTAAACTTTTGGATCATTTCAAATTTGTATAAAACCCTTTTTATCTTCAAACATGTTCAAAAAATCCTTTTCTTCCAGCAATAGATTCAACAAGGGGAGATTTATCTTATATAACAAAGATATAAAGCTTTGTTTATTCAAAACAAATATTCAAATTTAACTACTCTTTCCAGTATCAATTTCATTCAAATCCGTACGATGTACCTCTATCATTCGTACGCTATACCAATCTGATCGCCCACTCGATCATATAATTTCATTTCCAAACTAGTATCGTCCACCCGACTTCCTAGTGCGGACACAGATCTGGTTTCTTGATCAAAAACTGTTATTCTCCTTGCATAGTCATAACTATGATAGAGAATATCCAGAACCAATCAACAATCCATATCCAGGTTCACCGTCGAAAATCGAGTGAAAAATCTCACTCGGATCGATATAACTATCTCGAAATTCTATGCTCGAATCTGGATCAAATCACTATGCGAATATAATAATATACGTACATCCTACGTATTTAACTTCATTAATTATTAACCAAATCAACTTCCTTTTAATTCACCTTTCCTTCGGTTTCCATTCACTTATCTATAACTTCCTAAATTCGATTTGGATTATCATTTCAATTCTCATCTCAGTTGGGTATTTTACCAATAACAGTTTGAACTCCGACCAGTTTATATTTAGAAAATATCTTGAAAATTTAAAAATAGGTAAGTAGTTGAAAAATAATTATTAGTTTGCAAAATAGCTATAAAATAGTTAACTAATTGTAAAATAATTGGAGAATAGCTAAATGATTTCAGAACTTTTAGACAATTGCAAAATAGATATAAAATAGTAATTAATTTAGAAAACAGTTGTAAAATGGTTAAATAGCTACAAAAATAACTGTAAGACGAGTATATAATAATTTGGCTTTAAGAAAGAAAGGTTGTATATATTTAATAGCTTGGAAAAAAATAAGTTTATATTAAAACAATTTATATTGAAAATAGTCCAGAGCCAAAACTGTTCACTTTCCCAACAATTCAATTTAAATTTCCACTTCCATTTAAATTGACTCAATTCCAATTTAAATAGCTCCAATTTCCATTGGACTGATTTATTCCCACTTCAAGTTGAATTAATTCTCAATTTCTTTCCAAATTTAAATCAAACTCGTTTGATTTTAAACATATTCAACTTTAATTACAGTCCCAAGTTATTTCAATCACTTTGGACTAATATCCATTCAATTGAACCAACTTCAATTTCAATCATTTCAATTCAACCCAAATTTTCCATTTGAATGTTAAACTTATACACCTTCAATCTCAAGTCCAATTAATTCAAGTCAGATTCAATTTGGACTAATTCAATTTCAATCTCAATTTTAAACCATCTCGAATTATATAAATTCGAGTTAAATTCTCAAAGATATGTTTAACCCTTTAAACCAAATTATCCTTTATTAAAGGTTTTTTTTTTACAATTTAATTTCTGAGCCCAATTCTCAAAATTCCATTTTAAATTATCTTTACTTATGTATTTCAAGGTTCAAATAAGAATTCAATACAACTTTATTTTAAAATTTTAATTCATTACTCAATTTTATCTCTCAGTTTGAAGCCGGTTCTTAAACAGGTTTGATTTATAATTCAATTATTCAAATTTATTTTATTTATACAATACCATTCTCATTTAAAAGATTTTCATTAACAATAGGATGATATCATCCAATTTATTTTAAAACGTCCATCCATTTTCAGTTTTTAAATCTCAAACCCGTTTTGAGATCACACAAATTCCTAATTCAAATCAACCATTTAACTTTCCAAGTTAAATTCCAATTTCGTTTTGAAATTTCCAATTCAGGTTGTTTTTCTACACTTATTTAACTTTCCCAGATTTAAATTTCAATTTACTTAATCCAATCAACCTTACTTAATTTGAATTCCCGCTTCAAATTTCAAAATTCTATCCCTCTTATAAGTTCAAAACTTATATCACTTTGGGTTTTTCACATCACACTTCAGGGAAAATCAAAACTCAACACCTTTGAGTTTATGTCAAATTATCTTTAATATCATGATATCCATACATATATACATATTTATTTCTTGGCCCTCCCAGCCATATTCCAAAATTTTAAACCACCTTCGGTTTTAAATTCAAGTCAATTTTCAAACAACCATTGTTTGCAACAAGTCTCTTTTATTCAACTAATACTTATGCATAATTTCTTTTAGCACTTTGAAACAGGTTTCAATTTCTGGACCCAGATTTAAAATTTCTCAATTTATGTATTTTCAATTTCAAGTTTTATAAGTCATACTTTACTTAAATGTTTAATCACATCTTATTATTAAACACACAACAATCACTTATGATAATGTCCAAGATTATCATATCTAAAACCATCCATTATCATCTTATTCTGAAACATTTTTCCAATTCAAGATTTCAGTTTCAGTTCGAATCCATTTCAAACTTATCTTTATTTAATTTAGTTTGGTTGTATTATATTACTTCTTAATTTCATTCTAATAACTCAACGGGCAATTTCCTTATTATCTATTAGTGTGAGACATTACTTTATACATCAAAATATAATCTTATATAAAATCATTTAAAATCCTTATATAAGTAAATAACAAGTACGCTCTCTCATATATATACACTCAACTCATTCTAGGGTATTATTGACCCTATCCTTAATGAGTATCCCACCAGAGCCAAGGTTCTCGCTTAACCTTCAGCTCTGATACCAACTGTAACGACCCGGAAATTTTCGAAGCCGAAAATTTCAGATAGTTATGGAAAGAAGAAAGAGATAGAAGAAGAAGATCAGAAACACCAAACATCTCACATTCGCAGCGGATAAAATATAATAATAAATAATACAGTTTACAAAAGGATCATATATTATCGATTACATTTTATTACATCAGAGTTACACATATACTCAACACTGGACATATACAAACCAACATGCCTCAGATAATCAGAAATATATAACAGTGGAAATATTCCATACGTTCCTGCCATCCAACTCGCCTCCTGAGCTCCAGAACGTCCCACCTGAAAATCTGTAATACTCGGTCTGACCCGAGCATTACATCAAAGTAACATAAATTTTTCAAGTGAAATGCAATTCAACTTTAAATAAAAGATGTCACCCTTTTTACTCAGCAATTCATCATTGACAGATAACCACATTATCATTGCCCACCCAACTACACCATCACATAATCCATTTCACCTCAGGGGTATCAATCAATTCAGGGCATTTAAACAATCATTTAATCATATATAAGCAAGATAAACTATTCACACTATCTCGAATAAATCTAATTAACCATAATTGAATTAAATTAATCACCTTTAGTCCTGCTTATTACTTAATTTTCAACACAATTGATTAACCATCCCATAATCATTCATCTTAATTAATCCTTCTCGATTAATTATTCTTTATTAAAATTATCATCATTATCAAATTACTTTCATTCAGTAATTATACTTAACCAGCTCCCTGAAAGTTTATTCTAATCAACCAATTAAACTTAATTGATTGCATCTATTAATCAACCCAATTACTCATAAACAGTAATTACCCCCTGTAATTACTTACCCAAGCAATTACCCTTTAATACCTTCCATTAAGAAATTCCTTTTAATTAATTACATCCTGTAATTGTGAATTACCTCACTAAATCTCATCAAGTATTTATATTTAATAAATTTGCAAGAGATCACATTTAATTAATTAACAAATTAATTTCGATTGGTTAATCATCCCTTAAATAACCTTAAACCCAATTAATTAATAAGATTTAATTACCCAGTTATTAACTGCTAATTATTAATTAAATAAATTTAAATACTTATTTAATTATCTCAAATTATTTTAATTAATCATTTATTATCAATTAATTTATCATTTATTTCTTAATTATTCACCTTAGTTAACTATTATTAATTAACCTTAAATAATTAATTAAGATTCTTAAGTTTAAAAAAATTGATTTAAACACATGATCAATTCTAATTACAAATTTAATTAAAGTTATTTATTTAATTACATGTATAAATTAATTTACATTTTTAATCACCATATATAAATTAATTGCCTTTACCAACCTTTCTTTTAATAAACTTTAAATCAAACGTTGACTTAAAACTAACCCATCATTATTTACTTTATTAATGTTGAACTTTGTTAATCAAATACTTAAAGTGCTAAGGCAAAACAACAGACCGAGGTAACCCACGCAGTTGCACGAGTAATTACTCGAGCATCCTCCCTGTTTTCTCCCGTCACTCTTCCTTCCCACCTTCTTCTTACCTGATCCCTTTTTTTTATAGCATAAGTTAGAAAATTTTAACTGCTGTATGGTACGACTCTCACCCGCTAGGGACGAACTCGAAGTAAAACCAAATTAAACTCGAGCAAATTCACGCGACGATCATGTCAACCCATCGGACATCCAAACGCCACCGTGCACGTGCACGGTGGTTCGCCTCACATTCGGTGACCCTCGTCCCTTCCACCAAACCACGCTTCATCCCTAGAATTGAAAACAAAATTCAATCCTCCACGAAATTATCAGAATCAAAAACTTTCGTGTAGCTCGAACCAATGGTTCGAACAACCCTGAGAAAAATATTTCGCCCCACCAATACTGACCACCGGAAGCCAAACTACTTCACCAACGCCTTACCCAGACCTTCCACGGCCTTCACCCAAATCCATGTGTGGTACGATCAAGTTATGGTGATGAAATTCCCAACTTGCAGAACATTGAAAAGTAAGAACCCAAAACCCTACTTGTGACTCGACTTCGAAATTCTAGCATTCGAAAAAATCTTAAACATTTTTCCTAAGACAACACATCTTCAATCTTGCTTCATAATAAATTCCAGCAATTAAAATTAATCCAATCAACAAATTTTGACAAAAATATAACTTTTGTTTATTTTTGAACTGCACCTTCAATATTGAATTAAAAATCATTGTTTTCATTTTAAAAATCCTAACTTTGTATATATAATCAAGATATGTGATCCAATTCACAAATTGAAACATTCGAACTTTGGCATTATTTTCTTTTTACCTGTAACTTGAATAAACAGTACATATATAAAATACTGTTAAACTTCAAACAAGTTTCCAGACCTTTGATTTAAGATAAACAAACATAATTAGCTTCAATTTCCAAGATTAATTTTGGTTTAAATGAAGAATATCGGTATTCTTCCATTTCTTTGCTCAATTATTATGAATACTGGTGATCATCACATGTTTAAATCTTACAGAAAGCTTTCCAGAATCAAATACTATAACATATGGCAACACAGATATTCCAGAACCAAACCATTTAAAATTTAAAATTTATATGTTCACTCACCAAAATACTTGTTGAACAGAAAGAAAGTTGATGAAGTCTGCAGATGAATTTCTTGAACAACTTTCCTTGTTTTTGCTGTGTGAATATATTTGAGTTGCAAAGCAATAATGTTTATTTTCCTTTCTTATCTCAGGTTTGCTGTTAAGTTTTATAAACGAACAAATATAGTATGATGTATATAAATAGAAAGGGTTTCTTGAGCAGGTTATATCTGGTACAAGCTTTACTTGTTATATTGAGACAAAATGTTTGAGTTAGATTACAGCAAAATTAAAATAAACTTGTATACTTCGGCTGAAAAGATTTCTCTGTAATCTGAAATGACAAAATGTTGTGCCAATTAAATGCATATGTCTCTCATTAGTTTACATCTAATTATGATTTACTGTTATTTGCTTTTGTGTGTAAAGATATTTAATGAATAGTTTTGTCTTCTTTATTTCCTTTGCCCTGCTTATGCACAGCAAACATTATATGTTCGGTCAAAGATTTGCCTTTGCACCTACATATTCCACAGAAATACTTGATCATATTTATTAGCATAGCTTCCTGGTTAAGATTTGATCAGATTTTTTTTCTAACATTGAAATTGACTTATATTAGGCTGAGATGATGGCATTTAATGCCTTTGTTTCCAAATATGTTTACACATTATTATCATGTTTGCTATGTATAAATATCTTGTATTAAAATATACACTTTGGAGATAGATATTGGTTTTTTTTGTGAATGATGGTATTTTGTTTTATCCTTTAATTTAAAAAACACAGATATTATGTATGTAAACATTTTGTTCTCTTGTGTGAATAATTCATATGTATACACTTCATCTGATTTTTAACTTTATCATTGTGTACATTGTGTTTACAAATTTCAGCTTATGTTACAAGCATACCAATTTACTTAATTCTTGTTTTCATTTACATTTGTATTTACATTTTGACTATCAACATTTGTATTATATTCAATATGTTTTCTTATATTTAATACCCATATTTTATATTGATAAAATTTGATTCTATTTCAACATTATTTTCTATATATATTGTTATACCAATGCTAACAAGGTAAACCCCTTTTTAATTCAATTATATAAGATACATTTTATTGTGAATATTATTAAGGGATTTTTTTTTAAAAAAATTCAAATCAATTTCCTTTCAAACATACAAATCCATACAGTAAATGAGAATTATTCCAAAAGTCATATTCATTTTAAAATGATGAGTTTACATTTTATTTATTTGAATTAAATATTTAAAAAAAAAATAGGGCCAAAATCCTGGGTCGTCACAGCTTGCTTCATGGCTGGGCAGTCTTTAACTTCATGTCCCACTTTCTGACAATAATAGCATTTTCGGGGCTTTACTTGAGCGGATTGATTGGCTTGTTTCTTATGCTTCGTACATTTGTTGGAATAGTGGCCTTTCTCCAAACAATCATAGCAAGTGACATTCTCTGTTGTGCTCCCTTGGTTGCTCTTCTTTTTCTCTTTACCATGCCATGACTTCTTGCCTCCAAATTTCCTCTTCTTCCAATTCGGGTTGCTCGAATTTCCTTTCTCCACCGGGGTTTCTTGCATGTCAAGTGTAGCATAACGATATCCCATATCAACCAAATCTGAAAAAGATTCCTTAACATGGCCAGTCATCCTTGTGTGGAACTTTTTGTTCATCCCACGGATAAATCTCTCATTATTCTTCAAGGGTGTATTCACCAATTCCGGACCAAATCGAGATAATTCATTGAACTTGTTTAGATACTCCTCGAATGACAAATTTCCCTGCTTTAAGTCCATGAACTCTTGGTACATCCCAGAAATCCCAGCTGATGGCATATAGCGCTTCTCAAATACTTCTTTGAATCTCTCCCAAGTAAACTCGTCCTCAGGCTCATCGACGGTAACAGTTTCCCACCATGCCAAAGCTTCCTTCTGAAGTTTCCACGAAGCTATGAGTCGCATCTGATCATCCTGCAGCTTAATCCCTTTAAAGATTCTTTCACATGACCTAATCCATGCTTGAGCCTTAACAATCGACTCCTTGACGGTGAACGGCCTACCACCAAGTCTCGAAAAGCTTTTATATAAGTCAGCCAGATTCGGCTGATGTTGAGTAGGTAATGCTGCTTCTGCCGTTGGGGGTACTTGAGCAGATGGTGTGGCATCTCCTCGACCCCTAGCTCCTTCTCTTCGTCTGCTCATCCTTACTATCTGTAATTATTAAGAAAATTGATTTCGATATACGGACGAGATATCTGTAACGACCCATAAAATTTTATTAATTTTTAGTTGGTTTTATAACGTATTTAATTTGGATTTTGAGAAATTTTAATAATAATATTTTGAAATAAAGTTTTAATATTTGGTTTACGTATTATTAAATATAGCAAATGGTAAATTTTCAATTAATTATACGAAGGTTTATTTATTATGTAATTCTATTAAATTCAAATCAGTTAATAATTGGTGAAAATAAATTTATTTTCAAGACCCGAATATTTTTACATAGAAAAATTCTAAATTATCTTCTAATTGAGACGTCATTTTTTGTTTTCCCAAATTTGGACTTCTATAGCTCCGCCAATCTTATTTTCTGCGTTTTTACTACATTTTTTCTGCTAGTGAAAATTCGAATTTTCATAATTCAATCGTACCACCAATATCTATATACCATTTTGATCGTCTCGTTGTACTGATCACTACGATATATTTATTTCTGTATTTTGAGATCCGATACGCGACGAAAACAATAAAAACGTGCATCATCGGTGCTGAAATTTGTGACTTGGATTTATCTACTTTTGAAATTTGAAATCGTACAACTCATAACATATTAAATTTCTTTTAAATGTTTTAGCTAAATCTATGGGTGAGCGTTGCCAAACCGTTCCACCTTTTATTTAATTCTCTGCCATTTCAATTTGCATTCTATCCGTTCACATTTCATTTATTCCTTTTCTACCATATATTCCATTATCTCTTTCTGCTATTTGCTAATTGCTATTTGCTCATTCACGCGATCATTTAGTTGAAATCAAAATTTCAACCCTTACTTCTCTTTTCTTTTCAAATTTGAAACGTACTATTAAATCAGGCCATTAATTGCTTTTATTTTTTTCCTTAAATCAATGTACAGCTCACACAATTATTAATTGCATTAAATTTTCTACTGAACCACACCATGACCGTTTATAATTCATTCATTTGGAATATATTCATTTGTTTGAAATCTTTCCCTTTCTCTCTCATCTCAGTTGGGAATAAAATAAATTTCAACGGAAATCACGTTTCGATTCTTTTAACTCTTTATAACTTTTGATAAAAAAATTTGTCCTTTTTGAAACTAGAACGTATAGGGATATACGTTTTTCATTTATTAATTTCTAAATCGTCCTGTTGTCCTTTTCATGTATGTTATATTTATTTATATTTTAACATTTTCTATTTATTTCACTCATCTCCCTACACGTTTCTATTTATTTGCTGATTTGTTGCATACATTTCATTTTTGAAAAATGCGGTTCATTCCTATTTATTTTCATTTCTCACATTTATTTCTTCTTTTACTGAAATTCAACCGTTGCCACGTCATACCATTTTGGAAGTATGAATGTACAAAACATGCATACGTTTTATATTCATTTAATTGGAACGGTCACTTTAATTTTTGCCTTTAAAATTCCATTTTCTTCACTACAGCTGGACAGTTATAAAACATTCAAAAAAAATTGAAAGCTCACCTTAAATTGTGCAAAGCGTTTTCCTCTGCCTTTATAACTTTGGGTTATGCCAGCTGTTATTTTTTTCCATCAATTCAAAATTATTATTTGTAATTCCATTTTAGGGTCTCCTCATTCTCCTTTGTCAACTTCCATATATTTATTTCCCTGGTCACTTTAAAACGTTTTATAATAATAATTAGTATATAGCCGTTTCATTTTAAAGCTTTTCATACGTTTTATATATGTCAAAAAAAGATGTGAATGGATATTTACCTACGGCCCACACCGTTTTGAATTATACGTTTTTTTTGTATTCGTTAATTCTTTTATGGTTCATTTTATTTCACCTTTATAAGCTTTTTTTGGTAAAGCAAGGATCTACTGTCACTTTCTTCACCTCAATTTTTCTTTCTCCACCCTCTCTCATCTTCTACACTCTTACACGCAGCCGTATCTCACCTTGTCACCCACTCTGCCTTGCAGCAAACTTTTAACATATATATATATATATATATGATATCTTGTAAGGTAATACAACTTGTGTGTTTGTCTCATTAAGTATTGTGTTTTTTTCGTATGCGTAAGTTATTGTTTTATTTTATTTTATATATATAAGCCTAAGTATTGTTTCTAAAACTTTAGATATTTGCATGGGTACATATTTTCATAGTGGGTTGGTTGTATTGATATACTAGTATACATTTCAGAGCTTTATAGGTTTGTATAGTTATAATATATATATATATATATATATATTATTTTACCTTCATCTATTGTCAGGTACTGTTTAAAATATAATAGGTATACAAGTTAGGTATAACGTCTGCTGTGAATATGTGTAACAATATATATATAACATTTTTTAAAACATGTATATAGCAGCCCATATAAAGGTTTGTTTATACACACTTTATTGTACCTATAAAATGTAGGTTTGCATGTCAATATTGGTAGGCATAAGCATCTTTCTCCATTTTTCTGCTAGCATTGCGTCAGCATATTTTTATTTTCGGTAAAAAAATGAAAAAAATAAAAATAAAAGTAGAAGTAAAAAATAAAAATAATGATTACAGTATATTATTTGTAAAGGAAGTCTGCATTTGGTTAAACTATTAGATTTCTTTAAACTTACATTATTTATTGTTATGTATATCTTCAATGTTAATTTGGTTATGTACATTTAGTTTCAGATAGTGATGTTTCAAATATAACGTATATACTATAAGATAGAGTGAATTAGTTTTTGATTTTTTTATATGTTTGATTTCAATAAATATATTTAATTTAAGACTTATATAAAATGTATATATACTTTAATTTGATTTTTGGGTTTAAGGAGGATAATAATATAAAATACATCTAGCCTAAATTTTTATCGAGCTAATTTGACCTGTTCCCATCGATTTCTTTTATCAGCTTTGATCGTCGATTCGTGCCGATCTTACTTTGCTTTGTGATTCGTGCTTGGGTTTCGTAACTCAACTTCATTGTCTATCTCTCTAACCTCGAAAGGTGAGCAATCACTCATGATTAACATTCTTTTATTTATTAAATTTGAATTTTAATTGAAACGACAATTGAAATATGCTGATGTAGTTATTTAAATTGTCATATATGCTATTATCTATGACTGTTCACCTGTGGGATATGACACCATATCCCGTTGTTTATATTATACCGTTATTGATGATATATGCCTGTTATTTTATTGTATTATCTGTTATTACTCTGCAAGTTCCCTGTAGTTTAGAATTCACTATGGGTTATAATGATACATACCCGAACGGACTTTAGAATAGGGGAAAATCATTATGGGCTGAAATGATAAACCCAAGCGATTTTCATTTAATTGAATTTGGCATTACGGGTTGAAATGATATCCACCCGTATATATTTAGTGTACGGATTGAAATGATAAATATCCGTAGCACTTGACTATATGATAGGAAATATATATACAGACACCGTTGGTCCATATAAATATTTTGAAAATAATTTCTACAGTTTGAAGAGACATATATATGGGATTTAATAACTATTGGTTCTTAAAATATTATATATAAATGGAAATTTTATATATGGATTTAATAATAATATTATTAAGATTGATTTAATCCATATAATATGTATAAGTATTATTTAAGATTTATGTTTCAAAATTTACCGTTGTGAAAATTTGAATAATTAAGATTGGGAGATAAATTTGGGTTTATTAAAAATGGTATTTAAATAAGGATTTATTTAATTAAATCGATTTGAAATTATTGAATGGGAAATTTAAAGGTATGATTTTTATAACTGGATTTTGATTTAAGTGATTTAATGAATATTTCGCGTTTAAATAAATTAAAGAAAATAATGAGAAAAGTGTAATTTAAGGGTACTTAATGATATTGAATCTAATGAGGGAGTATTTCAAGACTAAATAATAATGAGGTTAAATCGAGACCTATATGAGACTGTTATATTGAACATTTAAATATTAAAGCCTTGAACTATATTGGAATTTAAATGGTTTATTTTGAGATTCGGATCTGTTTTTTTGAAATCAATATAGTTGAATTTGTTATTTAGAAACTAAATTGAATTAAAGTGAAAATTTAGGTTGAACCAAATTTGAATTTATTATTTAGGAAACTAAATTGAATAAAAATGTAGTTTGAAACGTCGAATACTTAAACTTTTGAAATATATTGAAATATAAAAGGGTATTTTGTGATTACAAATCCGAATTTGAGATCGGTAAAATTGAAGTGGTTATTTTAGGAATTGAGTTGAATTTAAATTGATGAATTGAGATTGAATTTAATTTAAATGGGAAGGTCGGTTGATGTTGAAACAATTTGTTAAGTTGAGGGAATTGAAAATACTTAACTGTATAAGTTATTTAATATATATAAATACTATTTTGGGAAATATATAGATATTTGAAGTGAAAATGATATTTGGTTTTGAAGTATAAATTAAGCTGAAATGACCACGGTGTTATAGTGTATATTTCTACCTTGTAGATAGTTCCATGGACCCTTAGAGGATGGTTATCCCAAACATCCTTTAAGTTATTTGTATTTCAGTTGATATTTCACTTGAGTTGGATCTATTGATATAAGAATGTTAATCCTGACTTGAGTGTTTTGTGTTTTGCTTTACGCTCGGGTCAGACTGAGTGAAACAGCATTAGAGACTCACCTTTGGAGTTCGGAGCTTCATTTGAAGATCCAACTATCGTTTCAGATTCCTGCCTTTCCAGTTGATTGGTTCAGAGAAGTCATCTGTTGCATTGGAGACTTCACTGCATTTGAACTATTCTGTTGTATTTTATTTCTAACGCTGATGTATATAGTAGCTTCATGAACTACTATTCTTTATCTATTCCGCTGCATTATATTACTCTGTTATCTGTGATTGATTTATTTATTGTATATTTTAAGTTTTGCAAAATTTTAATTAACAATTCGGTATTTTGAATTATTCATGTCGGATATGTGTGGTTTTATTGTTGATTTGAATGGTCCAAAATAGCGGGTCGTTACAGCTGTTATCAGAGCTTTGGCTCTAGGCAAAACTTAGCATATATGGTAAATTTATTTACAGAATCACTTTCGTTCGAGTTGAATCTCTTCCTTTCTGACTCGATTTCCTTTGAATTTTGGAATGTCCCTCGGATCTGAAATTAATTCTTGTCTCTTTCTATTTATATTCGTTTGATTCTGGAGTATCCCATAACTCCACTGAATGATTTGTAAAGGGGGTGAAACTCCTTTATAATTGGCATTGATTCACCGAAGATTTATGTATCACTCGGTTTAGATGCTACTATCTCCTGTTATTCCAAATTCTATCTCAAGCGATCGAATGTCGATTGCCTTAGAATTCTGCATCCATCATATTGCTAAATACACGATTGACCCGATTAAGGTCGCTCGCGATTTATAGAAGTATATCCATCTCCTATTTTGTAATTTAATCATCTTCGATCGAGTCTATCTTCGAATCAGGATTCTATCGGTTAGAGTTCCTCTAATTTAAATCTCTACCTTTGTTTGAAATCCATTCTTGAATCACCCTTTGAAAATCATGTATGTTGTGTTTTTGAAATTGTTTATACCCAAATTATTATTTTGATAACTATGATTTTATTCTATATATAAAAGTTTTGAAAGGATTTAAAATGTTGGAAATTTATAAGAAATTGATTTATATAAAGATGATTTATAACTGAAGGGTTAAATTTGAAATTCGAGAATTGAATTCCGGTATTTTGAAATTGGTTTTATGATTTTGGAAAATATATAAAAATAATACGATTTAAAAGTATTTTTCGAATAAGAAATGTTTCAAATGATTTCAAATGAATTCCAATAATTTTGAAGAAATTTCAAAGAAGTTTTCAAGAAAATAGAAGTCCAGAACTCACTTATGTCGCTGGAAAATAATTTCGGTGATTAGTGCATGCATCATCGACATTGATTTTCGAGTTTCAGAGTTGGGGAGAGGCCTCTTTAATAGTTTCGCTATGCGAGTGATTTTGTAAAACCGTTTTGATTTCAAATTCTGAAGTATAATTTGATATTTTCAAAAGATATATGTATATATTTGAAACAATTTAAAGTGAGACCGGTGTTCAGTCCTCGAGTTTCGGATTTGATTTGGTATAATCCTATCTATTGAAATTGATTTATTGATTTATGTTGATTTTCAACTCTTGAATTTGGAAATTTGATTTCCCTAACTATTTTGAAGGTTCGAACACATCCAAATCAAGGTCTAAAATTTTAAAACTAAGAAATTTCGAAGAGTATAAAATATTTGACAAAGAATATAAGTTTAGTTTTGATGTTCAAAATATGAAGAGTATGACTTAAGTAAATTTGAAACTTTTGTTAAATAAATAATTTGCAAAGGAAAATTGGATTTTTCATATAGAATAAATAGTTTAAAGGTTTTAAAGGGATAGTTATAAAATTTGGAAACCATTTTGAGTATAATTGATTTTGAGAAAAATATTTGGTTTTGAAATTAAATTGGAATTAAAAACCAGCACTTATATGGTGATTTTGGAAATGAATATGTTTGACTTGAAAAAATTTAATTTGGAAACTGGGATAATTTTCTAAACCTATTATTTTGGGAACTTTAAAATTTAGATATTTAATTTGGAATTTTTTTTGGTGAAATCATATATGATTTTGAAACTGAATTGATATTGAAATGATTTGAAATTGAGAACATTATATTATTAAGCAATTTTTTTGGGAGTGGTCGAAATTATACAAAATGGATTTGTATAAGTATGAAGTTGATTTGAAATCTATTGATTTTAAAGTTACTCAATTTGGAAAGAGAATTTTATATAATCGAAGTCTATATAAGTATGATTTGGCATGCTATTGATTTGGAAAGTATTCGATTTGAAAAAGAACCCTATATATAATGGACTTTATATAAGTATGATATTTGAAGGTATTTGAAAAGGTACTATATGATATATATTTTCGAAGCAATGATATGGAAAGTGCCTTCTGCTTGATATCCGTTTTGTGGCCACATTGTGGATTTATTCTATCGATATTATTCTCTCTGATTTTTGGTTTTTTGGATGTGGTACTCGAGTGTTCCCACCGTGGCGTAACCCATGGTTTTTTTCTCTCGCGACTGCATAGCGCAACTGCCTGGCTGAGTCTGGCCTAGGGGTACAGATTTGTTTCTTGGGGGATCAAGGCGTAACCATTGTGTATCCTGCAATATGTGTAGGTCGCGATTACTAGCGAAACTACCTGGCTGAGACGGCCTAGGGGCACGGATTGTTTCATGGGGGATCCAGGCGTAACCATTGTGTATCCTGCACTCTACTAGTCATCATGGCGTAACTCACAGGGCTGAGAAAGCTTGCGGATACGGATTGTTTCCTGGGGGATCCAAGCGTAACCATTGTGTATCTGCGAACCATGGTTGGACAAAGGTTTTGGTTTGGTTGTTTTGTTTGGATTGTACTTTCCATATCTGTTTTAAAGGTTTTTCAAGTATTTTCACTGGGGGTTGAAACAAATCTACTAATACTTGAAGAATTCTAGCTTTGCGCTTGATCAACGCATGACCAGAGTCTGCAAGAACGAGGATAAACTTGTTGAAACATCGAGTTATAAAAATATTTTTGAAATAAAGATTTATTTCGATATAAAGGTATTTTATTATAAAGGTATTTTTCCACAAAGAAATTTTGTGTTAATATTTGAAATTGAAACTCTTATGGTTTGAAATTTACGATTCGTGCCCGATTCTATTCTTTAAATCTATCTTATCTTCTCAGCTTTAGTTGTTCACCTTGATTCTGTTTTTCCGAATCTGCCTTCTTTCCTTTCTGAATATAATCTTTTAAATATTGTTTATTTGTATACTACATTGTTTAATAAAAAAAATTAGTGTTATAAATATTTTTGAAGTTATTAATTAAATAAAACATATTTGAAGTGAATGATTTATTGATAAAGTTTGAAAAGTATCTAAAGACAAATTTATAAATTTATGAATTATGGATTTAATGTTTTCAATAGCTTCTTTGTAAATATAACTAATGATGCAAATAATTGTTTTCAAATAGCTTTCATATATGTATAAAGGTGTTAGTTAAACATATTTAATTCCAATGAGTTTTGAAAATTTTAAAGTATTAAAGATTACTAAATCGCAAATAAAGTTTTCAAATGAATATTTCAAGTAAAATTTATATAGTTTTAAATTAATTATTTACCCTTGACTTTCAATCTACCTTTATTTCTGGTTGTTCTATTCTCCTACCTCCTTCCTTTTCGGGGACGAAAAGTTTTGAGTGGGGGAGAGTGTAACGACCCATAAAATTTTATTAATTTTTAATTGGTTTTATAACGTACATAATTTGGATTTTGAGAAATTTTAATAATAATATTTTGAAATAAAGTTTTAATATTTGGTTTACGTATAAATAAATATAGCAAATGGTAAATTTTCAATTAATTATATGAAGGTTTATTTATTATGTAATTCTATTAAATTCAAATCAGTTAATAATTGGTGAAAATAAATATATTTTCAAGACCTGAATATTCTTAAATAGAAAAATTCTAAATCATCTTCTGACTGAGACATCATTTTTCGTTTTCCCAAATTTGGACTTCTATAGCTCCGTCGATCTTATTTTCTGCGTTTTTACTGCATTTTTTCTACTAGCGAAAATTCGAATTTTTATAATTCAATCGTACCACCAATATCTATATACCATTTTGATCGTCTCGTTGTACTGATCACTACGGTATATTTATTTCTATATTCTGAAATCTGATACGTGACAGGAACAATAAAAACGTGCGTCATCGGTGCTGAAATTTGTGACTTGGATTTATCTACTTTTCAAATTTGAAACTGTACAACTCATACCATATTAAATTTCTTTTAAAAGTTTTAGCTAAATCTATGAGTGAGCATTGCCACACCGTTCCACCTTATATTTAATTCTCTGCGGTTTCAATTTGCATTCTATCCATTCACATTTCATTTATTCCTTTTCTACCATATATTCCATTATCTCTTTCTGCTATTTGCTAATTGCTATTTGCTCATTCACGCGATCATTTAGTTGAAATCAAAATTTCAACCCTTACTTCTCTTTTTTTTCAAATTTGAAACGTACTATTAAATCAAGCCATTAATTGCTTTTATTTTTTCCTTAAATCAACGTATAGCTCACACAATTATAAATTGCATTAAATTTTCTGCTCAACCACACCATGACCATTTATATTACATTCATTTGGAATATATTCATTTGTTCAAAATCTTTCCCTTTCTCTCTTATCTCATTTGGGAATAAAATAAATTTCAGCGGAAATCACGTTTCAATGCTTTTAACTCTTTATAATTTTTGATAAAATTTTCTATCCTTTTTGAAACTAAAACGTATAGGGATATACGTTTTTCATTTATTAATTTCTAAATCATCCTGTTGTCCTTTTCATGTATGTTATATTTATTTATATTTTAACATTTTCTATTTGTTTCACTGATCTCCCTACACGTTTCTATTTATTTGCCGATTTGTTGCATACGTTTCATTTTGGAAAAATGCGGTTCATTCCTATTTATTTTCATTTCTCACATTTATTTCATCTTTTACTGAAATTCGACCATTGCCACGTCATACCATTTTGGAAGTATGAATGTACAAAACATGCATACGTTTTATATTCATTTAATTAGAACGGTCACTTCAATTTTTGCCTTTAAAATTTCATTTTCTTCACTACAGCTGGAAAGTTATAAACCATTCAAAAAAATTTGAAAGCTCACCTTAAATTGTGCAAAGCGTTTTCCTCTGCCTTTATAACTTTGGGTTATGCCAGCTGTTATTTTTTTCCATCAATTCAAAATTATTATTTGTCATTCCATTTTAGGGTCTCTTCATTCTCCTTTACCAACTTCCATATATTTATTTCCCTGGTCACTTTAAAACGTTTTATAATTATAATGAATATATAGCCGTTTCATTTTAAAGCTTTTCATATGTTTTATATATGTCAAAAAAAGATGTGAATGGATATTTACCTGAGGCCCACACCGTTTTGAATTATACGTTTTTTTGTATTCATTAATTCTTTTATGGATCATTTTATTTCACCTTTATAAGCTTTTTTTTGGTAAAGCAAGGATCTACTGTCACTTTCCTCTCCTCAATTTTTCTTTCTCCAACCTCCTTCTTCTTCCGCACTCTTGCATGCAGCCGTATCTCACCTTGTCACCCATTCTGCCTTGCAGCAAACTTTTAAAATATATATATGATATCTTGTAATGTAATACAACTTGTGCATTTGTCTCATTAAGTATTGTGTTTTTTTTTGCGCGTAAGTTATTGTTTTATTTTATTTTATATATATAAGCCTGAGTATTATTTCTAAAATTTTAGATATTTGCATGGATACATATTTTCATATTGGGTTGGTTGTATAGATATACTAGTATACGTTTCAGAGCTTTATAGGTTTGTATTAGTTATAATATATATTTTTATTTTTATTTTTATTTTACCTTCATCTATTGTCAGGTATTGTTTAAAATATAATAGGTATACAAGTTAGGTATACCGGCTGCTGTGAATATGTGTAACAATATATGTATAACATTTTTTGAAACATGCATATAGCAGCCCATATAAAGGTTTGTTTGTACACACTTTATTGTACATATAAAACGTAGGTTGCATGTCAATATTGGTAGGCATAAGCATCCTTTCTCTATTTTCTGCTACATTGCGTTGGCATATTTTTATTTTCGGTAAAAAAAATAATAAAAATAATAATGATTACAATATATTATTTGTAAAGGAAGTCTGCATTTGGTTAAACTATTAGATTTCTTAAACTTACACTATTTACTATTATGTATATCTTTGGATGTTAATTTGGTTATGTACATTTAATTTCAGATATTGATGTTTCAAATACAACGTATATACTATAAGATAGAGTGAACTTGGTTTTGATTTTTTTATATGTTTGATTTCAATAAATATATTTAATTTAAGACTTATATAAAATGTATATATACTTTAATTTGATTTTTGGGTTTAAGGAGGATAATAATATAAAATACATCTAGCCTAAATTTTTATCGAGCTAATTTGACCCATTCCCATCGATTTCTTTTATCAGCTTTGATCGTCGATTGGTGTCGATCTTGCTTTGCTTTGAGATTCGTGCTTGGCTTTCGTAACTCAACTTCATTGTCTATCCCTCTAACCTCGAAAGGTGAGCAATCACTCACGATTAACGTTCTTTTATTTATTAAATTTGAATTTCAATTGAAACGACAATTGAAATATGCTGATGTAGTTATTTAAATTGTCATATATGCTATTATCTGTAACTGTTCACCTGTGGGATATAACACCATATCTTGTTATTTATATTATACTGTTATTGATGATATATGCCTGTTATTTTATTGTATTATCTGTTATCACTCTGCAAGTTCCCTGTAGTTTAGAATTCACTATGGGTTGAAATGATACATACCCGAACGGACTTTAGAATAGGAGAAAATCGTTATGGGTTGAAATGATAAACCTAAGCGATTTTCATTTAATTGAATTTGGGATTACGTGTTGAAATGATATCCACCCGTATATATTTAGTGTATGGATTGAAATGATAAATATCCATAGCACTTGACTATATGATAGGAAATATATACAGACACTGTTGGTCCATATAAATATTTTGAAAATAAGTTCTACAGTTTGAAGAGAAATATATGGGATTTAATAAATATTGGTTCTTAAAATATTATATATAAATGGAAATTTTATATATAGATTTAATAATATTATTATTAAGATTGGTTTAATCCATATAATATGTTTAAGTATTATTTAAGATTTATGTTTCAAAATTTACCATTGTGAAAATTTGAATAATTAAGATTGGAAGATAAATTTGGGTTTATAAAAAATGGTATTTAAATAAGGATTTATTTAATTAAATCGATTTGAAATCATTGAATGGGAAATTTAAAGGTATGAGTTTTATAACTAAATTTTGATTTAAGTGATTTAATGAATATTTCACGTTTAAATAAATTAAAGAAAATATTGAGAAAAATGTAATTTAAGGGTACTTAATGATATTGAATCTAATAAGGGTGTATTTCAAGACTAAATAATAATGAGGTTAAATCGAGACCTATATGAAACTGTTATATTAAACATTTAAATATTAAAGCCTTGAACTATATTGGAATTTAAATGGTTTGTTTTGAGATTCGGATCTGTTTTTTTGAAATCAATATAGTTGAATTTGTTATTTAGAAACTAAATTGAATTAAAGTGAAAATTTAGGTTGAACCAAATTTGAATTATTATTTAGGAAACTATATTGAATAAAAATGTAGTTTGAAACGTTGAACACTTAAAGTTTTGAAATATATCGAAATATAAAAGGGTATTTTGTTATTACAAATCCGAATTTGAGATCGATAAAATTGAAGTGGTTATTTTAGGAATTGAGTTGAATTTAAATTGATAAAATTGAGATTGAATTTAATTTAAATGGGAAGGTCGGGTTGATGTTGAAATGATTTGTTAAGTTGAGGGAATTGAAAATACTTTACTGTATAAATTATTTAATATATATAAATACTATTTTAGGAAATATACAGATATTTGAAGTGAAAATGATATTTGGTTTTGAAGTATAAATTAAGCTGAAATGACCATGGTGTTATAGTGTATATTTCTACCTTGTAGATAGTTCCATGGACCCTTAGAGGATGGTTATCCCAAACATCCTTTAAGTTATTTGTATTTCAGTTGATATTTCACTTGAGTTGGAATTAGTGATATAAGAATGTTAATCCTGACTCGGGTCAGACTGAGTGATACAGCATTAGAGACTCACCTTTGGAGTTCGGCGCTTCATTTGGAGATCCAACTATCGATTCAGATTCCAGCCTTTCCAGTTGATTGGTTCAGAGAAGTCATCTGTTGCATTGGAGACTTCACTACATTTGAACTATTCGGTTGTATTTTATTTCTAACTCTGATGTATATCGTAGCTTCATGAACTACTATTCTTTATCTATTCCGCTGCATTATATTACTCTGTGATCTGTGATTGATTTATTTACTGTATATTTTAAGTTTTTCCAAATTTTAATTAATAATTCGGTATTTTGAATTATTCAAGTCGGATATGTATGGTTTTATTGTCGATTTGAATGGTCCAAAATAGCGGATCGTTACAATATCTTAAGGAATATTAGTAGTTACAAGCAATAGACTAGGAAATTTAAGGGTTTAGTCTTGAATTGAACTCATTCTAGGGTATACTTCACCCTATCTCTAATGAGCCATCTAATGTGTTATACTTTGTTGCTAAAGTTCTTACTCAACCTTTTGTTCTGATACAACTTTGTCACGATCTAGAATCCAATTTTCGAAAATTAACATCAAATACCTCACTTGTATTCGACTGCCAAGGATTCAAACATTGAACTCCAGTCGGATGGAGCTTATAACAACATTAGATGAAAATAAACAGTGGAAACAAAATGCATAACATCACAGATACAACTTCATCACCATATCCAATACAACATCAGAGTATCAATAATACATATGTCACAACTCCAAATATAACATCATAAGAGTACAACAATTGATCATATGCCAAAAATTCTCCAAAGAAATGAAGTGATAGTGAATATCCATGACTAAGCACCTCGAGATCCAAAAGCTTCCAAAATGTCTCGAAGATAAAAGCCTCCAAAAGCTGATAGTCTCTAAACCAAAAGCTAATACCTAAATACAAAAACCTGCTACTAGGTTGGCCATGTAGAAATAGTGGGCACCAGAGTTTAGAAAGAAAACAATAAACTCCGGGTCAACCATGGGACTTGTATGAATAAATAAACAGTTGCTTGTAAATAAACAAGATTTATAAAAAAAACTGTTTATGCTTTTGGAAATTGAAACTACCATAAGACCTCTCACCATACACACAATGCAATCGCAGACTCGGAGGAGATTTCTTCTTATGATAGTCAACAATGCTCGATACGATAAAGTTCTTTGTTGTTATTACTAGTGTATAGTGTAGAAAACCATTTCGAAAGTAGAATATTAATCCTAGCCAAAATACAACCATTATTGTATGCGTACTATAGCTACCATATAAACAGTAGGGCGCCACCATAAGTAAATGGCAGGTTATACAACTAAAACCGTACAGGGTTCGTATTGGGAATTGGATTTCCAACAAATGGTTAGGCTAAGGAACTTCCTATGCCACATGGGTATGCCTCTGGCGGGACATCCCGAGAACTTAACCAGTTCTCTGTCAACACAGGGCCGGGTTACCTCTTACTAGGTAACTACTACACGAATATGCCCTTTCCCGGTCCTTTGGGACCTTTAACCGAGGGCCCTCAATCACAAAGCAACAACCACACAGAAAATGAGATTGCAGCAACCACGTGGTTAAATATCAGGGCTCCAAACCTGATACCACCCTTTTGCAGAAGGAAATTACATACCCTAAAGGGCGCGACCCTCATAACCTTGCCGCATCATTCCTGTTTCGACCATTTCCGGAGCGTGAGGTCCGATGAGGTCTCGTCCACAAAGCTACGCTTTGATCATAAATGATCGACAAACGATCATCATTACATAGTAGCACTTAGCATGCCACGCTACCAAATTGGGAGTATACCGCTGATAACCTTCAACTACATAACCTCTGAGCTCGAACGTCTCAGAGAACGGTGTTAAAGCTAAGAGAATAAATTCTCTGTCACCAAACAGATATGTATTTGAAAGAAATCAGCTTTGTATCTCAAAGTGTAGTGTCAGACACGCGACCATACAAGTCTATTCCGGGTTCGAATAGAATCGAAGGCACTTCGTCCAATAAAGAAAGAAGCCCTTGCATATTCGGGTATCCCCAATTCCGATTGGACTCCCCATCACTAGTGGAGATATCTATACCGGAGCAACTCAGTGCAGAGACAATCGATAAGTTATCCTATCATTTTCGAAGACACCCGGGTCTTCAACGCCGTCTTCAAATGCTATCCATTTCATCGAATCACTATTCGGGATGGGTTATACGACCAAGAGTCCATTCCCGGCCAATCCGAATAGTGAGTGTTCAATTTTAAAACATGTGGGTGTATCAATTACAAGATGTGAACATTCAGGGTTTGATGTGAGTTTTGGATAACAAACCGAAATCCGACTCCCCGTCGCATCGAAGTTTTAAATGCCGTTTTACGGGCGAAAGGGTTTTCACATACATATAGGAGCAAAATCACAAGTCACAATCGGCATAAAGCAATCACAGTATCACAACAGAAATATCAATCTAGTACAGACTATTTGATGATAGTCAATCATCTCCAATTAAGGTGAATATGATTCTAAGTGAATTAACCACCCAATTATTAATTTATTTTAAATCGATGATTAATTATTCTTAACTATGAATTAACTAAATCTTAATTAACTTTATCAATTAATTATTCTAAATTTAATTATCTTCATTCATTCATCCTAAATTTTTAATTAATTAGATCTTAATTACTTTTCTTAATTAATTTTTTCTCTAATTAATTAACTTTTAATTGTAAGGTGGTTATAGACTTTTAATTGTTTTAAATCTTTATTTAATCATTATAAAGAAATTTGTTTTTAGGTTAAAATTTGAACATTTGATTTACTCGTCAAATATTTTATTAAATTAAATCTTAAACAATTTTATTTTAAAATATTAGTTTTAAAATACTCTATTTATTTCAGATAATCATTTCAAAACAAATTTTTAATCATGTTTCAAAACTTGCAAAAAAAACTTGAATTTTGCTGTTTTTAAGCCTGACCCGAGGCTACCCCGAGTTGTCCCCGAAACAATAGTTCTCTTGCTTTGAGTTTCAGCTTGAAATTACCCGAGCAAAGAAAATTTCCAAAATTTTCTTATGTTTTCAAATCGACTCAATATCGTGCCAAACAACCCGAGTAACACTTCGAGTTCTCGTCTAATTCCTTGCGTTGCTCTTCGAGCTACTTCCGTTCTCCCTCAAACCATCATCCTGACACCCAATCCCCCACGTGCACGTGCACGACCAATTTCGGCGTCGTTGGTCGGATCTATAGCCATCCCCGAGTCGATCACCATCCCCCAAACACCCCAAGCACCCAGAATTTGAGAAAGGGTTCAAAACAAGAATCGAGACACTTCGACCCATCTACCCATCAGGAATATCACCAGAAAACTGCCTCACGCAGCCTCCCCCGACCGTTATCGGCCACCAAATTTGGACCTAAGCTACTCATACGTGCTACGCCGCGATTGGCCCCGTCGCCATGCAGTCCGATCACCCCTAGATGGCGCAGCACAATCATTTCGATCGTGAATAAAATGGGTTCATAAACCCTAATTCGATCTTGTATTCAAAATTTAAAGTTTTATAAATCACACAAGTATTTTTCTAGTAATCTCGAACGTTGAATCTTGCTGCCACAACGAACCCGAGGCCTGCAATTACCTAGATCATCGGAATTTTACAAAACCCCATTTCTCTGATCATCCCAAATACCCCCGTGAACACTCAATGAAAAATTTGGATTTCGGATTCAAAATTCATCATTTTTGAAGGGGATTCAAGTAATATTACTGAAATACAAATATGCAATATTCGAATTTTGCTCATTTGGGTTGTAACTGGGTTTAACATTTTCCAGTGAAGATAATTCAAGTTCCTTTGCTTCAAATTCTTACTGAATCAAATTACAGGTTACACAACATTTTTTTAATTTGGCTAAAACTCTTTTCAGAAGCAAAGAGAGGAAGACATGTTTGGGTTTCTTGATATGGTTTGCTCTGTTAAACCTGATACTGGAATGTGCTCAGTTCCCAGTAAAAGAAATTTTCAAATCTTGCTTTGATTTATTACTAAAACGCAACATGGGTTTACACAATATTTTAACTTGTTTACAGTTATTTCCAGAAACAAAGAGATGGAAGAAGATGTTGAAATTGTAGATGGTTTACTCTGTGAACCAGAGTTTTGAGCTTGTCAGGGTTTACAGTTTTCCATTAAAGAAAACTACAAATTTTGCTTTGATTTATCTCTAAACACAATGTAAGTTTTGAGCTACACTTAAACTTATTTTGAAATTCATAATTGCTTCCCTTTTTCCAACAGAAAAATAGGAGAGAGTATTCTAATTTTCCTGTAACAAAATGTTACAGGAAGACAAAGACTGGAAACAATGTTTCCAGGGGAATCAAGACACAATCATACCATCCATTCAATTCGAAGCTATTCCAATCATGCAGAAATTCAAGGCACAAAAGAATTTGAACAAACATAGGTTTTCTCACTTTTTTCCAAAAAGTTTCAGACAGGGTTTCAAAAGAAAGATGAAGCCTAGACAATCCTTTTCTTTTTCCTACTTTGATTTTGAAAATTAAATCTGCAACTTGAAATTATAACACTTTGTTTAACCTCTGTTGCATGCTCTTGTTTATTCAATATATCAATAAGAAATCAAGAATTTATATTTTACTTACAGTTTTGAATTTCTTTTTTTTTCTTTTCCAAGGATTTGAAAACTGCGATTGTTTTGAGCTTTTGATCTTGATCTTTTGCTGCAAATATGTAATGGATTCAATTGCTTAAATCTTGTTGCATGAATGTTTGACTGATTCAAATTTTTAAAACTTTTTAAAAAAAGATTTGCTTGCCTTAATTTGTTTTAAAAAAAATTCACTGCACTGCTTTCTTTCCCAGCAAAGTCTGCAGCCTTTTCAACCTGCATTTTTAAATTAAATTAAAACTTGATTTTAATTCCATAATCTCAGTAAATCATAAGATTTAAAGCTACCTTAAAGATGATGTTATAACTATAGTTTGTAGCTTGGTTGAAGAATTTCAGATTTCCAACTTGAATTTAAGAAGAAGAACAAGTTTTCTTTTTTTCCGTTTTTTTCTGTTTTGATTTTTTTTCTTTGAATGATGTTGTTTTGATTTTGCAAGATCTTGTGTTTGTAGTACCGAATTGAAGCTTATAATTTCGAAATCCTTGGAAACTGAAAGGTTTTCAATTTTTTTTATTTGAATATTTTATTATTTTATAAAGGCTTTTCATGCCATTTGTACAAAGCAATGATGAAAGTAAGATTTTGTTCATTTGCCTACTCTATCTCTAATGCACATGTATTTACTCTTATGTATATACATTACATTTGTGTATTTATAAATTTTCAGGTCAAAAAGATTTTATTACTTTCTGTTTTAATTTTCTTTTTTTCATATACATTTTATAAATAAAGGCATTCTTTAATATTTTTTCTTTATGTGTTTAAATATATAAATTGTTAAACAATTGTATTTTAATCAACATTCACATTACATACATTACTTTTTGAATGCTGTTAAATGCTATTTATTTTTGGAAATATTTATTTTAAATTTAAATTCAAACTTCAAATTTTAACTTTAAAATAAAACCATTTATATCTATTTATAGATTCATGTATATATTTTTATTAATTTTTATTTTTTTAAATTTCAATACAAAAATTAAATTTTATAAATATACCCATATGCATATAATTTAAATCCAAATTATTTTTATTTTTTTATTATTTAATTTTTTTTATTCAATTGGTTACTTTAAAATTTCACCCTCAAATAAATTTTCTTTCTTTCTTATATTTTTTTATATAATTTTATTCATATAGAATTTATTATTATTTATTTTATTTGTTTGGAATTTTCTCAATTAATGTTTAAAGTTAAAATATTTATTATTAAATTTAATTGAGGAATTTTTGGAATGTTACAGTAATCAGCTTCATGAATTGTTTATTTGATTATTATATTTTATCGTTTTCGCTGTGAGATTATGTGTTTTATTTTCTTCTTCTCTTCTTATTTTTCTTATTTAACCTCGTTGATTATCTACGTTTCAGATTGTTTAAGTCGGACATGTGTGGATTATTGTCGATTTAAACCTTCCGAAATGTGGGTCGTCACATTTAGACACTTGTAATATCACATAAAATATAAACTAAGTACACTGAACCCTTGAAAATTTTGCATAGTGGACTACTGACCAAAAAGCAATTGCATAAAGTAAATCTAGGCCCATGGATATATTATTTTTTCGTTGGATAGAAATGAATTTAATGGAGTATCTCTATGTGAATTTGCATTTGAAATTTGGAGAACTTTGCAAGTTACACATGAAGGGACACTTAAGGTTAAACATACCAAAATTTCCATGTTAACAAATCTGTTGCAATTATTCAAAATGAGTCCAAATGAGTTCATATCTGATATGTATAGTAGATTCTAAGATATAGTATAGTCACTTATTGCGCTGGGTAAAAATTTTCTGAAGAGGATCAAGTTACGAAAATTCTCAATTCACTTACTCCTGAAAGAGATCAAAAGACTCTTGCAATTGAAGAGGTTAATGATATTAGCACTTAAAAATTGAAGAGTTAATTGGCAAATTAAGGTCTTTCGAAGCAAAATGCAGGGTAGGAGAGACAGTAAAGCAATAGAGAAGAAATAAATAGTTTTTAATGCAATGATGGATAATCTGGATTCAAATAACGATGAAGATGAAGAAATTGCTTTCATGTCAAGGGATTTGATAAAATTTCTAAAATATATAAAGATGAGCAATTTCAAAAGAAATGACAACAAAAATCCAGAAAGCGGAAGTAAAAAGGGAAATGGCTAAATGTTATAACTACAATGGCCCTGGTCATTTAAAATGAAACTATTCACATCCTGAAAAACTGAAAACTACATCAAATACTGATTCATCCATAAAACGAATAAGAGCCTATACTACTGCATTGGACAATTCAGATACATCCTCAAGTGATAATGAATCAGATACAGAAATTTCTAACGCATACTCAGCAATACATAATTCTTGAATGAATTTTTTCTTTTCTTTTAGTTGCTTTATTTGGTGTTAGGAATATCCTATAGATTAATAATAATATCGGTTGAATATTGTATGATTGTACTTTAAATTTTAGTATTCTATACATTTTAATAATAAAATAATAATATATTTAAAATTATTTTAATTTTTTTTTGAAAATAGAATAATTATGAATAGATCTATATAATAAAATAGGATATACATGAAAAAATCATTTTTGAAAATTTCGACCTATATGTTGACATACCGCACAAGCATATGTTGACATATGTAGACATAATTCCAATTTCAAAACAAATTCAAAGTTTGAATTTCTCCACCTTTTAACCAACTCTTATATTCTGAAAAGTTTCCTTTTGACCAAATAACATGTCCTTTGATTCTCTATTTACTCACTATATCTCCATCCATTCACTTCTCATTTTCCTTTTCAAATTCAAAAATCATAAACTCTCTTATCTCTTCAAGCCGTTCTTCAATGGCATCCTCAAGCAATACTAGGAAACCATTAGGCTTTCTAAAAGAAATAAAAGAATATCTTTTTAATGATCAAGAAGCCTTTCAAGCCGATATACTGTATTAATCTTTCGAAAAAGTCATTCCCGGAAGTTTTGCTATCTTTGAAGATTTTCCTACTTATTATCTTATCAATCTTTGTTTGCAAAATGTAATTCTTATTTAGTCAATGCTTCTCAAAATGATTTTGTCTGTAATCCAAAATTAGTAAAAATGTTTTATACAAATTTAAAAGGAAAGTTTTATGACGGTACAGAAGGAAAAGTTCGAAGTAGTGTCAATGGAACACAATTTGTTTTAAATTGTGAACTTTTGGGCCACATTCTTGGATGAAAATCTTGTGGAATGGATCTTTCATCTTTTCAAATTGATTTTCAAAAACGTGAGTTAATACATGATATTTTCGAAAGTGATGATGATTTTGAATTCAAAAACAACAATGCGTCCAAAAGCCATAATTTTAAGCCTTCTTTTGCAACAAAGTATCACTTCAAGAACATGTAATTATAATAACCCGGCTTAAAAAAATTTCAAAGCTCTTTTCGCAATTTATGGTTAATACGACCTAAATTAGTCTCAAGTCATTTTGGATGAACTTTTCTTTAGAATCCTTCCAAATATGAAGGCATAAAATTTCATGGTGTGTATCTTACTTGTATTTTCAAATATTTTGGTGTTGACCTTGAAGGAGAGGAAATAATTCATCGAAAAGTATTTGACAGGGCTATATTTCACTTATGCATATATCATCCATTTTCCAGTCTTATGAAATGCTTGCGGGAAAGAAAAAAAATGTTGGCTTGGGAAGAAGAGCATGAAATAAAAGAGGATGAGGATGAAGAAGAGGAAGAGGAAGGAGATGAAATGGAAGTTGAGGAACAAGAACAAGAAGAGGAGGAGATACTTACTTGAAAACTATTAATATTCCACAAAATCCATTCAACAATGATATTATCTGAAACCAAGAGAAGGCCATCCATAACCAAAGAAAGCTAAAAAATATCATTTTCAAAGAAATTTACTTTAATTTCCAACAAAATGGATAAATTCTTTGGAAGGATCATCCGCAAACTTGGCGGTTCTTCTTCATCTTCATCCGTATCTTTCTAGTTGTTTAAACTATCTTGTATTTGGATTTTCAATTTTTAGTTTATGTTGAATCTTTTGTATTTTTCATTTCTTCACGTTTTATGTAATCTCTATCTAAGTATTAACAAAAATTTATTTCCTTGCTATTATACATTATTTATCATCTCTGAAAACATAACAGTACAATACTATAAGCTAAATATATTAGAATATAAAAACAAAGTTGTTTTGAAAATTTCTGCATATGTGTTAACATACCTAGGTATGTATGTCGACTTACAACGGTAATTTTTCAAAATTTTGAAAATTGAATAAGCAAATGTCTATTCATTTCCAACGAATTTCCACTTGTTTAAATATTTATTGAAGCTATAGAATAATTATTTTTTACTCCCTTTCTTATTCCTTTGCATTTCTAAACTCTAAAATCAAAATAATAGCTTTTCCTATCAAAAAATGGACAAAAAACCTTAAACAAACTCTTGAATCATTCAAGAACATTCTTATTTTCATCTTAAGAAACCAGAGACATTTAGAATTGAGTCAAATGCAGATGATTAAGGAGCAAGAAAAGCATTTCGACGCAATTAGGTGAATGATCTTTGCTTTGAACAAAGAAGAACAAACCACCAATCCAGAGTGTACCATCAATAAAGTTGATGGTGATTGGGATACTATCAAAGTGGATCCAATCTTTGGTGCTAATGGATGGGTTGAAGCTTCTCGAAATTTCTAGTTTAAATAGGTTTGATTGTATATAAATCTTTAATAATAGCTGTAATAGCTTTGGTGCCACACTTTTTTTGTGTCAACATAGCTATCAAAAACACACCTCTATATATTATCTTTAATAATAGTTGTAATATCTTTAGCTTTGCACTTTTTTGGTGTCAACATGAACTACCAAAAATGCCACCATTTATATTATCAAATCTTAATCACATAAAAATAGAATCTCATGTTAAACCTTTTTTCAAATTCAAATGCCCCTAAAAGCAGGATTTAATAATTAAACATACTTTACAAACGCTTCTAAAAATATGATCTAAAATCTTTAATAATAGTTGTAATAGCTTTGGTGCCACACTTTTTTATATCAACATGAACTATCATAAACGATCCTCGATATATTATCAAATATTAATCACTTAAAAGTAGGACCTCATATTAAACTTCTTGCACAAATTTGAACGCTCCTAAAAGTAGGATCTAATAATTAAGCATGCTTTACAAATTCAAAATACTTCTTTACAAATATACAAATCTTAATATCATTTGAAAATAAAAAATCATTCTTTTGACTTATTTAAACATATATAATTTACAAGAAAAATAATTCATGCACGAAGAGCGTGTCATAACACTCGTAATAATATTTGGTTTGGATTTGATTGGTTTTGATTTCTGTGTGACAAAAACTTTAATTGATTGGATAAATATTTGGATGGATTATTTTATGATTAACTAATTTTCATATCACTTATTGTTTTTATATAATCTTTTCCATCATCATTATTTTTGTTAATGACAAAGGGGAGAAATATATAAAATCTAGCATAAATTAAGGGGGAGTTTTTTAACACGGGGGAAGTTATATTATAATATATAGAGATGTCATCATCAGAAATATGGAGATTGTTAGTATCTTAGGTATTGTTTTTGATGATACCAACTATAGGACATTATATAAAATATAGATACTAATGTTTTATCAAGTTATATATATAGTATATAGTGCAGGATATTAGACATGTATTGATTAAGAAGACTGTACAATATGAAGATGCTCATACCAAGAGTAGTTTCAAGATGCTGATATAAAGTTTCAAGAGTCTAAGAATGAAGACTTATGAGTATTGAAGAGTTCAAGGTTTCAAGATATTCCAGATAATTTATAGGGTCATTAAATTTATGTTAAAACCATGATAACACTTTCCTGATCTCTCTTACCTTCTCTAAATTTGTTTTAAAATTATATTTCAAATATTCTATATTTAAATAATCTTTTCAAAATATTTATTAAAATGATTTTCAATCTCGTGTACCAATAAAGGTAATGTTTATATATTAAGTTTTTGCTTACACTTTAATAATTTACAACTATATTGATTTTATATGTATATTATTTAAATTATATTGAATATTCTTATTAAATCTTTCAAAATTATTCTAAAAAGTTTTATTAAGTTTTAATATGATTAAAAATATGTATAAACAATGTTTAAATGTTTGTACAAAGTTTCAAATATTTTACAAAATTTAATATTTTCAAAACAATTTTTTAGTAATTATCAAAAATACAAAGGGATATGTCGACATATCTCTGCAAGTATGTCAACAGACTAGCCATAAATTTCAAAATTTAAATTTGAATGGAAGTGTATTTTCATCATATCTCTTCGCAAATGGACATGACCACTGTTTCCCTATATATGCCAAACTTCCAAACGAATTTTCATTAATTACCTTAATATTTTTCTCTCCTCTTTTCATTCTCTTGAATTCTAAAACAATTTCTATTGAAACTCTGACGAAATTGAACCAAAATTAAATTCAACCATTACTAGTTTGATTCTCTTTCATATAATCTTTGATTTCTCTCATCTCTCTCAAGATCAAGTGCTACTCAAGAATTATAGGATAAATTATAATCAAATTTAAGATCCGAGTTTGTAAACTCTATCAAATCATACTCTTATACTCCGTGGTGTGCTTGGTATCCCCGAAATCCAAGTATGTGCGATTATAACATGTTCAAATCAATTGGGTGTGCTTAGTAGCTTGTAAATCTTACATGGATACTTATGGCCTGGAAATTAAGTGGCTCTTCCTATAGGCCGGGATTAACACTGTAATTTCTCTTGATTTACGGGATACTAAGGTTTATAATAGCCTCCTTTTCAATGGATTAACAAAGTTTATAATAATAAGAATAATAATATGATTAAATTAACTGAGTTTTAATGATAACAAAAACAACAACAACAACAACAATAAAAAAAAAATTAACAACGTTAACCAAGTTAATAAAACTGTAACTCACTTTTGTTAAAATGAAACAAGTTTTATAAAATTAACTAAGTTTACGTTAACTAAATTTTTTACATAATAATAATGTAATGTTACAATATATGTAAATTATGGAATGAATATGCTTTTAAGTTGTTTTAATTAGTCCCACATCGTAGAATTGGTTAAGTCCTTTTCTCTGAAGCCTTTATATAAAGGAGGTTATGTATTGTAAATATATAACTATTCTCAGAAATGAATAATATATCTTTTGTTTCTCTCTCCAATGGCTTCTACTTTCTTCATTTTATAACATGTTATCAGCACGATGCTCTAACCAAAGAAAAATTTCAGATCTGATTATAAATCTTCAAAGCGGTAAGCCATTTTTGATCTGACTACTTAAATCTTTCTGATCTCGTTCTATTAATTTTATTTGTTTTAGATCTCATTTTATTATTGATCTAATTATTCACATCTGAATCTATTTACATATTTTATTTTATTCTTGTCCATATATTTTAGATCTCGTTTTGTTGTAGATCTAATTTTTCATATTTCATTATATATATACATATATATATATAATCTCATAGATCTTTCTCTATTAATCTTATCATTTTAGATCTCATTCCATTATTTGGTTAAAAAAAGTTTTCATTTTGAATTTTTTTTGGGTTTTAGTTTGAATGAGAACTATAGAAATGATTTTGGCACATGATTTATATTTTTAGAAGAAATATTTCATTGTTTCTTAGAGAAACAAATATAAGGATAATACGTATCTAGAAGATCGTATTAAGTTTATATAAAAGAATAGGAACCTGAAGTTCATATTTGCGAAGGTGAAACATTAAAGTTTTCATACGCTAAAATAAAGCCTTGGAAAAAAAATAAACGAGCAATTCCAGAAGAAGATATTAATATGTCCAGAAGACATAACATAAAAATAATATGTTGGAATAACATTACAAATATGGTAAAAACTATTTCCTCGAAAAGAAATAGTATTATGATTCTCATGTTCGAATACAATTATGAATAGTCCTCTTGTTTCATTGTGTTTATTTAATATTGGAGACCTGAAGTTCTCAAATAAAAATTATACATATAAGTTTGCATTCCAAAAAAAAGGATTATATATCAAAACTCAAATATATAAATTTGAGATGTGAAGCTTTGAATTATTAGAAAAACTAATTCAGATTATGGTAAATTTCAATTGCAATCAAACCTAAAGTTTGATAATGAAAATAAAGTTGTACCATTTAGGATCTAAAGTACTAAACAAAGACTTTATTTAAAGTAAAATTGAAACCTGAAGTTCTAAAAATATTTGCCAATGGTATTAACTACTAAACCAAATAAATGTATAGAAACTTGTTGACTCCAGATGTAGTGATAATAATGTATTAAAAAAAGTCTCCATAAGAGATTCGTTGATATATTTGGTGATTTTACTAAACCAAATAAATACGTAGAAACATATCTACTCTCCTACTCTCTTTCTTTTTAATTTAAAAATAAGGTATTCTAATAGAAAGTTTATTTCTTAATTTTTTTTCCTTCTTCCATGCATCCAATCGCCTTTCAAAAGGTAAAATATAATAGATCAAATATAATAGATCTGAAATAATCTTAAATCCTTAAATTTCTGAAATAACTTGTGTTGATTTGAAGATTTAATGTTTGTTTTGATATATTTGGTAAAGAATCATGAAGTTGGTTTTCTTATGAAAATAATAATAATTTGGATCTAAGGTGTCTAGTTATTTACGACTATGAATGATATGGATAGATTTGAGATGATAATTCTCTTTATTTAGAAATTCAAATTATTGGGAAATAAAATTTCACTTTAAGATATTCATTTTCATTTTATTATTGAGTAATATTGAACCTAAATTTGAGACGAAATTGTGTTACTTTAAGTACTGTTTGTTCAATTGGTTCATATATATTTATAGTGAAATTATTTTGCTGTGGCAGTAGTTATATCCTAGACCACATAATGGTTAATTGTAGTTATTTTTATCATAAATGAATTAATTGCAAGTGTTATGGTAATAAATTAAATTATTTATTATCATAAATGCATTGATTATTGTAAATTAAATGACGTTGTATGCTTGTGTTTGGAAAAAGAATAGACGTATGATTTACTATTTGACATATTTATTTTGACAAGTAATATTTTTTGTAACGGAAGAAATATGTTTAAAAACAACTTGAAGTTGTGTATAGAAATTATTTTAATAGAAGTTGTATAACTCAAAGTCCAAGACCTGAAGTCTTGAATTATGAAAAGATTTCTTGATAAACTTTACAACCTCGAATTCTTTTCAGTATTTTTTTAATTTGTCAAAATGTACAACTCTTGAATTATGAATAGACTTTTATTCTGTAACAATATGGTACAAAAAAGGGAAGTTTACACAGAATTTGAGAACCTGAAGTTCATAACAAATTAATGAACTTGAAGTTCATGAATTAGAATCCCGAAGCTCTATTGAAATTATGTAAAATGATAAGGTTGTACTTCCTGAAGAAGTTAAAGAAAATTAATAAATAATCATATGAGAAATGATGCTGCATTCAAGAGATTACAAAAATCTCCAAGTGAGTTATACCTTACCTTATATCTTTACATTTACATTATATGTAACAACCCGTATATTTGGACCATTTAAATTGACAATAATCCATACATGTCAACTTAAATAATACAAAACACGAATCATTATGGGATTATATATACATAAATGTAAATGAGAATCAATACAACATCACAGACACAGAACAGTCACAGAATAATGCAGCGGAAAATACATCGTCATAATAGCAGTTCATGAAGCTACTATATGAAATACAACAATGTCTAAACATAAAGTGACTGAAAGGAAATACATAAATGTCCAACAGACAAGAACAACAATACTAGAATAGAAATAGACTGATAAAGATAAATGCTAAGTCTTCAACATCTTCAACCAACCATGATCAGCAATCTGGATAGCTTCAGACTGACCCGAGCATATACAAAAGAAACACTCGAGTCAGGACTCAAAATCTTATGCAGGATAATCAATTGCAGGAAATAAAGTCCATAACTCAAAGATGAATAAAATAACATCTCTAAGGATCCGATAAACTATCTATATATATATATATATATATATATATAATACGGTATGTAGGTAATGTCTAATCAGTAAAATAGAATATTAAAATAGCGTTAAAGCGTTACCATAATTCCCCTTAACACATTTTATATTCCCAAAAGCATATACAAGACCGTAGTTTCCCCAAAACCGGAAGTCACCAGAGGGCAATCCATATACTCAAGGTACAAATCAAAACGTAGTGGTCGCGAATAGGATAATCAGTATGACAAGGTACATGAGGCAATACCAACTAGGATACTAGTAGTTGCGTGATCCGGACTGATGTTGAGCATAGTAGCTACTATCTCAACACCGCGAAACAACACTCCCAAATCAAAGGGTGCACCCAAATCGAATCACAAAAGTAATAGATATGGTATCGAAGAAGCGTGTCCGCTAGAGGTGGCGATCCTCAATGGCCCGGCGCGGCTCCTGTTTTAGTCATGTCAGGGGTCATCCAATATCGTTCTCTTTCTTCAGTCAACGCGTTCACCAAACCATCCACTTCATTCTGGATCAACACTTCGCGCGTAATAGTTATTAAAGTGGTTTTCGGTATCGACAGAGAGTATGTCCATTCCCGATCCCGGTCTCTTTAATAACTACGTATTTATTACCCGATGGTCGGTTAAATTAACGTTTAAACAAATCAAAGTCCAAAAGTCAAGGTGCAAATTTGACTTCCAAAATTTGACATTTCACGATTCAATTTATTTTAGATATTTTACAACATATTTTCGAATGCAATTTTTAGTTCAGACACTTGAGTTACAATTTAAAATTAAGTATTCAAGTTCGATTTAATAAGGTCTAAAAGTCGCTTATTAAATTTAGTTCATAATCAATGAATTCAATTTTATGCTAAACTTAGTTTAAATTATTAAATCAAATTCTATTCACTTCACTTCATGTTTACATCCACTGTTATCATGAATTCGATTAAATCAATTTCATTAACTAAATTCCTTTTTATCCAACTTCATTTAATTTATTTACCAATTCAATTAAATTTCTAAACAAAAGTCCATTTCCATTTACAATGTCCTGATTTGATTAATTCGTTAAATTTAAAATCAATTTAAGTTTAAATAATCACTAAGTTATATCCATAAACTTTGGTCAGTTTTTGTATTCCTCCTAAGTCAAATTTTCTAAATTTCCAAGTAAAATTTACAACATGTTCCAAATCTATTTAATTAAAACCGAGTTTTAATCTAAACCTAACCAATTTAATAAATTTTTAAGTTATCAAATTCTAAACTTACTTGTTTCTAAATCTCATTTCAATAAATTTGCCAATTCATTTTTATTTAATTACATAGGTTTATTAATCCGTTTCAATTTAATCCATTAATTTTACTTCAATCTAATCCATAAAATTTATCTTGATTAAATCCGTGAAATTTATTTCAGTTACATCCATTAAAACTGTTACCAAATTTCCAACCAAATTGTTAAGTTCATTCTTTAATTTAAATTATATTTCAATTTCGAAAATGGTTTTGTTGACCAATCGGGTTTCTTATTTTTATTTTCTATCCTAGGCCAAGTTATTTAATTAGGTATTTATCATTTCAACCCAATATTATTCAATATAAAACAAAGCATAGCAAAGGGAACTTGCAGTGTGATAACTGGGATGGTGTCAAAGTAAATAAACAAGCAATAACAACCATACATAACAATTTAACAATGTATTTAAATAATCCCGAAATAATCATATTAATTTACATTTGTTATTTATGCAAATTAATATAATTATTCCTAGAATCCACACCATCGTTTCATGCGGATTAAAGATTATTACGTTAGGGTTTTCACTTGGTGTCTATTATCAAATTACTACATCAATCATACGTTCAATGGTTCAAAGTGTAGTTAACGCTATTCTACGCGACGATTTATTTAACATTTAAAGGGATCAAGTTCAACATATATAATCCATTTTAAATTGTTGACTATCCTATATCAATTTCAATTTCATATTAAATTTCACTTATATTAACAACCAAATTCAACATCATATAATACTTTTAGTGTCACAACTATTTGTCGTAAACTAGCAATATTCAAATTTAACTTGCATAGCGATTTACAAAATTTTTTTTTCAACAATTCGAACAATCAACAATTAACATCTAAATTAATATAAACAACAGTTATCACTTGATTATTATAGCATAATAGATCGAGTCATGAATGAAATATTCACCTTGCGTGGTTAGAGAAGACGACGAAGCACGAAGACGAATAGATAAGAGACACGAACAAGCACGATGCAAAACGACACAAACTACAATTCAAACAATTAAATAAATCAACTATTTGTTTATTGCAATATATATCAATTGAATATATATATAAACCATACCGAACAACGAAGCAAGATAGATTCGACAAGTCGGATGAAAGTCTAAGTCTCCGAAGCAGTAGCTGATACAAACACAGTAAAACACTGTATGTGAGCAAATTAGAATTTTCAAAGTATATACCGCTATACTAATATATAGAACACTCTAATCTTATTTGGTTATGCAGCCGATAAATGAGAAGCAAAACAAAGTCTGTTAACCCCGCCTCGGCCATGGCTCACCGATCCAGAATAATGAGCGAGCTAATGTTCTGCCGATTTAACAAGGGGAGACCGACCTAAGGCTTCAAAGGGGAGACCGACCTAAGGCTTCAAAGGGAGACCGACCTAAGGCTTCAAAGGGAGACCGACCTAAGACCTAAGAGAGGTGCCGATCTAACACTTTAACAAGGTCGCCGACTTAACCACCTTAATAAGGTTACCGACCTAACAGGTTAGAGGGGCATGCCGACCTAAAGCTTTAACATGGATGCCGATTTAACGCCTTGACAAGGTTACCGACCTAAAATGCAGCCGACCTATGACCAATGCTAGGCCGGACATGAATTGAGCAAAGGAAGTCAATACCGTTGCAGGGCACAGTGATCTCTTAGCTCGTACACGACCTTGGACTCATCAGTTGGGTCGCGACTTACGACTTACCAGACTAACTCGGCCGCGACCTAAAAGCCACTGAATGAAGAACCCGATGCCGTGTTACTAGGAAGGGGAGGAGTTAGCTCGGAGGCGACTTGGGACTTGAACGAAAATGCCTCTGTGAAGCCCGGGCTCGCTTTAAACCGGTTGCAACTAGTTAAGTCGACCACGACCCAACTTAAGTCGGTCACGACTTGCGGCCTAAGGGAAAAATTTGCCTATAAATACATGACCATATCCAACATTCAAGGGACTTTTTGGCCAATCATTTCAAGCGCCAATACTCTGCTGAATTCTCAACTCACCCGACACTTCAAGTTCGAAAGACATCTCAACTAACTTCAAGGGAAAATCTAACGCAATCTACATGGATTCGAAGAATTCTTCTCTACCAAAGTTCTAGTTGTTTGTCTCGTCATAATTGTAATTGAAGATTGTTGTAAAGTTGTAATCGGTTTAGCAATAAAGAGAATTAAAGTGGACGTAGGCTTGCCTTGAGCCGAACCACTATAAAATCGTTGTTATTCACTGATTTTTCTGTGATCTTCTGCTTATACTCTGCTCCCAAATTATCGGGTGGTGCTTTCACAACTACACTTCATACACCGGGGTGTTAGCGTTCAAATTTTAGCGTTAACATTTTTGGTGCTTTCACTGAGAATTGAACTCGGGGCCAAATCGTCATCATTGCTCCACGAAAGTTTGTTGAAGTAACCTCTCTGAAGACTAGAAGTTTATCTGAAATCATGGCTCCGGGGAGAAAGAGTAGACCTGTTAGATCTGGAAATGTTCAAGAGGGAACCTCCGCTTCCCCAGTACCTAATCAAGCCACTCCACCTGTTGGGGTTACAAAAGCGGAGTTGGATGCTGTAATCTTAGGGCTGAACCAGCAGATAAATGCCCAAAGTGCACAATTGGAAGCTCAGAACGCCCAAAATGCCCTAATTTTGAATAAGTTGAATGACTTGCTTGGGGTAAACCGTCAACCAACGGGTAATGAAAGGAACTTTGCTGGCAACATTCACGAGGATGAAGAGAGAAACATTCCTGAGAGGGCTGCCAGCCCCTTTGAGCGGACATTTCCTGAAATTGGTGGATCTAAAGCTCGAAATGATGAGGGATATCTGTCTGAAATGGTTCGACAAATCATGAAGGAAAGCATGCAAAGGAATGAAGATGAGAAGGAATGGGGTTTTGCTCCAAGTAAAATCCCGTTTACCGAAAGAATCTTAAAGGCTGAGTTCCCAAGGAAGTTCGTCCCTCCAACTATCCCAGCTTACAAAGGAACAAGTGATCCGAATGAATTCTTGTATAAGTATGATTGGCACATGACAGGTGCCAGAGCTTCTGATGAAATAAAGTGCCGATATTTTCCTATATATCTGGAAGGTGTAGCTCTGCTTTGGTTCACCAAGTTGTCAATCCGGTCTATAGATCAGTTTTCTAACTTAACCCGGAAATTCAAGGAGCAGTTCAGACTATACGCTTCAAAAGCCAAAGATATTATGTCGTTGTCAAGTTTAGAGCAGAATCCAGGTGAAACTATCAGATCTTTCTTGAATCGCTTTAATATAGCGCTGGCCGAGGTAGACAATGCAGAACCACGGATGATCTTGACCTATCTGATGAGGGCCATCGACAAGTCGAGCGAATTTGGAAAATGGCTTAACATGAAGGAATCAAATTCCCTTGAAAAATTCTACAAGAAAGCAGATGAGTTCATATGCCTGGAAAGCCGTCCTGTACCGATAAAGGCAGCATTGGAAAAAGATGAAAATAACATTGTTGTTCCACGCAAGAGTGAATCTATAGGACAGAAAAGGGAAAATAACGATGGGAAGAAACAGAAAAATCTGAAGAAGCCTCGTTCCTTCAAGCCATTGGAATATACTCCTTTGTTGGATACGCCGGAGCATATTTACCTTGCCACTAAAGATTCTGTTGATTATCCTAAACCTCCTGTTCTGAGAACCGGGAAAAAAGCTGTACAAAGCGGAAAGTTTTGCCGCTTCCATAATCAACCCGGTTATGATACCGATGAATGCCGCCAATTGAAAATTTTAATTGAAGAATTGATAAGGGAAAACAAGCTACAGCAATTTATGGAAAAGAATAGCAGCAATCCAGCTTCGACTAGTCAGGGGCAACGAGCTCCTGCTCATCAACCCAGGACAGGTGAGAAGACTGCAGGGCATGAATCCGGAAGGCCTGTTATCAATGTCATTACGGGAGGACCTCACCCAGCAGGCAGGAGCTGGGGTGAGATGGAAAGGTATACCCAAGCTTTGAAGTATATACCGACCGAGGAAGATGTATTTGTTTTGGAAGGTGCTATGCCCCTGAAGCAACAAAAAACTTTCAATGATGATATTGTGTTCAGAGCCAGGGATTCCACAGGTATTGAAGCTCCTACCTTGGATCCCTTAGTCATCTCAGCTGGTATCGGGCCAGCTATTGTCAGAAGAGTTCTCATTGATTGTGGCGCATCCTGCAATATCCTCTTCAAGAAAACATTCGACCAAATGAAGATCCCTATGGCTGATATGCAAGCATCATCACAGAAAATCGCTGGCTTCACTGGGGAGCCAAAACAGCCGATAGGAACCGTTGATTTGCTTGTAGAACTTGGAGAGGGAGAAAGAAAAGTGGTCCGCAAGCAAACTTTTATGATTGTCGACGAATTTTCTGCTTATAATGCTTTCCTTGGCCGTCCAACTCTGGCAGCATTCAAAGCTGTTCTGGCCCCATGGTGCCTCACCATTAAATTTCCCACAGATAATGGAGTGGGAGTTATAAAAGGGGATCAGAATGCTGGGCTAGAGTGTTATCTGACAGAGCTACGAGAAACAAGGAAAAGAGAAATGGGAAAGGATGCGGCAACCCCAGTCCGCATCAAAGAACCAGCCTTGTAGCAATTACAGGGCGGACCCTGCACTGGCGAGCACAGCGGAGCATGGAAAGAGATGGATCCTAGAAAAGCCAGTGCAGGGGAGAATAGAGTGGTACCAGTGGAAACGACAATACCAGTACTTGTTGACCCAAAGGACCCAAACAAGGTGTTGAATGTGGGTTCACAACTTAATGTGTCAATTCAGAATATCTTAATATCATTTTTAAAGGCAAATTTGGATATTTTTGCTTGGACTCATGCCGATATGTGCGGAATATCCGCAGAAGTTGTAGTACACGCTCTAAATATTGATCCAAAATTTACACCTGTGAAGCAGAAAAGGAGAACTCAAGGTCCAGAAAGGTCAGCAGCGTTAAAAGAAGAAGTTGATCGGCTCATGGAGAATAATTTTATCAAAGAATCTACCTATCCGAATTGGGTTTCAAATCCAGTGCTGGTCAAGAAAGCCAACGGAAAATGGAGAGTATGCATCGATTTTTCAGATCTAAACAAGGCCTGCCCCAAAGACTGCTTCCCATTACCCAGAATCGATCAACTGGTAGACGGAACAATGGGACACGAATTGTTATCTTTTATGGATTCCTACTCCGGATATAACTAGATCATGATGCATGAGCCAGATCAGGAGGACACGAGCTTTATCACCGACGTTGGTCTTTACTGGTACAGAGTTATGCCCTTCGGGCTGAAGAATGCAGGGGCAACATACCAAAGACTTGTTAATGCTATGTTCAAACCGCAATTGGGCAAGACTATGGAAGTCTACGTCGATGACATGTTAGTAAAGTCTAAGAAAGCAGTGGATCACATGGAACACTTAGCAGACATGTTCGCAGTCCTCCGAAAATACGGAATGAAGCTTAACCCTTTAAAATGCTCATTTGGAGTGGAATCCGGAAAGTTTTTAGGTTTCATCGTGAGCGCTAGGGGCATTAAGGCTAGTCCAGCTCAAATTACCACCTTAAAGGAAGTCAAAGCTCCTAGAACGAAGAAGGAATTGCAAAGTCTCAATGGAAAAGTCGCCGCCTTGAGTCGGTTCATTTCCAAAGCCACAGATAAATGCATCCCATTCTTTGACGCCTTAAAGAAAGGAAAGAAAAACTTCGATTGGACTCCCGAATGCCAAAAAGCCTTTGATGAATTGATTCGCCATATGGAAACGCCTCCAATACTTTCTAGGCCTGGCGATGGCGAGGATCTTCTTATATACTTGGCAGTATCATCTCATGCTTTAAGTGCAGCGCTGATACGAGAAGACAAGAGGATTCAACATCCAGTTTACTATATCAGCAAAAGACTCACTGGGGCAGAGATGAATTACTCTAAGTTGGAAAAACTCGCCTATTGCCTACTGATTGCATCCAGGAAGTTGAGGCAATATTTCCAAGCTCATCCTATCAGAGTCCTCACTGATCAACCTTTAAAGCAAGTCCTGTTTCGCCCTAAGACTTCGGGTCGTCTTCTAAAGTGGAATATTGAACTCAGTCAATATGACATCACTTATCATCCCCGAAAAGCAATCAACGGACAAGCTTTAGCGGATTTCATCGCAGAATTCACAGATAAGGGTAACAGTGAGGAGGAAGCGATCGACGATTCCCCAATCCAATGGAAGTTATATGTCGATGGCACGAGAAACGACTACTGTTCTGGAGCCGGAGTTGTACTTGAGACCCCTGAAGGTCAATCATTATGCTATGCACTAAGATTGGAATTTCCTTCAACAAACAATGAAGTAGAATACGAAGCCCTTATCGCTGGCTTAAGGATTGCTAAAGAACTAAACATCCGAGCGTTATAGATCTTCAGTGATTCTCAGCTTATTGTATGCCAAGTCAAAAAGGAATTCCAAGCGAAAGGGGGGAATCTGCCCGCCTACTTGTCAAAGGCTTGGGAACTCCTGGGTGATTTCGATCATTACATGATAAGTCACATTCCTCGAGAAGAAAACATGAAAGCAGATTCTCTCGCAAAGTACTCTAGCACAGGCGAAGCTCAATTTCTGGGGTTAACTCCAGTGGAGGTCCTGTCGACTCTGAGCATTGATGAGATGGATATTGATTGGATCATGAGCATGTCTCAAGAGCAAGAATCATGGATGACTCCAATAACAGAATATCTGCTCAATGGCTCTTTACCGGGAAATTCAAAAGAACGAAAGAAGCTACTGAGGAAAGCCTCTCGCTATATAGTCCAGGATGGCCAGTTATACAGACGGGGATTCTCAATGCCGTTAATTCGATGTGTATCCAGGGAAGAGTCCAAAACAATCCTAGCTGAGGTGCATGGGGGAGAATGTGGTGATCATTTAGGTGGTCAAACTTTAGCGAAAAAGATTCTCCGATACGGATATTTTTGGCCAGAAATTAATCGAGATGCAGTAGACTATTCCCGAAAATGTGACAGATGCCAAAGATTCGCCAAAATTCCTAGAGCTCCTTCCACTGAACTCACACAGATGGTCAGTCCATGGCCGTTTGCAATATGGGGGATAGACCTTGTAGGACCATTGCGAACTGCCAAATCTGGAATTAAATATGCCATTGTTGCTGTAGATTATTTTACTAAGTGGGCAGAAGCTGAACCACTGGCTACTATCACCTCAAAAAAGATGATAAGTTTTGTGACTAAAAGTATCATTTGCAGATATGGTGTGCCTCAAAAAATAATTACAGACAATGGTACTCGGTTCGAAAGTGAAGAATTCCAAGATTTTTGCAACGATTCAAAATCCGAAAAAGCTTCTCAGCAGTAGCCCATCCGCAGGCAAACGGGCAGATGGAAGCAGTAAATAAAATTATCAAGTCAACCATCAAGAAGCAACTTGAAAGAGCAAAAGGTTGTTGGGTCGATAAGCTACCGCTAGCACTATGGGCATACAGAACTACTCACAAAACTGCGACTGGGCATACTCCGTTTTCATTGGCATATGGATCAGAGGCAATGATTCCGGTAGAAATAGAGGTCCCTTCACATAGAAGAATCCATTTCAATCAAGTGGAGAATGAAAAACTACAGCTTGAGGCACTAGATCTCCTTGATGAAAAAAGAGAAGAGGCTGAGCTCAGAATCGCATCTCATCAGCAAAGGATAGCCAGACATTTCAATTCCAAAGTTCGCCAACGCAGCTTTGAAATTGGAGATCTAGTCCTAAAGAGAATTATGACAGCGACAGGTGTGTTTGGGCCAAATTGGGAAGGACCATATGTCATAGGTCAGAAGCTTCTGGACGGCACATTCAAACTCAATACTGTCGAAGGAGATCAAATTCCAAGAGCTTGGAACAACAATCACTTGCGTCCATACTTTACTTGATAGCTTTGTTGAAATATTGTAAAAAGAATTATGAATGTATGATTCCTGTAATTGAAAGCGATTGTAAAACCGATGCAAGTGAATAATGAAAGACTATAAAGTGGATGTAGGCCCAAATTCTTGGCCGAACCACTATAAATCTTGTGTTCCTTATTATTATTACATGTTTGCTTTATTTTCGATATGAAAAGTACATTAAATGTATTACTGAAATGTCGATTTAAATTTTTGCAGGCAACGAAAAAAAAACTTGCACATTACAAGACCAAGTGATTCTTGTTATCATTCAACAAACAAATTCCAAGTCACAAAATTCCCGAGCTTAAATCCTAGATAAGAAGTGCTTCAATTGAACGGTCAATGATTTCGCCGAAAACGGGCTTTAGCTAATAAATTGAGAAGTTTGAACAAACAAACATCCAATTTAGAAGCTTATGTCCGTTCTCGTGAACTGGCCTAGCAATGAAGTACACTTCTTTGGATTAAACAAGCTACTTGTAAGAGAAGGGAGTGCAAGCTTGAAAAGAAAAAAAAATTAGAGGATCACTGAAAAGGCATAAGCAAGTGGACAAGGAACAAATAAAAGCCCTCTTCGGAGGCCCATTTCACCAGGAGTTGAAGTGTTACAACCACTCTTCGGAATTTCACTTCACCAGAGTTGAAATGTAAAACAAAATAAAAGCCCTCTTCGGAGGCCCATTACACCAGGAGTTGAAGTGTTACAACCGCTCTTCGAAATTTCACTTCACCAGAGTTGAAATGTAAAACAAAATAAAAGCCCTCTTCGGAGGCCCATTTCACCAGGAGTTGAAGTGTTACAACCGCTCTTCGGAATTTCACTTCACCAGAGTTGAAATGTAAAACAAAATAAAAGCCTTCTTCGGAGGCCCACTTTGCCAGGAGTTGAAGTGTAATAACCGCTCTTCGGAGTTTCACTTCACCGGAGATGAAATGCTAAAAAAAAAAGAGAGCCTCTCCCAAGGGGCAGAAACAGAAAGACCTCTTCCCAGAGGCACAATAAGACAGAAAGACCTCTTCCCAGAGGAAGAAATGAAAAGACCTCCTCCCGGAGGCACAATCAAGCAGAAAAGACCTCTACGGAGGCACACGTTTCACCAAGATTGAAGTAAAACTTCCAAGTGTTGAAACGTGAAAAAGTCTTCCTCAGAGGTGCAACTTTTCAAAGAAACAAAAATCAAGAAGCCCTTTACTGTGGCAAGTAAAAAAAAAATCCTCATTAAGAGCACACTTTAACTTTCAAAGGAAGGGTGAATTACTTGTTCTAGAAAATTCTCTTCCTCAAAAAGAAGTTGAAGTACTTTACAAATACCCGCTTTGCCACATAGAAGATTTCATTCAATAAAATGTGTATATGCACAAAATAAAGAGTGATATCTTCGAAAGTTGAAGCATAGAAACTTATTTGTGCTCTATTTTTTAATGAAATCATATTCCTCCAAATGCGGAATAATTATTCTCTAAAAAATAAAAGCACAAGTTCCTCATAAAATAAAATATTACAATGGGCTTATGGTATAGGGGCAGCATGGCGTAACTACATCGGTAAAATTGCGCTCGAACAATATATACCACAAGCTCACTGCAATATCGTACAAAGAAACTTGTACAAAAATGAATAGTAAATGCATTCTCCGATATAGACAGAAGTTTATACAAAGAAAAAGAATCATTTTATTCAACACTATTTTATATACAGGTACAGGTTCCAACAAAAGAAAAGCGGGGGGCCGGCACCCGCACAATTTCCGGTCATTGCATGCAAAAAAGGCAAAAAAGCGATATGAAAGCCACAGAACCAGAGCCATCATTTCTTCTTCCGCCCACCTTTCGAGCCCGCACCTGGCCGAATGACCAACTTTTTAGGTCGGCTTGTAAGAGTAGGGGATGAAGGAGAAAGAGGCTCGATCGGACTTTCTTCCGTCTCTTCTTCGCCAGTTAAAGATTCCTTCTTATTCTTCTTCTTGGAAACCCCCTGCTTCCCTCTCTTCTTGGAGGAAGGCCCACTCCCTGGAGAAAGAAGTTTGGATAACGGTTCAGCATCGGAGCCAGTGGGTTCTGGCGTCCTCTCGCTTCCTTCAGTTTCTTCTCCTTTCGGATCTTGAGAAGCAACAGGATCATCTAAGCCGTGAAGGGCTTCTATTTGCTCTTCTTGTGACCCGGGTTGCGAGGCAGAAGGAGGAGTGACCTTAGGAGGCGGAGAAGGAATAATTGGAGGAGGAGAAGCCTGAACAATGCCCGATGTTTTCTCTGCAGAAGGAAAAAAGTTTAAGTCAGCAAAAAGCGGAGATAAAGGTTCGCCGAGATTCAAAAAGTAGTCAAAAAGCCCATCAAGTTCATAAGAAACAGATGAGCAGTCTACTTGGGCAAGATTGTCGGTAGGGTTACCTGCAGAAGTCGGTTCCCTGACGTCAACTTCGTAAGCCTGTGCCTCGGCACTCTCGCCGCCCTTATCTCCACCTTGTATGCTTGTAATATCAGTGGTGACTTTAGTAGGAGATGGGGAATGAGAACTAGAACCGATAATGTCAATTTCGGCTGAAGGAGAAGGTTGAATTGGAGTAGTTGAGGTGATTTTTCCTGAATATTCTCCTGCCGCTGTTTCGGCCCTTAATCTTACAAGCTGTTCTCTCCCCTTGGCTAGAGCGGCGCGAGCATCATCATCAAGATAATGCTCTTCAAGAGCTGATTCGGCGTAGCCAGCGCCTTTACCACCGAGCATATCGAGTGCTGCCTCCCAAACTTCAGCTAGTGTAATTTCATACTTAGGGCCTAGAAAGGCAAGGCTACCGCGCCCCAACATGCTATGCAGATAGAAATCAAATAATGTTGAGCTGATGTTGGCCCTCGTTGCCTCGTGAGATTCTTCAGCTGCAATTTTGCCGGCAACGGCCTCATCACGCTCCATTTCAACTTTAGAAAGTTGAAGCTTAAGCATTTGGATCTCCGCCTCTTGGGAGTTATTCTTCTTCCGAAGCTCTTCAATGTCAGCGACATAGCCCTCGCTAATTCTTTTCTTCACTTCGAGCCTGTCTTCGGCATCCCTTTGGCCAGCATGGGCATCTCTCACTTGTTTGAGGAGCACTTCTTCTTTTTGAGAATAAGAAGTAGAGGAAGCAGCAAGCTCTTGTTTCAGTTCTTCAACTTTTGCTTCAAGCTCCTCATTGTAAGAAGCAATGCTTCTCATCTCGGTGTCATGTTGCTCGAGCACCTTTTGCCATTCGGCTTTATCATTTTCCATGGTGAGCATGGCCTCTATGTTTGCATGATTAACCCTCTGAAGTTCGTCAACAAGTTTCTGCCAGTTCGACATCCTCTCAATATCAAGCTTAACGGCGTCAAGGTTTCGTAACATGGCAGACTTGTCAATGGGGACCAAGTCAAGGTCAAACCTTACTCCCTTCAGACACCACTAAGGAAATCGACTTTGCAAAGTGGCAGGACCCGGTCCAACTTGGAATTTGGGTCTGCTAATTATGTTTTGGATGTCTGACTTCCCGAGAGCGGGAGAGGCGGAAGGAATATCAAGCGAGGCAGGGGCGGTAACCTTTACAGGAGTTGTAGTGGTGTGCTTCTCACCATGTCGGGCTCGCTTGCTCGAATCTTCAACCACATGACCTTTTCCTCTGTCATCATGGGTTTCTCTTTTATGGGAATCGTCACCTCTCTGTGAAGAATCGTGGCGCTCTTCCCTCTCTCTTCTTTCGTAGCGCTCCTCTTGAGCCCTCTTCTCTTGAGCCTTTCGGGCGGCTCTTTCTTCATCAGATTCTCTGTAAGAGGGGAGGTAACGCCTATAATCATATTGGCTACGCCTCCCGTAGCGCTGGAAATCATCGTAGTATGAGCTGCTGCGCCCCATCGGAGAATCTGAAATAATAAAAAAATAAGTTTTAGAGGTCTTCAAAGTACAAAAAGTGAGAAACATAAAAATGCCGAAAAGAAATTCTAAGTGTGTGTGGCGTGCAAACTACGCGCATCAAACTACGAACCACTCTTTAATTGAGGTGTAACGACCCAACTTCCAGACTCCAGGAAATTGCATCGCTAATAAGAAAGAAAGGGATAGAAAAGAGAAAGAAAGAGAAAGAAGAACACAAACAACATCAGAATCTCACAGCGGAACGAATCAAATATAATATATCACATAATTACTTTACATAGTATCATATACATCAGAGTTTTACAGCCAATACAACAAATACTAGACAGTTATAAACACCTGTCTAGTTATACAACTCTAAACAGTACAAGATACAACTCAGAGAGAGACTCAGAGATACCAACACAGCGGAAAATAGATAACTACAACGCAGAAGCCTCCTGCTCCATTTGCTCCTCCATAACTCGTCAAAGCAATCCTGAATCACTTGACTACTCATACATAATATGAGTACCCAAGAGTTTAATAAAACAGAAAATAAACACTCGGGTCAGACAGGGGTCTGGTGTGAGTAAATAGTTTAAAAGTTGCTTAACTTTAGAAAATCCTTTGAAAACAAAAGGTATCACGTAAGACTTCCCACACATAAACATGGAAAAGTTTTTACCTTACGCTAACCAAAACATTCGATAGGAAATCCGATGATATTATAATAGTGTCTAGGGTTTTCAAGTAAATAAGAAATAGCCGAAATTGTTACATGATTAAATTCCAGCTACTAGCCACAAAAGTGGGTAATACAAACAAAACCGTAGGGTCTCGTAGGGAAAATGGGTTTCCATCAATGGCAGGGCTACTGGGGTACCGCCCGTCACAGTACGTGGCCTAGATCACCGTACCGAGGAGCCACCCTAACTCCCCTGCAACACAAGGCCGGACCCATTCCTTACTGAATAGTTCCGAACAAGACCACCCCGACGGTTGGAGCTCAAAAACCGTCCACACAGCCGAAAAATAAAGGGACCTCTAGACAGGGGTAAATCTCGCTCTCCAGTGGGCGCGACCCACGAAGCCTTGCTGCACCTCCCCTGTTTTAGCCATTCCCGGTTGATGAGGCTTGAGGCTGCGATTACCTTTATAGGACACATCTATCTTAGAATGCTCATCGTCCACCTGACGATGTTCTGAAAGCATTCAATCCATACAAGTTCGTTCCGGGTTCGAACGAAACCGAAGGCATTATTTCGTTACACTCGTATTGGAATCACCCTCAGAGTTAACGACAATAACCCTTGCACTCTAAACCACCATCTCGAACCTATAAGTACTATTCCGTCAAACTTATTACGGAATCACCCACAGAGTTATACTGACGTATAGCCCTTACACCTCGAGTCTTCACTTGCTCCACTTAGATTAACGACCTAACGTTTAATTGGAATCGATGTGGTTTTCGGATATCCAAATATGGAAACCCGATCCCGGTCTCACCGAAACCAAACGCCATTTTAATGTCCAAGTTATACTTAAGGGTTTTAAACAATTAACTCATTTAATTTTTATCTATTTCACACAGATAGATAAACTACACATATTCATCATAACAGATAACCCATAATATTATCATAACAGATAATCATCACAACAGTCAATCATCTCAACAACAACCATCACAACCAAATAATCCATCATACTATAACTAAGCATCCATATCCTATAGATACTACTCATCTCATTTCTGAGATCACAACCATCCAAAGGTATATCAATATCATCCATAAGCAATGATATATTATCCATCATTTATAATTAATTTAAAATGAATTAAATTAATTACAACTAACCTTAATTAATTTAAAATAAATTAAATTAATTACTCACCTATAAATCCTGCTTATAAATATATTGATTAATCAACCTAGTTAATTAATCATTAAGTATTAAACTTGATTAAACATCTCTGATTAATCATTCACTAATTACAATAAGTAATTAGTCTTAAATTAACTCCATAAAATTAATTAACCTTATCATAAGTAATTAACATTTAATTACTTAATTTATTAATTAACTATAATTAATTACATTCACCCTTAATTAATTACAATTAATTAATCACTTAATTAATTAATTAATATTTAATTAAACAATTCTTAATTACATCATTAATTATAATAATTAATGATCTCTAATTAATATTTAAATTAATTACTCAATTAAAATTAATTACACTTAGTAATTAATTAAATACCATTATTAATCACCTTGATTAATATTTAAATCCAGTAATTAACCACCCTTAATTACTCCCTTAATAAATTAATTATCCAATAATCAATTATCTTTATTAATTAATCCTTGATTAATTACAAAAGTAATTATCCAAATTACTAAAATAAATCACCTTTCCTTAATTACATTCCAGTAATTATTCATTTAAAACTTCACTAAGAAATCTTTCTCCATAAATTACATTAAGTAATTATTATCATTTAATTATTAAATTATTTCTTAAATTAATTAAACTAAATTAATTAATCTAACAAAGCTCATTATCAGAATTAATTACAAAAAGTAATTAATCCCTTAATTACTTTCATAAAGTAATATACTTAACAAATTACAATTGATTTTCTTAAAATAATTAATCTAATTAATCCATAAAAATTAATTACATTAATTAATTATTAATTATCCTTAGATAATTAACAACATTTCATTAATTCCTTACTTAAGAATAATTACTTTAAATTAATTATTCATTAATCATCTTTAATTATAAATTAATTCAAGTTATTATTTAAAAATCAAATAAATAAGTAAATCCTTAATTATTTTCAAAATAATTCATTTACTTATTTATAACTTAATTAATATTCAAAATGTATTAAAATAATACATTCCTAAAATTTAATTCAACTTCCAATTTAAAGTTAACATATCATAATTTTATTTAATACTTAAAGAAAGAATTCTTTTAAATTCAAACCTTATTAGAAATCAAATTCATATTTAAATTCTACTTAATAACATTTTTGTTCAATATTCAAAACTTTTCAAACTGATTTGAATTAAAACAGGTTTTAAAGTAAAAACTGAAATCATATTTGAATTTGATTTCAAACCCAATTTTAAATCTTGCTTATCATTCAAATGTTTCATTTTGAATTCAAAGTATTCCTGAATCTGATTCAAATTCACACCTGAATTTGAATTTTAATTTTAAACACTGAATTCCTTTAAAAAATTAAAAAAAAAACCAAAACTGTTTTTAATAAAAATCTGGATTTAAATCCTGAAAACTACCCTTACTGTTTTTTCCAGATTTAAATTTAAATCTTCCTTAAATTTAAATTTATCATTTAAACTTTCTGAATTCAAAACTTACTTGAATTCAATTCAAACCTATACTTATTTTAAATCATTGCTTTTAAATTTTTTTAAAGAACAATACAGTTTTTAAAATAAAAACTGGATTCAAAAAAAATCCTGAAACCTATATTACACTTGTTTTCAAATTTGAACTTAAACCTTATTTTAAATTTAAATTCATCATTTAACTTTTTGAATTCATAAACTTATTTGAATTTAAATCATAGCCTTTAAACACTTTTAGGTTTCCAGATTTTAAAAAAAACAACAACACTGCACAAATTTACAACCTGAAACTACACTTACACTATTCCCAGATTTAAATTTAAAACTTCCTTAAATTTAAATTATCATTAAAACTTTCTGAATTCAAAACTCACTTGAATTCAATTCAAACCTATACTTGAATTAAATCATAGCTTTTAAACATGTGGAGTTTTTTTTTTCAGATTTTAAAAACACAACTTTCAGGTTCTCTGCACTCAACATATCCCGAGACATCAATAATTTACTTCGGGTCAAAACCCTGCTTGCTTCGAGCCACAATACCAAATGCACGAGTGTGACTTCGAGTCACCAAACCTGCACACCACCAAAACTTCCACCAGTGACCAAACTCCTCTGTGCAACTACGACCATTACTCCGGCGACTTCCAGTCACCTCCACCATCCTTTCCAAGAAGCAAATCAATCCCTCAACTTGCTAAAGTCCATCCACAACTCCTCTGTAGCCTGAGAATCAGGATCAAGAAAATTAACAACCTGGAAACTACTTCACCAAGGCAGACCAAACCTGTCAACTCTCACCACCATTCTTTGGCCCTCTTCCCTTCATTCTCCCCACTCTCTTCAGCCACATTCAAACTCCAGGCAAAACACCCAAGTTCCAGATTTACTTTATGGTTTGATACCCCCAAAAATTCCAACTACTGCACAGACTAAATTTACTAACCCCTCAGAAGCTCTTAAGACCTGAAGCATGTTTTAATACCCATGTTTTAATCATGCATTAAAGCTTTAACTCGTTTGAATAAATTAAAGATGTTTGGTAATTTTATTTTATGAAACTGTTGTCTACTGTTATTGATTTACACAAGTACAGTTTCCACTTTTCTAAACTAAAATTTTACAGGCTCAAATCTATGTTAAACAACATAATTTGTTCACACAATAATCTCTAGCTATGGTTCAATCATATGGAAGAGGATTTGTATTTAAATCCAAGAAATAAGAGAAATATGTTTGTAGAAATTCACATTCCACTTTTCTGCATACTCAAGATTTATGTATGCAGGCCTAGTCACACAACAGCCAAACATATATCAACTCATGCACATATAAAATTTTAAACAACATATAAATTTGGGGTCACTCACTATCAAAAAGAACAGAGCAGTTCTTAATTATCACTGTTTAACAGTTTCCTATTTGAAAGGCATTTGAATTATCTTTAAGCTTTGCAAATCTTGTTAACTTAGTTTTTAAGAGTATAAAGTAGAAACTGTTTTTAAACAAATATTTACTCACCTTAAATGCAAAATAGAAAGCATCCATCTGCAAGTTCATTTCCCTGCAAATCTGAATTTCCATTGCATGCTTGAATCAGAGCTTGCTCCTAGTTGAAAATGGTATGTGCTTGATGCTTGCAGGCCTTGGAACTGCATGCTTCCCATTTCAACTTGCTTGCATTGATCTTTGAAGATTAAGTTGTTTGCAGGTTACAGATGATGCAGATTTGAATTTTCTTAAGTTGAAGACATGTGTTTGCAGGTTTTTAAAGCTTTGATTTGCAGATTATTGATTGAGTATGGATTGAGGATTTTAGAGTGAAATGAATTTTCAAATTTCTTAGATCTGAATTTTGATTTAGTAGAAGATAAAAAATGTTTGAAAACAAAAGACATGTTTTAAGTTTTATTCAAAATTGATTTAGTAATGCCACTTGTTATTTGAATGTAAAGATTTATTTACAAGTGTCAATTTTAAAATATGAAGCTTACACATGTAAGATTTTAAATATAAAGATAAATTCTATGTTTACAAATGTTTTTAATTAAAGATAAAACCAATTCTAATTAAATTTTAAGATGTCTATATATGTTTCATATGTATTTAGTCTTTACAAATGAATTATCCAAACATATACAAATATTTGTTTGAATATTTTAAGAATTATTTTAAAACCAATTTTCAAAAGAGAACTTTTAAAAAGAAAAGAACACATGTTGAATTCATTCAAAAGTTTCAAATCAAATACTATACTTAAATATAAATAAACTAAATTTATTTCAAAACAATTTTAAAATAAAACAAAATAAACTTTATTATAAAAATACAATTCTTAACTATATATATTTATAACAAAGTTTTTACTATGATTACTTTCTAAAAATACAAGATAGATTTATAAAATTGACTTATGAAAGGTTCAATACTAATTTCATTTTAATTTAAATCAATTCATAAATTATATGCCTATATATATTATAAATTTGAAAAGATCTTTTATTAAATTTAAAATTAAAAATCAAAACTCCTATTTACAATGTATACACATATATACATTATAAATAAAATATTTTTAAATCAATTCAGAAAGGAAATTTTATCATTAAAATATTTTCAACATTTTAAAACAATAAGATTCTCAAACTCAATCATTATTATAAATTTTCAAAAGAATATTATTTATTAACAAAATAATTATAAATTTTCAGAAGAAAATTATGTTTGAATTGGATTATTAAACCAGTATTTCACATTTTAAAATAAATTATAAATGAAATTATTAAATAAATATTGCCCAAATTTCCGGGACATCACATGAGGAGTGGTTGTGGGTGTAATAGTCAGGGTCAACTCCTGAGTTGACGGAGTCTGCTGCAGGACAGAAGTTGTTTCAACTACTGAAGAAGAAACCCCAGTAGTGATAGGATCATCTTTAAAGATTTCCTGCGAGGTGGCAAAGAGGTCGCTCAGCCCTTCGAAAGTATCATCCCTGCTCTGCTTGGCAAGGCTAGTTTTCTCGGCTTCTTCGCCGGATTTCTGTGAACGTCGGGGAGATCCCTGAGGCTCCTCTTCCTCAATAACCGGGGCAAGTTCGTCAGATGGCCCCGCAACATCAACAGAAGTGGAACATTTCACTAGCAAAGCCTCGGGAGCAGGTCCTTTTGGTTTGGATGTATCTGTAGAAGCTGGGGCATCCAATGCTCTAGCCGGGGAGTCTGGGATTTCATGAGGATGTGTAAAACGAGAAGTATGCAAAAGCCCGTATTGGTGCAATAATTCATCCCCCAACAAAAACTTGATGCTTCTCTCTGCTACAGCCACGGCACTCAATCTATCGAAAGTCTGCTTATGGACCAGATCTCTAGAGGGAAGAGGAAGTGCTGAAAAGAGCAAAGAATGAAATTAGCAATTGGTAATTCGGATCTCAAGAAAGTTTAAAAATGGAGACAAGTTATCTTACTTCCTACTCTCCAATCGGCATAAAACCCTGGGGGGCAGCGAGCAAAGAAAAATTGGTTCAGAAATCTATGAACGCTTTCGGTAAGGTCGGAAATAAGTTTGAGGTTTCTAGCACTCCTCACAATTATAAGGGAAGGATGATCTCTACTCTTTGCAAACGAGCATAAATAACGGATTTCTTCAAAACTTGGTAAGCGATCAAAAGTTCTTCTGAACAAAACGCACAACCCCATCAAGATGGCATAACCATTAGGATGAAGTTGGTACGGAGAGATTGACAACCGAAGGAGAAGAATTCGGAGAAAGTCATTAAAAGGAGGGATCGCTCCGCTTAAACACATTTGACGATTGATTGCAATAAAGCCACGGGGAGGATTGTCGGCAGTATCACTTGGCCCAGGGAGCAGGACATCACTCTCAGTAAAACCAAATTGAGTGCGCAGCTGAGTAAATGCTCTCGGGGTTAGAATGGTTGGAGTTCTCTCTGGAGGGTTCTCTATAGGTAAAGCTACCGGAAAAGTTTCTTCCTCTTGAGCTGCCATTTCTTCTTGATGGAAAGTCATTCTACATAAATAACTGGATATTCAAACATGAAGGTGCACGTTTCCTAAAGTGTGTGGAGTGTTGTGTAAAATCAATCAAACAATAAGCAAATGCAACTGGAATAAAAAACTAGCAAAATACTTGTCAGTTATAAAATCCGGAGTTCGTTATTCTAACATGCAAGTGTAATGTTGATGCAAACAGGTCGGTTTAAGTTAGCGATGATTTGCATTAATACTTCACTTTAGTCGATTGATTCACAACATTTTATACAGTGTATATAAGTTGCTTATCTTGTCTCGACTAATCTGTCATTTGATGTGGGCAGTCAATGGCAGTATTTTCGCCTTGGTTTTCTTTGTTTATTATTTTCAGCAGGTTGGCAGCTTATAAGTTAATACAATCTGTGAAATAATACAATGAGATTCAAACAAATTTAAAGTTGGGGCAGTTCAAAATTTAGGCAACTTAGTTTGGCAGTTCGAGTCAGAAACTCAAAGTGGGTCTATGCTCTTAAAATGTCAACACGCCCAAAGCTTAAGTGTTAACTCGGCTACGATTCAAAAAGTGGTGTGAAATTCCTCAAAGGGTCAACTCGGCTGCGGTTTAAAGGTTGGATCAGCAGAAGTTAGCAATTTTCTCCCAAGGGTTAACTCGGCCACGACTTAAAGTTTAGGCTATTTCACTCAAGAGCCAGGTCGGCCAAAGGCTAGTTCACCCAGCTTCACTGACTCGTTCCCGAATCAACATCCCACGGCAATCAACCCGCTAACCCAATAACCGTTCCATCAACCACAGCCTTCATTTCATTTAAGCTATCGGACCGTCCCATCAATTAGTTCGAAACCGCCGCAAATTCAACGCCTTGCAACCCTAGCACGAATCAAATTCAACTAGCCTGAATCATCTTCATCATCGGTCAGTTAAATTCGAACCAAGCAACCTAAACTCCATCAGCCATGGGTGCAATAGAAATCATGATGAAGCATTATGCGAAGTGGCGGTTTAAGTGTGAGTGATGGGGTTCGTGGACCAACAATAACCTATGATTGAAGAAGAGTCACTTACGTAACAATTATCAGTGGTTGATGGAGCAAAATCGCCTTTTTGAAGCTTGGGGAAGTTTTTAATGGCGGGATCGAGAGAGCAGATAATGAGAAAGAAGAAGGGGATGTGATTTATACCTTGCAGTGAAGGGATCTGGAGCGGCACATGCGACTTAACTATTAGCTCGCGTACGACCTACCAACTTAGAGAACGGGCGGGTTAAAGGACATCAAAGCACACGACCTAACCGTTAGGCGCGTACTTCGAGGGGAAAATGTTAACCCCGCCTCGGCCATGGCTCACCGATCCAGAATAATGAGCGAGCTAATGTTCTGCCGATTTAACAAGGGGAGACCGACCTAAGGCTTCAAAGGGGAGACCGACCTAAGGCTTCAAAGGGAGACCGACCTAAGGCTTCAAAGGGAGACCGACCTAAGACCTAAGAGAGGTGCCGATCTAACACTTTAACAAGGTCGCCGACTTAACCACCTTAATAAGGTTACCGACCTAATAGGTTAGAGGGGCATGCCGACCTAAACCTTTAACATGAATGTCGATTTAACGCCTTGACAAGGTTACCGACCTAAAATGCAGCCGACCTATGACCAATGTTAGGCCGGACATGAATTGAGCAATGGAAGTCAATACCGTTGCAGGGCACAGTGATCTCTTAGCTCGTACACGACCTTGGACTCATCAGTTGGGTCGCGACTTACGACTTACCAGACTAACTCGGCCGCGACCTAAAAGCCACCGAATGAAGAACCCGATGCCGTGTTACTAGAAAGGGGAGGAGTTAGCTCGGAGGCGACTTGGGACTTGAACGAAAATGCCTCTGTGAAGCCCGGGCTCGCTTTAAACCGGTTGCAACTAGTTAAGTCGACCACGACCCAACTTAAGTCGGTCACGACTTGCGGCCTAAGGGAAAAATTTGCCTATAAATACATGACCATACCCAACATTCAAGGGACTTTTTGGCCAATCATTTCAAGCGCCAATACTCTGCTGAATTCTCAACTCACCCGACACTTCAAGTTCGAAAGACATCTCAACTAACTTCAAGGGAAAATCTAACGCAATCTACATGGATTCGAAGAATTCTTCTCTACCAAAGTTCTAGTTGTTTGTCTCGTCATAATTGTAATTGAAGATTGTTGTAAAGTTGTAATCGATTTAGCAATAAAGAGAATTAAAGTGGACGTAGGCTTGCCTTGAGCCGAACCACTATAAAATCGTTGTTATTCACTGCTTTTTCTGTGATCTTCTGCTTATACTCTGCTCCCGAATCATCGGGTGGTGCTTTCACAACTACACTTCATACACCGGGGTATTAGCGTTCAAATTTTAGCGTTAACAAAGTCAGAGCACATGCTCCATATAACGGCATATGAAACCCACTGTTCATATTGGGAACAAATTCCTATTGATAAAGGCTAGCTATAGGAAGGAGGGTCTTCAAGTGACATATACATAACCTATATGAAAATCCTATATACTAATAGGTAGAGCCTATATGCATGCAACAACATTTGACATATAAATTTCCAACAGAGAATATACAAAGCATGTTCAAAGTGATATTGATGTATTGGCTATAGGTCTTAGGCAAAGTGAAGAGGGAAGTGAAGGCAGTGACTCGGGTGTTAGCAGCCAAGTCGGTGGGTGGGTCCGGGTTCGACAGGGTGGCTGCGGTGGGCGAAGGTTGGCGGGTCTGGATGAAGGCTGGCGGGTCTGGGCGAAGCTGGCGGGGTCTGGGCGAAGGCTGGTGGAGTCTGGGCGAAGCTGGCGGGTCTGGACGAAGGCTGGCGGGTCTGGGCGAAGGTGGCGGGGTTTGGACGAAGCTGGCGGGGTCTGGACGAAGCTGGCGGGGTCTGGGCGAAGCTGGCGGGGTCTGGGCGAAGCTGGCGGATCTGGGCGAAGGCTGGTGGGGTCTGGACGAAGGCTGACGGGTCTGGGTTGGGCAGTGGCGCAGGCAGGGGTTCGGCTGCATGGAAGCGGGCTGATGAGCATGCTATCCGGGTCGTGCATGATAATGGGCAGTGGAGACTTGGGTGGGTTCATGTTAATAATGGAGAGAACAACAAATATTAAAAGAAGATGAGGGAGGGAGGTAGTGAGCACGTACCAGAATACTTTCTTTTGCAAATAACAAAATAATGAACCGAACCCAGTATAAACAAATAGTATAGAAAATCAAAGGTCTCCAGTTTGATTGTCTCGGTAACTGAAATGGCTATTGGGTTTCCAAGTCAGTTGTATAGTCAAGGCCTGTTAAAATTCTGAATGTTGAAGAAAGCGGGTACCGGTTTATGTGGCGTAACGAACCGATTTGCTATCCGTCAAACAATTATAGTTCGCAGTACCGAACTCCGATTTACGCAAACAAATATATCGTTTTGATCAGCGACGAGACGGACACAACGGTATAAAATATTTATGGTTTGACATTGTTCGCGAAGTGATAATCCTTATTTAACCATTTGCCCGAGTGCATATTTTACTAGCAATTTACAGCGAAATTTGACGAAATGAAATGCGCCGTCAAGTTCAGAATATTTTTCTTATGCAACACCGAGAAAATATTTGAATTCGGACGATAGGAATTTTATACATAAGATTTAAAATGATATGCAAATGCGACGAGCGTAATTTACTTCAATATATTTCAACGAAATTTGGCGCACGCTTATGTCTATCTAGACGCATTCCAAATGTGAAGTTTGGTTGGCAACGGAAATTGTTTGTGAAAATACGAATTTCTACATCAAATAAGCGATTTAAAAATTTTAAACTGGGTCTAAATTCCAGGGTCGTTACATTCTCCCCTACTCAAAACTTTTCATCCCCGAAAAGGAACAAAGGGAAGAGTGGAAGAACAATAAAAGAGGTACGATAGATATAGAATAGGGAATAAAGTAAAGAATATAGAATGGAATTTACCTTCAACAAACAATTCTGGATTAGAATCTCGGATACTCTCCTCGGTTTCCCAAGTACAATCACGATCATCGGGACTCCATTGGACTTTGACTAGGCTAACAGTCTTCCTTCTAAGCTGCTTCATATCCCTATCAACAATACGAAGCGGTCTCCTCTCTATAGTCAAATCCGGCTCAATATCAACCTCATCTAACTGAGCAATAGGAATGGTCGTGGATGGATCGTGTACAACCTTCCGAAAATGTGAAACATGGAATACGTTGTGCACGCCCGCAAATTTCTCCGGCAGCGCAACTCTGTAGGCTAGTGTACCAATCCTCTCAGTGATAGTGAATGGTCCAACAAATCTAGGAGCGAGCTTCCCTCTACGACCAAATCGAATAACATTCTTCAAAGGTGATACCTTAAGAAATATCTCATCTCCAACCTGAAATTTTAACTCTCTTCTACGCCTATCGGCATAGCTCTTCTGCCTATCCTGGGCGGTCTTTATCTTCCTTCTGATCTCATTGACCTTCTCGGATGCTTCCATAATCATATCTGGGCCAAGAACTAATCGGTCACCAGGCTCAATCCAACAAGCTAGCGATTTGCATGGCCGTCCATATAATGCTTCGAACGGTGCCATATCGATACTCGCCTGATTATAAAGATAGTTATATTTCAATTCAAATTTTTACTTATTCAAATTGAAATTTTTGGATTACCTGATAGCTGTTATTATAAGTGAATTTAACCAAATGGAGGTGGTCTTCCCAAGATCCGCCGAAATCAATAATGCAAGCTCGGAGCAGATCTTCCAAAATCTGATTTACCCTCTCAGTTTGGCCATCTGTTTGAGGATGATAAGCCGTGCTCAGATTTAGTTTAGTGCCCAAGACGTCCTGAAATGCCTTCCAGAATTTACTAGTGAATAAAGGATCTCTATCGCATACAATACTAGATGGAACTCCATGAAGTCTGACAATCTCTCTCATATAAATCTCGGCCAAACTCGAAGCAGTACGAGTGGTCTTAACAGGAATAAAGTGAGAATATTTTGTCAACCTATCAACAATCACCCATATACTCTCGTTCCCTTTTCTGGTCCTCGGTAATCCGTCAACGAAGTCCATAGAAATCTGATCCCATTTCCAACACGGAATCTCTAGGGGTTGAAGTAATCCTGCCGTCTTCAGGTGATCGGCCTTGACTTGCTGGCAAGTGGTGCATCTACTGACGTATATGGAAATATCTCTCTTCATCCCACTCCACCAATATAAACGCTTCATATTTCGATACATCTTGGTGACACCAGGATGAAATGAAAGTGATGATTGATGGTTCTCTCTAAGCACTTCTTGTCTCAGTCCATCAACATTTGGAACACAAATATGGTTGTCAATCTTCAGAACTCCATTACTATCTATCTGTTCTCCCACTTTACTGTCAGCATTTCCAACTCTACCAAGAACTAACTCCTTCATGCGATAGAGCAAGGTGTCCTCATATTGCTTAGCTTTGATGCGATCCAAAAGAGATGGGGAGATAACAAGCTGAAATAGCATGCCTTCTACAAGATTACAACAAGACAATGCTTTGCTACGGCTCAAAGCATCAGCTACAACATTTGCTTTTCCAGGAGTATAATTGATGTCGAGATCATATGCAGCTAAGAATTCGAGCCATCAGACTTGTCTCTGATTCAAGTCCTTCTGAGAGAAAATATACCGCAAGGACTTATGATCTGTGAATAATTCAAATTTTGTCCCCAAAAGATGGTGCCTCCATAGTTTCAAAGCGAATACAACTGCTAGAAGCTCTAAATCATGGGTCGCATAGTTTACTTCATGAGTTTTCAACTGACGGCCCGCATAAGCAATAACCTTTCCATTTTGCATAAGGACAGCGCCTAAACCTTCTCGACAAGCATCGGTATAGACAGTTAATCCTTCACTCCCGTCAATTACCGCAAGAACTGGGGCTGAAGTTAACTTACGCTTCAACTCATTAAAAGCTGATTCACACTTCTCACTCCAAATAAACTTGACATCCTTTCGAGTTAAAGCAGTGGGTGGGGCAGAAATCCGGGCAAAGCGCTCAATGAATCTGCGATAATAACCGGCTAGGCCCAAGAAGCTACGGATATCAGTAGGAGTTTTGGGAGTCTCCCAATCCTGTAGATAAGTTTTCAAATTAGAAAGGAATAAGATGGGTTGAATAGAATTAACGAATAGGATAGGACTTACATTGATTACGGTGATCTTAGCTGGATCGACCGAAATCCCGTTTTCAGAAACAATATGGCCAAGGAATCGTACTTCGTCTCGCTAGAAGTTGCATTTCGAAAACTTGGCTTTAAGCTGATGATTTCGGAGAGTTCCCAGAACATAAGCAAGATGTGTCTCATGCTCTTTCTCATCTTTGGAGAAGACGAGAATATCATCAATGAAGACAAGAACAAACTTGTTAAGGACATCACGGAAGACTCTATTCATTAAGTCGACGAAATAAGCAGGTGCGTTGGTCAAACCAAATGGCATAACCAACCATTCATAGAATCCATTCTCGGTACGGAAAGCTATTTTATGAATAGTATCTTCTGCTACTCTTAGTTGGTGGAACCCAGTGGCTAGATCAAGTTGTGAGAAAACTTTAGCTCCATGGAGCTGATCGAATAAATCATTGATGCGAGGCATCGGATAGCGGTTCTTGAGAGTGCGCTTGTTTAATTCTCGGTAATCAACACACATGCGAAGAGATCCATCTGATTTGGTGACAAAGACGACTGCGGCGCCCCATTCAGAACAACTTCTCCTGATCAAACCCTTAGCAAATAGATCATCAATTTGGGTTTTAAGCTCAGCTTTTTCTTTAGGAGCCATCCTTCTGTGAGGGAGAACTACGGGAGTAGCTCCGGGAATAAGGTCAATGCGAAAATCGATCTCTCGCTTTGGCGGTAGAGAGTCGACCTCTCCAAATACATCGGGAAATTTCTGAACAATAGGAGTAGTACTAAGGTCATCCGGGTGAGCATCAAGAGAGAATATGAAGCTTCCCGCATATTTCTGAGGTGATTTGCATTCGATGACAAGCGGTAGACCCTTGTCATTGACTAGAGAAACAGATCGAGCTTTGCAAGAAATAACAGCATCGAAATTTCTTAACCAATCAGCACCCAACAAAATGTCAAATGCTATGAAGCCAAGCACATAGAAATCCCAAGTGAATCGATATCTTCCATACAAGAGCACAACCCCTTTACAAATTCTACTGAGGTTGGCAAGTCCTCCAATAGGGTTGGAGACACATAAGGAAGTAGTAGCAAGAGTAGGTTCTAATTTGAGCTTATTACAAAGATCAATAGATATGAAGCTATGAGAAGCACCAGTATCGAATAATACCCGAACAGGTAAATTATGAAATGAAAAAGTACTTCGTAAGGTACCTTGGTCATCCTGAGCAGGTGGTGGAGGTGGTGCAGGAGTGGTGACAGCATATACTCCTGATGGTGTGCCTTTCTTCCTCAATGGGCAATCTCTTTTGAATTGACCTGGCTGGAGGCAGACATGGCATAAATCATTCCTCATCTGAGGAGGTGGTGGAATAGCAGATCCGGTGGATGGACAGCTATTTACATAATGACCCTTCTTATCGCATTTGAAGCAAGTGATATTAGCAAGGTCGATTGGGCTTTTCTGTGCATATCCCAATCCTGTAGTCTTTTTCCAAGCTTTCTTTTGTTGATCAAAGTTCATCTTCCTCTTTCCGAGCTGGCTGGAAGAGGACTGAGTAGGAGTGGCCTTGGCAGTGGGTCCCTTAGGCTTCGCCTCATATCGAAGAGCATAGTCAACAAGCTCTGTGAAAGTGTAGTGAATGTGGCCAGTAAGCAAGTCATAATACTCCGATCTAGCTCCCAAAATGAATTTCTCGTTCTTCAGAAGTGGGGTATCGATCAATCCCGGGCCAAACTTGGAGAGCTCGTTGAATTTCCTCTCGTACTCAGAAAAAGTCATACTGCCTTGCTTAAGGTCCATAAAAGCTCTATAAAGTTGGATTTTCCCAGCAGCTGGCATCCATTGTTCCGAGAAAGTATCCCTAATCAAAAGATAGACTAGATAAATAACATTCCAAGGATTGAAAGAAGAATTTAGACTATGAAATCCAAATAAATTTATACCTAAACTGGGCCCAGGTGATGGTGTTCTCCTCGATACGAGAAGTAACAGATTCCAACCAGTCTCGTGCGGCATCCCAAAGTTGCCAAGCAGCAAGCTGACGCTTCTGAGCATCAGTGATCTCCAATCCAGAAAATATCATCTCTAAGCTTTTGAGCCATTGTTGAGCTTCAATAATATTCTCGGATCCAGAGAACTTAACACCACCAAGCTGTGTATACTCCTTACTAAGAGTGGTGAATTTGACTGGAGCTGGGGCGGCAGGTGCAGCCTGGGCAGGAACATTTCCCCTTCCTCCCCTGTTGTTTCTTCTGGCACTCATCCTGAAATACCAAAAAAAAATTTTTTTTTTTTTTAGAACCAAGGATAGAAAATCATAGAACTTTAAGGAAAGTCTAATCAACGAATCAATTAAGAAGTTTGAATTTGAAAGGATATGTATATTGAATTGATTCTCCTCATCCCAGGGTATTGCTACCCTATGTCTAATGAGTTTATATAACCCCAACTAAGGTTTTTAGTGGAAACCAAAGCTCTGATACCAACTGTAACAACCCTTATATTTGGACCATTTAAATTGACAATAATCCATACATGTCAACTTAAATAATACAAAACACGAATCATTATGGGATTATATATACATAAATGTAAATGAGAATCAATTCAACATCACAGACACAGAACAGTCACAGAATAATGCAGCGGAAAATACATCGTCATAATCGCAGTTCATGAAGCTACTATATGAAATACAACAATGTCTAAACATAAAGTGACTGAAAGGAAATACATAAATGTCCAATAGACAAGAACAACAATACAGGAATAGAAATAGACTGATAAAGATAAATGCTAAGTCTTCAACATCTTCAACCAACCATGATTAGCAATCTGGATAGCTTCAGACTGACCCGAGCATATACAAAAGAAACACTCGAGTCAGGACTCAAAATCTTATGCAGGATAATCAATTGCAGGAAATAAAGTCCATAACTCAAAGATGAATAAAATAACATCTCTAAGGATCCGATAAACTATCTATATATATATATATAATACGGTATGTAGGTAATGTCTAATCAGTAAAATAGAATATTAAAATAGCGTTAAAGCGTTACCATAATTCCCCTTAACACATTTTATATTCACAAAAGCATATACAAGACCGTAGTTTCCCCAAAACCGGAAGTCACCAGAGGGCAATCCATATACTCAAGGTACAAATCAAAACGTAGTGGTCGCGAATAGGATAATCAGTATGACAAGGTACATGAGGCAATACCAACTAGGATACTAGTAGTTGCGTGATCCGGACTGATGTTGAGCATAGTAGCTACTATCTCAACACCGCGAAACAACACTCCCAAATCAAAGGGTGCACCCAAATCGAATCACAAAAGTAATAGATATGGTATCGAAGAAGCGTGTCCGCTAGAGGTGGCGATCCTCAATGGCCCGGCGCGGCTCCTGTTTTAGTCATGTCAGGGGTCATCCAATATCGTTCTCTTTCTTCAGTCAACGCGTTCACCAAACCATCCACTTCATTCTGGATCAACACGTCGCGCATAATAGTTATTAAAGTGGTTTTCGGTATCGACAGAGAGTATGTCCATTCCCGATCCCGGTCTCTTTAATAACTACGTATTTATTACCCGATGGTCGGTTAAATTAACGTTTAAACAAATCAAAGTCCAAAAGTCAAGGTGCAAATTTGACTTCCAAAATTTGACATTTCACGATTCAATTTATTTTAGATATTTTACAACATATTTTCGAATGCAATTTTTAGTTCAAACACTTGAGTTACAATTTAAAATTAAGTATTCAAGTTCGATTTAATAAGGTCTAAAAGTCGCTTATTAAATTTAGTTCATAATCAATGAATTCAATTTTATGCTAAACTTAGTTTAAATTATTAAATCAAATTCTATTCACTTCACTTCATGTTTACATCCACTGTTATCATGAATTCGATTAAATCAATTTCATTAACTAAATTCCTTTTTATCCAACTTCATTTAATTTATTTACCAATTCAATTAAATTTCTAAACAAAAGTCCATTTCCATTTACAATGTCCTGATTTGATTAATTCGTTAAATTTAAAATCAATTTAAGTTTAAATAATCACTAAGTTATATCCATAAACTTTGGTCAGTTTTTGTATTCCTCCTAAGTCAAATTTTCTAAATTTCCAAGTAAAATTTACAACATGTTCCAAATCTATTTAATTAAAACCGGGTTTTAATCTAAACCTAACCAATTTAATAAATTTTTAAGTTATCAAATTCTAAACTTACTTGTTTCTAAATCTCATTTCAATAAATTTGCCAATTAATTTTTATTTAATTACATAGGTTTGTTAATCCGTTTCAATTTAATCCATTAATTTTACTTCAATCTAATCCATAAAATTTATCTTGATTAAATCCGTGAAATTTATTTCAGTTACATCCATTAAAACTGTTACCAAATTTCCAACCAAATTGTTAAGTTCATTCTTTAATTTAAATTATATTTCAATTTCGAAAATGGTTTTGTTGACCAATCGGGTTTCTTATTTTTATTTTCTATCCTAGGCCAAGTTGTTTAATTAGGTATTTATCATTTCAACCCAATATTATTCAATATAAAACAAAGCATAGCAAAGGGAACTTGCAGTGTGATAACTGGGATGGTGTCAAAGTAAATAAACAAGCAATAACAACCATACATAACAATTTAACAATGTATTTAAATAATCCCGAAATAATCATATTAATTTACATTTGTTATTTATGCAAATTAATATAATTATTCCTAGAATCCACACCATCGTTTCATGTGGATTAAAGATTATTACGTTAGGGTTTTCACTTGGTGTCTATTATCAAATTACTACATCAGTCATACGTTCAATGGTTCAAAGTGTAGTTAACGCTATTCTACGCGACGATTTATTTAACATTTAAAGGGATCAAGTTCAACATATATAATCCATTTTAAATTGTTGACTATCCTATATCAATTTCAATTTCATATTAAATTTCACTTATATTAACAACCAAATTCAACATCATATAATACTTTTAGTGTCACAACTATTTGTCGTAAACTAGCAATATTCAAATTTAACTTGCATAGTGATTTACAAATTTTTTTTTTCAACAATTCGAACAATCAACAATTAACATCTAAATTAATATAAACAACAATTATCACTTGATTATCATAGCATAATAGATCGAGTCATGAATGAAATATTCACCTTGCGTGGTTAGAGAAGACGACGAAGCACGAAGACGAATAGATAAGAGACACGAACAAGCACGATGCAAAATGACACAAACTACAATTTAAACAATTAAATAAATCAACTATTTGTTTATTGCAATATATATCAATTGAATATATATAAAAACCATACCGAACAATGAAGCAAGATATATTCGACAAGTCGGATGAAAGTCTAAGTCTCCGAAGCAGTAGCTGATACAAACACAGTAAAACACTGTATGTGAGCAAATTACAATTTTCAAAGTATATACCGCTATACTAATATATAGAACACTCTAATCTCATTTGGTTATGCAGCCGATAAATGAGAAGCAAAACAAAGTCAGAGCACATGCTCCATATAACGGCATATGCAACCCACTGTTCATATTGGGAACAAATTCCTATTGATAAAGGCTAGCTATAGGAAGGAGGGTCTTCAAGTGACATATACATAACCTATATGAAAATCTTATATACTAATTGGTAGAGCCTATATGCATGCAACAACATTTGACATATAAATTTCCAACAGAGAATATACAAAGCATGTTCAAAGTGATATTGATGTATTGGTTATAGGTCTTAGGCAAAGTGAAGAGGGAAGTGAAGGCAGTGGCTCGGGTGTTAGCAGCCAAGTCGGTGGGTGGGTCCGGGTTCGACAGGGTGGCTGCGGCGGGCGAAGGCTGGCGGGTCTGGACGAAGGCTGGTGGGTCTGGGCGAAGCTGGCTGGGTCTGGGCGAAGGCTGGTGGAGTCTGGGCGAAGCTGGAGGGTCTGGACGAAGGCTGGAGGGTCTGGGCGAAGCTGGCGGGGTCTGGGCGAAGCTGGCGGGGTCTGGGCGAAGCTGGCGGGTCTGGACGAAGGCTGGCGGGTCTGGGCGAAGCTGGCGGGGTCTGGACGAAGCTGGCGGGGTCTGGGCGAAGCTGGCGGGGTCTGGGCGAAGCTGGCGGATCTGGGCGAAGGCTGGTGGGGTCTGGACGAAGGCTGACGGGTCTGGGTTGGGCAGTGGCGCAGGCAGGGGTTCGGCTGCATGGAGGCGGGCTGATGAGCATGCTATCCGGGTCGTGCGTGATAATGGGCAGTGGAGACTTGGGTGGGTTCATGTTAATAATGGAGAGAACAACAAATATTAAAAGAAGATGAGGGAGGGAGGTAGTGAGCACGTACCAGAATACTTTCTTTTGCAAATAACAAAATAATGAACCGAACCCAGTATAAACAAATAGTATAGAAAATCAAAGGTCTCCAGTTTGATTGTCTCGGTAACTGAAATGGCTATTGGGTTTCCAAGTCAATTGAATAGTCAAGGCCTGTTAAAATTCTGAACGTTGAAGAAAGCGGGTACCGGTTTATGTGGCGTAACGAACCGATTTGCTATCCGTTAAACAACTATAGTTCGCAGTGCCGAAGTCCGATTTACGCAAACAAATATATCGTTTTGGTCAGCGCGACGAGGCGGACACAACGGTATAAAATATTTATGGTTTGACATTGTTCGCGAAGTGATAATCCTTATTTAACCATTTGCCCAAGTGCATATTTTACTAGCAATTTACAGCGAAATTTGACGAAATGAAATGCGCCGTCATGTTCAGAATATTTTTCTTATGCAACACCGAGAAAATATTTGAATTCGGACGATAGGAATTTTATACATAAGATTTAAAATGATATGCAAATGCGACGAGCGTAATTTACTTCAATATATTTCAACGAAATTTGGTGCACGGTTATGTCTATCTAGACGCATTCCAAATGTGAAGTTTGGTTGGCAACGGAAATTGTTTGTGAAAATACGAATTTCTACATCAAATAAGCGATTTAAAAATTTTAAACTGGGTCTAAATTCCAGGGTCGTTACATTATATTAACCAAATATCCTGAAGATATTATGTTGCATGATATTTCAAACATCATTGGATGTGTGTGTGTATTAATCTGTTGAAAAGATGTTTAAGAGATTTATTTATATTATATTGCAAAATCTAACATCCTAAAAGAGATGTTAAAAGAATTTTATTTTTGTTACATTGCATTTCCTTAAAAGGAAACACAATATTCCCTGAAGGAATAGAAGTAGTGGTTTTATCTCTTACATCTTACTTTCATTTGGTGAATCTAATTTTGTTACCGTATTTAAAGTTTGATATGCCATTTCAAAGACAGTTACAACAAAAATCTCCAACAGAGATATTTTATGCCACTGTAAAAGTAGTAATTATGTAATTTATATAAAAGAAAATTGTATATTGATATGGCATTCCAATAATGCATTATATATAGAAGAGATAAGTTCACTCCAGAAGTAATGATACTAAAATCTCTAGAAGAGATTTATAAATCTGAAAATGATAACGTATCTCTAGAAGAAATTTGTTTATATATTTAGTGATTTTATTAACTGAATAAATGCATAGAAATTTGATATTTGGGATATAATTAAGGAATAAAACTTAACAACTTTAAGTTGAGTGTATATTTTGTTCGAACCAGAAGTTCGATATGGTTCCAACCATTTGTTTTGAACATTATCATGCGATTTTGACGGATTCACATTGACATTGATCTATAAATAGAAATCAGTAGTTTTAATCCTTGCAATATTTTGTTTTAAAAATCACTAATTCAAAAGAGAAAGAATATGCAAAATTATAATATATATGCAATACATGGACGCACATATATATCCATATATGTAAATGTTTAGCTAACAACCTGAAGTTTGTTATGAGCTCATCGTATAGATTATGTATGGATATTATTTAGTGATTTAAAATTCAATCAACAGAAATGTTGAATGACCCGAAGTCATGTATGTATTCAAATGATCTATATAATAAGTAAATTCCTCCAGTTCTCTAGATCAATGAATGAGAACAAACTCTAATAAGCAATTGAATGCATCTTATTAACTAATAAAAGGATCATCCTCCTATAACTGATATACATATAATGTATTTGCTAGTAGCAATGTGATAATGGATCAAAACGAGAATCCAAAGAGGATTATAATTTAATGTGACAATTGTCATCATTAAGGGGAAGGATAAAGGGATACAAGTTCATTTGATCATCAGTGTTAAATATTTATTAAAATATACAATGATGTAAAATATTATCAATATTATCCCTAGTAGACTTTCTCCAATATAAATTTGTATCCCTAAAGGATCAAAATTTGTAAACCACATCTGAAATATGGTTCAAAAGTCAGTTCAAAATACTTTTGGAGTAAGTAATAAAGATGCCAAATAAAGAAGGTGAGTGTTCTTGAAGAAACACTTATGGGTGCTCTGAAAGAGATCCATGACATGATTGTCAAATAATCCTAGAAGTGGGTTAGGTACCTAAAACATGATAATTAAAGAGATCTCAATAAATCATGTCTAGAACTGACAAGGAATAATCATCGATGATAAATTTATAAATAATAAAGCGCTTATGTTTATAAATGGATTAAAGATCCTGAATTAGAGAAAAACATGATTGGCCATCGTGAAATTCTCCTAAATAAGAAATGTGAACTTGTAGTCCGCAAAGTACCGAAAGTACTTGAAATGCTTAATATACCCCGAAGGTATAAATATGGTTTAAATCATATTAAATAATGAAAGTATACAAATTCCTGAAGAATATTAATAACTTTCATTGTTATAAAGAATGCAATGAACAAGGAGAGTAGATTTTAACCTACTTTTAAGTATTGTTGTAATGAAAATCTTGATATAATTCATGATGAGTAGATTACTTCCTATTTTTAAGTGTTATTGTAATGAAACTCTTAATATCCATTGAAGTGATAGTTGCGATATGCAAATACTTATAAAATTATCTAAATTTCTGAAGAATATATATAAATTTTGTAGTTATAAAGAATACAAAAGACAAGAAGTGTAGATTACAAATTTCTTCTAAGTATTGTTGTAATGAAAATCTTGATATACTTCAAGATGAGTAGATTACTTCCTGCTTTCTAGTAATGTTGTAATGAAATTTTAAATATTCATGAAAGATGTATAGTTGCAATGCGCAAAACAAATTTGAAGCACAAAAATGAAAACACATGAAGTGTTTTTCATAAAAGTAGCATACAAATTGCATAAAATGAAAATTATATTTGGAAGAAACAATTTTAGAAAATTTGGTTGTATTGAACGAAACTATTAATAAATTGTGTTATTAATGAGATACATATTTATAGATCCAGAAGTATCTATAACCAATTTGAGTTATCGAAAAACGAATACAAATTTAGAAGAAACTTTAAATCAGGGGGAGCATTTATAAGTTTTTATAATGCACTCTTTTTCCTTAACTAAGATTTTTCCCACTGGGTTTTTATTAGTAAGGTTTTAATGAGGCATTATCTTGATCCAGAAGTATCAACTCCCCAGTAACTTTTGAAAATAAGTTATAATGTACTCTTTTTCCTTATTTAAGATTTTTTCCACTGGGTTTTTCTTATTAAGGTTTTAGTGAGGCATTATCTTGATCTAGAAGAATCAAACGTCTTCTCAAGAAATAACATCTCAAATATGTTATTTAAGTTAAATTATATTTTTATACTTGACTAAGGTTTTTCCCATCGGGTTTTCCTTTGTAAGGTTTTTAATGAAGTATTAATTTGATCCAGAAGTATCAAACTTCATTTGAAGAAATGAGAAAATAAAATATGTCATTGTACTCTTTTTCCTTCACTAAGATTCTCCCATTGGGTTTTTCTTCGTAAGGGTTTAATAAGGCATTATTTTGATCCCGAAGTATCAAACTCTTAGAAGGAATATCATTTTTAGTATGATATTTATGATTTCACAAGTTGCACTCTTTTCCTCTTTTAAGGTTTATCCCATTGTGTTTTCCTTATAGAGGTTTTTAATGAGGCAATAGACAATATTTATAACGACTAAATGGATAAATGCAAGCAAGATAATAATGAGGGGGAGCAATCATCATACAAGTTACGAAACGAAAAATTTCAAGTTATCAGAGAATTCAAGATTTTGAAGACGCATATTCAAGGGGGAGTGTTATAATATACGTAAATTATGGAATGAATATGCTTTTATGTTGTTTTGTTTAGTCCCACATCGTGAAATTGGTTAAGTCCTTTGCTCTGAAGACTTTATATAAAGGAGGTTATGTAATGTAAATATATATATATATATATATATATATATATATATATATATATATTCTCATAAGTGAATAATATATCTTTTGTTTCACTCTCCAGTGGCTTCTACTTTCTTCATTTTATAACATGTAACTAATTTTAAAAAGTTTTATAATTAATGACGACGATGATGAGTTAACTAAGTTTATAAAAATTAGCTAAGTTTATAATAATAATAATACAATTAAGTTAACTGAGTTTAACAAGGATCCTAAGTATACAAAAATATTGAGATGATAAAATGTTTGACTCATCTTTTCGTAGATTAATGAAGCTATCAAATAAATTTGATGTTGTAAATGAAAGCATCCCGTTTGAATTTCATTATATGAACTTCTTGCATGCATTAGACCAAGAATTGATATCGGTGACTTTGGTCCTCCAAAATTATCGTTGGAAACCTTGAATATAATTTCTGTTTATGAGTAAATATCAATCTAACTATATTATGAGTAAAGCTATTTTTTTGAATATACTTGGTACTTTATTTACTCAAACAATTATACAACAATTCAAAAAAGAATCCTACCATCATGTTTTAAAGGATTTCATAAAAAACTTTAATTCAAGCAATTAGTGTACTTAATTAGTCATTATTGAGTAGACAAAATCAATAATGAAGGAGGGCGAAATGATGTCTAATTACCTTTTGAATATAGGGATTCATAACATGATCAACATATGTCTTTATTTGTTAATTTGACGGTAGTAAATGAAAAACAAGCCAAAAGCTTTGCAACAAAACATGATTGACATATGCAAGCTATCTAATCTCTAGTAACCATGATGCCTCTTTCAGAACTATCAAATAAAATTGTTATTTTCCAGGACATACCATGTAAAAAGGTGAAGGAACACTCTGCTAGGTATTATATTCATTGAATGGTTTTACATTATCCACAGCTGCATTTCTTGGTCTAGTCTATTTGACTCCAGCTTTATTCTGCATGGATACAAGAAAATTTGATGCTTCGGTCAAAGAATTAGACTTCCTACTTCGTGGTTTATTAATTCTTCATATTTTTATGCAACTATTGAACTTACACCTAAACAAACCACTGCTCATTTTTAAAATAACTTCTCTGCAACTTACACTAGTAATAGTCATCTTTAAAAAACAGTGTTACGTGCTGTCGGCAAATTAACTCTTAATTTTGTTTTAACTAAGACGTGGAAGAAATTGCAAATAAGCTATGAGTTAAACAACAGCAAGCCTCATGAAAAATGTCACGAGAAGGATGTTTGAATCACTCAAAATACTACCGGTACATTAACTGTGGTCGTCCAAGCATCTTCATTGTGAAAATTATCTTAGCCCTGTGACATGTATTCATTTCAAACTGGTGTTATGCTACAAATGTTTTGTTTCCTTAGTGTTTATGTATTCAGGTTTGAACGTTCTAACAAAATCTTTAACATTTTTGTATTTCAAACTAGGAATTTCTTCGTTTTTTTTCATTCGTATAGACAATTCCCAGGGTCTAATCCTTCACAAAATCTATTACTATAGTTTAAGAAGGAGAATAATTCTCATAAAAGGTAAGTACACTTTGTCAAAGATTTTGAAAGTTTCATTGGTTGATCGTACAATAATTTTCTTTATCTTTTGTTTGGTAGCCTTTTGTTTATCAATCATATATATATGTATGTATATAATAGTCTTTTGTAAATGTATAAAGATGGTATCATTTCTTAGACAAAAGAAAGATTTGTAAACTCATATTGCAGGCAGTTAGTATCATATCCAAAAATCCAAATTCAAACATAAAATTAGCAGCTCAGGTGATGAGATATGTAAGGAATGGGTTATAGAATTTCAATCACCATCTAGCGAACCGGTGATGTCAAATTTTGTGCATATGTTTCCAACCGTGGTCTTCTGGATGCTTTTGTCTGCTCTAGAAATCTTTCCTCCTATTTTACTTACATTATTTTTCACTTATTACGATGTTATTAAATTATTTTTAATCTCATCTTTAGAATTCCAGATCTGAAGTTTCTCCTCTTCCATCTTTCCAGTTTTTTCCTACTTACCATTCTCATTGCATACAAAAGTTAATGTAGGCTTTATAATTCCAGTTTTTGGGTTTATTTCTAGTGGACTATGGTGTATATGGGCCTGTCTTTTTCCATTTGTTTGTTGTGAATTATGTGTTAGCCATACTTTTGCGTTTCACACTTATTACATATGTGAAATTTGAATCCTCTTCCAAAAAAAGGTATAAAGATTGGTTACCTAAAAAGAAGCATTTGACTGAGATGCCTTCTTTTTGATTTGAAAATGGGTTTAAGATGAGCATTGGGGTTAACCATCTTATTCATATCTTGCTCGCTCACTTGCTTCTTTATAGATTGAAGGAGTATGATTATCCTAAGTGCCTCACATTGTTGGCTCCATTACAGGTACTTATTTTCTCTACCAAATTACGTTACTCACTACTAATCTTCTTATAGAAGTTTAATGAAATAATAACGGTTTAGTGAAACAAAGTTTTTTAATAATTAAATAAGTTTATAATAATTAATGAATTTTAGATTAATAATAATAAATTAACTAAGTTTACAATAATAATAATAATAATTAATTAACTAAGTTTATGAAGAATTTATAAGTTTGAGATAATTTATAAAAATTAACTAAGTAAATAAAGTTTAAGTTTGAGATGATTTATAAGTTGAACACTGTCTATATGAACATGATAAAAAGTGTTTGGATTTCTTTTCTTTATTGCACGAAGAAACCGTGTCAAGTCATTATATGAAGATACCCAATCGCAAAATATTTTAAACATGGCTTTGCTTAGTCTTTCTAAGCACTCATGTAGCGTATTTTAATTTTGTACGTATTCATCATAAGCTCTTGAACAAATTTTGCAGCGTAACTTGGGTTCGATCGAACATACGAGTATAACATGTGTATATAACTTATAAACAAACATATGAGCGTTAATTACATAAGTATACATACCAAGAATGAAACATACATGATTACATGAAACCGTATCCAAATGTTTGTGGATATACGTTCGGTGGCTGGTAGGAATAGTGTGGGTAATACATTTGACTTTGCTCGGTAGTATTAATCGGTTCTGAATTGCTTGCACAACTAATGAAATAAGCAAGTTTCAGTTTTTTTACCACCCCCCATTCTTAACGTACAATTCGATTACTTTCATCCCCATGAAAACATAGAATTGATGTCGTCGTCATCATTTATCTCAATAGCAATTGGGCTATCATCCATTATCCATTTACTTACCAACGAGATGTCGAATTTAGTTGAATACTGGAGCTTTGTAAATTGCAGTTTTCAACTCAAGAAAATTACAACCCTTCCTCACTTTAGATCCTTTGTATTTTCCACCAACATAGGTTGGCATGCTATTCTCGTCGATGATTAAATTACCGTAATAGTGACAAATAATCGGTATGGTAGTCGTAGATCTAGCGTATTTCAAGAAACTACTTCGGTTATAGATATAACAAAATAAGCAGAGAAGGGTTTCAAAACTTTACCTCAAGTCTAAAAGAAAGTGATATATTGAGTTGATCTTTGTCGATTTAAAAGAACTTGAGTGGATTTTTTATATTTTTAGTTGAGTTGTAGCAAGAGCGATGGAGTTTAGGTTTCTAAAATAAGTTAGTTTGAGGAGTTTTGTTGGAGTGGATATAAGTAAAGGATGTTATAAGCTGCTGTTGGGCCAGTAGCAGCAACACATAAACAGGCGCAACTTTGAGTTGTGCCTGCTGCTCGTTAGCGCAACTTTGAGTTGTGCTGCTGTGTATATAATCGATCGCAACTTAAAGCTGCACTCTACTGCATGTTACAGGCGCAGCTCATTGCGCCTGTAATCGGCTGCTATTCTTCAAATAGCAGCTCACATATATGCAAACAAAATATGCATTTCATTCAAACCAACCTATTTGACTCAAACCTAATTCAACGATATATATGAAAATAACAATAAGTTGCAAAACCATAAATCAACTAAACAACGTACATATTTTGTTTGTACATCAACAAAGTTCAACTTCAAATGCGAATACAGGTTCAAAACAACAAAGGACAACTCAAACAAAAGCAACCAGCAAATTAAACAACTTAAGTACACCTGCCATACCTCCTAATTTCTTAAGTTTCTAAGTTCGTGTGTGTTCTCTATGTTTGAGTCGAAGGCGGTTGAGATAGTCCTACTTCAACTATGTCCTGCCCGATTGAGTGCCTTGTGAAGAACCATCTTCGCATCTAAAACGCCTTCATCTATATGTACGAGCAAAAGCTTCGGGCAGACAAAGAACATATGGCGATGATCGCTCAAATTAGGGTCTACTAAGAAGCAACTTGATAACTTTTTTGATGCATATCGAATCACATATATGACCACATTAGAAACTCTTAACAAATTCTGTCAATCTATGTTGGACATTTTCGGCACTGAGTAACTTAGATCGCCAAATGAGGATGATGTGGTGCGAATTCGAGAAATGCCCGAGAGCGAAGGATGTCTTGGAATACTTGGAAGTCTGGACTGTATGCAGTAGGAATGGAAGAACTGCCCCAAAGCAGACCGAGGAGCTTACAATGGTAAAGAAAGAAAACCAACTATTATTTTGGAAGTAGTTGCTTTATATGATTTATGGATATGACATACTTTCTTTAGAATGTCTGGATCTAACAATGATCTAATGTAATTGAGAGGTCAGACTTATTTAATGTTTTGGCATTGGGTCGAGTAACTCCAATGTCATTCACTTTTAGGTAAAACACTTACGAGCATGAATATTATCTTGGTGATGGAATTTATCCAAAATGAAGCATGATTGAGAAGACATGTCCAAACCCAATAACAGCAAAGCAAGCAAAGTTTGCTGCAATGCAAGAGGGACAAGAAAAAATGTAGAAAGAGCTTTTGGCATTCTACGATCCAGATTTGCTATGATTAGCAATCCATGTGGACTTTGGTCTCGGGAAAAAGTGTCCAGAATCATGTTTGCATGTATTCTTATGCATAATATGATTATTGAAGATGAAAGGGATATGGACGAACAACAACGTCACTACAAATAGGATGGTGCAGGGCAATTGCCAGAAGTATTCTGAGATGACGTTCTTATAACAGAAGAAGCATTCAACATTTACGTGGAACACCAACTTTCATACCACGATGCACAACTTCAAATCGGGCCCCAAAAGGATCTTATGAATCACATTTGGAATTTCTTTGATGATTGTTAGATCAATATTGCATTAGATCTGTCATGTATGTACGCATTTGCATTGTAATGGTGTTTAAGTTGTCTTATTACTATGTATGTCATTGCCTTCAACATGTTATTCTGTCTGGTTAATGAATTTGTCCAAATGGAAATAAGAATGGTACAACAATAATTTATAACACAATACACCAGATTTAAATAAACGATACATTACACCGAAAGTAGTACAACTTAAACAATTTTAAGACTAAAACAAACTACTTTGAGGGAACTTGAAAATAATTATTTGCCATTTGTGCTCCATCCAGTACTGCTTTTGCATGTCATCTATCCTAGTCAGATCTTTATCCATGATCATTTGTTCTTCTCTTCCCATTCTATGTCAAGCTTTTGTTCCTTAATTTCTGCAAACTTGCGCATCACATTGATCTTATCTTGCACTTTCCTGCTTCTTTCTTGATGCCTTCTTTCATGAATTTCAAGAGCCGCATTCACTTTAGCGTCCACCACGGCATCAATTTTATTTTTTCTCTTTGCTGCTTTTGCCTCAATTGGTCTATAACTTTCATCAGGTCTTTGGTTGAGAGCATCCAACTCATTTTCTCCTAGAAATTGACTTTCTCTACAAGATGAATCTCACGGGCTTGACGAGTATGAAGATTTCGATGCTTTGTTCTTCCCATTCCCCTTCACTTGAACGTCTCGAAGGCTCTTAGCATTATCGGAGTTTCACTTCGGTGTGCTCGTCAGCAACTCATAGCAGTTAGAAAATTGGTAATAATGCGCTTTTTTAGCTCCGTTTTTCCTTGAAAAAAGCTTTATGAATTCCTCATTTGTTATTTTGTCTGTAAATCGAAAATAAAAATAAAATTACTGACCATATTTACATTGCAAAAAACTAGTAATAACAAGAAACATACCAAGTGCTCTTCGTTGTCCCTTCTCGCAGCCAGCACTGCAACCTAGGCCAGCCTCATCCGTGACTCGTTACCTGTCTCGACGTCGCCTCTGAACGGTACATGCTTATCAAAATTGTTTTATTAAAAACAGCGTCGGATTTTTTTTTATTTTTTTTATTGTTTGAACTTAAATGCTATAGAGACCAGCCAAACTTTGTTCTAATTCTACTCAAACATCCGATATTATAGGAATTTAGTGTCCGCCTCCTCCTTTGAATTCGAGCTTAAATTGAATATTTAGCAGTTTATGTATTTTTATGTGTAAATTTACTGGAATTGTAGATATTGTGCAACTAGTCAAAATATATTATTTTAATGTGTGGGAAAATTTACTATAATAAAGCACTTGTGTTGAATTTCATTTTTTTTCTAACTATACATTTGACCATTTGTACAATTCTAGCCACCGAAAAGCTGGTTTCGTCACTAGTCTATGATTGTTGACTGAAAGTAGATCAACCTAGGTCAGGATTGGAACTGATGTGCTCTTTTCGAATGCTGTCTAGGTTGCTCTACTGATTTGTTGGTAAAAATTTGATAACTGTTATACCTAAATTGATTGTTAATGGTCTTGATGACGTTCACTTATGCATTTCTTTCTTTGAGATTAGTTGCTGATAAAGAGATAAGTTTTGCATAGATGATCAGATTTGTATGAGAGTGATTATTATGAAAATTACTACTTAGATTGGACTTTGATTCGTCTTGAAATTACATGGGCCATACAAATAGTTTTCTCATTTGACATCATTGTCTGGTTGTGATCAGATGAAACATGATAAGGGAGATTTTATTGATTTGATATTCAATATTTTGTGATTGAACTCTATAAAAGTAATCTCTTTAAATTTGATTTGATTTCATGTTAACTTTTCCATACTTCTAGCTTGGTTCTAATCAGTTTTCTCTATATGTTATAATAGAAGGGATTATTTTAGTTGGTTTATAGCAGTACATAATGCCTAATAGTAGTGGTATTGTTGAATTAACCACTTTATTCTAATTGATTTGTAAAATTTTGTTAAGTTATTAGTTTTGTAAAAATAATGATTTTACCAATAAAATAATTTGTTGTAACATAATTTAAAATTTTGTTTTTAGAACCCAAAGTAGGAGAAGAAGAAGAAAACAAGCATGTCCTCGGCAAGCAATGCTGGATCAAGCAAGGAAAAATATCTGGGATAGGTAATATTTATTTTAGGAATTTACTTTTTTGTCTGAATCCAATCACAAAAGGTCGACCTGCATATATATAACACACTAGTGTGAACCCGTGCTACACACATGAAATTGGACCCATTGATTATTCATCAATGCTTTTAATGGATGTGTTTTCATCTTCGATTTACCTTGATTAAAAATTGTTATACGTGAGACAATTATTTGAAATGATAATAATACCACTATGCCATACACACACAGATATCTATATATATATATATATTAATATGTGTATGTATATATATATATATGTATATATGTGTGTATGCACGTAGGGGCGTTCCTGTGTGTGCAAGCTTGTAATACGTACATTGTTCATGTTACCAAACAAACACAAACTAAATATAATGATTTGTACTAAGCCTTTTTTACCACTGTGGTTCGTATACTCATTAAATTTTGAAAAATAATAATTGTACATTACAATTTCCACGATGATTCACACATGCGTAAATTCCATAGGTAATAACACATTGCTACTTAATTAGTTGTAGATATGTCAAAATAATTTTTAATAAAGTTGACCGTATAGGTAATAACTAAGAAAAATAGGCGTAACAGAAACTGAGCATGAAATTGCTAAAACATGATTAAGCAAGGTTGGCCTCGAATGTTTACTATGATTATTGCTTCAATCATTTTAACTTTACTTCCTTTTCTTTAACAAAGCGTGTAGAAAACTCTAACAGGCTCTGTTGCTTAAAAAATATGCAATAAGCAGTAAAAGAATATTAAAAAAATGCTTAGGTGTGTCATAAGGTGGAAGAGAAAGGAGAACAAATTGTGAATTAGTTGGTATTGTATGTTAAAGAGGAATTAATCGCCTAGAACCTGATATGGATGGGTTTAACACTTTATAAGAATTGGTGAGGGTGGTAAGATATCTGAATGTGAATTTGAATCTAGAATAATTACTACCAAAATATGTGATGTGCGAATTTATTTACTCCACATGTTTATGAATTAAGCTATGCCATGGATTAACTATAAAATATAAAACATAGTTTTTAAATCAAGAGATAAAATTAGCTTTAAAACCAATTGCAACAAATGAAGGACAATATCATCATAACTGCTAGAGATTTATTTCATTTGCTCCATACGCTATGGGTGAAGCTTCATTTGCTCAAATATTCGGTCAAATTAATCAAATTTACTGCAAAATTAATGAACCAAGCACTTCCTTTTTTTAATGAAGATCTAATTTTTTGTAGAAGTATATGAGAAATTTTAATCCATGAATGAACACCAATATATGTACGCAAATATAGGAAAAGATCCTTAATTAAAACTACATAGAATTAAACAAAGAGGTATTTGAAAAGATCACATGTGATTACTTTGTACAACCATCAAATAATTCTATTAATCATGTAGTAATAATAATGATGAAACTCTTCTTCTACAATTCAGTTCAACCACAGAAAGATGGTAACTTATCAAAAATTCCTTGCTTACTTATATAAACATAGATGAATACAAACATAGTCATTTACAAAAAGGAAAACCAATTCAGTAATGAAATTAAGAGTACTTACAAAAAAGGTCACAATGATATGACTGGTTGGTGTAAAACTTTACTATCGGACAAATAAACCCATTTACTCCATATTATTTGATATATGAGATAATTATAAATTAGTTTTATGCATTTTAGATGATCAATAAATAGTAAATAATTATATCAACATTGGATGCATTTTATTGATCTAAAATATAAAATCATATATATAGTGAAACATCTTCGAAACTGTGAAATGTGTTCTCAAATTTTATATTGTTTAATACCGGTCTACCATTCAACACCGTTGCTAGCTAAAACAACAATATTGTAACATTAAAATCTTTCAAACTAAAAGTATGCTTGCAAATTCATGACTAACGACGATACTATGAGATGTGAGATGCTTCTAGCTTGATGATAAAAATTAGGTAATTCATGACTAATGACAAGAAATATTATAATGAAATCATAGTCGTAAGTCATATTACTCGAATTCGTATGCTCGTAATGGTAACTGGTTTTTCATTTTTTAAATTCCTTTAACATAATTTTTTTTTGAATTCTTTTAAAAGAATTCAGATCAATGATGATAGAATAAAAGAAAGGGCCAAGCAGATTGCTTCGAAGGCGGTAGACACTATGCCTACAAAAAATAAAAAGACATGTACAGCTGGTGCACTGTACATTGCATGCCAAGAGGTGAGGCTGCCAATTTGTAACGACCTAGAATTTCTGTCATTTGAAATTTAGATATTTAATTGATTTTACATATTGACAAGTAAGATTTGTAAGTCGAATAAATTTAATTTCGAATAAAGGATTTAATTGGATAATTAATTCGATAATTTAATATTTGAAATTGCGTAAATAATTGGAAATTGTGTTTAATGTGAATAAAAATGATTTATAAATTATATTAAATCATATTGGAGTTAGAATGATGTTTGTAAACTTCTAAAATCGAATTAAAAGTTAAATTGTATAAATTGAATATTTTAATATTTAACCAAAGACTAAAAAAATAGCCTTCCGAGGCATAGTCTCGGAATTCTACGAAACCATTTTCATTGGATCTGTGATATTGAATTATTATCGGATTTCAAATTTCGTAGCTTCTGGAGCTATCGTGTGATCGTACGAGATAGAAACGCCGAGAAAATAAATAACCGAATTAAATATATACATATCTAATCAAAAATCAAAACATAGCCGCATTATTTCTTTTCAGCTTCTTCTACATGCTTCCCCTCTTTGATATTTATAGTCGAGCTAATAAATCGATCGAAGAAAAAAAAATCAGGTCGCCTTTTCTCAAATCGATCCGCGAGTGCATGGGGTTGGGGATTGAACTCGTGGGTGCGCGCGCATGATTGAAGCGCGTAGGGAAGTTCATCGATGGCCGCGTCGTGCTCTTCGTCTGGAGGCGGTAGGTTGTAGTCGCGCTCGCGTGCGCGTGTACCTAGGGGTTCGTGCGCAAGTAGGCAGTAGAGGCTAGGGTTTCGATCGTGATGGCAATGGAATGAGGCGGCACACGACAGAAACATGGTAGGCGCGCAATACTCGAGCATGGCGATGATGGTCGATGGCGACTGTAGTGGCCGCGCTTGTGTAGCCTGCCGTGATCGCGAACATCAATTCGACGATGTGTTGTCGATGGCTGTAGTTTTCGTGAATAAGGTAATATGTTGATTTTATTTTAGATTGGGAAATTTGTTTTAATTTATTTCTAGTTTGAAATCGATAACAGAAAATTTTATACAGTAAAGTATATGTGAAATTTTTTAATTTATATATATACATGAACAAAAAATTAGGAATATAGGATATGTATAAATATAAAATTATCTATATAAAGATATATTTAATCATATCGAATCTACTTTTTATTTTCAATGATGTATTATGGATATGGGTTTGGTTAACAAACTTGTTCAACTATTTTAGATTGCTAAAAAATTTAAAAAGGAATTTTTTTTTTAAAATTTAATTCTTGGACTAAAATTGAATCATTAGTTAAAAATTTAAAATCATTGGTTAAAATTAAATTGTTAGTTAATTAAATTTATCAAAAGAAAATTTAATTGTTTGATTGATTCAAATATTAATAAAAATCATGTAATTGTTTGATACAAGGTCTAAAATCGAGAAACAGGTCAATTTGGGAATGGTTGCAAAATAAAGGAGCAAAGGTGACAACTTCTCACTCAATCGAATTTTGTTTCGATTTAAATTATAAATAGTTGAATTTTAAAATTGCTTGACTGTGTGATTGGATGATGATTGCTATTTATTGATTTGAAATAGACCCTATACGCCGCATAATAAACGGAGGTTATTATATTTAAATACATATACCACGACATTCCACTTTAAGTGGAATTGGTATTATATATGTATTTGGAGTTGATTTCCCACATTATATAGTGGATGAGACCCTATTGCGCCGCATAATAGCGGATGATATTTTATGAATCCCATATACCGCGATATTTCGCCTTGAAGCGGAATTGATATTGTGCTAACATCTGTGGATGCAGGGAAACAGGTTGGAGGGATCCAACTGGATTCCTCAAACATTTGAATTTATTTCATATGTTGTGCGTTGGTTGATTTATAACCCGTGTCATTATCTTTGTGATTGAGATTGTTGAAGGCTATGATTTAGGCGAATATATTTTTGGTATCCTTGGATATTGAAAATAAATAAAAATTGGATTTTTAAAATTCAAGTTGAAAGTTTATAGTAAACAAATTTATTTTTGAGAATTTGAAGAATTTTAAAAAGATAAAGTTATTTTTGAATCATATTGAATAAAATTCCAAATTACGGGAAAAAGGCTTAATAAATGGATTTCGATTAATATTATTATAAGTTGAAGAATTTATTTAAAAGTTCGACTTTTAAATAGATTTGAAGAGATAAAGAAATTTATTTAAAAAAGGAAATGATTTTGTAAATTCATTGGAAATTTATAAGGAGAAATTAATTGGTTATAATCATTAATAAAGAATATTTAATTTAGTATTAATTATTAATTAAGAGTTAATTAATGATATATTAAAGGATAATTTATTAAATGTTTTTGTAATTAATTGATTTTTAATTTACTATAACTAGCAAAATTTATTCGTAGGAATTTATCTGATTTAAGTTAATCAGAAAATTAAATTGATCCTATCTATGGATGTTTGGATTATTGGATGTTGAATTGTTTGGCATCTTTGATATGTGATGCTTTGTGATATATCCTGATTTTTGTTGTGATCTGTAATTTGTTTATCTGTTATATATATATATTTGTGATCTGTGAATGAAAGATAAGCATTATAGTTTATACCGCTTATAAATTATATCGTTATAATTTGATCTGTGATGGTTGAATGTTGTTGCACCATTGTGTTGAACCCTTGGACTACACAATACACACACAAAATTGTGATTTCATGTGGAATCAGTTAAGTCACGGATTTTTAACAATTTTAGAAATTGAATTCTTGAATCCAAATAGTTTTGGAATTTGAATTGGAATTGAAATTTTTGAAAATGAATTTAGAAAATAAGAGTTATTTTAAATAACTTAATAAAAATTGGAACTTAAATCATTTGATTTAAATTTTGAATTCAATATTTGAAATTGAATTCAATGATTTGGGAACTTTGGTCTAAAAGATTGTACAAGTTATAAAAGGTGTTTATATGGGTTTTTAACCATTTAAAATATGGTTTTGGAAATTTTAAATTTAAATCCAAGTTTATACTTGAGTGGCTTTAACTCATGAAAAATTGTAATCGGTTTTTGCAAAACGAAAACTATCTGTTTTCAAATAATCATAGCTTGCGGAAAGAAATTCCCATTTTTGTTAAAAGGATGTTAATTTGAAATTAAACTGTTTTGAAGGCTATGAATTAATCTTTGTGAAAGATTGCTGAATCTTGTATTGAAAAAAAAGAATATTTTAAATGGTGTATCTTTTATATTATAAAAGACTAGAATTGTGAATAGTTTTGAAAGCTATAAGTTAAATCTTGATTTAAAGATTTAATGAGTTAGTTCAATTGAAATGGGAATTTATTTGGGAATCTGTGAATGGATCTTTGTGAAACAAGGTAAACTTTGTGAAGTAAATCTTTATGTTTAAAGATTTGAAATGGGAAATTGTTTAAACCATTTGAAAGAAAGGTTTTGGGTATTAAGTTGTGACTTAATTGAAATCCCAATATCCATATGTTTTAAAAATATTGCGTTCACTATTCGGATTAGCCGGGAGAGGACCTTTGTGTCATATAACCCATTCCGAATAAGTGATACGACGATATGGATCGCATTGGAGACCGGTGGTGAAGACCGGGTATTTGTGAAAACAATAGGATGACCTATCGATTGTCTCTGCACCCGGTATAGAGATTTCCTTTGTGATGGGAAATTCGATCGGGATTGTAAATACCCGGATTGCAAGGGCTTCGGTAAAAGTGCCTTCGGTTCTGTTCGAAGCTGGAACAGACTTGTATGGTTATGTGTCTGACATTGCATTTCGAGATATAAAGCATATTTCTTTCAAATACATTTCTGTTGGTGGCGGAGAATTTATTCTCTTAGCTTAACACCCATCTCTTAGACGTACGAGCTCAAAGGTTATGTAGTTGAAGGTTATCAGCGATATATGCCCAATTTGGTAATGTGGCATGCTGAGAGTTGCTGTTTGATGATTATTTATTGATCATTTGTTGATCAAAGTGATGCAGCACAATCTGATGTTGCCTTAGGTCGCGAGCGACCTAACGAGCTGATAAGCCGCGTGCGACCTAACGGGTTAAAGGATAACGAGACAAGAAAGGAGAAAGAAGCAGCGCTGCATCATATTACCTGCTTTTCCTTAGGTCGCTACGGCATAACCAACCTACGACCTAACGGAGCTACGACTTAACGAGCTGTTGAACAGCAAGCAGTTATGTTTTAATCACTCCATTCCTTAGGTCGCTCACTGAGTAGGTCGCTCACTGAAGAGAAGCTATTTCATTATGCCGCTCCAGAGCTTAGGTCGCTCAAATACTAGGTCGCATGAAGATGTTCCTGCTGCTGGGTTGGTTGGGTCGTAACTCGTGTACTTTGTTAAGTCATGATAACTCGTAGGTCGTTTGTATGTTGTTAGCTCATGTGTTGTAATTTTCTTAACTGGTGTTGTATTCTATTGTGTTGTATATGTTATGTCGCATGGTGATTAGGTCGTTACCGACCTATGTTAGGTCGTAGGCCGCGGCTTTGTTAGGTCGTGGAAAACTGGTTCTGTGTGAGTTGTAAACTACCTATAAATATGGGGGTTGTCTCATTTGTAAGGTGGTTGATTTTTGAATAAAATTTTGAGTGCTCTGTGCCTCTTTTGAAATTGGAAGTTGAGTGTTATCTCCTTTCTCCATCTGCGGGTATTCGAGTGCGCTCAAATCAACGGATTTGAAGCCTATTCACGGAATCTCATGCGCGAGATCAACGTTCGAAGAATCGTAGATCTTCAACACGGTATTGTGCGCGATCAACGTGTTAAGGATAGCTAGAATCCGGTATCTCTTGGGATTAAAGGATTTGGGCATTTCGTATTTTCCAATCCATCGATTCATACTTTCAACTTCACATCCGTTCCCGTTATATCCGCTGCATCAGTTTGGTATCATAGCTAGACTTAGCCAATCATAGCTAAGCGGAGCCTGTTGGAGCAAAGAGAAGAGGTAGAGCCGAGATTAATCAAGTTCAAGGCCGAGCTAGTTGGAGTTAGATCGAGCCGAGCAAGTTCAAGCCGAGAGTAAAGTTAACCGAAGATTGTTTGATTCGACAATGCCGTCGAGAAGAGCTAATCATCATCAGAATGTTGAGGATTTGTACAAAAGAGAAGAGGCTGAACAGATGGAACAACGAATTAGCAATAAATTCAATGAGAAGTTGGATGAAGGAATTGGTAGATTGGATAAATTGATGATCGATATGAATCAAGGTCAAAGGAGAAGGTTGCCAGTCTCGAACCATGAAGGAAACAGGGTTTCGCCATCGGTTACGGAAGCGAGGAGGGTGTCGCCACAATCATACAGAGATAGAAGAGAATCATCAGTTTCGATGGTGAGAGATCACCATGAGTATCGAGATGAAGAAAGAAGAACTCAACGTGAGTTTGAGTATGAGCCATATCGTGATGATGAAAGACATAGTAGAAGAGACATGCGTGATCATAGAGATGTTGATGGTCGAGATCGATATCGAAGTACACGTAATTATGATGAAGATAGTGACAGAGGTAGTATTCACTTTCGAGATCGAGACCAAGAACGACGTCAATATCGGGATGTAGAAGATGATCGACGATGGGAGTCGGGAATGAAAACTGAAATTCCAGAATTCAAGGGTAGTGTGCAAGCTGAAGAATTCCTTGATTGGTTATCTAATGTTGAAGAGATTTTTGACTTCAAAGAAGTTCCCGAGCATCGTAGAGTTAAGTTGGTTGCTACTCGTTTGAGAGGAAAAGCTATGGCATGGTGGCAGCAAACGAAACTTAAACGGGAAAGGATGGGAAAGCCAAAGATTGTCTCACGGGAGAAGATGAAGAAGTTAATGAAGGCTACTTTCTTGCCTTACATTTACCAATTTCTTATGTATCAACGATTACAGAATTTGAGACAGGGCACGAAGTCGGAGAATGATTATGCGGATGAATGTTATCAATTGATTGCCAGGAATGATATCATGGAGACAGAGGAACAGTAGACCGCTAGATTTGTTGGAGGGTTGAGAATGCAGATCCAGGATATGGTGAATATGTTTGATCCAAGGTCCGTCGCTGAAGCACACCAGAAATCTCTAGCTTGGGAGAGGCAAGGTAGAGGAGGAGGTGGTGTGTTTACAAATTCCAACAATCAAGTGAAAGGGGCTAGTAGCAACACAAATGTTTCCAAGGCTATTAATAAAATGGTTGTCAATGAAGCTGTTAAGACCAAGGTTAACAACAATTTCAAGTGCTATAACTGTTAGGAATTTGGTCACAAGAGCAATGAATGTCCAAAGACTAAGAAGCGAACAATGGTTGCTGAGGTTGAGGATGAGGATGAAGAAGTAGAATATTCCAATTCACCCCAAGTTGAGGAGGAAGAAGAATTGTCGGGAGATGAGGTTTGTAATTTAATGATGAGGAGATCTTGTTTAACACCAAAGCAAGAGGATGATTCTAGTTGGTTGAGGAGCAACATTTTTCAGTCGATATGCACTATTCCGAGGAAGGTTTGCAAGTTTGTCATCGATGCAGGAAGCTGTGATAACATCATTTCTACATAGGCTGTGAAGAAGTTGGAGTTGAAAACAGAGAAGCATCCCAAACCTTACAAGTTAGCTTGGTTGAGGAAAGGTGGGGAAGTGAAGGTTAGTAGAAGAGCTTGTGTAACATTTTCGATTGGGAAGAAATATAAAGATGAAATTTGGTGTGATGTTGTGGATATGGATGTATGTCATCAGTTGTTGGGGAGACCGTGGCAATATGATAGGGCTGTGAAACATGATGGTCGTACCAATAGCTACAGTTTCATGTTTGAAGGCGTAAAAATCACTTTAGTTCCTAAGAAGCGACAACAAGAAGAAAGCAAGTTGGAAGAGATTGAAGAGCTGAAGACTTTGCTATCTTTGAAGGAGTTTGTTAAAGAAGTAGAAGAGGAGCCTGAAGTGTTTTTGTTGATCGGACGTGAAAGTGGTGAAGCAGTTGAAGTTCCTGAAGAAGTTAAGCCGGTGTTGAAGGAGTTTGAAGATATATTTCCTGAAGAGTTGCCCAAAGAATTACCACCACTGAGGGACATACAGCATCAGATTGATCTTGTTTAGGGAGCCATGTTACCGCATAGACCACACTATAGAATGAGTCCAAAGGAACATGAGGAGTTGAGAAGGCGGGTGGGAGAGTTGCTTGAACAGGGGCGCGTACAAGAAAGTTTAAGCCCTTGTGCAGTACCAGCATTGTTGGTGTGGAAGAAGGATGGGACGTGGAGGATGTGTACAGATAGCAGGGCACTCAACAAAATAGCTGTCAGATACAGATTTTCGATGCCGAGGCTTGATGATCTGTTAGATCAAACTAGTGGAGCTGCTATCTTTTCGAAGATTGATCTGAAGAGTGATTATCATCAAATTTGCATAAGACCAGGTGATGAATGGAAGACAACATTCAAGACACGAGAAGGATTGTATGAATGACTGGTCATGTCGTTTGGTCTTTCGAATGCACCTAGTACTTTTATGAGGGCGATGAACAAAATATTCAGACCATACATTGGGAATTTTGTGGTAGTTTACTTTGATGATATTTTGATTTATAGTGCGAGCACAGAGGAGCATATTCAACATTTGCGGAAGGTGTTAATTATTCTTCGTCAAGAACAATTCTATGCAGCAACAAAGAAATGCGTGTTCATGACACATAGTGTTTTATTTTTGGGATATGTTGTATTAGAAGGAGGTATACAGGTGGATCGGAATAAAGTTGAAGCAATCAGAAATTGGCCACAACCCAGGACGATAACAGAAGTTAGAAGTTTTCATGGACTAACATCATTCTACCGAAGATTTATTCCAAATTTCAGTAGCGTGATGGCACCAGTTACTGATTGTATAAAGGGGAAGCAATTTGTCATGGTCAGAGGAAGCGGGATTTGCTTTTGAGCGGATCAAGGAACTTTTGACGTCAGCGCCCATTCTAGTATTACCAGACTTTCAGTTGTTATTTGAGCTACATACTGATGCATCTATGGTTGGAATTGGAGGGGTGTTAAGTCAGAGGGGTCGTCCTATATCTTATTTTAGTGAGAAGCTTTCGGGAGCCAAGATGAGATATAATACTTATTATGTAGAATTTTACGCTGTTGTGCAAGCTGTGAAGCATTGGAGACACTATTTGTTCCATAAAGAATTTGTGTTATATACGGATCATGAAGCATTGAAGCATTTACAAGGGCAGGATAAAACTGCAGCTAGGCATGCATCGTGGATAGCTTATTTGCAGCAATTTACATTCGTCGTAAAGCACAAATCTGGAGTCACTAATCGCGTTGCCGATGTATTGAGTCGGAGGAATAATTTGTTAACAACTATGCGAGTAGAGGTGGTGGGTTTTGACTTACTTCCAGATTTGCTGACTTCAGATTCTTATTTTTCCAGGATTCTAGACAAAGTCAAGCAGGGTGGCTTGGATGAATATATGCTGGTTGATGGTTTTCTTTTCAAGGGAGATAAATTATGTGTTCTAGATTGCAGTTTGCAATTGAAAATTATCAAAGAATTGCATGAGGAAGGACATGTGGGCCGTGATCGTATTATACAGTTGATTGCAAAATCTTATTTTTGGCCGTCAATGAGAAAGAAAGTTGGGAAATTTGTTCAGAGGTGCCATATTTGTCAGGTTTCAAAGGGGACATCGATCAATGTAGGATTGTATATGCCGTTTCCTATACCTACTAAACCATGGGTGGACGTTAATATGGACTTTGTGTTGGGATTACCGAGAACGCAACGGGGCAATGATTCTATCTATGTGGTGGTTGACCAGTTTTCAAAAATGGTACACTTTATTGCTTGTAAGAAGACTGCATATGCCGTTAATGTCGCTCAGTTATACTTCAGAGATATCCATCGACTTCATGGGTTGCCAGAATCTATTGTTTCAGATAGAGACACTCGTTTTCTGAGTCATATATGGATGAGTCTATGGAAAATGGTGGGAACTAAGTTGAAATTTAGTAGTGCTTATCACCCACAAATAGATGGGCAGACTGAAGTTGTGAACAGATCCCTAGGTAATCTATTGTGATGCCTCGTGGATGACAATTTGAAAAGTTTGGATTCGAAGTTATGTCAAGCTGAGTTTGCACACAATCATGCAGTTAATCATAGCACTGGTTTCAGTCCATTCCAAGTTGTTTATTCAACAATTGCTAAAGGACCGTTGGATTTATCTGTAGTACCACAACAGAAAGGAGTGATCAAACGAGCTAGTGATTTTGTGAATGAACTGCAAGAATGCCACAAGATTGTGCAGGAGCGTTTGCTTAAGGCGAATGAGAAATATAAGCAATCCGCGGATATTAAACGGTGAAATGTTGAACTCAAAGAAGGAGATTTTGTATATGCAGTGTTGACCAAGGATCGATTTCCTGTTGGTACTTACAACAAATTGGCAGCTAGAAAGATTGGTCCTTTGGAAGTCGTGAAGAAAATTAATGAGAATGCATATCAGTTGAGGTTACCGGATCATATTCACACTGCAGACGTTTTTAACGTCAAATACTTGATTCCGTATCATGGGGATGAGCTTGTTGTGGAGGAGGAAGGTGCAAATTCGAGGTCGAATTCTTGTCAACCGGGAGAGGATGATGCAGCACAATCTGATGTTGCCTTAGGTCGCGAGCGACCTAACGAGCTGATAAGTCGCGTGCGACCTAACGGGTTAAAGGATAACTAGATAAGAAAGGAGAAAGAAGCAGCGCTGCATCGTATTACCTGCTTTTCTTTAGGTCGCTACGGCATAACCGACCTACGACCTAACAGAGCTACGACTTAGCGAGCTGTTGAACAACGAGTTATGTTTTAATTACTCCATTCCTTAGGTCGCTCACTGAAGAGAAGCTATTTCATTATGCCGCTCCAAAGCTTAGGTCGCTCAAATACTAGGTCGCATAATGATGTTTTTGCTGCTGGGTTGGTTGGGTCGTAACTCGTGTACTTTGTTAAGTCGTGATAACTCGTAGGTCGTTTGTATGTTGTTAGCTCATGTGTTGTAATTTTCTTAACTGGTGTTATATTCTGTTGTGTTGTATATGTTATGTCACATGGTGATTAGGTCGTTATAGGTCGTAGGTCGCGGCTTTGTTAGGTCGTGGAAAACTGATTCTGTGTGAGTTGTAAACTGCCTATAAATATGGGGGTTGTGTCATTTGTAAGGTGGTTGATTTTTGAATAAAATTTTGAGTGCTTTCTGCCTCTTTTGAAATTGAAAGTTGAGTGTTATCTCCTTTCTCCATCTTCGGGTATTCGAGTGCGATCGAATCAACGGATTTGAAGCCGATTCACGAAATCTCGTGCGCGAGATCAACATTCGAAGAATCGTAGATCTTCAACACGGTATCGTGCGCGATCAACGTGTTAAGGATAGCTAGGATCAGGTATCTCTTGAGATCAACGGATTTGGGCATTTCGTTACTTTCCAATTCATCGATTCATACTTTCATCGTCACATCCGTTCCCGTTATATCCGCTGCGTCACAAAGCATGGATTTGTGAAAAAGCGTAGCTTTATGGACGAGACTTCGTTAGACCTCACACCTCGGAAATGATCAAAACAGGAATATGCGGCAAGGTTATGAGGGTCGTGCCCTTTAGGGTATGTCATTTCCTTCTGGAAAAGGGTGGTGTCAGGTATGGAGCCCTTATATTTAACCTATGTGGTTGCTCCAATCTTATTTCCATGCGGATGTTGTGTTGAGATCGAGGGCTCTCGGATAAAGGACCCAAAGGACCGGGGGGTGGCATACTCGAGAAGTAGTTACCTGGTTACAGAGGTAACCCGGCATTGTGTTGGCAGAGAATCAGTTAGGTTCTCGGGGTGTCCATCCAAAGGCGTTCCCATGTGGCATAGTAAGTTCCATTGCCTGACCATTTGTTGGAAAATCCAAAGAAACAATACGAGCCCTGTACGGTTTTAGTTGTATAGCCTGTCATGGAATGTGACGGTAACCTGCTATTGAACATGATAGCTATAGTAGGCATACAATAATGGCTGTATGCTGGCTAAAATTAATATTCTATTTTCGAAATGTTTTTCTGCACTATGCACTAATAATAATATTGTAATATCCTAGATTTGTGGGCATTGTAATTAATAATATAATTGGGTAAATTAATAGAAATGCTGAATTTATAAATAAATAAATTTTTAAATATCATTATTAATTACATATTGAATTAGGTTTGTTTAAAATACTGCTGACCTGATTTTAAATTAGATTTTTCAAATTTAATTTGAATATGAATTTGGATTTATTAAGTAATTCAAAGGATAGATATTTTAAATATTTGGATTTAAAATATATGTATAAGCTTTTATTAATAAATAAATTGTTTGTTACATTTTCAATAAAAAGGAATTCATTTATACATAACAATAAATAAATTAAGTAAGGGCTTTTACTAACATTTTAAAATAAATATAAGTTACTTAATTACAAGTGCATATATTAAGTTTACATTATAAAAAATGTTGATTTATAAATTTTAGTGAATGACAAATGTAAATATTTTAAACATGTGTCATTTTTTTTTATTCTTTTATTTTAAATAACTCAAATTTAGCCTATATAAAACATTGTTCCTTCTCTTCAATTCTTTTTACTGTTCTCTTTTGAAGTTATGAAACTAAATGCTATAACTTCAAAACAATCAGTGATAAATCTCCTCTCAAACCAGAATTTATAAAAAACAATAAACTGCATATCAACTTCAAAATAAAAATAACAGCTCAAAGCCTGTTGCAGATTTTCTAAGTGCAAGCCTGTAAACTCATTTTTATTTTCAAATCTGATTAGCAAGTCTGTAGCCATCTTTCAAAACTAAGATTTCAAATGCAAGCTGAGAATTCATGGCCTAGCAATCCTTTCAAGCAACATTATCAAGTTTCAAGTGTGTTAATCATTACAGTAATCAAAAGCATTCCAATTTTCAATCCAGTTTTGAAGTCTCTGCATTTCTAAAATCTATGAGTAAGCTTAACTTGGTTCCTCTGTATTATTTTTCGATGCCTGCGAGCAATCTTTTCTTTTTCCCTTATTAACTTGTGCATGTAAGAAATATCAGCAGAAACATCATGAATATGACTTGTATGATAGAAGAAGGGTGCTTGTTTGGATATATAAGTGAATTTCTATGAATATGTATATGCATGCATCATCATAATCTAACAGTAAGTAAGTCTTTGTTCTTAAAACAGTTTGAAATCAGTAGCAGTTTCAGGTCAAAAAGCTTACCTCTGTTTTGCAAAAATAGTGAGTAAAACTTCTTAATTAAAGGTTAAGCAGACAAATAAAGTTGCTTCGAAAGTCTATGGTGAAAATGCTCTGCATGTTATATATATATATATATATATATATATATATATATAAGTGTAGTACTTTTATTTATTCGGTTGTGTTTAGGAGTGTGCATGTTTGTGTTATATTGTTCCCCTGTTCTTGTTACAGGATTATCAAGTTTAAACCAAATTTCATGCTGCTCTTAATCTGATTTCATCCAGGATTTGGTCTTCAAACATTAATGTTTGTTTAAGATAAGATTCAATTTTAAAAATGAATTTAAGTAGAAATATTTAGCAACTCATCTGGATAATTCAGCAAAAATTCTTTTAAACATGATAAATCCAGTTACTTTAATTTACTATTTCAAGTTTATGACTTGAATCCATTTTAGATGTTAGGAATTTTAAAATTAAAATTAATTTTTTTAATAAAGGAATGAATGTGAATTTGGGAATTGACTAGAATTGGGTTTTAGAGCAAGTTCTGGTGGTCAGAGCATTCTAGGTGGTCGGTGTTTCAAATGGAAGTTTTGGAGTGATCGAGTTTGATGCTAGAGGTAGCTCGTGGTAGGTTGGTGACGGGAAAATTGCAGAGCGAATTCTTTGTTCACCGTGGTGGCGGCGTGGGAACAAAGTAGGGTTTAAGAAGCTTTCCTGGTCGATGTTGAGGTCGGGAAGTTTATGACGTCGCGGTTAATTATTGATGTGAATTATTGATGTGAATTAAGTAAATTGGACCATTAATTCTAAGTTTGGAACATAGAAATTGATGTGTAATGTAAGTGAAGTCTATAACGACAGGTGAAGTTATAAATTGATACAAGTTACCCGGGTTTATATAAGTTGTATGTTTTGGATATTCCTTGTTAGATGAGTTTACTCACGCTGGTTTCCAGCCTGACCTGGGTGTTACTTTGATGTAATGCTCGGGTCAGACCGAGTATTACGGATTTCAGGTAAGGACGTTTTGGAGCTCGAGAGATAACCTAGAGGGCAAGAACGTAAGCATGTACTGTTGTGTATAGTATAGTTGGCTTGGACATGTTATTTTAAACTGTCCAGAGTATTGAAATGATTGCAACTCTGATGTATATAAATATAAATTGACAGATACAGTTTTCTTTGTATAACTGTTATTATTATTTGCTATTATATTTTGATCCCCTGCAAATGTGAGGTTTCTGTGACTTGTTTCTGTTCTTCTTTCCTTCTTTCTCTTTTCTTCTTTTTCTAACTATCTGGAATTTTCGGGTTCGAATTTTTTGGGTCGTTAAAAATATCAAATCAAATGATTCTGCGTAGTAAGCAAGTTTGACTATCATAAGGAGAAATGTCCTCCAATTCTGCATTTGCATTGTGTGTGTGGCGGGAGGCCTTATGGTAGTTTCATTTTGCAAAAGCATTGTGAATGTCTTTTACTTCCCTTGTTGTTGTTTTAAAGACATAAACTGTTTTAGTTCTCACACCAGTCCCATGACTGGCCTGGAGTTTATTGTTCCCTTCCTAAACTCTAGGTGCTCATAATTTTCCACATGGGCAGCCTAGAATCAGGTAACAGGTCATTCAGGATTTCAGAAGTGCTATGGAGCTCAAGAGGCAAGCTGGATGGCAAGATGTACCACTTGTATATGATATTATCTTTTCCGCTGTAAAAATTTACTTGTAAGGACAAGTTTGTATAACTGTCCAATTGTGTTGTGAATTATTGTTGTAAACTCTGATGATGATGTAAGGTATAAACTGATATAGTTCTTTAATTGAAAGATTAGTCATTTATCTATTATATGTTGTTCCGCTGCGATATGTGAGATTCTGATATTGTTTCTCTTTGTTTCTTCTTTCTTTCTTTCTTTCTGTCTTCTTCTACCTCTTCTTTTTAACCATAACAATTCAGTTTTCTGGCATTCTGTAACGACCCGTAAATTTACCCGGTTTTAATAATGTTATCAATTGAAATTTTGTGGGTTTTTAAACGATAAAAATTTAAAATATAAATTTGATATTTGAAATGCGTCTAGTTAAACATAGCAACTGGTAAATTTTCGTCCGAAAATATGGAAGTTTATTTCGCGCGTAAATTTACTTCAATTAAAATCAGTTAGTAATTAATGAAAATAAACCGTTTTTGAAATCTGAATATTTTTGCATAGAAAAATTCTAAATCATCTTCTGAGTGAGACGTTATATTTCGTTTCTTCAAATTTGGACGGCTATTGCTCCGTTTATCTTATTTTTGACAAAATAGCAGCATTTTTGGTACCGATTATCGACTTTGACCGGATGATCGTACCACTGGTATCTATATACCGTTCTGATCGTCTCGTCGTGCTGATCTCTGTGTTATATTCGATTTTGTGTTTTGAAGTTCAGTACGAAACATAATCCGTGTAAATGGTAACCGTATCGGTACCCGTATTTTGTGCCTTTTTGTCTTTGTTAGTCTTTTCAATTGCCAGCTATACAGCAGCCGTCTACTTTGTAATTAATGCTAAATACGTATGGCCTTTCAAGGTTCCCATCCCCTTTCACTTCATACACTATTCATTTTTTTTCCTCATCATATCCAAATCTTGCTTTGGAGATTTTTTTTTACCTATTCGTATATTATTAGGCTGTAGCTTTATATTTGGATCTACAGACCTTAATCTCAACTTATCCCTCTTCTTGAACTTCTCTTTCAACCTACTTGCCTTCAATGGCCGACCACCTATGACGCCCCACCTCTATACCCACGCTAGCCAAGAACACTCCGGAGTAGTGCTGTCAACTAGCACGGAGAATAAGGCTGTTGAGGAGCGACCATCCATGTAATTGCTTATCATACGGTGGCTATAAATAATCTTCGGAAACAAACATAGAAATAATCATATCACAAATCAGTCACAGATATCCATATCACAAAGGCGGAAGAAGATATGAATATATAACTAACACATGAAAGTGTACATCAGAGTAGTGGTCAGTAAGATCCACGATAATACAAAAGAATAGCAACACGTGCTATACAAAAGAATACAACTATGAGTCTATATCTCAAGTGTATACAACAAAAACTGCTAATCTAAACAGTTAGCCAAAAGTCAGAGTGATGAATCCCTTGGAAGAAGTCAAGCAGAAGCACCTGTAACATCTTGGTCTGACCCGAGTATTATTTAAGAAAATAATAAACGGGTCAGTCTAGCTATAAATATCAGATGACATGATATAACATAAAAGATATGGCATAAACATAAACATCCATAATGACATACCACTATAAGTATGCAAATAATGATCAACAGAAGATCAATCAATAAGAGATAATCAATATCACAAGAATCTTCTCAAAGATTCGGAAAGGGCATCATACCCCAAACTTGTACTCATAACAAGTCAATGGCATAAATTCTAGAAATCAATGCAAGAAGTCCAGAAATCATAGAAAAGAGAAAGAGGCCTATCACATGACGGTCCGAAGACCAAGGGGAGCTACCCCACATGTGTGAATGGAATCACACAGATTAAAGTCCAGACTAACCAAAAAGAAAAAAGGTATGTGTGAGTGGAATCACACAAGTGGTGTCTAGTCTAACCTCGCAACAAGAGACATCGCATAGTTGCTAGTCTAAATCATCAGAATGATCGTCATGATCAACGAGAAGTGTCAATTACACTAAGCTAGTAAATATAGAAGTTTAGCTTCATGTCCCATAACCACTTGCTTAACTTAAATATTTACGAACAAACTGTAAATCTTCACTAATAAAATTGTCACAAGAGGTTCAATCGAACAAGTCCAAGAATTAACCGACGAAGTGAACGCAAGCGTTTCATACCACTTGTTTTACTAAGTCGTTTAATTAGATTTCTCATCCAAGTGAGGTAAAGGTTTGTATATACTAATAGATTGGAAAATGGTTTAAGAAAAGAGCTTAGTTATTAAAAATAGAGTTGAAATTGTTTGTTAAAAGAGTTTTGATATTTACTACTACTATTGAAACCTTTATATTATAAGGTGACAAAACACAGAAGCAATTGTATAAACAATCAGTCACAAAGATCACATACGGAGATGTGAATAAAATCCAAGGAAATCAGCTCAATGTTTTTCAGATAAGATTCCCTACGGAGGGGGGGTCCAAGGGGGGTGGCAACCCCCCAAGGTGGGGGTGCGGGGGCAACGCCACCGCTTACGGGGTTCGACCTAAGGGTTCACGCGACCTAACACAATGGCTGAGCGACCTAACTAAGTGCGCGACCTGGTGGGTAAGGGGATCGAGCGACCTAATGTTCTTTGCGACCTAACGAGGTAGAGGGGACACGCGACCTAAAGGTACGCGACCTAAGAAAGCACGCGACCTATCGGCAACAAGGATCGAGCGACCTAACTAAGTGCGCAACCTGGTGGGTAAGGGGGTCGAGCGACCTAATGTTCTTTGCGACCTAACGAGGTAGAGGGGACACGCGACCTAAAGGTACGCGACCTAAGAAAGCACGCGACCTATCGGCAACAAGGATCGAGCGACCTAACGGCAACATGGGTCGAGCGACCTAACTTTGCCGCGACCTATAAATATCACGACCTAAGGCCACAACGACCTAAGAAATAAAGGGGAGCGACCCAAAAGAGGAAGGGTTTAACGACCTAAGCAGTGAAGAGGCCAAGCGACCTAGCGTGGTCAATGACCTAAAAGGGTTCGCGTCCGAAGAAAGTGCGCGACCTAAACCACACGCGACTTACGACCTAAGGAAAGCAGGCGACCTAACTCCACACACAAGGCCTAACGACCTAAGAGTTAAAAGACCTACGACCTACGCCACCAACTCACGAGCGACCTAAGTACTAGGTCGTGAACGACCTAACTCCGAACACACGAAAAGTGGTCAGAACGATCTAGGAGCTATCTCGTACGCGACCTACGACCTAAGACCCACACGACCTAACTCCGAACGACCTAAAAATGGCCAGAACGACCTAAATGCAGAAATTTCGCCAAAACGCCAAAAATCGGAGTTTTTCGCCAATCCAATCCAAACCAAAAGCAAATATTCATGCTAAAGTGATAGGGAATCATTCCCAACAACCCAAGATAGTTATAGACAAGAATGTGAGTTAAAAATCTCACCTTTGCACTAAAGTTTATGAAGATGAAGCTTGAAAGCAAGGAGAAGCAATCCAAAGCTCGAATCCAATATCTTCTACTTGAATTTGGAGTTGAATGTTGGATTTGCAATTGAATTTGTGCTTGGAGTTTTAATTTCCCATTCTTTTCACCATTAATGCCCAAGCTTGAGTTAGTTAGGAAATTTATGAAGAGTGAGGAGAAGGGGGTTGGAACTTGGGCTTAATAGGCTAAACTAACCCAAAGTCCAAAGCGGGAAAAGTTAGTGAAATTTTGCTAACTCCAAACCTATCGATGTTTATACTTAAAAAATTTGTAAACGGCATTTCGAACTCAATGGAAGTGGTCTCGAGTCCTAATTTGACCGTTTGCAAAAAGTAGCTTTTCGGACCAATATCCGATTAACGACCTAATATTTAAATAAAATATTTAAATATTAAATCGATAAATATGCGGGTTGTTACACCACCCTTCTCACATCCGCCTTTCCACCGAACCCATTCACCTTCTAGCCTCTGCTTCCATCTTCTGCTCACCACTTCCCTCGCGTGAACCACCGCCCTGCTTTTCTCCCGCCTGCCGCCTTCAGCCGCCATCTTCTCCTTTTGATGATCGCCTTCCCGAGCACGGCAACTCCACCGTCTAATCACTGTTGTCTTTCTCCACCACCTCCTCCTTCGTTCCCAAACTCCTCAGCACGTTCTCCGACCTTAACTTCGAAACCTCGAGCACCATCTCATCAACGCGCGTCACTCTCCTCCTCCCACTCACTCAAACTCCATGTCAACTGCCTCCGACCTCATGCCCCACTTCATCGCTACCCGCACAAGCACCCACGCACCTGCCATGACAGCCATCAAGACAACCTTCGCCCCAGGCCCTCCGTGCTCCTCCTATCTTCCACTCCAGCTGAACACAAGCACAACGACCACTCGACCTTGCTTCCTCCTCCCCTGACCTGTTAGCTACGTCCTCACATCAGCATCAACCCGACCTTGCCCGCCTCCATGTCACCCCTTCAGCGTGCTCGGCCTTCTCCTTCTTCTTGCTTTGAAAATGTATATAGGTACTTTTTTTTTATTCTGCTGTTAGTAATATATATACCTGTATATATTATAATGTTGTTATAGACCTTTTCTTTCCTGTAGTATGTATATTTGCTATATATAAGATAATTTAAGTTGTCAGCCTACATACTTTTACACAGGAATATATATATGTTATAGTGTATACGAGAGTATATATTGTATGAGATGGTTACATAAGAAAGTGTCGGGGATATTTACAATGGTATATATATATTTGCAGAGATATGCATGTTTATAGCATGAGGTATGTAATTGTGTTCATATAGAAGTATGTATGGTGATTTTAAAATAAGTATTGTTGAAAAGAATATATTTTTTGGCTTTTGAATACAACATGTTTGCCGGAACTTATGTTGTGTATAGATGTTACGTATGAAACTTTATGTTTTTAAATTTTAAGAAACGTAAAGTATAAGAAACATATGTTTAGCCTGAACTTGTTTTAAAACGTAAATAGATATGTTTGGGAAAAATATATTATATTATAGAAACTATAATGATGATATGTTGAAAGAGTTAGCATCTACATGGGTTACATAAGTAAGATGATATAATGTTTATTTAATATTGATGTTTGGAATATATATATATATATACATACATATATATATTTGATTTCGACATGTAATTTAAATTAAGTATTGGTTTTAAGAAAAATATTAATTATAATAATAAAAGTTTATATTTATTTTTCATTTGCATCGAGCTATTTGATTTATTCTAATCGATTCTATTTATCACCTCTATCAGTCGAACACGTGCCAATCTTGCTTTGCTTTGGAGTTCGTGCCTGAATTCGCAACTCATCTCATTTTCGATCATCTCTAGCCTCGAAAGGTGAGCAATCACTCACGATTAATGTTCTTTTATTTATTAAATTTGATTTCAATTGAAACGACAATTGAAATATGCTGCTGCTAGTTATTTACACTGTTAGATATATGCTATTACCTGTATCAGTTCACCTGTGACATCTGACCCCATTATCTGTTAATTATACGATGATAATGCCGTTTGATTGATAATTGATTGATTGTTTGTTGTTTATATTGGATGTTAAATTGTAATGTATAAAGTGATAAATGTTATGCAATTGAATTTGACGTAGGATAGTTTAAAAAAATTGAATCGATATATGTTTTGAATTTGATTAGTTAATTTGAATAATATGACCCCTTCAATGTTTAATTATTCAACACGTAGAACGGTTAATTACCCTTGAACCAGTTGAATTTATGTTGTATTAATTGATGAAGTATGAAATTGAATAATTGATGTAAAGTGTAGAATTGCGTAGAATAATAAGTGAATAATCTTTAATCTACACGAAATGATAGTGTAGATTCTAGAAATAATTATATTAATTCGCACAAATAACAATGTGAATTAATACGATTATTTCGGGATTATTTGAATTGATTATTGGATTGTTATTAATTGTTGTTATTGCTTGTTTATTTACTTTGACACCATCCCAGTTATCACACTGCAAGTTCCCTTTGTTAGGCTTTGATTTTTGAATTGAAATGGAATTGGGTTGAAATGATAAATACCCAAATGAACTTGACTTAGGATAGAGAATTAAATAAACCCGATTGGTCAATAATTTGATTTGAAATAAAATAAAGATTTTATTTGAATAATAAGGCTTGAAATAATATTGGAACGTTAATTTTGATGAAAGGAAAATGTTAATATTGAAATCTAAAACAAAATATAAATGTAGTAACTGATGAAAGAACGTTGTTTGAAACGAGTTATTTAACGATTAAATTTGGAATTATTCATTGAATTAAGTTTGAAATGATTTAATTGTTAACGCTTAAATTTGAACGCTAACACCCTGGTGTATAAGATGTGATTGTGAAAGCACCACCCGTTTGTACGGGAAACAGAAATAAGCAGAAAGTATGTAGAAAAACGGTAAGAGACACAGTATTTATAGTGGTTCGGCTTATAATCCAGCCTACGTCCACTTTAATCTTTTTATCACTAGTTTGATTACAATTCTTTACAAGATCTTTCAATTACAACACACTTCAAGTGATAGGGTATATGAAACAAGTAGCTCAAGCTTTGATGTTGACAATCATCTTCAAATCCATGGTGAATGTGGATGATTCCTTCATGGAGTTCCTTTAGAAGTTTGTTGGATCTAAAAAGCTTTGAAGTCGTCTGGGATTCGGCAGAGTAACGGCGCTTGAAGAGAATGAGCCAAAAGGTCCCTTGAACGTTGGAAGTGGTCGTCTATTTATAGAGAGTTCTGGTCTGGAATTTTTGCCAAGTTCTAAGTCGCGACCGACTTAGTATAAGTCGTGGCCGACTTAACTTATCCCATCGCCGATCTAACGAGCCAAGCCCACGACTTAATGGAAGCAAGCTTGTCTGAATTGAGTTGTTGCCGAGATAAGCTAGGTCGTAGGTCCCCCTTTCTCTTATGCATGGCTCATGCTTTTAATGGGGCAAGCATGCTTCTCCGGACTTAAATCACCAGTTCTAAGTCGTAGCCGAGTTAACATGCCCCGGCTTAAGTATGAGTCGTGTACCTTTCCATGTCCTCATCAAGTAGGTCGGCAGCTCCTTTAGATAACTAGACCGGTACTCAAGTTAGATCGGTTACGGCTTACTATAAGTCGGTAATTATCTTGAGTCGCTAGATCGGCACACACACTAGGTCGGAACTTACTACTGATCATTAAGTCGGCAAACTTTCTTTAAGCTTTAGGTCGGCAACTGATTCAAACCTTAGGTCGGCAACCTATTTAGACTTTTAGGTCGGCAACCCTTTTCTGCCTTATGCAGTTAAGTCGGTCTCCCATATTAAGATACTAGGTCGGTACCCACTAGGTCGGTACCCCTTCGTAAGTCCTAAGTCGGAACCTCTTTAAGTCTTAAGTCGGCATAGCCTTGTTAGACCGGCATCCCTTCAAGCCTTAGGTCGGAATCTCCATGCAGCGTTTAGTCGGTACCCTTTCTTTACCAGTTAAGTCGGAATCCAATTAGGTCGGCACCGAACTAAGTCGGCCACCTTGTTAATTGGTTAGGTCGGCAAAGTCTTTGGGTTGTTAGGTCGGCACCGAACTAAGTCGGCATCTCTTGAGTCGGCGCCATCTCCACGTACTAGACCTGCTGAGTCGTAACCGAGATAGGGTTAACATTTGCCCCTCGAAGTATACGCCTTAGGCTTAAGTCGTGTGCTTCGAAACATCTCTTATCTCGGCCCTTCACTGAGTCGGCACGTTATTAGATCGGGCACGGTCCAAATGTTAAGCCGGCGAATTGCCGCTTCAGTTCCTTTCACTACGAGGTATAAATCATATCCCCTTCTTCTTTCTCATTACTTACTCTCTTGACTCCGCCATTAAAAAATTTCTTCAAGCTTCAAAAGGCGATTCGATTCCAACTAATCACTGACATCCTCTGCTATCCATTACGTAAGTGAATCCTCTTCTTCGATTATAGATCACTGTTAGTTCGTGAATTTCACCATCTAAATCACTCCCTGACATGACGCTTTATCGCGAATCCCATTATGTTCACGGCTGATGGAGTTTAGGTTGCTAGGTTCGATTTTAACTGTCCGATGAGACGATGAAGATGGTTCACCGATGCAGGCTAGTGGATTTTGATGTGTGCTAGGATTGCAAGGTTTTGAATTGGTGCATTGGACGATCTGGAAGTATGAACTAATAGGAATGAAGTGTGGGTTTTTTGATTCGAGGGGGTAGCTAACGGTTTGAGTGGATCGAAGTATTCATTTTGATGCGACCCGTTGATTTCAGGCGACTTAGCTTTTGGCCGATTCAATCCTTAAATCGTGGCCGTGTTAATGCATGTGGGAAACCCACCGACCTACCATTCTGCCGATCTAAGATTTAAACCGTGACCGAGATAATGCCAGAAAGAAGTTTACCGACTCAAACTTTAAAGCTTAAGTCGTGACCGAGCTAACACTTGAGAAATTCCTGCCTTTTGAACCAGAACTTGCGACCTAGTGAACGAGTTGCCAAGTTAAATCATCTTGACCTTGACCCGCTACCGATCTAACCTTATCCCGTAAAAGATTTTTAGAACGTAGCCGAGTTAGTACTTAGGCTTTGACGTTTAGGAGCATATACCCACTTTATGCATTTTGACTTTGACTACCGGACTAAGCTGAATAAACTTTGAATTGTGATCAAACTTTGTACTGCCCCAACTTTAAATTTGTTTGAACGTCATTGTATTACTTCACAGATCATTCTCACTTTTGAGCCGCAAACCTGTTGAGAATAACATACAAACAAAGAAAACCAAGGCGCACATACTGCCATTGACTGCCCATATCAAATGACAGATTAGTTAAGACAAGATAAAAGATATGAACATATTGCATGAAATGTTGTGAATCAATTGACTAAAGTAGAATATTAATGCAAAGTATCAACAATTTGAACTGATTTGCTTGCATCAACATTGTATTTGCATATTCAAACTCAAAACAAAGATTCCTGGTTTTTATAACTAACAAATGTTTGCTAGGTTTTATTCCAGTTACCTTTGCTTATTGTTTGATTGATACTTGTACAACACTTCACACACTTTAGGAAACGTGCACCTTCATGTTTGAATATCCAATTGCTTGTGTAGAATGACTTCCCATCAAAGAGAAGAAGTAGCAAGTCAAGAAGAAGAAACTTTCCCGGTAACTGCTCCTATAGAGAATCCTCCGGAAAGAACTTCGACTATTCTATCTTCGAGAACATTTATTCAGTTGCGTACTCAATTCGGCTTTGCTGAAGATGATGTCATATTTCCCGGACCAAATGATACTGCTGACAGACCTCCCTATGGTTTTGTCGCGGTTAATCGTCAAATGTGCTTAAGTGGGGCGATCCCACCTTTCAATGACTTTCTTCGAATTCTTCTTCTCCGGATGTCAATTTCTCCGTTCCAACTTCATCCTAATGGTTACGCTATCTTGATGGGGTTGGCTGTTTTGTTCAGAAGACATCTTGACCGACTGCCGAGCTTCGAAGAAATTCGCTACTTATGCTCGTTTGCAAAGAGCAAAGACCATCCTTCTCTTATCATTGTGAGAAGTGCAAGAAACCGCAAGCTCATTCTTGATCTTACTGAAAGTGTCCATGGATTTTTAAACCAATTTTTCTTTGCTCGCAGTCCCCCAGAGTTTTATGCTTCTTGGAGAGTAGGAAGTAAGATCATTTATTTCCGTCTTTCCACTTTCTTTCTTAACTCTTTTCGGGGTCCAAATTGCTAATCTCATTCTTTGCTTTTTTTAGCACTTCCCCTTCCCTCTAGAGATCCGATACATAGGCAGACTTTTGATAGACTGAGCGCTGTAGCCGCAGAAGAGAGAAGTATCAAGTTTCTACTAAGCGACGAATTTCTACATCAATACGAACTTCTCCACCCTTCTCGCTATACTCAGCTTTGTGAAGCTCCGACTGAAGTTCCCGATTCCCCGACTGAAGCATCGGATGCCCCCGTTACTATCGAACAACCCTCATCAAAAGAGTCTAACATCGAAGCTTCATTGGTGAAATGTTCCACCCCTACCGACATTATGGGGTCATCTAGTAAGACGGCACTTGCCCCGATTGAGGAAGAAGAAGAACCTTCACAGCCTCTCGGGGGATTAGCTGATGTAGGAACTGAGAAAACAAGTCTCACCGAGCATGATGGTGACGATGTTTATGATGGGTTGAGCGACATAATAGTGACCTCACAGGAGCTTTTTAGAGATGACGTGTCTAAAACTATCTCTCCTATAGTTGAGGCGACGTCCCTTCTTCGACTAACACCAACACAAACACCAACTCCTCATACCCAAGCTATCATCACCTCTACACCAATGAGTGGTTTGTAGCTTAATGCGCGTAGCTTGCACATCACACAACACTTAGGATTTTTTGGCATTTGTTCACATTTAACTTCTTTTCTCCGGAAGTTTCTAAGACTTGCTATTTTTGCCTTTTCAGATTCCTCTATGGGGCGCAGCGGCAGCGGTTCTTATTACAAAGACTTTCGACGCTATGGAGGGCGTGGCAGCTATGATTACAAGCAATACTATACCGATCCCAGAGAGACCAATGAGCAGAGAGCTGCGCGAAAAGCTGAGGAGAGGAGAAGGTATGAAGAACGTCATGAGGGAGCGGGCACGCGACATGAATCTTTCCCAAGGGATGATGATTCCCATAAACGTAAAACGCACGATGATAGGGGGAAGAGCCATATTGAGGATTCGAGAAAGCGGACCAAACTTGGCGAGGAGCACGTGCCCGTGACATCTGAGAGACCTGGTGCCTCAGTTTCTATTGACATCCCTTCCAAATCTCCTGCTCTTGAAGGAAGTGCCATCCAAACACTTCTCAACAGGCCTTCATACCATGTTGAAAGGGGCCCCCCGACTTTGCAGAGCCGATTCCCGAACTGGTGTTTGAGGGGGGTACGCTTCGACCTTGATTTGGTCCCCATCGACAAAGAAGCTATGTACAGAAATCTCGATGCTGTCAAGCTTGATATCGATAGAATGTCTGGATGGCAAAAGCTGGTTGATGAACTTCAAAGAGTTAATCGGGCTAACATCGAAGCAATGCTGACCATGGAAAATGACAAATCAGAATGGCAGAAGATTCTTGATCAACACAACACTGAGATGAAGGAGATAGCCGAATACAATGAAAAACTCGAAGCTGAAGTAAAGCAGCTCAAAGATGATCTTGCCTCTTCTACTAATACTTACACCCAAAGAGAAGAGGTATTGCAAAAACAAGTGCGAGATGCGCACGCCAGCCAGAGGGACGCTGAAGCTAAAGCTGAGAGGTTGGAACAAGCTGTAGAGAACCACCGCACTGATGTCACCCAGCTGCAGAATAAACTGAGCGCCCGGGACATGGAGATTGAAGCGCTAAAAGCCCAACTTGCTCAGACCGAAAAAGATCGAGATGAGGCCATGGCTGGCAAAATTGCAGCCGAAGAAACTGCTCAGACCATGGAAAACGATATCAATTCGACTTTATTCGATTTTTATTTACATTGTGTCTTGGGACGCGGCAGCCTCTCTTTTCTTGGTCCTAAGTATGAAATCACCCTGGCCGAGGTGTGGGAAGCTGCTCTTAACATGTTTAAAGACGCCGGGTATGGCGATGAAGATTTTGAGGCGCGTTACCTGGATGAGGGAGCTCGCGCTGCTCTTGCGAAGGGGCGAGAACAACTTGCCAGGATGAGAACTGGAATGGCGGAAGAGGAATGTTCTGGAAAGGAATTAACGCTTATTTCCTCTGTCCATCCTCCAGTTTCTCCTGTGGTTGACATCACGGGTTCTAGCTCCTCTACTCCGCCTGCAACTAAGACAGTAACTGAAACTACAAGTGCACAAGGCGGGGATGAAGGTGGTGAAAGCAACGGAGCACAGCGATATGAAATCAGCCTCAGAGATCCAACTACCCCAGGTAAACTTGACACCGGACCAGCTCAAGTGGTGAACTGCTCGTTCGCTCCTTGTGAACTTGACGATCTTCTTGATTATTTTTCAAATGTCAATGAATTCCCGACTTTTGATGAGCCGTCATCCCCTCTCTTTTCGAAAGATACTGATATTTTAAGTTTTTTCTCCTTTGTAGAGAAAGCACCGAGTCAAACTCAAGCTTCTTCTCCCCCGGTGATCCTTCCTCCATCTCTTCAAGTGGCGCCTCCCTCTGCTTCTCAACCTGGGTCACAAGAAGAACAAATAGAAGCTCTCCATGGCCTGGATGATCCCGTTGCTTCGCAAGAGCAAAAAGATGAGGGACTTGAGGGAGGTGACATATCTCCGGAGCGGACTCCTTCTGACGATATAACTTTATCTAAACTTGCCACTCCAGGAAGTGAGTCTTCCTCAAAGAGGAGAAGGAAGCAAGGAGCATCAAGGAGGAGAGGGAAGATAATCACTGCCACTGAAGAGGAGCCAGAAGTTGGGCCAGCTGCGCCTACCTCTCCTTCCTCCCTTATACCCACTGGTCGACCTGAAAAGCTGATCATTCGGCCGGGTAAAGGGTCTAAAGGCAGCAAAAAGAAGTGAAGATCTTCAGTTTCTAGTTTTTTTGTGTTTTGCATGTACTGGCCGAGAATTGTGCGGGTACCGGCCCCCGCTTTTCTTTATTTTGAAACCTGTACCTGCGTTGTAATTGAATAAAATGATTCCTTGAATAAAATGATTCCTCGTTTGTACAAACTTTTGTTTGAATTAAAGAATACATTTGTTATTTGTTTTGGCATGAGTTTATTTGATATTGCAGCGAGCTTATGGTATGTTACTTGAGCGTTACCTTTTGCTGGTTTAGTTATACCATATTGTGTGTAATTATACTATATTGCCCCCCATTCCATAAGTATGCTGCAATATTCTATACCTCGAGGGGACTTACACTCTTATTTGCTAAAGAATAATTATTTTATTCTTTAAAGAAAATTTTATAGAGTACAACTCCCTTCGTATAAGTTTTTACGCTTGGTCGTTCGAAGAAATCACTTTTTTCTTTTGCTTATGTGCATATCTCATCAAGTGAATTCCTCTATGTGGTAAAGCGGACCTCTGAAGGGTACTTTAACTTCTTTTCTTTTTACGATCATTTCCCACAGTAGGCAAATTACTTTTCCTTTGAAAGTTAAAGTACGCTTTTGATGAGGATTTTTTTTTTTTTTTTATAGAAAGTTGTACCTCTGAGGAGGGATTTTTTTACGTTTCAACACTTGGAAGTTTTATTTCAATCTCGGTGAAACGTGTACCTCCAAAGAGTTATGCTTTAGAAATCCTTTTCACGTTTCAACACTTGGAAGTTTTATTTCAATCTCGGTGAAACGTGGGTTTCCAAAGAGGTCTTTTTTCTTAATTGTGTTCCCGGGAGGGGGTTGTACCTCTGAGGAGGGATTTCTCACGTTCCAACACTTGGAAGTTTTATTTCAATCTTGGTGAAACGTGTACCCCCAAAGAGTTGTGCCTTTGAAGAAAGCCTTTTCACGTTTCAACACTTGGAAGTTTTATTTCAATCTCGGTGAAACGTGTGCTTTCAAGAAGGTCTTTGTTTTTACATTTCAACTTTGGTGAAGTGAAATTCCGAAGAGCGGCTGCTACACTTCAACTCCTGGCGAAATGGGCCTCCGAAGAGGGCTTTTATTTTGTTTACATTTCAACTCTGGTGAAGTGAAATCCCGAAGAGCGGTTATAACACTTCAACTCCTGGTGAAATGGGCCTCCGAAGAGGGCTTTTATTTTGTTTACATTTCAACTCTGGTGAAGTGAAATCCCGAAGAGCGGTTATAACACTTCAACTCCTGGTGAAATGGGCCTCCGAAGAGGGCTTTTATTTTGTTTACATTTCAACTCTGGTGAAGTGAAATCCCGAAGAGCGGTTATAACACTTCAACTCCTGGTGAAATGGGCCTCAGAGAGGGTTTTCATCGCCTGGAAGTTACTCTCTCATGGTTGGAGGGTCATGACTCCTCCAATCTTTTTTGTTGAGTAGAGAACTTTCTTTTTTTGTGGCATATGACCCATTAGAGGTCTTTTATTATCCGAAGAGTTGTGCCTCCGAAGAGGACTTGTGGCGCTGATGGTAGCTTTGGTTGTTCCTCTGTTCACTTGCTTATGCCTTTTCAGCGATCCCCTTTTTTTTTCACAAGTGGCTTGTTTAATCCAAGGAAGTGTACTTCATTGCCAGGCAAGTTCGTGAGAACGGGCACTAGCTTCCTAATTGGATGTTTGTTTGTTTAAACAATCTCAATTTATCAGCAAGGGCTCGTTCCTATCGAAATCATTAGCCGTTCAATTGAAGCATTTCCTATCTAGGATTTGAATTCGGGGTCTTTGTGACTTGAAATTTGTTTGTTGAATGATGGTGAGAATCGCTCGGTCTTATTATGCGCAAGTTTCATCTCCACTGTCTGCAAAAATTTAAATCGATATTTCAGCAATACATTTTGTGTATTTTTATATCGAAAACAAAGCAAACATATAATGATAATAAGGAACACAAGATTTATAGTGGTTCGGCCATGAAATTGGGCCTACATCCACTTTATATTCTTTCATTATTTACTTGCATCAGTTTCACAATTGCTTTCAATTACAGGAATCATACATTCATAATTCTTTTTACAATGTTTCAACAAAATTTTCAAGTAAAGTATGGACGCAAGTGATTGCTGTTCCATGCCCTTGGAATTTGATCTCCATCAACTGTGGTGAGCTTGAATGTGCCGTCAAGAAGTTTCTGACCTATCACATACGGTCCTTCCCAATTTGGCCCAAACGCACCTGTCGCTGTCATAATTCTTTTTAGGACTAGATCTCCAATTTCAAAGCTGCGTTGACGAACTTTGGAATTGAAATGTCTGGCTATCCTTTGCTGATGAGCTGCAACTCTGAGGTTAGCTTCATCTCTTTTTTCATCAAGGAGATCCAGCGCTTCAAGTTGCAGCTTTTCATTTTCTGCTTGATTGAAATGGATTCTTCTGTGTGAAGGGACCTCTGTTTCAACCGGGATCATTGCTTCCGATCCGTATGCTAACGAAAAAGGAGTATGCCCAGTTGCAGTTTTGTGAGTAGTTCTGTATGCCCATAGTGCAAGCGGTAGTTTATCGACCCAACCACCTTTTGCTCTTTCGAGTTGCTTTTTGATGGTTGATTTGATGATCTTGTTCACTGCTTCCACTTGCCCGTTTGCCTGCGGATGAGCTACTGCCGAAAAGCTTTTCTGGATTTTGAATCGCTTGCAAAAATCCTGGAATTCCTCGCTTTCAAACTGAGTACCATTGTCTGTGATTATTTTCTGAGGCACACCGTATCTGCAAATGATATTCTTAGTCACAAAATTTATCATCTTTTTGGAGGTGATAGTTGCCAATGGTTCAGCTTCAGCCCATTTAGTGAAATAATCTACAGCAACAATGGCATATTTGATTCCAGATTTGGCGGTTGGTAAAGGTCCGATCAAATCTATTCCCCAAATCGCAAACGGCCACGGACTGGTCATTTGTGTGAGCTCAGTAGAAGGTGCTCTAGGAATTTTGGCAAATCTTTGACATCTGTCACATTTTCGAGAGTAATCTGCAGCATCTCGATTAATTTCTGGCCAAAAATATCCATATCGGAGAATTTTCTTTGCTAAAGTTTGACCACCTGAATGATCCCCACATTCTCCTCCATGTACCTCTGATAGGATTATTTTGGCTTCTTCTTTGGATACACATCGAAGCAATGGCATTGAGAATCCTCGTCTGTATAATTGACCATCCTGGATTATATATCGAGAAGCTTTTCTCAGTAGCTTTTGTCGTTCTTTAGAGTTTTCTGGTAAAGAGCCATTGAGTAGATACTTTGTTACTGGAGTCATCCATGATTCTTGCTCTTGCGACATACTCATAACCCAATCGATATCCATTTCATCAATGCTCGGATTTGACAAAACTTCCACTGGAACTAACCCTAAGGATTGGGCTTCGCCAGAACTTGAGTATTTTGCGAGAGAATCTGCTTTCATGTTTTCTTCTCGAGGAATATGACTTATCGTGTAATGGTCGAATTCACATAAAAGTTCCCAAGCCTTTGACACATAAGCGGGCAGATTTCCTCCTTTCGTTTGAAACTCCTTCTTGACTTGACATACTATAAGCTGCGAATCACTGAAGATCTGTAACGCTCGAATGTTTAGTTCTTTAGCAATTTTCAAACCAGCGATCAGAGCTTCATATTCTGCTTCATTGTTTGTTGAAGGAAATTCTAATCTTAGCGCATAGCATAATGACCGGCCTTCAGGAGTTTCAAGAACAATTCCAGCACCTGAACAGTAATCATTTCTTGCGCCATCTACAAATAACTTCCATTGGGTTGGGGAGTTCTCGATTGTTTCTTCCTCGCTGTTACCCTTGTCTGTAAATTCTGCAATAAAATCTGCCAAAGCTTGTCCGTTGATCGCTTTTCTAGGATGATAAGTGATGTCATATTGGCTCAATTCAATATTCCACTTTAAAAGGCGGCCCGAAGTCTCAGGGCGAAACAAGACTTGCTTTAAAGGTTGATCAGTGAGGACTTTGATAGGATGAGCCTGGAAATATTGCCTCAACTTTCTTGAGGCAATCAATAGACAATAGGCGAGTTTTTCCAACTTGGAGTAATTCATTTCTGCCCCAGTGAGTCTTTTGCTGATATAGTAAACTGGATGTTGAATCCTTTTGTCTTCCCGTACCAGCGCTGCACTTAAAGCATGAGATGAAACTGCCAAGTATATAAGAAGATCCTCGCCATCGCCGGGCCTGGAAAGTATTGGAGGCGTTTCCATATGTTGAGTCAATTCTTCAAAAGCTTTCTGGCATTCGGGAGTCCAGTCAAAGTTTTTCTTTCCTTTCTTTAGAGCGTCGAAGAATGGAATGCATTTATCAGTAGCTTTGGATATGAACCGACTTAAGGCGGCAATTTTTCCATTGAGACTTTGCAATTCCCTCTTTGTTTTAGGAGCTTTGACTTCTTTTAGAGCAGTGATTTGAGCTAGACTAGCTTCAATGCCCCTAGCGCTCACGATGAAACCCAAGAACTTCCCAGATTCTACCCCGAAAGAACATTTTAAAGGGTTAAGCTTCATTCCGTATCTTCGGAGAATTGCGAACATTTCTGCTAAGTGTTCGATGTGATCCACTGCTTTCTTAGATTTTACTAGCATGTCATCAACGTAAACTTCCATAGTCTTTCCCAACTGCGGTTTGAACATAGCATTTACCAGTCTTTGGTATGTTGCCCCCGCATTCTTCAACCCAAAGGGCATAACTCTGTAACAGTAAAGACCGACATCGGTGATAAAGCTTGTGTCCTCCTGATCTGGCTCATGCATCATGATCTGATTATATCCGGAGTAGGCATCCATAAAAGACAACAATTCATGACCCGCTGTTCCATCTACCAGTTGATCGATCCTGGGTAATGGGAAGCAGTCCTTGGGACAGGCCTTGTTTAGATCTGAAAAGTCGATGCACACTCTCCATTTACCATTGGCTTTCTTAACTAGCACTGGATTTGAAACCCAATTTGGATAGGTAGATTCTCTGATGAAATTATTCTCCATGAGCCGGTCAACTTCCTCTTTCAATGCTGTCGACCTTTCTAGACCTTGGATTCTTCTTTTCTGCTTTACTGGCGTGAACTTTGGGTCAATATTCAGAGCATGTACCGCAACTTCTGGGGATATTCCGCACATATCGGCATGGGTCCAAGCGAAAACATCCAGGTTTGCTTTCAAAAAAGATATCAAGGCATTCTGAACTGACACATTAAGTTGTGAACCCACATTCAGCACCTTGTTTGGGTTCTTCAGATCAACGGGCACCGGTATCGTTGTTTCTGCTGGTACCACCCTACTCTCCCCCGCACTGGCCTTTCTAGGATCCATCACTTTTCGTGCCCCGCTATGCTCGCCAGTGCAGGGTCCGCCCTGTAGTTGCTATAGGGTTGGTGTTTTGATGCGGATTGGGGTTGCCGCATCTTTCCCCATTTCTCTCTTCCTTGTTTCTCGCAGCTCTGTCATATAACATTCTCGCCCAGCGTTCTGGTCTCCTTTAATAACTCCTACCCCATTGTCTGTAGGGAATTTAATAGTAAGACACCATGGGGCAAGGACAGCTTTGAATGCAGCAAGAATAGGTCGACCAAAGAAAGCATTATAAGCAGAAAATTCATCTACTATCACAAAAGTCTGCTTGCGAACTACTTTTCTTTCTCCTTCTCCGAGTTCCACAAGCAAGTCAATGGTTCCTACTGGTTGCTTTGGCTCCCCAGTGAAGCCAACAATCTTCTGAGATGAGGCTTGCACATCCGCCATCGGGATTCTCATCTGGTCAAACGTTTTCTTGAAGAGGATGTTGCAAGATGCGCCGCAATCAATAAGAACTCTTCTGACAATAGCCGGTCCAATACCGGCCGAGATGACTAACGGGTCCAAAGTAGGGGCCTCAATGCCCGTGGAATCTCTAGCCCTGAACACAATATCATCATTAAAAGTCTTTTGTTGTTTCAGGGGTGTAGAGTCCTCTAAAACAAAGACATTCTCTTCAGTTGGCATATGTTTCAGAGCTCGAGTGTACCTCTCCATTTCACCCCAGCTTCTGCCTGCTGGGTGGGGTCCTCCTGTGATGACATTAATAACTGGCCTTACCAGATTCATGTCCTGCGGCCTTCTCATTTGTCCTGGGCTGATGAGCAAGAGCTTGTTGGCCCTGACTTGACGAAGCAGGATCATTACTACTCTTCTTCACAAATTGCTGCAGCTTATTTTCTCTTAGCAATTCTTCGATTATATTTTTCAATTGACGGCAGTCGTCTGTGTCATGACCAGGCTGATTATGGAAGCGACAGAACTTCCCACTTTGCACAGCTTTTCTTCCGGTTCTGAGAACAGGAGGTTTGGGATACTCAAAAGAATCTTTTGTAGCCAGGTAGATGCGCTCTGGTGTCTCTAACAAAGGAGTATATTCTGATGGCTTGAAGGATCGAGGCTTCTTTGAATTGTGTTGTTTCCTTCCATCATTATTTTCTCTTTTCTGTCCCACAGATCCATTCTTACGTGGCGCAGCAGTGTTGTCTTCAGCTTTCTCTACTGTTGCCTTTGCCGGGGACAGGACGGCTTTCCAAACGCATGAATTCATCGCCTTTTTGTAGAACTTTTCCAGAGAATTTGGCTCCTTCATGTTCAGCCACTTTCCGAATTCACTTGACTTATCAATAGCTCTCATCAAATAGGTCAAGACCATGCGGGGTTCTGCATTATCCACCTCAGCTAACGCTATATTAAAGCGATTTAAAAAAGACTTGATAGTTTCCCCCGGATTCTGTTCCAAACCGGATAACGACATGATGTCTTTTGCCTTTGAAGCATATAGCCTAAATTGCTCTTTAAATTTCCTGGTTAGGTCTGAAAACTGATCGATGGACCGGACAGGTAGTTTTGTGAACCAAAGCAGAGCTACCCCTTCCAAATACACAGGAAAATAGCGGCATTTTATCTCGTCAGAAGCTCTGGCACCTGTCATGTGCCAATCATATTTGTACAGGAACTCATTTGGATCACTTGTCCCTTTGTAAGCTGGAATGGTCGGGAGGGACGAACTTCCTTGGGAATTCAGCTTTTAGGATCTTTTCAGTAAACGGAGTCTTGCTCGGAGCGAAACCCCACTCTTTCTCATCTTCGACCCTTTGCATACTTTCTTTCATAATCTGTCGAACCATACCAGAAAGATATTCTTCGTCATTCCTATTTCTGGATCCTCCAGCCTCGCAATGTCTGTTCAAAGGGGCTAGCAGCCCTTTCGGGAATGTTTCTAGTTTCAGCATCATGGACATTACCGACAAAGTTCCTTTCATTATTCGCAGGTTGACGGTTTGCCCCGAGCAGATCGTTTAACCTATTCAGAATCAGAGCATTCTGAGCATTCTGAGCTTCCAATTGCACGTTCTGGGCATTTATTTGCTGATTCAACCCAAAGATAGCAGCGTCCAATTCCGCTTTTGAAACTCCAACAGCTGGAGTGGCTTGATTTGGTGTTGGGGAAGTGGAGGTTCCCTCTCGAATGTTTGCAGATCTCACAGATTTACTTTTCCTTCCAGGAGCCATGATTTCGGATAGACTTCTGGTTCTTAAAGAAACTCTATCTACAAATCTTTCTGAAACAATGATGATAGATGTCCTGAGTTCAATTCTCAGTGAAAGCACCAAAATGTTAACGCTTAAATTTGAACGCTAACACCCTGGTGTATAAGATGTGATTGTGAAAGCACCACCCGTTTGTACGGGAAACAGAAATAAGCAGAAAGTATGTAGAAAAACGGTAAGAGACACAGTATTTATAGTGGTTCGGCTTATAATCCAGCCTACGTCCACTTTAATCTTTTTATCACTAGTTTGATTACAATTCTTTACAAGATCTTTCAATTACAACACACTTCAAGTGATAGGGTATATGAAACAAGTAGCTCAAGCTTTGATGTTGACAATCATCTTCAAATCCATGGTGAATGTGGATGATTCCTTCATGGAGTTCCTTTAGAAGTTTGTTGGATCTAAAAAGCTTTGAAGTCGTCTGGGATTCGGCAGAGTAACGGCGCTTGAAGAGAATGAGCCAAAAGGTCCCTTGAACGTTGGAAGTGGTCGTCTATTTATAGAGAGTTCTGGTCTGGAATTTTTGCCAAGTTCTAAGTCGCGACCGACTTAGTATAAGTCGTGGCCGACTTAACTTATCCCATCGCCGATCTAACGAGCCAAGCCCACGACTTAATGGAAGCAAGCTTGTCTGAATTGAGTTGTTGCCGAGATAAGCTAGGTCGTAGGTCCCCCTTTCTCTTATGCATGGCTCATGCTTTTAATGGGGCAAGCATGCTTCTCCGGACTTAAATCACCAGTTCTAAGTCGTAGCCGAGTTAACATGCCCCGGCTTAAGTATGAGTCGTGTACCTTTCCATGTCCTCATCAAGTAGGTCGGCAGCTCCTTTAGATAACTAGACCGGTACTCAAGTTAGATCGGTTACGGCTTACTATAAGTCGGTAATTATCTTGAGTCGCTAGATCGGCACACACACTAGGTCGGAACTTACTACTGATCATTAAGTCGGCAAACTTTCTTTAAGCTTTAGGTCGGCAACTGATTCAAACCTTAGGTCGGCAACCTATTTAGACTTTTAGGTCGGCAACCCTTTTCTGCCTTATGCAGTTAAGTCGGTCTCCCATATTAAGATACTAGGTCGGTACCCACTAGGTCGGTACCCCTTCGTAAGTCCTAAGTCGGAACCTCTTTAAGTCTTAAGTCGGCATAGCCTTGTTAGACCGGCATCCCTTCAAGCCTTAGGTCGGAATCTCCATGCAGCGTTTAGTCGGTACCCTTTCTTTACCAGTTAAGTCGGAATCCAATTAGGTCGGCACCGAACTAAGTCGGCCACCTTGTTAATTGGTTAGGTCGGCAAAGTCTTTGGGTTGTTAGGTCGGCACCGAACTAAGTCGGCATCTCTTGAGTCGGCGCCATCTCCACGTACTAGACCTGCTGAGTCGTAACCGAGATAGGGTTAACATTAATAATTAAGTTTGAATTTATAATTAAGTTTGAATTATTAAGTTTTGAAATTATTAATAATTAAGATTGAAATTATTTAATAATTGAATGAGATTGAATTATTTGATAATTGAATAAAAATTGAATTCTTTGATAAGAGAAATTGAACTTTTGAATAAGTGAATTAGAACTTCGTAAATAATTGAAATTGAGATTCTTTGTTAATTAAGTTTGGGAATTATTTAAGTAAACCAATAAGTGAAATTTTATTTCTTTAACAAGAATAAAATGTGTTTTATTGAAATTAATGTAAGGATTGAAATTTAAGGAATTTGATTTGACAAATTTAATTTAATTAAATTAAGTTTGTAAGTTTTGATATAATGAAGTTAACTTAAGTGATTGATTTGAGGACTTGGGAATTAAAAAGAATTGTTTTGGATGCTAAATTAACTTAACGAATATCGAATAAAATCGATAAATAAATTTAAATTGATTTGAATGTTAAATTTAATTAATTTAAATAATTTCGGAATGAAACTTTTGTACGAACTTGAATCAATATTTGAATTGTTTAAATATAATTTGAAATTAAATTATAAGATTTTGGAATGGTAATTTGGAAGTTTAAAATGTAAATTATAGAAATTGATATAGAAAGACATATGTAATGTTATTGCAAATTCTAATTGAAATTGAAATTGATTGTTTGAAATATATTAAACGACCAATCGATGTAATAAATACGTAGTTATTAAAGAGACCGGGATCGGATATGGACATACCCTCTGTCGATACCGAAAACCACTTTAATAACTATTATACGAGGAGAGTTGATCCAGAATGAAGTGGATGGTTTGGTGAACGCGTTGACTGAAGAAAGAGAACGATATTGGATGACCCCACGCATGACTAAAACAGGAGCCGCGCCGGGCCATTGAGGTTCGCCACCTCTAGCGGACACACTTCTTCGATACCATATCTATTACTTTTGTGATTCAATTTGGGTGCACCCCTTGATTTGGGAGTGTTGTTTCGCGGTGTTGAGGTAGCTGCTAGCTATGCTCAACATCAGTCCGGATCACGCAACTACTAGTATCCTAGTTGGTATCGCCTCATGTACCTTGTCATACTGATTATCCTATTCGCGACCACTACGTTTTGTTTTGTGTTATTCCTATGGGGTACCCTCTGATAACCACCAGTTTACGGTGGGGTTTACGGTGCTGTATAGACTATGGCATTATAAAAATGTGTTAAGGGGCATTATGGTAACGCCTTAACGCTATTTTAATACTTTATATTACTGATAGACATTATCTACTTAGCGTACATTACTACCTAGTAGATAGTTTAACGGATCCTTAGAGGATGGTTATTCCAACGTCCTTTGAGTTACTTGTATTTCGATTGCTATTACACTTGATTTGGATTTATTGATATAAGAATATTAATCCTGACTTGAGTGTTTTGTGTTTTGCTTTACGCTCGGGTCAGACTGACTGTACCAGTATTCGGGTTGTTACACCACCCTTCTCACATCCGCCTTTCCACCGAACCCATTCACCTTCTAGCCTCTGCTTCCATCTTCTACTCACCACTTCCCTCGCGTGAACCACCGCCCTACTTTTCTCCCGCCTGCCGCCTTCAGCCGCCATCTTCTCCTTTTAACGATCGCCTTCCCGAGCGCGGCAACTCCACCATCTAATCACTGTTGTCATTCTCCACCACCTCCTCCTTCGTTCCCAAACTCCTCAGCACGTTCTCCGACCTTAACTTCGAAACCTCGAGCACCATCTCATCAACGCGCGTCACTCTCCTCCTCCCACTCACTCAAACTCCATGTCAACTGCCTCCGACCTCATGCCCCACCTCATCGCTACCCGTGCAAGCACCCACGCACCTGCCATGACAGCCATCAAGACAACCTTCGCCCCAGGCCCTCCGTGCTCCTCCTATCTTCCACTCCAGCTGAACACAAGCACAACGACCACTCGACCTTGCTTCCTCCTCCCCTGACCTGTTAGCTACGTCCTCACAGCAGCAGCAACCTGACCTTGCCCGCCTCCACGTCACCCCTTCAGCGTGCTCGGCCTTCTCCTTCTTCTTGCTTTGAAAATGTATATATGTACTTTTTTTATTCTGCTGTTAGTAATATATATACCTGTATATATTATAATGTTGTTATAGACCTTTTCTTTCCTGTAGTATGTATATTTGCTATATATAAGATAATTTAAGTTGTCAGCCTACATACTTTTACACAGGAATATATATATGTTATAGTGTATACAAGAGTATATATTGTATGAGGTGGTTACATAAGAAAGTGTCGGGGATATTTACAATGGTATATATATATATTTGCAGAGATATGCATGTTTATAGCATGAGGTATGTAATTAGGTTCATATAGAAGTATGTATGGTGATTTTAAAATAAGTATTGTTGAAAAGAATATATTTTTTGGCTTTTGAATACAACATGTTTGCCTGAACTTATGTTGTATATAGATGTTACGTATGAAACTTTATGTTTTTAAATTTTAAGAAACATAAAGTATAAGAAACATATGTTTAGCCTGAACTTGTTTTAAAACGTAAATAGATATGTTTGGGAAAAATATATTATATTATAGAAACTATAATGATGATATGTTGAAAGAGTTAGCATCTACATGGGTTACATAAGTAAGATGATATAATGTTTATTTAATATTGATGTTTGGAATATATATATATATATACATATTTGATTTCGACATGTAATTTAAATTAAGTATTGGTTTTAAGAAAAATATTAATTATAATAATAAAAGTTTATATATATTTTTCATTTGCATCGAGCTATTTGATTTATTCTAATCGATTCTATTTATCACCTCTATCAGTCGAACACGTGCCAATCTTGCTTTGCTTTGGAGTTCGTGCCTGAATTCGCAACTCATCTCATTTTCGATCATCTCTAGCCTCGAAAGGTGAGCAATCACTCACGATTAATGTTATTTTATTTATTAAATTTGATTTCAATTGAAACGACAATTGAAATATGCTGCTGCTAGTTATTTACACTGTTAAATATATGCTATTACCTGTATCAGTTCACCTGTGACATCTGACCCCATTATCTGTTAATTATACGATGATAATGTCGTTTGATTGATAATTGATTGATTGTTTGTTGTTTATATTGGATGTTAAATTGTAATGTATAAAGTGATAAATGTTATGCAATTGAATTTGACGTAGGATAGTTTAAAAAAAATTGAATCGACATATGTTTTGAATTTGATTAGTTAATTTGAATAATATGACCCCTTAAATGTTTAATTATTCAACACGTAGAACGGTTAATTACCCTTGAACCAGTTCAATTTATGTTGTATTAATTGATGAAGTATGAAATTGACTAATTGATGTAAAGTGTAGAATTGCATAGAATAATAAGTGAATAATCTTTAATCTACATGAAATGATAGTTTAGATTCTAGAAATAATTATATTAATTCGCACAAATAACAATGTGAATTAATACGATTATTTCGGGATTATTTGAATTGATTATTGGATTGTTATTAATCGTTTTTATTGCTTGTTTATTTACTTTGACACCATCCCAGTTATCACACTGCAAGTTCCCTTTGTTAGGCTACCCAAATGAACTTGACTTGGGATAGAGAATTAAATATACCCGATTGGTCAATAATTTGATTTGAAATAAGATAAAGATTTTATTTGAATAATAAGGTTTGAAATAATATTGGAACGTAAATTTTGATGAAAGGAAAATGTTAATATTGAAATCTAAAACAAAATATAAATGTAGTAACTGATGAAAGAACGTTGTTTGAAATGAGTTATTTAACGATTAAATTTGGAATTATTCAATGAATTAAGTTTGAAATGATTTAATAATTAAGTTTGAATTTATAATTAAGTTTGAATTATTAAGTTTTGAAATTATTAATAATTAAGATTGAAATTATTTAATAATTGAATGAGATTGAATTATTTGATAATTGAATAAAAATTGAATTCTTTGATAAGAGAAATTAAACTTTTGAATAAGTGAATTGGAACTTCGTAAATAACTGAAAGTGAGATTCTTTGTTAATTAAGTTTTGGGAATTATTTAAGTAAGCCAATAAGTGAAATTGAATTTCTTTAACAAGAATAAAATGTGTTTTATTGAAATTAATGTAAGGATTGAAATTTAAGGAATTTGATTTGACAAATTTAATTTAATTAAATTAAGTTTGTAAGTTTTGATATAATGAAGTTAACTTAAGTGATTGATTTGAGGACTTGGGAATTAAAAAGAATTGTTTTGGATGTTAAATTAACTTAACGAATATCGAATAAAATCGATAAATAAATTTAAATTGATTTGAATGTTAAATTTAATTAATTTAAATAATTTCGGAATGAAACTTTTGTACGAACTTGAATCAATATTTGAATTGTTTAAATATAATTTGAAATTTAATTATAAGATTTTGGAATGGTAATTTGGAAGTTTAAAATGTAAATTATGGAAATTGATATAGAAAGACATATGTAATGTTATTGCAAATTCTAATTGAAATTGAAATTGATTGTTTGAAATATATTAAACGACCAATCGATGTAATAAATACGTAGTTATTAAAGAGAACGGGATCGGATATGGACATACTCTCTGTCGATACCGAAAACCACTTTAATAACTATTATACGAGGAGAGTTGATCCAGAATGAAGTGGATGGTTTGGTGAACGCGTTGACTGAAGAAAGAGAACGATATTGGATGACCCCCGACATGACTAAAACGGGAGCCGCGCCGGGCCATTGAGGTTCGCCACCTCTAGCGGACACACTTCTTCGATACCATATCTATTACTTTTGTGATTCGATTTGGGTGCACCCCTTGATTTGGGAGTGTTGTTTCGTGGTGTTGAGGTAGCTGCTAACTATGCTCAACATCAGTCCGGATCACGCAACTACTAGTATCCTAGTTGGTATCGCCTCATGTACCTTGTCATACTGATTATCCTATTCACGACCAATACGTTTTGTTTTGTGTTATACCTATGGAGTACCCTCTGATAACCACCAGTTTACGGTGGGGTTTACGGTGCTGTATAGACTATGGCATTATAAAATGTGTTAAGGGGAATTATGGTAACGCCTTAACGCTATTTTAATACTTTATATTACTGATAGACATTATCTACTTAGCGTACATTACTACCTAGTAGATAGTTTAACGGATCCTTAGAGGATGGTTATTCCAACGTCCTTTGAGTTACTTGTATTTCGATTGCTATTTCACTTGAGTTGGATTTATTGATATAAGAATATTAATCCTGACTCGAGTGTTTTGTGTTTTGCTTTACGCTCGGGTCAGACTGAGTGTACCAGTATTCGAGACTCACCTTTGGAGTTGGAGCTTTGCTTGACGATCCAGCCATCTATTCTGCTTTCAGTATTCGATGATTTCAGTGATGTATTCTGATTTGTAACTGATGTATCGTGTTACTTTTTCATTGTGTCTGGTATAACTCTGAGGTATCTTATATATTTATATAGTAGCTTCATGAACTACTATCTCTTTTATTTCCGCTGCATATTATTACTCTGTGTCTGTGATTATGTGACTATTTATTTACTGTATATCTCAGTTTTGCCAAATTTAAATTAACAATTCGGTATTTTGAATTATTCAAATCCGACATGTGCGGATGCGAATAGTCTGAAATAGCGGGCCGTTACACATTCGATTACTCGGCAGTTGATACAGTTGATGTATTAATGTCGATTTTCGGAAGTCGAAAATCCTCGAATCGTTACATTTGGTATCAAAGCATATGGTTAAGCGACAACCTTGGCTCTGTTGGGTGTTACTCATTAGAGATAGAGTCAGTAGTACTCTCGATTGAGTTGAGTGTAATAATAGATATGAGCGCGTATTTGTTAGTGAATATAAAATTGTTTTGGTATTGTGTTGACTTATCGGTTGATTGTTTATAGATTCTGGTCGGTGCAGTCCAGCTAACTGTATTTATAGGGGTTTCTAAACTCTTAAACGAGATAAACCGACATAGTATCATTTTAAATTGGGTAAATGAAATAATTTTACCTCGATTATATTTTATATATAAAGGAATGATTTTTTAGAATTATTAAAGTGTATATAAAATTAATTGTTTGGTTGTTGAAAATGTAAGAAAATATATAAGTTAATAAAAGTTGTTTGAATAATCTAAATAAAAACAACAATTATAAAGAAATAAATATATATAAAAGCAACAATTGTATAAGTATAGAATTATAATTAAAATGATTTACAATTGTGAAATAATCTTGTATAAGTAAAGTAAAATAGTGAAATTATATGAGAAAAGAATTTATAAATGTGATTTATAAATAAAAGTAGATTTTGAAAGAATATTAAGCACTGAATTCACTACTGTCGCTGCGAAATAATAAGGGTGATTACTGCAACATCATCATTATCATTTTCGAGTTTTTGTGTGATGGATTTGCTACCATAGTAAATTAAAAAAAAAATTAAGTATTGTTATGATAAACAAATTTGAAATTAAAAATCCAAGTTGAAATTGATAAATATAAGTAAAACGAGCTTTGAACTTATAATATGAGTTAATAAATTTAACTTTGGTAAAGTTGAAATGAATTTGAGTTAACATAATTGTGATGTCCCGGAAATTTAGGCAATATTTATTTAATAATTTCATTGATAATTATTTTAAAATGTGAAATATCGATTTAATAATTTAATTCAAACAGAATTTATCTTCTGAAAATTTATAATTATTTAGTTTGTTAAATGATATTCTTTTCAAAGTTAAAAAGATAATAGTTTAAATTTTATTTTATAATAAAAGTTTATTTAGTTTTGTTTTATTTTAAAATTGTTTTTCTCTTTGAAATAAGATTTGATTCATTCTTGTTTAAGTACAACATTTGATTTAAAACTCTTGAATAAGATAAATTCAACATCTTTATTCTTTTAAAAATCTTTTCTTTTGAAATTTAAAAGAATATTATTTTAAAAATAATTAAACAAACATTTAAATGTATAATTTTATAAAGAAGTTTATATGTATTTATTTAAAGACTGGATGTTAATAAACATTTGTAACTTGCTAAAAACAAATTAGAAATGGGTTAAGACAAATTCAAATACATGTATAGATTTAAGAATTGCTTTTAAGTATTGAAATATACATGTGTTAGCTTTCTAAACTAAATAGACACTTGTAAATTTACCTACACCTAAAGATAACAAGTGGCAAACTAATTTATTCTTGGATTTCATTCTTTTAAATAAACAAATGTTTTTCTTTGCTCAAACCTTTTTCTCAAATGAAACCTGAAATCAGATTTGAGCAAAATCAAAAACTTAAAACAAATGCATGTTACAAAAATCTGCATTCATCTTCAAATCTGCAATCAATTCTCAAATCTGCAAACCAAATACAAATCAAATCTGCAAATCAATTTCTGCATACAACTACAAATCTGAAGCTAAGTACAACATCAATATGAAGTCCAACTATAAATCTGAGCATTTAGAATGGGGTCTACATGCAATAACTTTGAAATCAAATTGGAGGCAAATTGCAGTTTTATTAATCAACATCAGGCAAGCATCTTCAACTAGCAATAAGGTTTCGCGAAAATGGTGAAAATGCTTTTCTGAATGGTCTCTGCATCTTCATATAAGGTGAGTAAACTTCTTAATTTAAAAGCAGTTTCTTTTAAATCAAAATTATATAAATTTCCTGAATAAAAGTATTAGCTCACATTAACTAAAATCTGGGTGACTAAAAACTGCTCTGTTATTTATTTATTTATTTATTTATATATTTTTTTTGTGAGAACCTCAATGCAAAAGTTTGAATCTATCTGTTGCATGTGAATACGTAAGATTGTGTATACATTGTATGATTTTATTTGTGATCAATATGATGTGTGAATATACATAGATATATATATGGAATTACAGTAATCTTGATTAACAGTTTTCTGTTTTAAACTAAGTTTAATAGGAAACTTTACGCACTTGTTTAATCTCTGTTAGGAATTAATATGAGCAACAAATAATGTTGTTTAACAATAAATTATGTTCTTTAATCATAATTTTGTTGTTTTGAAAAATCTGTTGCTTCTGAATCAAATACAACAGTAAGTATTTCAATAAAATAGAGATATAAACATCATTAATTATTAATTACAAGATTATAACATGAATGTATGATATAAATCGGAAATTCTAAAACAAAATTCCACTTTTTAAATTAACAGTGGAATTAGTATTCTGTTTTGAACAGAATTAAGAATTTAGGAAGTATCTGATAGGCTAGTGAAATTTGGGGGTTAGAATGCTTCCTGTAGGTAGAATGTTGATGTGAGAAGAGGGGAAAATTTGGTGATAGATGATTAGAAAGGGGAGGAGGTGGTATTGGGTGTTTCCAGGTTTCAAGCCCTAGTATCTAACAGTAGGGGTTTTTGAAGATTTTGATTACTCTGTTGCTTCGAGTGCTTCGAGGTTATGGGGGATTGCAAAGGAGTCATCAAGGGAGGGTTGGCCGGAATTGTAGGTGATCAGATGGTCGGGATAGATCATCGGGATGGTTGACAGGTTTGGGAAGTCTAAGTGCTGCAGTGTTTCAGGTTGGCTTGTTCAACTGATTTTTTTTTAATTTGGTACTACGGTGGGATTTCTGTAGGTTGTGATCAAGATTGGGGTGGTAAGTGACTTGTTGGAGTTGGCTATGGTGGATGGAGATGGTCGGGGTGACGGTGCATATGCAACGTGTACATTTGTAACTCTAGTGAACTTTGTGGGTAGTGCAGGATTTTTGTCCCGAAGTAACCCTCGGGTTTATGTACTTCTGACTCGAAGCTAGGGTTTAGAGAACTCGAAGTAAATTATTGTTTACTAGGGTATTTGGTTGCAGTGGTAACTCAGGAGAACTATTGGGGTGTGCAGGGTTTTGACCCGAAGTAGAACTCGGGTGTTTTTGCTATTGACTCGAAGCAGGGGGGTTTGAAACTCGAAGTAAAGGAGGGGGTTGCTCGGGTATAGGTTTACAGAGTTAAAACCTGTAGTTTGCAGTTTTAAAATGTTGAATGGAATTCAATTTAGTGCAGGAGTTTGATTCAAGTATAACTTGAATCTGAATTCAAATTCAGTTTGGAATTAAAAGTTTAAAAATGAAAATTTTAAATTTAAACAAGTTTTAAATTCTGTTTTAAGTCAAGATTTAAAAACAAAACAGTTTCAGGTTTTAATCCTGTAGTTTTGCAGTTTTGAATAAAATTCATATTTTTAAGTTTCAACTTGATTCAAGTATAACTTGAATCTGGATTCAAATGTAGTTTTGAATTCAAAGTTTTTTTAAAAAAATGAAATCTTAAATTTAAACAAGATTCAAATTTAGTTTTAAATCAAGATCTTAAAGCAGTTTCAGGTTTACTTTTAAAACCTGATTTTTGATTTAAAACAGTTTTGTTAGTTTTTAAATTTTGATCAGATTTAAATGTTTTAAAACAAGATTTAAATTTGGTTTTAAATCCATATTTAAAACAGTTTCAGGTTTATCCTTTAAACCCAGATTTTATTTCAAACAGTTTGTAATATTTACTTATTTAAATGTTTAAAAGAAATTGATTTCAAGTAAGTTTTAAAACTTGAAAGAATTTGTTTCCTTTAGTATTTGAATTAAAATATGAAGTGTTTAATTTAAATTTGGAAATTGAAATAATCAATTTAAATCTTTCTTTATATTTAGGTAATGAATGTTCTTTAACATTCATTTTGTTGTAAGGTTTATAATTATTTTAATTTGAATTAATGTTTAATGATTAAACATTTTAAATATTTAATTTTTAAGTAGAATTTGAATTTAAATTTAGAAATGAATTGTCTCAATACATTTTGAATTTAAATGAGTCATTTAATAAGTAATTAAATTATTCTGAAAATATTTAAAATAATTAAGGATTTTACTTAATTATTTGACTTTTAAATAATGGTTTAGATTAATTTTAATTGGAAATGATTCATTAATAATTAATCTAATTCAATTTTCTTAAGTATATAATTAATGAAATGTTGTTAATTAATTTGGGTGATAATTATCTAGGATAATTTAGTAATTGGGATAATTACTTTTGGAATTAATTAAGGAATTAATTACTTATTGTAATTAATTATGATAATGTGGTTTAATTAAGTTAATTAATTTAGTTTAATTAATTTAAGTAAATCATCTAATGATTTTAAGAGAGTAATTACTTAATGTAATTAATGGAGCAAGATTACTTAGAGAAGTAATAATGATAATTACTGGAATGTAATTAGTTATTGGGATAATTACTTTTGGAATTAATTAAGGAATTAATTAATGATTAATGACTTGTTAATTGATTTATAAAGGAGTAATTAAAGATAGTTAATTACTTAATTGGATATTAATCAAGGTGATTAATAATTAGATTAATTACTAAATGTAATTAATTTGAATCAAATAATTTATTTAAATATTAAAGATCATTAATTAATATTAATGATAAAATAAATGATTGTTTAATTAAATATTTAATTAATTAATTAAGAGATTAATTAATTGTAATTAATTAAGGATAAATATAATTAATTATAATTAATTAATAAATGAGTAATTAAATGTTAATTACCTATGATTAAGGTTAATTAATTTATAAAATTAATTAAGGACTGATTACTTATTGTAATTAGAGGATGATTAATCAAAGTGTTTAATCAAGTTAAATACTTAGTGGATAATTAATTAACTGGGTTAATTAATTTATGGATATTAAGCAGGATTTAAATGTGTAATTAATTCAATTTATTTTAAATTAATTAGAAATGGTTGTAATTAATTTAATTCATTTTCAATTAATTATAATTGATGGTTAATGAATCATTGCTTATGGATGTTATTGATTGAATGGTTGTGATCTCAGTAATGAGATTAGTTGTATTTGTATGATATGGATGATTGGTTTAAGTATGATGGTTTGTGATGGATTATATGGACTGTGATGATTATCTGTTTGTGATGATACAGATTATCTGTGTATGATAGAATGTGATTAACTATTGTGATATGAATTTTATCTATCTGTGTGAAGTAGATAATAATGAAATGAGTTATTTGCTTAAAACCCTTAAGTACAACTTGGACATTAAAATGGCGTTTGGTTTCGGTGAGACAGGGATCGGGTTTCCATATTTGGAATTCCGAAAACCACATCGATTCCAATTAAACGTTAGGTCGTTAATCCAAGTGGAGCAAGTGAAGACTCGAGGTGTAAGGGCTATACGTCAGTATAACTCTGTGGGTGATTCCGTAATGAGTTTGACGGAATAGTACTTATAGGTTCGAGATGGAGATTCAGAGTGCAAGGGCTATTGTCGTTAACTCTGAGGGTGATTCCAATACGAGTGTAGCGAGATAGTGCCTTCGGTTTCGTTCGAACCCGGAACGAACTTGTATGGATTGAATGCTTTCAAAACATCGTCAGGTGGACGATGAGCATTCTAAGATTTGATGTGTCCTATAAAGGTAATCGTAGCCTCAAGCCTCATCAACCGGGAATGGCTAAAACAGGGGAGGTGCAGCAAGGCTTCGTGGGTAGCCCCCACTGGAGAGCAAGATTTATCCCTGTCTAGAGTCCCTTTATATTTCGGCTGTGTGGCAGTTGGCGACGGCCAATCTGCGGGGTAGTCTTGTTCGGAACTGTTCAGTAAGGAATGGTTCCGGCTTTGTGTTGCAGGGGATGAAGGGAGTAATCCTCGGTACGGTGATCTAGGCCACGTACTGTGACGGGCGGTACCCCAGTAGCCCTGCCATTGATGGAAACCAATTCTTCCTACGAGACCCTACGGTTTTGATTGTATTACCCACTTTTGTGGCTAGTAGCTGGAATTTAATCATGTAACAATTTCGGTTATTTCTTATTTACTTGAAAACCCCAGACACTATTATAATATCACTGGATTTCCTATCAAATGTTTTGGTTAGCGTAAGGTAAAAAACTTTTCCATGTTTATGTGTGGGAAGTCTTACGTGATACCTTTTCTTTTCAAAGGATTTTCTAAAGTTAAGCAACTTTTATCCCCGTTTACTCACACCAGACCCCTATCTGACCCGAGTGTTTATTTTCTGTTTTATTAAACTCTTAGGTACTCATATTATGTATGAGTAGTCAAGTGATTCAGGATTGCTTAGGCGAGTTCTGGAGGAGATAATGGAGCAGGAGGCTTCAGCGTGTAGATATATATAGTGGTTCCGCTGTGTTTGAGTTGTATCTGTATTCTGTGATGTACTTGAATTGTAATAACTAGACAGGTGTTTATAACTGTCTAGTCTGTGTTGTATTAGCTGTAAAACTCTGATGTATATGATACTATGTAAAGTATTATGTGATATATTATAATTTGTTCGATTTCGCTGTGAGATTCTAATGTGGTCTGTTCTTTCTTTCCTTTTTTTCTCTTTTCTATCCCTTTCTTTCTTCTTAATGACGCGTCTTCCTGGTGGTAGGAAGTCGGGTCGTTACAACGTGGTATCAGAGCATTAGGTTGAGCGAATACCTAGACTCTTGAGTGGTGTCCTTCTTGAGAGAGCGTATTTGTAATTTTGAATATATATATGTATATTTATTTCTACCTATTAGATTGGGTTACCCGTTCAGGTTTTCCAATAAGTAATAAAGGTAGATAGGGTAGTGGTGTGTGTAACACAACTACCAATGGTTGGAGTTCGAGTGTTTGAGGTTGGAGGTGGATCTGCTAGGGCAGTTTTGGCATCTTGAGCAGCTTGGCAGTTTGGTGTGAAGGATTTCACTAATCTCTGAAGGAAATCTTTTTAAGATTCGGAGTTTATCTTTGGATTATAAGATTGGCTGCACTCGTATGAGCGGATTTTCTTGAATCTGGATCAGTTGGGGGTACTGAAGCCAGTGAAGGTATCTCGGCAATTTTAGGAAGGAGTTCTGTCAGTATTTGAGTTTGAGACTCAGTTTGGCTGAATGTTTTGTGCTTGGTTTGAGAGCGAGTTTTCTGAGAGATATCTGTCTATCTGGAAGGCTCTATTTTGAAGAGGCTGGTGTAGCTTTGAGGTTCGATGAGCTTTTGGATAAGGAAGTTTTTGGCAGCTGTAGCAGCAGTGAATGGCCCGTTTCTTCGATGATTCAGAGTCTCTGTGATTCTTTTGTCAGTAGGCAGGGCAGATGGTGGAGTTTGTCCATTTCTTCTGGAAGCTCAGCTGGGTGTGATGTTAGTGGTTAAGAGGTAAACCACTAGTTCTTCTTTTGGATAGAAGGCTTTAGCTGTTCTGATTGTTGAAGTGAGAACGATTTCTTGTAATCTGAACTGAGTGGGGTCGCAAAAGTGACTTGCGATGGTTTGGAAGATCTCTAAATGTTCTTTGTTTTGGGATTGAAACATCTCTAGAGGATGTTTGAGTTATCGAAGTGGTTTGATTTTCTGAATGTCTTCGAAGAGGTTAAGATTTGAACCCATCGAGAGATTGAGTTCTGTTTGACTTGGTTCTTGGAGCTTTACCGGTGTTCAGCATATTAGGAGGGCTCTTTGAGAGAGAGATCTATTTTAGCTAGCAAGGTTGATTGGATCTAGTTCCTGGTTGAATTTTTGTTGTGGTATTTGTGACTGAATCGGATAGGTCACTGAGATTTTATGGAATTTGATGAACAATATTCCGGGATAAGTTGATCAAGTTTGTACTTGTGTTCATCAACAGCATTCTTGAATCAGAGTTGCGCAGTGGAAGCATGGTGGCAGCTATTCCAGAATAGAAGCACCCGATTCTTTGGGAATTTGAGTTTTGTCTTGGATTAAAGGATTTCTACAGGAAATTTATTTTGGATCTAGAGACTTGATTGTTTTGTATCTGTTTGATTCCAAATAGAGTAGTTTGTCTGAAGACTTCTGATATCGGTAGTAGAGTTTGTGTGGTGGATCTGTTGATCTAGAGGTTGAAGGCAGCCCAGGATCGACAGGAGATATGTGTGGATAGGAGATTGGATCTTTCTGTCTTCTCCTAAGGATTAAGTGTTTGATCTACAAGATTGAATTTCCAGTTCGGATGGCTGGAATTTGTTATGCTTTTCACGTATCTCTGAGGGTGTACGTGTATGGTTTATCTCTGGTTTTAGACTCAGTAGTTCTGAGAGATTTGGGAGTTGATCGGGACTTGTCTGTAGTCTAGTGTTCTATTTAGATTGGTTGATCTAGATATATAGAAGCTCTAGATCTGAGTGGTATAGCTAGTTTGGGTTCTGTAGGGCGAGTGTCCCGGTGTTTGTACCTGGGAAACTCTAGGGAATTCTATCCAGCATTTTGTCTGGATAATTAGAATTGTTTGTTTTGAATTGTTTATTTTGAATTGGTTGTTATGGTTGCTAGTATTTGGTTGATAGCATATGTTTGTTATTTTAAAATTTTAAAATCTGTATGGGATTATTAAATTACCTTTGCTTTTAAATTTCGGGGACGAAATTCTTTTAAGGGGGGAGGAATGATATGTCCCGGAAATTTAGGCAATATTTATTTAATAATTTCATTGATAATTATTTTAAAATGTGAAATATCGATTTAATAATTTAATTCAAACAGAATTTATCTTCTGAAAATTTATAATTATTTAGTTTGTTAAATGATATTCTTTTCAAAGTTAAAAAGATAATAGTTTAAATTTTATTTTATAATAAAAGTTTATTTAGTTTTGTTTTATTTTAAAATTGTTTTTCTCTTTGAAATAAGATTTAATTCATTCTTGTTTAAGTATAACATTTGATTTAAAACTCTTGAATAAGATAAATTCAACATCTTTCTTCTTTTAAAAATCTTTTCTTTTGAAATTTAAAAGAATATTATTTTAAAAATAATTAAACAAACATTTAAATGTATAATTTTATAAAGAAGTTTATATGTATTTATTTAAAGACTAGATGTTAATAAACATTTGTAACTTGCTAAAAACAAATTAGGATTGGGTTAAGACAAATTCAAATACATGTATAGATTTAGGAATTGCTTTTAAGTATTGAAATATACATGTGTTAGCTTTCTAAACTAAATAGACACTTGTAAATTTACCTACACCTAAAGATAACAAGTGGCAAACTAATTTATTCTTGGATTTCATTCTTTTAAATAAACAAATGTTTTTCTTTGCTCAAACCTTTTTCTCAAATGAAACCTGAAATCAGATTTGAGCAAAATCAAAAACTTAAAACAAATGCATGTTACAAAAATCTGCATTCATCTTCAAATCTGCAATCAATTCTCAAATCTGCAAACCAAATACAAATCAAATCTGCAAATCAATTTCTGCATACAACTACAAATCTGAAGCTAAGTACAACATCAATATGAAGTCCAACTATAAATCTGAGCATTTAGAATGGGGTCTACATGCAATAACTTTGAAATCAAATTGGAGGCAAATTGCAGTTTTATTAATCAACATCAGGCAAGCATCTTCAACTAGCAATAAGGTTTCCAGAAAATGGTGAAAATGCTTCTCTGAATGGTCTCTGCATCTTCATATAAGGTGAGTAAACTTATTATTTTAAAAACAGTTTCTTTTAAATCAAAATTATATAAATTTCCTGAATAAAAGTATTAGCTCACATTAACTAAAATCTGGGTGACTAAAAACTGCTCTGTTATTTATTTATTTATATATATTTTTTGTGAGAACATCAATGCAAAAGTTTGAATCTATCTGTTGCATGTGAATACGTAAGATTGTGTATACATTGTATGATTTTATTTGTGATCAATATGATGTGTGAATATACATAGATATATATATATGGAATTACAGTAATCTTGATTAACAGTTTTCTGTTTTAAACTAAGTTTAATAGGAAACCTTATGCACTTGTTTAATCTCTGTTAGGAATTAATATGAGCAACAAATAATGTTGTTTAATAATAAATTATGTTCTTTAATCATAATTTTGTTGTTTTGAAAAATCTGTTGCTTCTGAATCAAATACAGCAGTAAGTATTTCAATAAAACAAAGATATAAACATCATTAATTATTAATTACAAGATTATAACATGAATGTATGATATAAATCAGAAATTCTAAAACAAAATTCCACTTTTTAAATTAACAGTGGAATTAGTATTCTGTTTTGAACAGAATTAAGAATTTAGAAAGTATCTGATAGGCTAGTGAAATTTGGGGGTTAGAATGCTTCCTGTAGGTAGAATGTTGATGTGAGAAGAGGGGAAAATTTGGTGATAGATGATTAGAAAGGGGAGGAGGTGGTATTGGGTGTTTCCAGGTTTCAAGCCCTAGTATCTAACAGTAGGGGTTTTTGAAGATTTTGATTACTCTGTTGCTTCGAGTGCTTCGAGGTTATGTGGGATTGCAAAGGAGTCATCAAGGGAGGGTTGGCCGGAATTGTAGGTGATCAGATGGTCGGGATAGATCATCGGGATGGTTGACAGGTTTGGGAAGTCTAAGTGCTGCAGTGTTTCAGGTTGGCTTGTTCAACTGATTTTTTTTTAATTTGGTACTACGGTGGGATTTCTGTGGGTTGTGATCAAGATTGGGGTGGTAAGTGACTTGTTGGAGTTGGCTATGGTGGATGGAGATGGTCGGGGTGACGGTGCATATGCACCGTGTACATTTGTAACTCTGGTGAACTTTGTGGGTAGTGCAGGATTTTTGTCCCGAAGTAACCATCGGGTTTATGTGCTTCTGACTCGAAGCTAGGGGTTAGAGAACTCGAAGTAAATTATTGTTTACTCGGGTATTTGGTTGCAGTGGTAACTCAGGTAAACTATTGTGGTGTGCAGGGTTTTGACCCGAAGTAGAACTCGGGTGTTTTTGCTATTGACTCGAAGCAGGGGGGTTTGAAACTCGAAGTAAAGGAGGGGGTTGCTCGGGTATAGGTTTACAGAGTTAAAACCTGTAGTTTGCGGTTTTAAAATGTTGAATGGAATTCAATTTAGTGCAGGAGTTTGATTCAAGTATAACTTGAATCTGAATTCAACTGCAGTTTGGAATTAAAAGTATAAAAATGAAATTTTTAAATTTAAACAAGTTTTAAATTCTGTTTTAAGTCAAGATTTAAAAACAAAACAGTTTCAGGTTTTAATCCTGTAGTTTTGCAGTTTTGAATAAAATTCATATTTTTAATTTGCAACTTGATTCAAGTATAACTTGAATCTGGATTCAAATGTAGTTTTGAATTCAAAGTTTAAAAAAAACGAAATCTTAAATTTAAACAAGATTCAAATTTAGTTTTAAATCAAGATCTTAAAACAGTTTCAGGTTCACTTTTAAAACCTGATTTTTGATTTAAAACAGTTTTGTTAGTTTTTAAATTTTGATCAGATTTAAATGTTTTAAAACAAGATTTAAATTTGGTTTTAAATCCATATTTAAAACAGTTTCAGGTTTATCCTTTAAACCCAGATTTTATTTCAAACAGTTTGTAATATTTACTTATTTAAATGTTTAAAAGAAATTTATTTCGAGTAAGTTTTAAAACTTGAAAGAATTTGTTTCCTTTAGTATTTGAATTAAAATATGAAGTGTTTAATTTAAATTTGGAAATTGAAATAATCAATTTAAATCTTTCTTTATATTTAGGTAATGAATGTTCTTTAACATTCATTTTGTTCTAAGGTTTATAATTATTTTAATTTAAATTAATGTTTAATGATTAAACATTTTAAATATTTAATTTTTAAATAGAATTTGAATTTAAATTTAGAAATGAATTGTCTTAATACATTTTGAATTTAAATGAGTCATTTAATAAGTAATTAAATTATGTTGAAAATATTTAAAATAATTAAGGATTTTACTTAATTATTTGACTTTTAAATAATGGTTTAGATTAATTTTAATTGGAAATGATTCATTAATAATTAATCTAATTCAATTTTCTTAAGTATACAATTAATGAAATGTTGTTAATTAATTTGGGTGATAATTATCTAGGATAATTTAGTAATTGGGATAATTACTTTTGGAATTAATTAATTATTGTAATTAATTATGATAATGTGATTTAATTAAGTTAATTAATTTAGTTTAATTAATTTAAGTAAATCATCTAATGATTTTAAGAGAGTAATTACTTAATGTAATTAATGGAGCAGGATTACTTAGAGAAGTAATAATGATAATTACTGGAATGTAATTAGTAATTGGGATAATTACTTTTGGAATTAATTAAGGAATTAATTAATGATTAATGACTTGTTAATTGATTTATAAAGGAGTAATTAAAGATAGTTAATTACTTAATTGGATATTAATCAAGGTGATTAATAATTAGATTAATTACTAGATGTAATTAATTTTAATTAAATAATTTATTTAAATATTAGAGATCATTAATTAATATTAATGATAAAATAAATGATTGTTTAATTAAATATTTATTTAATTAATTAAGAGATTAATTAATTGTAATTAATTAAGGATAAATATAATTAATTATAATTAATTAATAAATGCGTAATTAAATGTTAATTACCTATAATTAAGGTTAATTAATTTATAAAATTAATTAAGGACTGATTACTTATTGTAATTAGAGGATGATTAATCAAAGTGTTTAATCAAGTTAAATACTTAGTGGATAATTAATTAACTGGGTTAATTAATTTATGGATATTAAGCAGGATTTAAATGAGTAATTAATTTAATTTATTTTAAATTAATTAGAAATGGTTGTAATTAATTTAATTCATTTTAAATTAATTATAATTGATGGTTAATGAATCATTGCTTATGGATGTTATTGATTGAATGGTTGTGATCTCAGTAATGAGATTAGTTGTATTTGTATGATATGGATGATTGGTTTAAGTATGATGGTTTGTGATGGATTATATGGACTGTGATGATTATTTGTTTGTGGTGATACAGATTATCTTTTTATGATAGAATGTGATTATCTATTGTGATATGAAGTTTATCTATCTGTGTGAAGTAGATAATAATGAAATGAGTTATTTGCTTAAAACCCTTAAGTACAACTTGGACATTAAAATGGCGTTGGGTTTCGGTGAGACCGGGATCGGGTTTCCATATTTGGAATTCCGAAAACCACATCGATTCCAATTAAACGTTAGGTCATTAATCCAAGTGGAGCAAGTGAAGACTCGAGGTGTAAGGGATATACGTCAGTATAACTCTGTGGGTGATTCCGTAATGAGTTTGACGGAATAGTACTTATAGGTTCGAGATGGAGATTCAGAGTGCAAGGGCTATTGTCGTTAACTCTGAGGGTGATTCCAATACGAGTGTAGCGAGATAGTGCCTTCGGTTTCGTTCGAACCCGGAACGAACATGTATGGATTGAATGCTTTCAAAACATCGTCAGGTGCACGATGAGCATTCTAAGATTTGATGTGTCCTATAAAGGTAATCGTAGCCTCAAGCCTCATCAACCGGGAATGGCTAAAACATGGGAGGTGCAGCAAGGCTTCGTGGGTAGCCCCCACTGGAGAGCAAGATTTATCCCTGTCTAGAGTCCCTTTATATTTCGGCTGTGTGGTAGTTGGCGACGGCCAATCTGCTGGGTAGTCTTGTTCGGAACTGTTCAGTAAGGAATGGTTCCGTATTTGTGTTGCATGGGATGAAGGGAGTAATCGTCGGTACGGTGATCTAGGCCACGTACTGTGACGGGCGGTACCCCAGTAGCCCTGCCATTAATGGAAACCAATTCTTCCTACGAGACCCTACGGTTTTGATTGTATTACCCACTTTTGTGGCTATTAGCTGGAATTTAATCATGTAACAATTTCGGCTATTTCTTATTTACTTGAAAACCTTAGACACTATTATAATATCACTGGATTTCCTATCAAATGTTTTGGTTAGCGTAAGGTAAAAACTTTTCCATGTTTATGTGTGGGAAGTCTTACGTGATACCTTTTCTTTTCATAGGATTTTCTAAAGTTAAGCAACTTTTATCCCCGTTTACTCACACCAGACCCCTGTCTGACCCGAGTGTTTATTTTCTGTTTTATTAAACTCTTGGGTACTCATATTATGTATGAGTAGTCAAGTGATGCAGGATTGCTTAGGCGAGTTCTGGAGGAGATAATGGAGCAGGAGGCTTCAGCGTGTAGATATATATAGTGGTTCCGCTGTGTTTGAGTTGCATCTGTATTCTGTGACGTACTTGAATTGTAATAACTAGACAGATGTTTATAACTGTCTAGTCTGTGTTGTATTAGCTGTAAAACTCTGATGTATATGATACTATGTAAAGTATTATGTGATATATTATAATTTGTTCGATTCCGCTGTGAGATTCTGATGTGGTCTGCTCTTTCTTTCCTTTCTTTTCTTTTTTCTATCCCTTTCTTTCTTCTTAATGACGCGTCTTCCTGGTGGTAGGAAGTCGGGTCGTTACAATAATAAAATATTTGATGTGAAATTTAACTAAAAAAAGTTAAATAAATTAAATCAGATTTGAACTAGATTTTATAAGTTAATGAAATGGAAATTACACTTTTAAGTGATTATATAAAATGAATTTGGAAGTTTAAATAAATAAGTTGGATAACTTATAGAATGGGAAAAAAATAAATAACACCAATTATTAAAACGGTCAAACAATTTTGTTAAACAAAACAAAATCTGGATTTGAATAGTGATATGAAAATTTGACTTAAGTAAAAGTTAAATAGAATTTACTTTAGAATTGGAATCTGAATTGGGATTATAAGTGGAAATTTGAAATGGAATATAACTTAAGTGATGTTGAATGAAGTTGATTTTGGTGTCGAAGTAAAATAATAAAGTGAATTAAATGAATGTGAACTTGAGTTATATAAAGGAGATTCAACCTTATTTGCAAAATGAATTAGCAATTTAATTAATAAATGGATTGAATGTTAATCAATCTAATGTAAATGAATTGAGATGGAATACTGAATGTAAGTATTAATTCATTAAAAGCTAATAAATTGGAAATTGAATGGAAGTCAATTTAATATTAAACCAATTGAAATTAAAAGTGTTGAACCAAATTGAATGCAAAGTAAAGTAAAATGAAATTAATTTGGTTACGATTGGATATGTATTGGTTGTTAGATGGTTGTTAGTTGATTGTATATAAATTCATTGAGTATTAATGAAATTGAATTAGTGAAATTGGAAGCTAAAATAATTGAATTCAAATTGGAAGTTAAGTTAAATTTAAATTGAATAGAAATTGATTTGAATTAAAAGTGAACAAATTTGAATATAAATAAGTGAATGTAAACTAATTGAAGTGAATAAGTGAATGTTAGTAAAATCCAATGTTAATGAATCAAATGTGATTAAATTAAAAATGATCTAAATTGAATGTCGTTGTATATGAATTGGTTGTAAACAATTACAAGTAATGGTGAAATTATATAAGTTGCTTATAAACCTTGTTTAGTATGCATTTCTTTAATATGCATGTGATGTAGTTATTTAAAAGAGTAAAATGTGAATAAATTTCATATATATGTCGCTTACATATTTAAATTGAGTAAGTACAGGTACTGGGGCTACCATTTGGCGGGATTTGGTTGCGCAAAATGCTTAATAAAATAACTGCTTTTCTTAAAAATGCTAAAAAGGTACGCCTATGCAATAAAAATAGGAAATATGAACTGTTTTTCTGCTTTCCGACCGTGTTGGTCGATGTATATATATTTATATCTACTGTGAAATTGTAAAAGCTCCTCCGTACAAGGGAGACTTTACCAAAATTTTCTAGAAATTTTGGGAGTTAGAAAATTTTTGAAAAAAATTTCGAAAAATTTTTGTTAACGAAAGTTGATTTCCAAATTGAAATGAAAATATAGGAATTGAACTAGAAAATGGAAACAATTGTTTTGGTTGAAAATAAAGGTTTTGAAAAAAGGTGAATATAAAATTTTCACTAAGCAGATTTTTGAAAAGTTAATGAATTTGGGGCATTTTTCTTACTTGGCAATTTCGAGGACAAAATTCTTTTAAGTGGGAAGATTGTAACGACCCAGAATTTCTGTCATTTGAAATTTAAATATTTAATTGATTTTACATATTAACAAGTAAGATTTGTAAGTCGAATAAATTTAATTTCGAATATAGGACTTAATTGGATAATTTAAATAGATAATTTAATATTTGAAATTGCGTAAATAATTGGAAATTGGGTTTAATGTGAATAAAAATGATTTATAAAGTTATATTAAATCATATTGGAGTTAGAATGATGTTTGTAAACTTTTAAAATCGAATTAAAGGTTAAATTGTAGAAATTGAATATTTTAATATTTAATTGACGACTAAAAAAATAGCCATCCGAGGCACAGTCTCGGAATTGGACGAAACCAGTTTCATTGGATCTGTGATATTGAATTATTATCGGATTCCAAATTTCGTAGCTTCCGGAGCTATCGTGCGATCGTACGAGATAAAAACGCCGAGAAAATAATTAACCGAATTAAATATATACATATTTGATCAAAAATCAAATCATAGCCGTATTATTTCTTTTCAACTTCTTCTACACGCTTCCCCTCTTTGATATTTACAGCCGAGCTAATAAATCGATCGAAGAAAAAATAAAATCAGGTCGCCTTTTCTCGAATCGATCCGCGAGTGCGTGGGGTTGGGGATTGAACTCGTGGGTACGCGCGCGTGATTGAAGCGCATAGGGAAGTTCGTCGATGGCTGTGTCGTGCTCTTCGTCTAGAGGCGGCAGGTTGTAGTCGCGCTCGCGTGCGCGTCTACCTAGGGGTTCGTGCATGAGTAGGCAGTGGAGGCTAGGGTTTCGATCGCGATGGCAATGGAACGAGGTGAGACACGGCAGAAACATGGTAGGCGCGCAGTACTCGAGCATGGCGGTGATGGTCGATGGCGACTGTGGTGGTCGTGCTTGTGTAGCCTGTCGTGATCGCGAACATCAATTCGACGATGTGTTGTCGATGGCTGCATTTTTCGTTAATAAGGTAATATGTTGATTTTATTTTAGATTGGGAAATTTGTTTTAATTTATTTCTAGTTTGAAATCGATAACATAAAATTTTATACAGTAAAGTATATGTGAAATTTTTTAATTCATATATATACATGAACAAAAAATTTGGAATATAGGATATGTATAAATATAAAATTATCTATATAAAGATATATTTACTCATATCGAATCTGCTTGTTATTTTCAATGATGTATTATGGATATGGGTTTGATTAATAAACTTGTTCAACTATTTTAGATTGCTAAAAAATTTTAAAAGGAAAATTTGTTTAAAATTTAATACTTGGATTAAAATTGAATCATTAGTTGAAAATTTAAAATCATTGGTTAAATTAAATTGTTAGTTAACTAAATCTATCAAATGAAAATTTAATTGTTTGATTGATTCAAATACTAATAAAAATCATGTAATTGTTTGATACAAGGTCTAAAATCGAGAAACAAGTCAATTTGGGAGTGGATTGCAAAATAAAGGAACAAAGGTGAGAACTTCTCACTCAATCAAATTTTGTTTCAATTTAAATTTTTAATAGTTGAATTTTAAAATTGCTTGATTGTGTGATTGGATGATGATTGTTATTTATTGATTTGAAATAGACCCTATACGCCGCATAATAAGCGGAGGTTATTATATTTAAACACATATACCGCGACATTCCACTTTGAAGTGGAATTGGTATTATATATGTATTTGGAGTTGATTTCCCACATTATATAGTGGATGAGACCCTATTGCGCCGCATAATAGCGGATGATATTTTATAAATCCCATATACCGCGATATTTCACCTTGAAGTGGAATTGGTAATATGCTAACATCTGTGGATGCAGGGAAACTGGTTCGAGGGATCCAACTGGATTCCTCAAACATTTGAATTTATTTCATATGTTGTGTGTTGGTTGATTTATAATCCGTGTGATTATCTTTGTGATTGAGATTGTTGAAGGCTATGGTTTAACCGAATATATTTTTTGTATCCTTGGATACTGAAAATAAATAAAAATAGGATTTTTAAAATTCAAGTTGAAAGTTTATAGTAAACAAATTTATTTTTGAGAATTGGAAGAATTTTAAAAAGATAAAGTTATTTTTGAATCATATTGAATAAATTTCCAAATTACAGGGAAAAGGCTTAATAAAGGGATTTTTAAATAGATTTGAAGAGATAAAGAAATTTATTTAAAAAGGAAATGATTTTGTAAATTCATTGGAAATTTATAAGGAGAAATTAATTGGTTATCATAATTAATAAAGAATAATTAATTTAGTATTATTTATTAATTAAGAGTTAATTAATGATCTATTAAAGGTTAATTTATTAAATGTTTTTGTAATTAATTGATTTTTAATTTACTATAACTAGCAAAATTTATTCGTAGGAATTTATCTGATTTAAGTTAATCAGAAAATTAAATTGATCCTATCTATGGATGTTTGGATTATATTGGATGCTGAATTGTTTGATATCTCTGATATGTGATGCTTTGTGATATATCCTGATTTGTGTTGTGATCTGTAATTTGTTTATCTATGATATATATATATATATATATATATATATATATCTGTGATCTGTGAATGAAAGATAAGCGTTATAGTTTATACCGCTTATCAATTATATTGTTGTAATTTGTTCTGTGATGGTTGAATGTTGTTGCACCATTGTGTTGAACCCTTGGACTACACAATACACACACAAAATCTGGATTTCACGTAGAATCAGTTAAGTCACAGATTTTTAATAATTTTAGAAATTGAATTATTGAATCCAAAATAGTTTTGGAATTGGAATTGAAATTCTTGAAAATGAATTTGAAAAATAAGAGTTATTTTAAATAACTTAATAAAAATTGGAATTTAAATCATTTGATTTAAATTTTGAATTCAATATTTGAAATTGAATTCAATGATTTGGGAACTATGGTCTAAAAGATTGTACAAGTTATAAAAGGTGTTTATATGGGTTTTTAACCATTTAAAATATGGTTTTGGAAATTTTAAATTTAAATCCAAGTTTATACTTGGGTGGCTTTAACTCATGAAAAATTGTAATCAGTTTTCCCAAAACGAATACTATCTGTTTTCAAATAATAATAGCTTGCATATAAAGAAAGAAATTCCCATTTTTGTTAAAAGGATGTTAATTTGAAATTAAACTGTTTTGAAGGCTATGAATTAATCTTTGTGAAAGATTGTTGAATCTTGTTTTGAAAAAAAAAAGAATATTTTAAATGGTGTATCTTTTATATTATAAAAGACTTGAATTGTGAATAGTTTTGAAAGCTATAAGTTAAATCTTGATTTAAAGATTTAATGAGTTAGTTCAATTGAAATGGGAATATATTTGGGAATCTGTGAATGGATCTTTGTGAAACTGGGTAAACTTTGTGAAGTAAATCTTTTTGTTTAAAGATTTGAAATGGCAAATTGTTCAAACCATTTTAAAGAAAGGTTTAAGGTATTAAGTTTGACTTAATTGAAATCCTAATATCCATATGTTTTAAAAATATTGCGTTCACTATTCGGATTAACCGGGAGAGGACCTTTGTGTCATATAACCCATTCCGAATAAGTGAAATGGCAATATGGATTGCATTGAAGGCCGGTGGTGAAGACCGAGTATTTATGAAAATGATAGGATGACCTATCGATTGTCTCTGCACCGTTAGCTACGGTATAGAGAGTTGCTCTGTGATGGGAAATTAGATCAGGATTGTGAATACCCGGATTGCAAGGGCTTCTTCGGAAGTTCCTTCGGTTCTGTTCGAACCCGGAACAGACTTGTATGGCTACGTGCCTGACATTACATTTTGAGATATAAAGCAGATTTCTTTCAAATACATTTCTGTTGGTGGTGGTGAATTTATTCTCTTAGCTTAACACCCTTCTCTGAGACGTACGAGCTCAGAGGTTATGCAGTTGAAGGTTATCAACGATATATTCCCAATTTGGTAATGTGGCATGCTGAGTGTTGCTGTGTGATGATTATTTACTGATTATTTTGTCGATCAAAGCATGGCTTTGTGAAAAAGCATAGCTTTGTGGACGAGACTTGTCAGACCTCATACCCCGGAAATAGTCAAAACAGGAATATGCGGCAAGGTTATGAGGGTCGCGCCCTTTAAGGGTATGTCATTTCCTTCTGGAAAAGGGTGATGTCAGGTATGGGCCCTGATATTTAACCTATGTGGTCGCTTCAATCTCATTTCTAAGTGGTTGTTGTGTTGTGATCGAGGGCCCTCGGATAAACGTCCCAAAGGACCGGGGGGTGGCATACTCGAGAAGTAGTTACCTAGTTACAGAGGTAACCCGGCCTTGTGTTGGCAGAGATCTGGTTAGGTTCTCGGGACGTCCATCCAGAGGCGTTCCCATGTGGCATAGGAAGTTCCTTAGCCTGACCATTTGTTGGAAAATCCATAGAAACAATACAAGCCCTGTATGGTTTTAGTTGTATAACCTGCCATGGAATGTGGCGGTAACCTGCTATTGAACATGGTAGCTATAGTAGGCATACAATAATGGTTGTATGCCGGCTAAGATTAATATTATATTTTCGAAATGTTTTTCTGCACTATGCACTAATAATAATATCAAATCAACTGATTCTGCGTAGTAAGCATGTTTGACTATCATAAGGAGAAATCTCCTCCAATTCTGCGTTTGCATTGTGTGTGTGGCAGGAGGCCTTATGGTAGTTTCATTTTCCAAAAACATTGCGAATGTCTTTTACTTCCCTTGTTGTTGTTTTAAAGATATAAACTGTTTTAGTTCTCACACCAGTCCCGTGACTGACCTGGAGTTTATTGTTACCTTCCTAAACTCTGGTTGCCTATAATTTTCCACACGGGCAGCCTAAAGTCAGGTTATCAGGTCATTCTGGATTTCAGAAGTGCTATGGAGCTCAAGAGGCGAGCTGGATGGCGAGACGTACCACTTGTATATGATATTATCTTTTCCGCTGTAAAAATTTACTTGTAAGGACAGGTTTGTATAACTGTCCAGTTGTGTTGTGTATTGTTGTTATAAACTCTGATGATGATGTAAGGTATAAACTGATATAGTTCTTTGATTTAAAGATTATTCATTTATCTATTATATGTTGTTCCGTTGCGATATGTGAGATCTGATATTGTTTCTATTGTTTCTTCTTTCTTTCTGTCTTCTTCTACATCTTCTTTATAACCATAACAAATCGGTTTTCCGGCATTCGATTACTCGGCAGTTGATACAGTGGATGTAATAATGTCGATTTTCGAAAGTCGAAAATCCTCGAATCGTTACACAATTGGCCTGAAAGGTCAATAAGTACTTCTTCTTCTTCTTGTTCTATTTTCGTAAATTCTATATCAATTTTGCAAGTGCAAACAAATAGATATTGAAGCCATAGCCAATGGCCTAAGCCACAAAGATATTTTTAATGCCAAAGCCTGGATTTTGGACAACACGATCCTTGATGTGAAGCGACGGCTATCCGATGGTACATCCTATGTGGATCGATCTTGTACCTCTTTGGGATTGGGAAACAAAGAGAAAGAGGCAGCTGAAAATGCTTATGCTAATTTGGAGAAGATTGAGGATGGTCATACGTCGAGATTGAAGGCTGCTGCAATCGTGCATTTGATGCATATAATAGCCACCAAAAATTCGATTAGTGGTATGAAAATGCGTCTCTTTTCACATTCTCTTTCTCTCTCTATGACTATAATTTGAATTATTACATTTTTCTGTAGAGTTTAGAGCAGACTTATTCATTGAGATAGGGGATGTGGCGAAGCTAGAGCCTGCCACAATCCGAGACTTCTACAAAGAGAAAGTTTTCCCTAGGCTTTCAAGGATTGTACCAGCATTGGTAAGAAAAATTTTCCTTGTATTGTTATTATTACTAGTAGGCCCGTGCTTCACACATGGACCACTGATCGGAATCTGATCTAGGTTATTCTTACTTTGCACCAAAAAAATTGCTAGATTTTTTGGTATATGTTTATTATGTAGAATTAGGAGCTAAAAGTGTAGCGTTTGATATCAGTCGATAGAATACATATCAATGGACAAAAAATTGCAGCAGCATGACAGAAAAGATTTATTTAACATATCATTTTGGATGAAATTTCAGAATATCAGAATATGATTCGATCTCGTGAAGTTGTATCGCAATATGTTAGAAAATAGACAAAAATTGGGTAGTGAAATAGAGCAGTAGGTGCTTTATTGGGCTGTAAGCATAAGCAAATGGTTACAGCTTTATAAGGGTTGTTTCATAGCACTCTACAGAGATGAAGGACAATACATTTTTAAACAAATCAGTATGCGTCAATAATAAATATTTGTTGGAATACAATGATGTTCGGCTGAGTCATGGATTACGTCACTCTCTTGAAGACATTTCGGCGATCTGCTCTGTGTTGCAAGCAGTTCGTATCAATCACCGTCGCCTCTAGGATAAAACAACATCTCTAATTTATGTGGTATCGATTCATTTGTACGTACGAAATGATTCTGTTTGCACTCAATAATGTTGCTCGAGAATGAATTTTTTTAAAAAAATGTTGCTCTTTCTGTTTCGTCTGCTTATCAGTTAAGAAGGCGGAATTACCAAAAGAACATTGCTGGTTCGGGGGATGTGGTCTAGAAAAACAGATCTGAGAAAGTAACGGGTCAAAGAAAAATGAACGTTATGTAACGTTCTCCAATATGGGTCTGGTATGATTTGCCTGTTCCAGCCCCATCAAAAATGGTTAAAGAATTTCGTACCAAAACTATAAGTGTTACACCACCCATAGCCCGAGCCCGAGCCTGAGCCCAAGCCCGTGCTGGATCGGGTCGAGTCGAGTCGGTCGGCCGGCGCGCGCACGCGTATGTGGTGGTCAAGCATGATCTCCCTCCTCACAAAAGAGCATCATTGGGTGCCCAAAGGGCCCAACTTAGCCTCTAAGAATCAAGTATAAATATTTGAGCCATTCAATTTTTTAAAAATTCACTTATTTTTCAAACACAATTTCCAACAATATTTAAGCTTAACGTAAATTAACAAGCACAATATACTAAACAAATTTAACTACAATGAAATTATCTTCCCAGTTTTGTATCAAGAATTCATACATCTTACACTTTTTCTAGATAAAACAGTAATGTGATATTTGCGTGGGTGGATCTACATCAATTGATGTTTAGTTGATATTTGTTTGGTTAAATACAGCACAAACAGTTATGCATCATCTATGATATCACAGACATTTATTTAACCATGTCACGTAGATTCCTAACGCGCACGGCAACCAAAAATTATTTATAACACAACTTACGAATATCACGATGATCACCAACTATATACACTGCTAACAAAAAGAGAACGTATGTTCCCCAGAAGTATATGGTATATAAAGTTTATTGAAATCTAAGAAGGCTGAAACTGACGGGTATGTAATTTTGTTGTTACAGAATGACATGGGGGAAGCTGCGAGTGCAAGCGAAGTTGAAACAACAACAGTAGCACATGATCCAACGATGGCTAACAGATCAGGCAGCTAATGATGGCCCCACCAACTACAGCAGCGTATAGTATTGTTTTGTTCGAGGAGCAACCTTATATTCAGCAGCGTATTGTATTGTTTTGTTCGAGGGGTAACCTTATATGCAGCCATTCTGAACATGTTATTTTTTTCATGCTTGTACTTTTTGCACCAACTTCAAGGAGTAGCTGGTTTTGAGTAATTAAAATACCTTACTTTCATTATCGCTTATACTGCTGATGCGAATGTTATGGATGAGTTTGAGTTGGTTAATGAAAATATTAGGATTTCTAATACTCTTATTTTGTGTACTCGTCTGATACAAATAGTACTCGACTCTTATCCACAACCACAACTACGCAAGGTGGAAGATGGAAGTATTGCATGTACTTTTGGTATGTTTGACAAACAGTAGTGTCAAAAATTTTGAATCACATAACATATAAAGTAGAATTTTATTACAAAAAATGATACTGTTAAACTATTGTAAGTATATTTATCAACAAAGCTTATGCAGCTGTCACGACCCGCTATTTTGGACTATTCGCATCCGCACATGTCAGACTTGAATAATTCGAAATACCGAATTGTTAATTTAAAATTGGCAAAACTGAGATATACAGTAAATAAATAATCACAGAAAACAAACACAGAGTAATAATATGCAGCGGAAGTAAAAAAGATAGTAGTTCATGCAGCTACTATATAAAAATATAAGATACATCAGAGTTAAATAAGTTACATAGAAGTCTCGAATACAACAGTCAAATATAAGAATCAGAATACATCACTGGAATCATCAAATATCTGAAAGCTGGATAGATAGCTGGATCTCCAAGCGAAGCTCCAACTCCGAAGGTGAGTCTCAAAAGCTGAACCACTCAGTCTGACCCGAGCGTAAAGCAAAACACAAAACACTCGAGTCAGGATTAATATTCTCATATCAATAAATCAAACTCAAGTGAAATAGCAATCGAAATGCAAGTAACTCAAAGGATGTTGGAATCACCATCCTCTAAGGATCCGTTAAACTATCTACTATGTAGTAGTGTACGCTAAATAGATAATGTCTATCAGTAACATAATGTATCAAAATAGTGTTAAGGCGTTATCATTATCCCCCTTAACACATTTTATATAAGCATCATAGTCTATACAGCACTGTAAACTAGTGGGATATCAGGGAGTACTCCATATGTATAACACAAAACAAATTCGTAGTGGTCGCGTATATAGGAATACAAGTATGACAAGGCACATGATGCAATACCCAAGGTAGTGAAACTACCGTTCGCCTGATCCGGACTGGTGAGAACGCATCGCCGCAGCGATCGCAACACCACGAAACAACACACCTGAAGAGTACGAGGGTGCACCAATCAATCACAAGTAATGAGTAGTAGTTACGAAGAAGTGTGTTCGCTCGAGGTGGCTAACCCCATTTGGCCCGGCACGGCTCCTGATTTTAGTCATTTCCAATTTGACACAAGTGTCAAGGCTATCCATTATCGTTCTCTTCTTCAGTCATCACGTACATCATTCCAACCACTTCATTCTGGATCATCACTCCGCGTATAGTTATTAAAGTGGTTTTCGGTTTAGATAGAGAGTATATCCATAACCGATTCCGGTCTCTTTAATAACTGTCGTAATTATTACACCGATTGGTCGTTTATATATTTCAAAACCAAATCCAATTCAATTTCGATTTCAATTCGTAAATCAACATTTCGTTTGTCTTTCTAAATAAATTTCCAAAATTTACGTTTCAAACTTCCAAATTTCCATTTCAAAATCTTATAATTCAATTTCAACTTTTATTTAAACAATTCAAATATTGATTCAAGTTCATATATAAGTTTTATTCCGAAAATCATTTAAATGATTAAATTCAACATTCAAACTAATTTAAATTCATTTATCGATTTCATTCGTTAAGTTACTTTATCATTCAAATCAATTTTACTTAATTCCCAATTCATTAAATCAATTACTTAAGTTCATCTTCATTTTATCAAAACTTCAAATTTAACTAAATTAGATTCGTCAAATCAAATTCCCAAAATTACAAGTCTTACATTAATTCCAATAAATCACATTTTAATTCTTGTTAGAGATATTCAATTTTACTTATTTACTTACTTAAATAATTTCCAAACTTAATTAACAAAGAAACTCAATTTCAATTATTTACGAAGTTCCAAATTTACTTATTCAAAAGTTCAATTTCTCTTATCAAAGAATTCAATTTTTATTCAATTATCAAATAATTCAATCTTTTCAATTATTAAATAATTTCAATCTTAATTATTAATAATTTCACAACTTAATAATTACAAACTTGATTATACATTCAATCCCAGTTGTTAAATCATTTCCATTTAATTATGGATTCAAACTTAATTAACAAATCATTTCAACTTAATTATAAATTCAACTTAATAATTTCGAACTTAATTATAATTTTAAACTTAATTATAATTTCAAATTTTATTATTAAATGATTTCAAAATTAATAATTTCAAAACTCAATTATTACTAATTCCAAATTATTTATTAATAATTCCCAAATTTAATTATTAAATAATTAAATTTCAAACAACGTTCTTTCATCAATTACTACGTTAATATTTGTTTCAAATTTCAATCTTTACATTTTCCTTTCAAAAATTCAAGTTCCAATTTTATTTCAAAACTTATTTTTATTCGAATAAAATCATTATTATTATTTTTTAAATCAAATTATTGACCAATTGGATTTTATTTAATTCTCTATCCTAGGTCAAATTCATTTGGGTATTTATCATTTCAACCCGATTCCAATTTCAATTCAAAATCAAACATAATAAAGGGAACTTGCAGTGTGATAACAGGAATGGTGTCAAAGTGAATAACAAGCAATAACAACAATCAACACAATCCAATAATCAATTCAAATAATCCCGAAATAATCGTATTAATTCACATTGTTGTTTGTGCGAATTAATATAATTATTTCTAGAATCTACACTATCATTTCATGTAGATTAAAGATTATTACATTACGGTTTTTCCACTCGTCGTTCAATTTCAATTTCAATTTCAAATTTAATACTACAACAATTTATCCAATATACGTTCAACGGTTCAAAGTATAATTTATCAAATTCTACGTGTCAATTAATTTAACAGTTTAAAGGGGTCATATTATTCAAATTTACTAATCAAATTCAACACATATGTCGATTCACAATTTTAAACTATTCTACGTCAAATTCAATTGCATAATATTTATCACTTAATACATTACAATTTACAGCCAATATAAACAACAATCAATCAATCAATTATCAACCAAACTGTATTATCATTGCATAAATAATTAACAGATAATGGTGTCAGATGTCATAGGTGAATAGATACAGGTAATAGCATATATAACACTGTAAATAACTAACAGCAGCATATTTCAATTGTCGTTTCAATTGAAATCAGATCTAATAAATAAAAGAATATTAATCGTTAGTGATTGCTCACCTTTCGAGGTTAGAGAGATAGACAATGAAGTTGAGCTACAATTCCAAAGCACGAATTTCAAGCAAAAAGGATCGGCACGAATTCGGCGGACAAAGCTGATAAATAGAATCGATGAGAATAAATCAAGTTAGCTTGATGTAAACTGAACAAAATATCTACATTATATATCACTCTAAAATCACTGTAAAATTTTGAAACGCATGTCTTATATAAATCGGTATATATAAATTTTAAAACCAATAAATAACTTTTAAACAAATCTCTATATACACACTATTACAAAACCATTTTGGTTCTTCCTTAGAACACATTAAATAAACTTGAAAGGACAAACTCGTATATTCTATCTGCGTTGTTTAATATATAACCATATATACTAATATACCAACTTATAAAAAAAATCTATATAAATTTACTTTGTTATAATATATAGATAGGAACGATATATGTGGTTCCCCAAACAACCCTATCAATACAACACATCTAAACAGTACTACGTATGGTATATTCATAAATCTATGGTATACTAAATCATATATACTAACATTATATAATAGACCGACCTTGGATAAGGTCAATACATACAACATACATACAAACCCCTATATTACAGTTTTACCTATACATATGAAATATAAACTTATGTACTTACTGACATGAAACCCCTTTTTCTTTTTTCTTAAACTAACAGAGATTATAAACAAATTTCTTACTAATACCCATACTATATTTAATGATGACCTGCATATCAACTCAGCACTGATACATCAAGTGACGTGCACACTACAATTTATATATACAACAGGCCTATATTATAAACTATCATATAATATTTTTTTTTTTACCAAATGTATAACTTATAAAATGTAAAGTATCAGGTGGTAAACTTAGATGTTATATCCTTAAATCAACCTTATATTTAAAACTGTAACATATGTATACGGTAAATATAAAATTTATAATAGGATATACTAAAATTTATAGAATATAATACTATATATACGTGCGGTATCCATATATATGAACTACAGTATGTTTAAAACAGCTTTAAAAATCATAAAAAAAAAATTTATGAACAAAAACAAACTTACTGATACCATTTTAAAAGCTAATATATATAAACTGTATAGTAAACAGTATATGCAAACTACTTATATGATGCCATTTATCAAGCCTTACATGGATCGCGACATCAAGCCTAGGGAGAAAAGAAGATGTGCAGTGCCCCAAACATCATACGTGACCTCATTATATATTATATCTTTCATACGCAGAACACGATCAGGGAAGCCAAGGGAATCAGTAAGAGATACTCGGCTACACTATGCTCGAAAAGGAGGGTGGTGATTCGCTGGTGGAGCTTGGGAAGGTGCATGGAGGAGGTGGGTAAGGTGGCTAGCTGGTCGATGATGGGGTGGGGTCGGCCTGAGCGGTGGAGGAAGGAGGAGGAAGGATGGTGGAGGGTGAGCGGTTTCAAGGTGCGGTCAGGTGGGTGTGGTCGGAGATGATGTAGGCTGCGGTCTTCGGTGGAAAGAATAGGCGGAGCACGGGTTGCGTGGAGGGAGAAATATGTTGCGCTGAGGCGGAGATCGGCACGGTACGGTGATGGGCAGATCAAGTAGAAGAGGGTGGCGGCGGCGATGAACGGTTTAATTATTGGGCTCGGTTATTGGCGAGTGGTGGAAAAATGAAGGTGGCTGCTGCCGTTAGTGGTACGCGATGGGCCGAGGTCTGAGGCGGAGAGGAGGGGACGGCTTGAGCATAGATTGGTCAGAGTTTGGCCGTGATGGAAGGCCATGCAGCATCTTGGGCTAGGGTGAGCGTTGGCATGAACAGGCATATATCAATATTAAGCTTCAGCTAGAAGAAGGTAAACAACAGATAGTACTGTTCATGAAGCAAAAAAAATGGGAAAGGTTTGCAAGAGGCCAAGTGAAAAGCTTTACAGAAAAAATATGAAGCTTTAAACTAAAGAGAATGTTAACAGTACATTGAAAATTTTTGGGGAATAGTAAAAGATGAATATAGGAAGTGAACTAGTCACGAACGTAAAATAAATCAACCGGTTGGGAATGCTAAAAGTCAAGGTTTAGGAAATATAAAGGCATTAATTGTTTTCAGCTGTTGGTTTGCACGGTTTCAGATTTTGAAAGTAATAACAAGTGGAAAAGTTGTAATTTGTAGTAACGATACGGTATACCGATATACCGTTTCTGTCATGTACCGGGCCCCAAACATGAAAATAAATATACCGCAGAGATCGGTACGACGAAACTACCAAAACGGTATAAGGATACCAATGGTACGATTGAATTATAAAAATTCGAAATTTTTATACTAGCGAAAATGCAAGAAAAACGCAATAAAATAAGATCGACGGAGCTAAAGAATTCCAAATTTGAAAAAACGACAAACTGACAACTTGCTCAAAAGATGATTTAGAATTTTTCTATGTAAAAATATTTTGGTTTTGAAAACGTTTTATTTTCATCGCTTTTTAACTGATTAAATTGAAGTAAATTTACGCACGAAATAAACTTTCGTATTTTCGGACGAAACTTTACCAGTTGCTATGTTTAACTAGACGCATTCCAAATATCAAATTTATATTTCAAAATTTTATAGTTAAAGTTTCAAAATTTTAAATAAAATACGTACTAAAACCGGTTAAAATTTACGGGTCGTTACATTCTCCCCCACTCAAAACTTTTCGTCCTCGAAAAGGAAGAAAGTAGGAGAATAGAAGCAACCAAAAGAAAATAAGCTTGAATTACATTATAAACAATTAATTTAAACCATATAAATTTCAATTTTTTTATCATTTATATTCAACAGTTGGTTTTTAAAATTCAAGGTTTCCATTAAGTTGACTTGATTTATTTTCAATTTATCATTATTTGTTACAAGATTTATTTCAAACAATAATTTATTTTATTAATCCATTTACTGTTCAACTAGCCTAGTATTCTATTTCTCTCCATTAACCATTTAAAATTAAACTTAAGTGTATAACAATTTTATACGCACTCAAATTTTATTTATAGAGACAATTTATATTGTATATTATCCAATTTTCCTAAATTAACAATTTCAAAGATCATGAATTTGAATAGTCTTTTATTATAATTATATTTTATTCGACAAATTAATTCTTCTTTATTCCAAATTATTATTAAATTTATTTTACTTAATATATCTTATCACATATATTAAGTATATTTACGTTTATTATAACTACTCCAATTTCTTTTTTTTTTAAATCCTTTAACATCATTTTATACTATATAATATTCAATTACATAGTCAACTTTTGAAAATTTAGGTAAGTATATTTAATGCAGTTGAGTATTACACTAGTAAAATTTTCTAATTTAATTATCCAAGCCTAATTGTTTATTCAAAATATTGATTTCATTTTATAATTGAATTATCCTTTATCATAAATTTAAGAATTTAAATTTTTGAGTAACTTCCAATTTATCTAGAGGTAAATAAATATATATATAATATATCAAATCACATTTAAATCATATATTAATATATATTACAAATCAAATCATAATTTAAGAATTTCAAATCAATTTAATTCCAAAACACACCATAGCAAAGCTACAGAATAGTCTCTCCACTTCGAAACTCGAAAATGAATGTCGATGATGCGGCCGCCATCACCGAAATTATTTTCTAGTGACAAAAGAGAAGAGCTCAAATTTAATCATTTAAATTCCTTTGTAAACAATTTCTATTCGAAAATATTTTAAATAATATACATTTTAAACTTAAAACCATAGTTCGAAATTATCGAAAATTAAATTCTCAAATTCTAATTTAAATACATTTCAAATTCCAAATCAAATTATAACCCAATTTTATAATTCATTTATTTATTACATGAAAAAGTCAATGATTCATAAACAATAAATGGAAATTAAATTTTTCACATCGCGGACAACAGATTCATTAACATTTTAACTTCAAATTTTTTTTTTTATACTTATTATAATATAATCATTCAAAACTATTTTATTTACCAAATTTGAAAATAATATTGTGTCGGTTTGCTCTGTTCAAGTGTTTTGGAAATCCTATCGATAGCGTTGATCAGACGAATCGATCGAAAATCTAAATCAACATCAACAACTCAAACAACACAATATATATAAAACATTTTAATATTAATTTACAAATACACTTCTCGCTCGACGGTACAAGAATGGATTTCAAAATAAGTATAGAGATTCAAATTTGATGGAACCAAATCAAAGAGAATTTTGATTCGATAATCAGTTCGAAACAGAAGATAAGACAATTCAATTAACAGAATCGGGAGATGGATAAGCTTATTTAATTTACGGACAACCTTAACTGGATCGACCGTAACTTCAAAAATAAGATCGATGTTGAATTCCGAGGTAAATCAACATTCGATCTCAAGAGATGGAATTCAGGCATAGCAGGAGATAGATAGCATCGTAATCCGAAAATACAGAAATCTTCGGTAAATCGATGTCTATTGTAAATGAGTTTCACCCATTTAGAGATAAATTTGGGATTGGCGAGACCGCCGACTCACTATAAAGATCATTCGAAGTGGAGTAATGGGGTACTCCAGAATCAAAAGAAGATAAATAGTGAGAGATATGAATGAATTTTGAAACCGTAGGGAACGTTTCAAAATTCAAAGGAATTGAGTTAAAAGGAAGAGAATGAAACTCGAATGATAGTGATTCTGTAAATATATTTACCCTATATGCTAAGTTTTGCCTAGAGCCACCAAAAGCTCTGATACCAACTGTCACGACCCGCTATTTTGGACTATTCGCATCCGCACATGTCGCACTTGAATAATTCAAAATACCGAATTGTTAATTTAAAATTGGCAAAACTGAGATATATAGTAAATAAATAATCACAGAACACAGACAGAGTAATAATATGCAGTGGAAGTAAAAGAGATAGTAGTTCATGCAGCTACTATATAAAAATATAAGATACATCAGAGTTAAATAAGTTACATAGAAGTCTCGAATACAACAGTCAAATATAAGAATCAGAATACATCACTGGAATCATCGAATATCTGAAAGCTGGATAGATAGCTGGATCTCCAAGCGAAGCTCCAACTCCGAAGGTGAGTCTCAAAAGCTGAACCACTCAGTCTGACCCGAGCGTAAAGCAAAACACAAAACACTCAAGTCAGGATTAATATTCTCATATCAATAAATCAAACTCAAGTGAAATAGCAATCGAAATACAAGTAACTCAAAGGATGTTGGAATCACCATCCTCTAAGGATCCGTTAAACTATCTACTATGTAGTAGTGTATGCTAAATAGATAATGTCTATCAGTAACATAATGTATCAAAATAGTGTTAAGGCGTTACCATTATCCCCTTTAACACATTTTATATAAGCATCATAGTCTATACAGCACTGTAAACTCCACTGTATACTAGTGGGATATCAGGGAGTACTCCATAGGTATAACACAAAACAAAATCGTAGTGATCGCGTATATAGGGATACAAGTATGACAAGGCACATGAGGCAGTACCCAAGGTAGTGAAACTACCGTTCGCCTGATCCGGACTGGTGAGAACGCATCGCCGCAGCGATCGCAACACCGCGAAACAACACTCCTGAAAAGTACGAGGGTGCACCAATCAATCACAAGTAATGAGTAGTAGTTACGAAGAAGTGTGTTCGCTCGAGGTGGCTAACCTCATTTGGCCCGGCAGGGCTCCTGATTTTAGTCATTTCCAATTTGACACAAGTGTCAAGGCTATCCATTATCGTTCTCTTCTTCAGTCATCACGTACATCATTCCAACCACTTCATTCTGGATCATCACTCCGCGTATAGTTATTAAAGTGGTTTTCGGTTTAGATAGAGAGTATATCCATAACTGATTCCGGTCTCTTTAATAACTGTCGTAATTATTACACCGATTGGTCGTTTATATATTTCAAAACCAAATCCAATTCAATTTCGATTTCAATTCGTAAATCAACATTTCGTTTGTCTTTCTAAATAAATTTTCAAAATTTACGTTTCAAACTTCCAAATTTCCATTTCAAAATCTTATAATTCAATTTCAACTTTTATTTAAACAATTCAAATATTGATTCAAGTTCATATATAGGTTTTATTCCGAAAATCATTTAAATGATTAAATTCAACATTCAAACTAATTTAAATTCATTTATCGATTTCATATGTTAAGTTACTTTATCATTCAAATCAATTTTACTTAATTCCCAATTCATTAAATCAATTACTTAAGTTCATCTTCATTTTACCAAAACTTCAAATTTAACTAAATTAGATTCGTCAAATCAAATTCCCAAAATTACAAGTCTTACATTAATTCCAATAAATCACATTTTAATTCTTGTTAGAGAAATTAAATTTTACTTATTTACTTACTTAAATAACCTCCAAACTTAATTAACAAAGAAACTCAATTTCAATTATTTACGAAGTTCCAAATTTACTTATTCAAAAGTTCAATTTCTCTTATCAAAGAATTCAATTTTTATTCAATTATCAAATAATTCAATCTTTTCAATTATTAAATAATTTCAATCTTAATTATTAATAATTTCACAACTTAATAATTACAAACTTGATTATACATTCAAACCCAGTTGTTAAATCATTTCCATTTAATTATGGATTCAAACTTAATTATCAAATCATTTCAACTTAATTATAAATTCAACTTAATAATTTCGAACTTAATTATAGTTTTATACTTAATTATAATTTCAAATTTTATTATTAAATGGTTTCAAACTTAATAATTTCAAAACTCAATTATTACTAATTCCAAATTATTTATTAATAATTCCCAAATTTAATTATTAAATAATTAAATTTCAAACAACATTCTTTCATCAATTACCACGTTAATATTTGTTTCAAATTTCAATCTTTACATTTTCCTTTCAAAAATTCAAGTTTCAATTTTATTTCAAAACTTATTTTTATTCGAATAAAATCATTATTATTATTTTTTAAATCAAATTATTGACCAATTGGATTTTATTTAATTCTCTATCCTAGGTAAAATTCATTTGGGTATTTATCATTTCAACCCGATTCCAATTTCAATTCAAAATCAAACATAATAAAGGGAACTTGCAGTGTGATAACAGGAATGGTGTCAAAGTAAATAACAAGCAATAACAACAATTAACACAATCCAACAATCAATTCAAATAATCCCGAAATAATCGTATTAATTCACATTGTTGTTTGTGCGAATTAATATAATTATTTCTAGAATCTACACTATCATTTCATGTAGATTAAAGATTATTACATTACGGTTTTTCCACTCGTCGTTCAGTTTCAATTTTAAATTTAATACTACAACAATTTATCCAATATACGTTCAACGGTTCAAAGTATAATTTATCAAATTCTACGTGTCAATTAACTTAACAATTTAAAGGGGTCATATTATTCAAATTTACTAATCAAATTCAACACATATGTCGATTCACAATTTTAAACTATTCTACGTCAAATTCAATTGCATAATATTTATCACTTAATACATTACAATTTACAGCCAATATAAACAACAATCAATCAATCAATTATCAACCAAACTGTATTATCATTGCATAAATAATTAACAGATAATAGTGTCAGATGTCATAGGTGAACAGATACAGGTAATATCATATATAACAGTGTAAATAACTAACAGCAGTATATTTCAATTGTCGTTTCAATTGAAATCAGATCTAATAAATAAAAGAATATTAATTGTGAGTGATTGCTCACCTTTCGAGGTCAGAGAGATAGACAATGAAGTTGAGCTAGAATTCCAAAGCACGAATTTCAAGCAAATAGGATCGGCACGAATTCGGCGGACAAAGCTGATAATTAGAATCGATGAGAATAAATCAAGTTAGCTTGATGTAAACTGAACAAAATATCTACATTATATATCACTCTAAAATCACTGTAAAATTTTGAAACGCATGTCTTATATAAATCGGTATATATAAATTTTAAAACCAATAAATTACTTTTAAACAAATCTCTATATACACACTATTACAAAACCATTTTGGTTCTTCCTTAGAACACATTAAATAAACTTGAAAGGACAAACTCGTATATTCTATCTGCGTTGTTTAATATATAACCATATATACTAATATACCAACTTATAAAAAAAATCAATATAAATTTACTTTGTTATAATATATAGATAGGAACGATATATGTGGTTCCCCAAACAACCCTATCAATACAACACATCTAAACAGTACTACGTATGGTATATTCATAAATCTATGGTATTTTAAATCATATATACTAACATTATATAATAGACCGACCTTGGATAAGGTCAATATATACAACATACATACAAACCCCTATATTACAGTTTTACCCATACATATGAAATATAAACTTATGTACTTACTGACATGAAACCCCTTTTTCTTTTTTCTTAAACTAACAGAGATTATAAACAAATTTCTTACTAATACCCATACTATATTTAATGTTGACCTGCATATCAACTCAGCACTGATACATCAAGTGACGTGCACACTACAATTTATATATACAACAGGCCTATATTATAAACTATCATATAATATTTTTTTTTTTTACCAAATGTATAACTTATAAAATGTAAAGTATCAGGTGATAAACTTAGATGTTATATCCTTAAATCAACCTTATATTTAAAACTGTAACATATGTATACGATAAATATAAAATTTATAATAGGATATACTAAAATTTATAGAATATAATACTATATATACGTGCGGTATCCATATATATGAACTACAGTATGTTTAAAACAGCTTTAAAAATCAAAAAAAAAATTTATGAACAAAAACAAACTTACTAATACCATTTTAAAAGCTAATATATATAAACTGTATAGTAAACAGTATATGCAAACTACTTATATGATGCCATTTATCAAGCCTTACATGGATCGCGACATCAAGCCTAGGGAGAAAATAAGATGTGCAGTGCCCCAAACATCATACGTGACCTCATTATATATTATATCTTTCATACGCAGAACACGATCAGGGAAGCCAAGGGAATCGGTAAGAGATACTCGGCTACACTACGCTCGAAAAGGAGGGTGGTGATCCGCTGGTGGAGCTTGGGAAGGTGCATGGAGGAGGCGGGTAAGGTGGCTAGCTGGTCGATGATGGGGTGGGGTCGGCCTGAGCGGTGGAGGAAGGAGGAGGAAGGATGGTGGAGGGTGAGCGGTTGCAAGGTGCGGTCAGGTGGGTGTGGTCGGAGATGATGTAGGCTGCGGTCTTCGGTGGAAAGAATAGGCGGAGCACGGGTTGCGTGGATGGAGAAATATGTTGCGCTGAGGCGGAGATCGGCACGGTACGGTGATGGGCAGAGCAAGTAGAAGAGGGTGGTGGCAGTGATGAACGGTTTAATTATTGGGCTCGGTTATTGGCGAGTGGTGGAAAAATGAAGGTGGCTGCTGCCGTTAGTGGTACGCGATGGGCCGTGGTCTGAGGCGGAGAGGAGGGGACGGCTTGAGCATAGATTGGTCAGAGTTTGGCCGTGATGGAAGGCCATGTAGCATCTTTGGCTAGGGTGAGCGTTGGCATGAACAAGCATATATCAATATTAAGCTTCAGCTAGAAGAAGGTAAACAACAGATAGTTCTGTTCATGAAGCAAAAAAAATGGGAAAGGTTTGCAAGAGGCCAAGTGAAAAGCTTTACAGAAAAAATATGAAGCTTTAAACTAAAGAGAATGTTAACAGTACGTTGACAAATTTTGGGGAATAGTAAAAGATGAATATAGGAAGTGAACTAGTCACGAACGAAAAATAAATCAACCGGTTGGGAATGCTAAAAGTCAAGGTTTAGGAAATATAAAGGCATTAATTGTTTTCAGCTGTTGGTTTGCACGGTTTCAGATTTTGAAAGTAATAACAAGTGGAAAAGTTGTAATTTGTAGTAACGATACGGTATACCGATATACCGTTTCCGTCATGTACCGGGCCCCAAACATGGAAATAAATATACCGCAGAGATCGGTACGACGAAACTACCAAAACGGTATAAGGATACCAATGGTACGATTGAATTATAAAAATTCGAAATTTTTATACTAGCGAAAATGCAAGAAAAACGCAATAAAATAAGATCGACGGAGCTAAAGAAGTCCAAATTTGAAAAAACGACAAACTGACAACTTGCTCAAAAGATGATTTAGAATTTTTCTATGTAAAAATATTTTGGTTTTGAAAACGTTTTATTTTCATCGCTTTTTAACTGATTAAATTGAAGTAAATTTACGCACGAAATAAACTTTCGTATTTTCGGACGAAACTTTACCAGTTGCTATGTTTAACTAGACGCATTCCAAATATCAAATTTATATTTCAAAATTTTATAGTTAAAATTTCACAAATTTAAATAAAATACGTACTAAAACCGGTTAAAATTTACGGGTCGTTACAGCAGCTGCCTTGATGTCCGACTGCAGCATCTGTACATAACATTACAGTATTGGTAAGAACTCTCATGCCTTGCTCAATATCAATTGTTTGACCGGTAAGAACTTAGTACTGATGGGGAAAGCACACAATATTTCCTTAATCTAGTTAGCTGCAAACTTGAAATCATATACCTTGCAAAGCTCTACTTTTTCAGACAGTTGGTCGAAGCCCTTGCATGCATGCACAAACTACATCGCATTTATAAGTAATCTGACTTGATATGTGCAGAGATCCAATTGCAACATTCTAAATTCCAACAAATTAAAATATCACTAAAAATCAAAAAAATTTAGTAAACTTTCTTTAATTTAATCCATATCCGTCACATAATTAGCAATTTCCAATCATTACGTAATATTTAAAATTTAATCAATTCATACTCGTCACATAAATGTAAATTCCTAATCACTATGCACGTGTGTGTGTGTGTGTGTGTGTGTATATATATATGTAAACAAAAAAATCTTTTTCAGTTCGAAAATATCATGGATTTAAATTTAATATTATTTTTATATTTTTATGGATATATCATGAATTAATAATTAGTCTCGGTCCTTAATTAGTTAATATAAATAATTATATAATAAAAATTCAAATTTTCAATTTTTAGAAATCTATGATCATATTTGAGGAGTCATAAAAAAATTCCATAATTTTAGGAATTAAAATAATAATTTTATATAATTAATTAACGTGCGGGCGAATTTAAAATAATTTTTAAAATATAAAATAAAATTTAAAACTCTAAAAACATTTCCCTCTGCATCTGGCATTATGAATTAATTTTAAAAATCATAAAATTGAATTTACAAAATAAAGATGTTATAAAAATTTATTAAATAAAATATTTAATAAATATTAATAATAAATATATATTAATAATATAAAAAATTATTTTCAATACTTATAATTCATAATAAACATAAAAATATATAAGAAAATTTTTAGATCAATTTTATATTGTTGATATAATTATATATGCTTTAATACGAATTGCATATGAGTACTAATACACAAATTAATATTTATATGAATATTAAACTAACATAAAATTAAATAAAAAATTTGTTCAACTTATAATATCATATTACAAACAAAATTATGAATATAAACATTAGATTTTATGCGCATAACCAATCTCTATTGTGACAACATAATTACATATAAAGATCTCACCCAACGAACGCAATAACAATGTTATGTAAATATCTACGCGCATATATAATTAACAGATTGTAAAATATGATAATCTATTTAATATATATGTAAATAAATATTACCTACTATAGCTGCCCTCATGTCCATGTTGAAATAGTGAATTCTCTTTCTTCAATTGTTCCTTGATTCATCAGGTTGCTAGTTTGGAATTAGCGACCTTTCACTATCACATAGTATTATTTTAACTTGAATTTGATTTGAGAATTTTGGAAATAAATGGAGCTTTATTTTGGCAGCAATAGGAAGGTAAAGGTGGCCATAATTTAAAAGATAGAGGTGGCTCAAAATCTATCATTTAGGTAAGGGTTAAAGAGGCCTTTTATAATGTTTGAGAGAGAGAAGAGGATCATATCTTTCCTTTTTCTTTCATAATTTCCTCCATTTATTTTAAACCCTAATTGCCTCCATTTTTGGCCGTCCATATCATATAATTACAACCAAAAATTTCTTTCAAATCTACGGATTAATACCTTATTCAAGCCCAAACAAATATGGAATTAAAATTAATTTAATTTCTAATCAATTCTCAAATTGATTGACATATTTATAACTATTACAAATATAAAGACATAATATTTGTTTCTCAAATCATATTAAAATTTCATAAATATTAACCGACTTAACTAATTTATAACAATTATAAACTAATTAAATCATTCGGTCTAAAGAGAATTCATCATTTCAGTTGTGTGACTCTTGGGTGTAAATTCGATCAGCGATTAATGTTGAACTATCTAAATGTTAACGTTCACATGCCACTTGTCATGTGGTGTGATATTATAGCCAAATTTATTGCTTACTCATGTGTGTCGGCGGAATAGGTATCTTAAGGCTAAATTAACACTACAGAGGGAGGGGATGGAGGGGGATGAATGCTGTTTAATTGATTATATGAATATTTTTCAAATTCTTTAAGATTCTACTTGAAATGATGTGATTAAAAATCACAAACAACCATAGAAAAAAGTAATTGTAGTAAAAGTGAAAAGGAAAGAACACACTAGGATTTATACTGGCTTGGGATTACCTTACATCCAGTCTCGTACAATTCCTAATACAGATTTCTTTTTAACTAGTAAATGCAAATACAATCTCGATTACAAGGCTATCAGACACACCCTCTAGAATCTTGACCTCTGAGTAGAGTCACTTTATTTTCGATCTACAAGCACATCCACTAGATTTACGGGCTGCTAAGCATATCCGGTTGATTTTACCAACTACAATCACATCCACAAGTATAGCAGTATGATTTGATAGAGGTTTATAGACTCAGATCTTCGATCTTTATTACAATTGATTATATTGCTCTTGAATAACACTTTGATCTTGGTTTGAGTGAAAGAGATGAGAGAAATCAGAGAGTAAATGAAGGACAATCAAACTAGTAATGATTGAATTTGATTCTGCTTGAATTTCGACAGAGTTTGGGTATACTTTGATTTAGAAATCAAGAGAGTGAAAAGAGGAGAGAAAAACAAGAAAATAGTTAATAAAAATTCGTTTGGAAGTTTGGTATATATTAGAAAACAACAGCCATGTCCATTCGCAAAAAGATACGATGAAAAGACACTTCCATTCAAATTTAAATTTTGAAATTGCCGGCTTATATGTCAACATACTTGCAAAGGATATGTCGACATATCCCTTTGCATTTTGAAAATTCACTTAAGAAAAATTGTTTTGAAAATATTGAGTTTTTTTTAAGATATTCTAAAACTTTTCATAAACATTTAAACATAGTTTATACATATTTTAATAATATTAAAACTTAATAAAACTTTATAACATAATTTTGAAAGATTTAATAAGAATATTCAATATAATGTAAATAATATATATAAAATCAATATAGTTATAAATCATTAAAGTATAAACAAAAATTCAATATATATAAACTTAAAAACACTAAAAATATATCTTATAAGTGTAAGAGATTGAAATATTTTTGGGAAATATTTTAAAAAGATTATTTTAAAACTAGGACATTCGAAAAATAATTTAAAATTTGTTTAGAGAGATCAGAAAAGTGCTATCAAGGTTTTAAGATAAATTCTATGACTCTATAACCTATATAGAATATCTTGGAATCTTGAACTCTTTAATACCCATGTGCTTCAATTATCTCACCTTGAATCTACTCTTGATATCAGCATCCTGAATATACTCTTGATATCACCATCTTGAATCTACTCTTGATACTTTACAGTCTTCTTAATTAACACCTGTCTAATATCCTGCACTATATACAATATAAAATTTGATAATACATTAACATCTATATTTTGTATAATATCCTATAGTTGTTATCATCAAAACCAAATCTAAAGTACTAACAATCTCCCCCTTTTTTATTATGAAACTCTATATATAAAATATAATATAACTTCCCTTGGGTTACAAAACCCCTCCTTAATCCATGCTTGGATTTTATATATTTCTCCCCCTTTGTCGTCAACAAAAAATAACTAACTTAAACTATAACTCTAACACTAACTCTTACTCTAATTATAACCAAAACTCTCCCTAGTAATTGATATATATATATATATATAATATGATTATGAGAAATGAAGAAAAATAAGTGATATTTAAAATCATATAATAATGAAATAATCACAATCCAAATATTCATTCAATCCAACAAAGTTAACGTCACTTCAGATAAATCCACACAAATCAAACTAGTCAAATCTAAACTAAATAAATTACTATTATTTATATATATAATCAAACCTATTTAAACTAGACATTTCGAGGAACTTTAACCCATCCATCAGCGCCAAAGATTGGATATGCTTTGATAGCATCCCAATCATTATCATCTATATTGATGGTGCACTCTAGGTTGGTAGTTGGTTCTTCTTTGTTCAGGCAAAAATCATCTACCAAAACGCATCGAAATGCTATTCTTGCTCCTTGATCATCTGCATTTGACTTAATTATAAGTGCCTTTAGTTTCTTAGGCTGAAAGAAAGAATTTTCTTGAATGATTCAAAAGTTTGTTCAAGGTTTTCGGTTTAGTTTTTGAATAGGAGAAGACATTACTTTTTATTCGAGTTTTAGAGTGAAAGGGAGTGAAGATAGAGACTGAAAACAATGATTTTCTGGAGTGAATGGATATATTAGGGGTAATAAATCATTTGGAATGAATTGGTGTTTGGAAGTTAAAAATTTTTAATTAATTTTTTAAAAATGGTCATGATATGTCGACATACATGCTGGGCATATGTCGACATATGCACTATAATTTTCAAAACCACTTTATTTTACCTTTTTATTGTATTTGGCAGATACTGTTATATTTGTATGACTTTTTAGAGATAATTGACAATGTATATCAATAAGAAATAGAATTTTCATTGATAATGATAATGAGTACAAGAAATAAAAGAAAGATACAAGAGATTTAACATAAACCTATAACTAGAAATCCAAATATGAAGATAACTTAAACAAACAACTAGAAAGTTATGGATGAGGGTGAAGAAGAACCACCAAACTTACGGATGATCGTCCCAAAGAATTTATTCATTTTGTTGGAAATTGAGGTAAATCTCTTTGAGAACGATTTCTGAAGTTCTTATACCAAATGCGAGTTAGCGGAGTAGGGATCTTAAGGCTAAATTAATAGTAGAGGGGAAGAGGGGGTGTGAATAGTGTTTAATTGATTATATGAATATTTTTCAGATTCTTTAAGATTCTATTTTGAATGATGAAATTAATAATCACAAAAACAATCATAGAAAAAATTAAATGCAGTAAAAATAAAAAGGAAAGAACATACCAAGATCTGTGGGTAGAGTCACTTGATTTTCGGCCTATAAGCGTACTCACTAGATTTATTGGCTACCCCGGACATCCAACCGATTTCATAGGCTACAATCACACCCATAAGTATTGCTGTATGATTTGATAGAGTTTTACAGACTTAGATCTTCGATCTTGATTACAACTGATCATATAACTCTTAAATAGTTCTTTGATCTTGGTTTGAGTGAAAGAGATGAGAAATCATAGAGTAGATGAAGGAGAATCAAACTAGCAGTGATTGAATTATTTTGGTTGATTTTCGGCAGGTTTGGATAAATTTTAATTTAGAAATCAAGAGAGTGAAAAGAGGAGAGAAAAATAAGAAAGTATTTAATAAAAAATTCTTTTGGAAGTCTGGTATATTTAGGAAAACAACGGTCATGTCCATTCATGAAGAGATACGACTAAAAGACGCTTCCATTCAAATTTGAATTTTGTAACTGCCGGCACGTATGTCGAAATACTTGCAAAGGATATGCCAACATATCTTTTTGTATTGTGAAAAATCACTTAATAAAAATTGTTTTTAAAATATTAAGTCTTTTAAGATATTCTAAAACTTCGTATAAACATTTAAACATAGTTTATACATATTTTAATCATATTAAAACTTAATAAAACTTTATAAAATAATTTTGAAATTTTTGAGCAGAGTTGTATACCTTCTCTATTTAGTAGTACCAATGTACCTTTTAACGTTCTTTCTTATGAACACACGCTGTAACGACCCGGAAAATTTTAAAAATTTTAATTGATTTTTTTAACGTATTTAATTGAATATTTGTGAAATTTTATAATAATTGGATTTTTGAAATAAAATGTTTATATATTTAGAATACGTATATTTAAATGTAGAAGATTTTAAATTTTAAATTAATTTTATGAAAGTTTATTTCATGGTGAAATTCTATTGAATTCAAGCTAGCCAATAATTGCTGATAATAAAATATTTTCCAAGTCTGCATATTTTTACATAGAAAAATTCCAAACCATCTTCTGACTGAGACGTCGTTGTTCGTTTTCCAAATTCGGACGTATTTAGCTCCGTCGATCTTATTTTTCTTCGTTTTGCTGCACTTTTCAGCTAGTAGAAAATTCGAAATTTTATTATTCAACCATACCACTGATATCTGTATACCGTTGTGATCGTATCGTTGTGCCGATCTCAATAGTATATTTATTTCTGTATTTTGAGGTCCGGTACGCGACAGAACCATAAACCATTGGTTGTAACGGTACCTTAAAAAGTGACTTTACTGTTTCCTTCGGTTTCAAAAAAATTTGAAACGTGACAATAATTATTTCCTTTAACTTTTCTGCTGAATCATAGCGTGGGTGTTGATTTAATTATTACCTTTATTTTCTACTGTCCATTCAATATTTCCATCAGTTCATTTTAAATCAATACCCTACCCAAACAAAAATTTATTGTTTTAATTATTCAACTCAATCTGAGGGACCGTTACTATTCAAATCACTTTATATCAATGGTATACGTTTCTTATCTTTATTTGGCAACGGTTCTTTTTTTTTAATCATTTATTGCCTTAAATACATTGCTCAATCAATGGACAGCGGTTAACATTTCCATCATTTCACTTTACTTCATAGTGGTACGTTTCTCTGCCGCTTTGTATCATTTCTATGTTTGCACTATTTGAAAAAAACGCGTACATATATATAAAAAAAATTACTTGATCAAAGCGCGTGATTGTTGCAATTGCCTTAATTTATATTTTTGCGGTGCTCTTTCCACTCTTACATTTATATTCTTCTCCTCCCTCACATCTGCTCACAACTGTTCCAGAAATTCATGCCCTTCTTCTTTTTTTCCCCACGCCCCTCTTCTTCTTCCTGGCTCCTCATGTTTTTTTTCCATCCCTCTCTCACTTTTTCCTGCACTCACCTCACGCACGGCAAGCACACCCTCGGTATCCACTGCGCCCGCCTCCTCCTTCGCCCTGCCTCCGTCCTCCGCCACACTCTTCTCTTCGACCCGAAACCCACGTCTCCACTACCGCGCTTCAACCCCACTAACCCATCGGCCTGCAACTCTATCAACGCAAGCTCCTCTCCCCTCATTCCTCTCCGTCGCTCTCCCTCCTGCGCCCGAACCACTCACGCAACAACCGCCACTGCCCAACCTCGTTGTCGACCGTGAAAGCAGGCCTCACCCTTCCATCTGTCCATCTCTTTTCCCACCACCTCAACCTCTTTCTCTTCCGTGTAAGTTATAGGTTAGTATGTGCAGTTTATATATTAGTCATATTATATTCTTTGAGTTCTTGGCATATAAATTGGGTTGTGACTGTGTTCGTTTGGATTTTATTTTGCAGTTTCATATAAGGGATGTTTGGACTTCGTTTGTATATTTATAGTATAATGAAACTTGTATTTCAAGGTATATTATACTATACTATAAACGAAAGTATTTATATTTGATTCAGATATTTGAAATCTCTCAGTAAAATATATACTAGTATAATTATTTTAAACGGCTAATCGAACGGTTATGATATTTGTTTGTTTGTAATAAAAGTTTTCAAATATATATATCTCTGATCTGGTTATGTTTAAGCAAGTTTATAAAAGGTCATTTATAAATATAAAAGTTTACATGTTTTCGCATGGGATTCTGGGTATAAGTTTATTAGGCTAAGGTATGTATATGTGTTGCATTTTTGAGAAGACTGTAGCCTCAGTCGAAAGGAAATTTCAGATGTATTCTTTTATATGCTATCTATAATAGCAGCAGAGCCTACTTTATGCGTGTACATTATATTGTTATATTAGCATATAATATAAGTGTACATTTTTTAAATACGTTTATACAAGTTAGACTCAAAAAAATGAATAAATTATTATATGTATCTATATTTAGCCTACGTTGGTTTAACTGAAGGAACCGTTTTGTTTATATATAAATATGTTCAAATAAAACATATTGTGTATAAGAAAAATGTCCGGTTATATCTTTCTGCTTGTCTAAAGTGTATATTAAGAAAGTTGCTATATATATTAATGTATGTTTCGTTTTGACATTTATTTTACCGACTCGCCTAATTTAACAGGATACGTGTATTATTAGGAATTTTGGTTTTGAATTTTTAATATAAAGATTTGTTGTCATATATATTAAGTATTTAGTGTAAGACGATATGTGGTCACATAGTATGTGTGTGTCTATATATATATATATATATATATATATATATATATATTATTTAATTTGTGTTTGAATTTAGAATATGACTTCGTATATATATACACAGCTTTATATGTTATATTTATATCAATTCACTTATACCCGCTATCTCCATCGACCCAATTCTAATTTGTTTCATCGATTCCTATTTATCAGCCTTGATCGTCGATTCGTGCCATCTTGTTTTGAGTCGGAATCCGTGCCTCGATTCGTAACCCGATTCATCGTCAAATCATCTCTAGCCTCGAAAGGTGAGAAATCACTCACGATTAACGTTCTTATATTTATTAAATTTGATTTCAATTGAAATGACAATTGAAATATGGTGCCAATTTGAACTGTTAATTATTTAATTTTTGTTAGATAGGTTATTATCTATGTTTATTCACCTGTGGGATATGACACCATATCCTATTATTTATATTTTATTTAATCACTGATGATATATGCTTGTTATACTATTATCCGTTATATTATTATCATATCTTTTATCACTCTGCAAGTTCCCTGTTAGTATAGAAATCACTATGGGTTGAAATGATACATACCCGAACGGACTTTAGAATAGGAAGAAATCGTTATGGGTTGAAATGATAAACCCAAGCGATTTTCATTTAATTGAATTTGGGATTACGGGTTGAAATGATATCCACCCGTATATATTTAGTGTGCGGATTGAAATGATAAATATCCGTAGCACTTGACTATATGATAGGAAATATATACAGACGTCGTTGGTCTATATAAATATTTTGAAAAGAAATATATGGTTTTATAAATATTGATATATAAACGGGAATTTTATATATAGATTTAATAATAATATCTAATTAAATTAAGATTGACTTAATACATATAATATGGTTAAGTATTTACGTAGATCTATATTTCAAATAAATTTTCTAGTGATAAACTGAATAATTAGGATTGGGAGGTGAATTTGGGTTTATTTGGAATGGTATTTAAGTAAGAATTTTATTTAATTAAATCAATTTGAAATTTATTGGATAGGAAAATTTAAAAGTATGATTTTGTAACTGGATTTTTGATTTAATGAATATTTCGCGTTTAAATTGAATAAAGAAAATTTTGAGTAAAAATGAAATTCATGGTACTTAAATGATATTGAATCTAAGGAGGAAATATTTCAAGGCTAAATAATAATTTTGGTTGAATCAAGATCTTTATGAAACTGTTAAATTGAACTTTGAAATGTAGAATATTAAAGCTTTGAACTATATTAGAATTTAATTGGTTTATTTGTGTTTCAAATCTGTATTTGAATCAATATAAGGTGAACCTATTATTTAGAAAACTAAATTGAAAAAAAAATTAGTTTGAAATGTTAAATATTTAAAGTTTTTAAATATTGAAATATTTGAGATCAATAAAAGTCCAAGTGGTTATTTTAGAAATTGAGTTGAATTTAAATTGATAAATTGAGTTTGAATTTAATTTAAATGGGAAGGTCGGGTTGATGTTGAAACAATTTGTTAAGTTGAGGGAATTGAAAATATTTTACGGTATAAATTATTTAATATATCTAAATAATATTTCGGAAAATAGCTATATTTGAAGTGAAATGATATTTGATTTTGAGGTATAAATTAAGATGAAAGAACCACTGTGTTATAGTGTATATTTCTACCCTGTACATTGTTCCATGGACCCTTAGAGGATGGTTATTCCAAACATCCTTTAAGTTATTTGTATTTCAGTTGATATTTCACTTGAGTTGGATTTATTGATATAAGAATGTTAATCCTGACTCGAGTGTTTTGTGTTTTGCTTTACGCTCGGGTCAGACTGAGTGATACAGCATTTGAGACTCACCTTCGAAGTTGGAGCCTTGCTTGAAGATCCAGCTATCTATCCTTTCAGTCATCCTATTGATTTGTTCAGAGAAGTCATCTGCGCATACTGGAGACTTCACTACATCTAAGATATTCAGTTGTATTTTATTTCTAACTCCAACGTATATAGTAGCTTCATGAACTACAATTCTTTATCTATTCCGCTGCATTTTATTACTCTGTGTCTGTGATCTGTGATTATTTATTTACTGTTTTTGTTGAGTTTGCCAAATTTAAATTAACAACGCGTTATTTTGAATTATTCAAGTCGGACATTTATGGTTTTATTGTCGATTTGAATGGTCCAAAATAGCGGGTCGTTGCACACGCTTCCTTTGCAATTTGATTGATTATCGAACTATCTGATATTTCTATCAAAATATTTTTAAAATTTTTATGCTTATACAATGACACATTTTGTCATTTCTTGGATCATATCCAAAGACTCACAAACTTAATATCGCTCCCACTGACCTCGAGACGTTTTTCGTTATTATGTGTAAACCGTTTACTCTAAATCATTATTTAGAACTTTCTGTTTCATATACCAAAAATAAAGTCATACTAAGTGGAAATTTTGTAAGTAAATCCGAATTAACTTGAGCATTTTGAATACTAAATCTGTTACGCTAATTTCAACAATTGAAATTTGCGATATTACTCTTATCAACGTTGCCCATTTAATTCCAACAACATTAGTCTTGCTCATAAAGACACAATCGCAGCCGATGGATCACATCTCTTATGTTTTTTTTTGAAAACCCAGGAGAACCAAATGGACCGGTAAACTCCTGAGGAGGGTATAGTAAAGCCGTCCGCTGATCCAAGCCCCCAAACCCCTGGTTAAATTTATATAGGATAGGGAAGCACATGGTAGGAATCGAACCTGGGTCTTTTTACCAGAACCCAAGCCTCCTTTCCACTGCGCCGCACCCGTGGACAAATACATCTCTTCAGTTACGACTACCAAAATCATATTTTGATAGCTTGCTTTGAATTCTTTTAGATTTTCGCATCATATCATATCATAATGTCAACATTCTTAATAGTTTAATTAAACAATCAATGGTCATATATTTTCGACATTGATAAGAAACTCATAATTTCTTTTCAATGTATGAGATACTTATTAGGCACTTCAATGCGATGTATTCATTTAGGTCAGTCAATTTCATTTGATCACATCTAATAAGTTCTTTCTATGGATTATATCGAATTTCATTTTACTACCAATCATTCGTTGAAGAAATTCATTCATGATAAAGTTGGTATTTCTTGAAATCACAATTGTTTCTCAATGCAATATAATAGGCATTATATTTTTTATTTATAAAACTAATTTGTCTTAGTTTACAAAACTTATGTTCAAAACATAAATATGCCATTCAATGTCAGTCTATCCTAAAATCCTTTTGGGGAGATTCATAAAAGATCCCCCACGAATGATTATTACGTGTAATTTTTCGACTCGCACAACCTGCCAACTCCTTGGTCTAGGATAGTTGGAGTTTCTTATAAACCCTTATTGTGTGTGATTTTGTAAACTGTTATTTAGACGAAATAATACCAACATTGTGTACTACTCTTAAGTACATGAGCTTATAGAAAGAAAATAACCCAACTTCACTCACAATAATTGTACATTATCCCACAAAATTCGATTACTTCTTATCGATGCATCGTTATGTATCACATGGAAGAATGACTTTTGAGATTGAATCTTAATTCACCTTTAGGTACGTTCGAAACTATTTCCAAAATACTCACTCATTCGATAAAATCAATTCATTTCTATTGCATGTTATTTTACTTACTTCTATTTTATATTCTATAAATTTACCATAGACATACTACATGTGTATCAAATACACATGTCCATGTCAATAATAAATCATCAGTGAATGTGGCGAAGTACAGGGAAGAGTTTTGATATTAATTAGACTTATGTTTGCATACATCTACATGTACCAATCCGAAGAGTTTATTAACTCTTATTGTGCTCCCACTGACTGGGTGCATAGCCCTTAATTGTTTAAGATATAAATAACTAGTATCATATGATTATAATCATATAATAAAATTATTTCTCAAAGCTATGAATTAGTCTATAATTCCAAATAATTGTAAAAAAATTTAGATACTTCTGTATTTTCTAATGCATCACTTTTATTATGAAAACAAATACCATGTTATAGTTTTATTTCCTAATGAGTATTCATATTGAAATATAGCTATGTCTAATTTTCAGTCGATATTGAAAAATAGTCATTATTTCATAAATAATGTTCAGTACATTTTACAAAAGTAATTTTCATAATTTGATGAAAAAATAAGTGCTATATGGCATGCTCCCATTATTTTTGCCATTACTATAATAGCGTACTAAATACAGAGGTCCGTCATTCACTTAATATATTATTTCATATACCATAACTAGTTTGCCGTTGAGAGTTCTTTAATCAAATATCTTGGCAAAGAAACAAATATTATAGAAAAAAGAATTTCTATAGGAAAATATATTTCGAAATAGAAATCATATTTCTTATTCCAGTGTTAAGTATCGATCACTATTATTACAATTTTCGTTGTTTCATTTTGAAGTAGAAAGGACTATTCAATCTCTTCATCCCAACTGCGCCTTAAATCATATCTACTCTTGTACATCCGTAATTCTTTATAAATGGTCAAACCATTCAAAAGAAGACCCTTGCTACAACATCATAACAAACTCTTTACAAAAGTGCATTTGATTGTCCTTATCTTTTAATGACATGAGATATGTTCTCCTTTACATAAACTTATCAAACTTACATTTCAATGATCAAGTTCTTAGATCTAGATTGTAGTTTTGGTCAAGTATTACATTTAACACGATATGATCCTTTTGTAATCAATCAAATTAAATACTCGATTCGCACTAAGGTTTATTTGGTTTTTCGGATGAACTAATTTCATCGAAATATTGTATGTTACAATCTTTGACCGTTAACCATATAACATTTATATATGATTGTATATGGGTCAAATATCCATAATATTGTATGGCTTTTAGATTTCGAAACTCATAGAATGCAATACATGGTCTCAATCAAATAAACACGTAAGTGACTAAACTACGAATGCATTCGGTAGGTGTAAAATCAGGCACTTCCATGGGTGTTGAAATGATAGCATGCAATAATCTTTTATTGGTAAGTATATGTCATATTTCTACTTGTTAATCTTCAACTCATTTGTATATCTAAATTGATAAACATTTCAAAAGCCTTATTAAATTCAAAAATTTATCAATGTAGATTATTATAACATTATATAGAATATGTTCTTACAATATTAGAAAGGTTAAATATTATCATTCCATTTTTCTAATAAGGCTTGCACTAGTCTTTTATGTTTCTCCAGACCCTAAGGTGAAACATAGAAGTCTTTCGAATTCATTAGTGGGTGCTAGGACTCATCTGTCTTGGTATTTTAACCTTGAGTTTTTTCAAAAAATCATAGTCCTCCAACGATGGATGACTTCTTATTGGTTGTATCACATTGTAACGTCTCGCCTTTTCGCACGATTTAAACCGACACACGTGCCAATTCAAACCATACGGAAGAGCGGATTGTTATGGGATAAATAAGAAAAACAGAGAAGAAATTAAAAAAATAGAATCTCACAGCGGAAGGATAAAATGTAATAATCAAATACACAGTTCATGAAGCTGTTTTACAAAACCTTTATTATATTTATACAATACATATCAGAGTACACATACCAGAGAATAATAAATAAATGCAGCAGAATTAAATGGTGTAGTGGAACAACATAGTAGATAATAATACTACAAAACTTCGTCTTCGTCCTCCAGAATAAAATCTTCAAATCCTTAAACGCTCGGACTGACCCGAGCGAATTGAAAAGACAAAACACTCGAGTCAGAACTAGAAGAACTTATGTAAGTTAAATCATCAAAGTAAATATGAGTGCAGTAACTCAAGAGATGCTCGGGATTCACATCTCCTAAGGATCCGTTAAACTATTTACTATGTAGTATATTTCGCTATTATAATAGTGTCTAATTATAAAATAAACTTACTTTTTTCTTAGCATTAAGGGGTTACCCATAGAGCCCTTAACACGTAATAGTTCCAGTAGTCCATCCAGCATCTCCAGATCGGGTGACTACCCTAAATACTCCACGGGCTGAGGGAGAAAACCAAACTCGTATAAGGCTCGGTATGGTAGGTGACTCGGCACAACTAGGTAATGCCAAGGTAGATATACCAATTACCCTTCCGGGTCGGTGGTAACGCGTATCGCGCAGCTACCGCCCACCTCGAACAATCTCCCCCAAATCAAAGAAATCAAAAGTGAAGGTGGCCACCGAATCAATCCAAAGTCAGAGTATAGTATCGAAGGGAAGTGTCCGATCAGAGGTGCTTCCTCATTAACCCGTCAATCGCTCCTGTTTTAGCCACCTTATGCCAACTCACGGGAGTTGGGTCCACGTATTTACCTTACAGGAAACGCCACCACCAACCTACTTCATTCTGGAATCTCCACCACGTACACGGTTGTTAAAGTGGTTTTCGGGGTTGGCAGAGAGTATGACAACTTCCAATCCCGGTCTCTTTAATAACCAAACGTTATTATAACACCGCGGTTATTTAAAAATAATTTTACTTTCAAAACCAGAATAAAATATCTATTTCATAACCGTATAAATACGATATCCTTTCCATTCCAAAACAAACTCATTTGATATTATTTTTATAAACCCCAAATTAATATAATATCACTTTATTTCAAATATATTTCTTTTCCAAAATCATATTGCTTTAAAATTTATAATAATTGGAAACCAACATTTTGAATTATAATTTCCAAACCATAATACTTCGAAAATTCATAGCTTTAAAACCATAACTTCTAAAACTTGGATGGTTTGGATATTCAAACGGTATATAGAATAAAATAGTTTGCATTTAAAATTACTTTATAAAATAAAATAATTTCTACGACTTACAATTTATTTCATTTCAAAATTAAGTCAAAATCCATAAATTTCAAAATCGCTTTCAGTTTCAATAGCCACTTCAGTTTCAATATATTGCAAACTTTGAATATTAAACAATTGGAACTAAGGTTGGAAATTTCTATTCTACCATTTAAAGTCCTATTACTTAGTTTGAAATATTTGCATAATAAACTCGTTATCATTTAAGAAAACTCAAATTACTTATAAAGAAAATTTCCTTCAATTTATTTGTACTATTCATTTAATTCATCTTGAATAAAATTCAGTTATAAGTATCATACCTTTAAAATTTCCAAATTTAATAAGTTTACACCAACTTATGGAGTTTAATTTTTAAATAAGCCCAATTCCAAATAAATTTCCAATTTATTTTCCAATCTTAATATTTTTGAATCATTAAAACTCTATATATATAATATCTTAAACCTGTACTTAATCGTATAATATAAATTATCAAACGTCATTATTCAACTTATTTATTTATATTCAACAGATTTATACGAAGCTTAAATTCAAAATTAACTATATACATATAATTATAAAATAATATTTATATATTATCCAAATTTAATATTTATTAAACCGTATCGTAACCAAACCATAAAAATCATTTGAAAAATAATTTTATATATATACCGCGGTGCCTGTATAAAATTTTCTGTCCTATGGTCAAGTGATACGGATGTTTATCATTTCAATCCGCAATTTAAAAACCAAAATTGCGGTTGTATATCATTTCTAACCGCAATCCCGAATGAATGAAATACACGATAACTTGCAGATTAGTACACATCATCCATTCACCAAACATCAATCATCAACCATTAATTATAGTCATCATCCAATTTAAACAAACATCAATATAGAGCATATAAAATATAACAGGGAATAAATAACAGGTATTAAATAACAGTTTATATTCAGTAATAAATTTAATAACTATTTAACTAGAAGTTTATATGCAAATAAATAAATTCTAACTGTCAATTTATATGCAATAATAAAAATTAATTAACAGTTAAATTAAATAAATGCAATTTAACCGAGATGATGAATAAAACATGCCAAACAGTCATAAATAAATTTCTACTCATATCTTAAGTCAATTTAACAAACATAAGAAATTTTAGAAGTTGTGAGTGTGTTAAAACACTCACCTTTTGGATTTAAATTGAATTTAAATCCAATTTAAATCCTAAAATTTGACAGTCTCCAAATCCGTCCAAACCAGTGTCAGAACGTCAGAAATTTCATGTCGATCCTAACAAAAAAAATCGCGCTTGAATCTGAGTCCGTATGTGAAAGTTATAAGTTAAAACGTGTTGAAACAAAATTAAATAATATAAAAGAAAAATAAATAAAATACCCCACAATCTTTACACGTCCTCTCCTCTTCCAACGCGGCTACAGGAACACGCCGACGAAACCGAACCAACCCAATTGACCTACACGTTGACCGCCGTTTCCTCCCTCCTCCGGCACCATTATGCCGCGCCACCATCATCAACGCGTCCATCACCCTCGGCCGCACCTCCCTGCCCTATGCGCACGTCCCACGACGACGACCGCCGCCGCCTAAAAACCTAGGGTTTCGAACACTATATCGTCGAAATACACCTGCTCTGGTCAAGCTAGGCCACAAGACTACCATCGTTGAACTCCCCACGACAATCTCCACCAAACCCATATTTTGATTTCACTAATTTGACGAAGAATCAAAAAGCCCCAAATCGACCTTTAGGGTTTCAAATTTTGACCTTTGACCATAATTCGCCACTAATCGAAGCGCAATTTCAAAAAACAAACAGCAGATGCTGATTCTTATCGTCGAGATGTTCGATATATAATTTTTCCAAATTTTTTTGAGGATTTTGTATTTTAGGCTTTGGATTTTGAATTGTGATTGGATTTAGGGTCTGCAGCCATTGGAAAGGAGGAGTTAAGGAAAACGAACGCACAAAAAAATGATAATAGATGGGGCTAGGGTTTATAACTGGGTTTATACAGGTAGGTTAGAAATTTGAATAGATGGATCGTGTTGGATATACGTGCTACCGCTAACGTGGCCAAAAACCCGTTCAGTCCCCGGAACGAAATTGGGTAAACCCATATATCGAAATAGGTGTTTAAAAATATTCTGAACGCGATGGAAAAAGTTTCACGTCCAAATTCCACCGTATGAAGAAGTTATGCTGAAATCAATATTTTTAAATTGATTTCAAATAAATCGATTTCAAGGCGTTTCGCGTTCGTACGATCAAACGAAAAGTCCGATTGCTACGAAACTTGAAACCCTATGAAAATTCACTGTTACGGATCCGATAAAACTGGTTTCATCCAAATCCGAGTCAGTGGCCAAAATGGCTATTTCTCCATTAATTAAATAAATTAATAATTAATTAATTAAACCAAATTTTAAATTTATTTCGATAATTGACAAACTTCAACATTTTTAACTTCTAAATTCTTTACAATGATTTAAACAAATTTAAATGTCAAATTAGATGTGAAAAATTTGTAAATTTCAACACTGACCTCAATTTTATTTAATTATAATTTAATTTCCAAAAATTCTATTAAATTCACCTTTCATTCTATTATTCAATTTATGGATTTCAATTGGATGGAATTAACATTGGCTCAATATCTAAAACATTAAAAATCTCTAATCTAACTAAATTTTTAATTAACGAAATAATCAAATAATCAATTCTATTCATTTGTAGTAGGTTTCAATTAATAGTGATCGCGCTAAATTTATTTAAACGTTAAACTTCCCTTATACGCTATTATTAATAACCAAATGTTGTGATTTGATTTAGGTCTAATTCAATGCATTAAATGAATGGTTAAATGATTAAAGTTTTGCACTATTGCCCAAATTACACACCTTCATACTTTATTTATCAACCAACAATTGATTATGCATTATTTCATTAATAAATATCAAGTTTGAATTTATTTCCTAATTTACCAATTTCATTCAATTCATTAATAGTTACCTTAGTCAACTTTAACGTAGTATTAGATTAAAATTTCGTTGGTTACATCCTATTGAATTAACATACTACGATTACCAAATTAGTCAACATCAAATTGCACTAATTAAGTAAATTAACTGCAATTGATTTCAAACTAAATTTTACGAACTAAATAAATAGGTAACTTATAACCATTTTTACCCTTAGCTTTTCATGATCCTTAAAAGTGTATTAATGACACAAATGTTCCAATTCATTTATTTATCTTGGTTTCAATCCTTTATTAAATCAATTTCCATCTTATGCATATAGTTAACATTTCTATTGATTTTACCTTCAAAAATTTTAGTTATTTTCTTAACTTACAAAAGGCAATGATAAATTACATTTAATCGCTATTGATTAAATACATTGGTAACGAACAATAGTTGTCACCATTATACAATTTATAACATTTGTAATTTATCCTCTACAACAATTATTTCAACAACTCTCATTAAATACATTTATTCCAATTTCATCCATTTCACATTAATTTATTTCCTTTTCATCCCACAAAAATCAGTGCACTCATATTATAATCCCTTACACAAAACTGATCTTTCAATTACCAATTACTATCTATTTTATACAAAATCAATTGGTTATATCTGTTACTTATATTAAACTCAAAACCAAGTAAGCCAAATTATGCTATTTCAAATAAACAGCAATATAAATTTTAAATTGAAAATTTTGAATTACCATTGATACATCTAATTTCTACATTCGCTCACGTATAAATTAGTAAGATTTTTATTTCTTTCTAAATTTAAATAAAAATTTTATTAATTTAATTCATTTTAAACATTGAATTTTTATGGGTCGTTACACCCTCCCCCACTCAAAACTTTTCGTCCCCGAAAAGGAAAAGAAGGGAAAAGAAAATTAAGAAATTAAATAGACAATATATCTTATTCAAAATATTAATTTTATAAAACAATAATTTACAAAATTAATTAATTAAAATAACGTATACCAATTTATAACAATTAAATCCTTTTTTTATATATATACTCAAAATAATAAAATTGGGGAATCATTTTCAAAATGTTTTCAAATTTACGGAAAATTTCGGTAGAGTCTCCTTTGTACGGAGAGGCTCGGGAGAAAATATAATATCAATTATAATAATATACAACATATATTTTCCAATATAATATAAATCCCAACACGGAAAAAATAAAACAATAGCGCTATAAACCGAAATCCGAACGTACCTATTCGTCGGGCAATCTATGCTTAATTTATGGAACCAAAAGCAGTAGCAATTGCTTCCATAACCTGCATTTCACTTATGCAATCCAAAGGGTTAACAAATTATATAAAGTGAAATATCTAAGTGGTTTCAATCACTGTCCACAAATCAATAAACAACCATCAATTTCAACAACATATACAACAAATACAAAGCAACCATTCAATCAATCAAACAAACAAATTGTTGTTCGGGTTCAAAACTTTTAAATTGTACGGAATGAAGAATAAACTACCGGCGCATCATTTATTCTTCTTAGATAAAACTAAATAAATTATTCATTCATCCTTACAAATTCAAAGTATCCTTACCCAAACAACTAAAACCCAAAACAAACAACCAATTTGAACAACAAATTTTGTTTATCCTTATAAATTTCATTCATACATTTGTTGTTTAATTTCTCTTTTTATTCATACCACATAAATTTTCCTTTTATAATTTACATTTATTTCTAACAAACTTTTAATTTCATTTAGTCATTCAATGTTTGTTTCATTTATTTTCACTTATTACTTACAATATTTCATTCCATTAACTCAGGTCATCCCAGTTCTTTTAATTCATTATAATTATTCATTCATTTATTGCATGCCCTCATTTATTTACATTTTTTTATCAATAGTATTCATGTCCCATTTAATTTCTTAGCATTTCCATTTTATTTACTTAAGTTGATAATCGTCTATTTGAATTACTTACCTTTAATTATATTCGCTTATAGTAAAATTTCAATTATAACCTAAGTTTATAACATTAAATTCTCATTTATAATAGTAATTTCATTGAAAACTTCATCACCTACTTTTACTTGTACAATTTCCATTACATTTCTTATTAAACATTTCAACTTTTTATATTCGGTAAGTTATATATGTTAAAGAAAATGCAAATGAACTTCTACAAGTTTTATCTCATCCTTTAATTAAATTAAATGTTCAACAATATTACTCTTTGTTTCATATGTTACAAATTTCAAACTTCCTCAAATTTCCATTTATAACTTAGCATTTAAATCTCTTATTTTATTTAGGGTTTCAAATATTAGTTAAATTCTGTTTCACTACAATAATTGAAACAATTAATTAATGGAAATTTAAGAATTTAATACCAGGTTAAATTTAAATTTATTTTAAACAATAGATAAATATATTCTTATAACTTATATATCTCTAATTATATTAAAAAAATCCAAAATTTATATATATTTTTTTCAAAAATGAATATGTAGTAAAACTACTACAGTGGCCTTTCCCCCTCGAAACTCGAAAATGAAGGTCGATGATGCGGCCGCCATCACCGAAATTATTTTCTAGCGACAGAGAGGAAAGTACAAAACTTATTTTCTCCAAAAATCTTCTTTAAAACAATTCTTCTGAATTATATTGAAATATTTATATCATAAAATACTTATAAACAATATTATTATATTCCAAAATTTATTCAAAAAATTTCGAAACCCCGGATCTTAAGTTCTAAATTACCAATTTTCATTTATTTTATTTTTCAATCTTACTTCTTTTATTATTTATACACTTTATTACCTAACAACCAATATATCACACCCAAGTATAGATATCATTTGAATTTTTTTTATTTTATATTGAAAATATAATTGGCAAAATTATTTCATTCACCTATATTAAAACAAATATTATGTAGGTTTGTTCTATTAAGTGTTTAGAAATCCCTATCGATGTCGCAGCATCCCATGCATCAACCAGAATTTATAAATACAAAACGGAAAAGTTTAACACAATATTAAAACCTTTTTATAACACTAACAAATACGCTATCTCATATATATACGCTCAGCGACCCCCATATGGTATTATTACCCTATTAACAAAAGTCAGACCCCACAAAGCCAAGGTTTAACGCTAAACCAAAGCTCTGATACCAACTATAACGTCTCTCCTTTTCACACGATTTAAACCGACACACTTGCCAATTCAAACCATACGGAAGGATGGATTGTTATGGGATAAATAAGAAAAACAGAGAAGAATAAAAACAAAATAGAATCTCACAGCGGAAGGATAAAATATAATAATCAAATATACAGTTCATGAAGCTGTTTTACAAAACCTTTATTATATTTATAAAATACATATCAGAGTACACATACCAGAGAATAATAAATAAATGCAACGGAAGTAAATGGTGTAGTGGAACAACATAGTAGATAATAATACTACAAAACTTCGTCTTCGTCCTTCAGAATAAAATCTTCAAATCCTAAAACGCTCGGACTGACCCGAGCGAATTGAAAAGACAAAACACTCGAGTCAGAACTAAAAGAACTTATGTAAGTTAAATCAACAGAGCAAATATGACTGCAGTAACTCAAGAGATGCTCGGGATTCACATCTCCTAAGGACCCGTTAAACTATTTACTATGTAGTATATTTCGCTATTATAATAGTGTCTAATTATAAAATAAACTTACTTTTTTCTTAGCATTAAGGGGTTACCCATATATCCCTTAACACGTAATAGTCCCTGTAGTCCATCCAGTATCAACGCATCACCAGATCGGAAGACTACCCTAAATACTCCAAGGGCTACGGGAGAAAACCAAACTCGTACAAGGCTCGGTATAGTAGGTGACACGGCACAACTAGGCAATGCCAGGGTAGATATACAAATTACGCTTCTGGGTCGGTGGTAACGCGTAGCGCGCAGCTACCGCCAACCTCGAACAAACTCCCCCAAATCAAAGAAATCAAAAGTGAAGGTGGCCACCGAATCAATCCAAAGTCAGAGTATAGTATAGAAGGGAAGTGTCCGATCAGAGGAGCTACCTCATTAACCTGTCAATCGCTCCTGTTTTAGCCACTTTATGCCAACTCACGGTAGTTGGGTCCACGTATTTACCTTACAGGAAACGCCACCACCAACCTACTTCATTCTGGAATCTCCACCGCGTACACGGTTGTTAAAGTGGTTTTCGGGCTTGACGGAGAGTACGACAACTTCCGATCCCGGTCTCTTTAACAACCAAACGTTATTATAACACCGCGGTTATTTAAAAATAATTTTACTCTCAAAACCAGAATAAGATATCTATTTCAAAACCGTATAAATACGATATCCTTTCCATTCCAAAACAAACTCATTTGATATTATTTTTATAAACCCCAAATTAATATATTACCATTTTATTTCAAATATATTTCTTTTCCAAAATCATATTGCTTTAAAATTTATAATAATTGGAAACCAACATTTTGAATTATAACTTCCAAACCATAATACTTCGAAAATTCATAGCTTTAAAACCATAACTTCTAAAACTTGTTTGGTTTGGATATTCAAACGGTATATAGAATAAAATAGTTTGCATTTAAAATTACTTTATGAAATAAAATAATTTCTGCGACTTATAATTTATTTCATTTAAAAATTAAGTCAAAATCCATAAATTTCAAAATCGCTTTCAGTTTCAATAACCACTTCAGTTTCAATATATTGCAAACTTTGAATATTAAACAATTGGAACTAAGGTTGGAAATTTCTGTTCTACAATTTAAATTCCTATTATTTAGTTTGAAATATTTGCATAATAAACCCATAATTATTTAAGAAAACTCAAATTACTTATAAAGAAAATTTCCTTCAATTTATTTATACTATTCATTTAATCCATCTTGAATAAATTTCAGTTATAAGTATCATACCTTTTAAATTTCCAAATTTAATAAGTTTACATCAATTTACGGAGTTTAATTTTTAAATAAGCCCAATTCCAAATAAATTTCCAATTTATCTTCCAATTTTAATTTTTTTGAATCATTAAAACTATATATATATATATAATATCTTAAACCTATACTTAATCGTATAATATAAATTATCAAACTCCATTATTCAACTTATTTATTTATATTCAACAGATTTATACGAAGCTTAAATTCAAAATTTAACTATATATATATATAATTATAAAATAATATTTAAATAATATTTATATAATATCCAAATTTAATATTTATTAAACCGTATCATATCCAAACCATAAGAATCATTTCAAAAATAATTTTATATATATACCGCGGTGCCTGTATAAAATTTTCTGCCCTATGGTCAAGTGATACGGATGTTTATCATTTCAATCCGCAATTTAAAAATAAAAATTGCGGTTGTATATCATTTCAAACCGCAATCCCGAATGAATGAAATACATGATAACTTGCAGATTTTAAAATATAGTACACATCATCCATTCACCAAACATCAATCATCAACCATTAATTATAGTCATCATCCAATTTAAACAAACATCAATATAAAGCATATAAAATATAACAGGGAATAAATAACAGGTACTAACTAACAGTTTATATTCCGTAATAAATTTAGTAACTGTTTAACTAGCAGTTTATATGAAAATAAATAAATTCTAACTGTCAATTTATATGCATTAATAAAAATTAATTAACAGTTAAATTAAATAAATGCGAATTAACTGAGATGATGAATAAAACATGCCAAACAGTCATAAATAAATTTTTACTCATATCTTAAGTCAATTTAACAAACATAAGAAATTTTAGAAGTTGTGAGTGGGTTAAAACACTCTCCTTTTGGATTTAAATTGAATTTAAATCCAATTTAAATCCAAAAATTTGACAGTCTCCAAATCCGTCCAAACCAGCGTCAAAACGTCAGAAATTTTATTTCGATCCTAACAAAAAAAATTGCGCTTGAATCTGATTCCGTATGTGAAAGTTATAAGTTAAAACGTGTTGAAACAAAATTAAATAATATAAAAGAAAAACAAATAAAACACCCCACAATCTTTACACATCATCTGCTCTTCCAACGCGGCTATAGGAACACGCCCACGAAACCGAACCAACCAAATTGACCTACAAGTTGACCGTTGTTTCCTCCCTCCTCCGGCACCAATATGCCGCGCCACTATCATCAACGCGCCCATCACCCTCGGCCGCACCTCCCTGCCCTATGCGCACGGCCCACGACGACGACCGCCGCCGCCTAAAACCCTAGGGTTTCGAACCCTATATCGCTGAAATACACATCCTCAGGTTGAACTAGGCCACGAGACCACCATCGTTGAACTCCCCACGACAATCTCCACCAAACCCATATTTTGATTTCGCTGATTTGAAGAAGAATCAAAAAGCCCCAAATCGACCTTTAGGGTTTTGAATTTTTGACCTTTGACTGCAATTTCCCTCTAATCGAAGCACAATTTCGAAAAACAAACAGCAGACGCTGATTCGTATCGTCGAGATGTTCGATATATAATTTTTCCAGGATTTTCTGAAGATTTTGAATTTTAGGCTTTGGATTTTGAATTGTAATTGGATCTAGGGTCTGTAGCCATTGGAAAGGAGGAGTTGAGGAAAATGAACGCACAAACAAACGAGAATAGATGGAGGCTAGGGTTTATAACTGGGTTTATATAGGTAGGTTAGAAATTTGAATAGATGGATCGTGTTGGATATACGTGCTACCGCTAACGTGGCCCAAAACCCGTTCTGACCCCGGAACGAAATTGGGTAAACCCTTATATCGAAATAGGTGTTTAAAAATATTCTGAACGCGATGGAAAAAGTTTCATGTCCAAATTCCATCGTATGAAAAAGTTATGCTGAAATCAATATTTTCAAATTGATTTCAATTAAATCGATTCCAAAGCGTTTCGCATTCGTACGATCAAACGACCAGTCTGATCGCTACGAAACGTGAAACCTTCAAAAATTCAATGTTACGGATCCGATGAAACTGGTTTCATCGAAATCTGAGTCAGTGGCCAAAATGGCTATTTCTCCATTAATTAAATAAATTAATAATTAATTAATTAAACCAAATTTTAATTCGATAATTGACAAACTTCAACATTTTTAACTTCTAAATTCTTTACAATGATTTAAAGAAATTTAAATGTCAAATTAGATGTGAAAAATTTATAAATTTCAATATTGACCTTAATTTTACTTAATTATAATTTAATTTCCAAAAATTCTATTAAATTCACCTTTCATTCTATTATTCGATTTATGGATTTCAATTGGATGGAATTAACATTGGCTCAATATCTAAAACATTAAAAATCTCTAATCTAACTAAATTTTTAATTAACGAAATAATTAAATAATTAATTCCATTCATTTGCAATAGGTTTCAATTAATAGTGATCGCGCTAAATGTATACAAACGTTAAACTTCCCTTATACGCTATTATTAATAACCAAATGATATGATTTGATTTAGGTCTAATTCAATGCATTAAATGAATGGTTAAGTGATTAATGTTTTGTACTATTGCCCAAATTACACACCTTCATACTTTAATTATCAACCAACAATTGATTATGCATTATTTCATTAATAAATATCAACTTTGAATTTATTTCCTAATTTACCGATTTCATTCAATTCATTAATAGTTACCTTAATCAAATTTAACGTAGTATTAGATTAAAATTTCGTTGGTTACATCCTATTGAATTAACATACTTCGATTACCAAATTAATCTACATCAAATTGCACTAATTAAGTAAATTAACTGCAATTGATTTCAAACTAAATTTTACGAACTAAATAAATAGGTAACTTATAACCATTTTTACCCTTAACTTTTCATTTATTTATGAACTAAATAAATAGGTAACTTATAACCATTTTTACCCTTAATTAATGACACAAATGTTCCAATTCATTTATTTATCTTGGTTTCAATCCTTTATTAAATCAATTTCCATCTTATGCATATAGTTAACCTTTCTATTGATTTTACCTTCAAAAATTTCAGTTATTTTCTTAACTTACAAAAGGTAATGATAAATTACATTTAATCGCTATTGATTAAATACATTGGTAACGAACAATAGTTGTCACCATTATACAATTTATAACATTTGTAATTTATGCTCCACGACAATTATTTCAACAACTCTCATTAAATACATTTATTCCAATTTCATCCTTTTCACATTAATTTATTTCCTTTTCATCACACAAAAATCAGTGCTCACATATTATAATCCCTTACACAAAACTGATCTTCCAATTACCAATTACTATCTATTTTATACAAAATCAATTGGTTATGTTTGTTACTTATATTAAACTCAAAAACAAGTATGCCAAATTACGCTATTTCAAATAAATAGCAATATAAATTTTAAATTGAAAATTTTAAATTACCATTGATACATCTAATTTCCACATTCGCTCCCATATAAATTAGTAAGATTTTTATTTCTTTCTAAATTTAAATAAAAATCTTATTAATTTAATTCATTTTAAACATCAAATTTTTAAGGGTCGTTACACACATACAACTCATAACCCATATTTCTTTGTCATAATCTCATTTTGACCTTGAGTTTGCTCAACAAATCAAAATAGATTATTGAATTATACCTACCATATCGTAATCACCTAAGTATAGTATATGTACCTTGAGTTTTCTCAACAAATACATATAGTTATCTTACCTCATCTATTAAATATATTAATAATACTACACATCACATTCCTAGCTTGAGTTTACTCAATAACTATTGAATATGCAAGTAATTTATTAATATATATATATATATATATATATATATATATATATATATTAAATGACAACAATATATCGAAGATTTATAATCTTCAATACACAAACACACACATATACATATTGAGTGATATCGACTTATGGAATAATGTATTCTAATGAAATACCTTCGCGATTCAAGTGTCGGACCCATCATAAATCATAGTATACATACATTTACATATTTATTTATCCCCTAAGTTTGTTTGGGTTACTTTAATGTTCCAACTTTACATTATACATTCATATTATATAAGTATTATTATAATATAACTTCTATATTTCACATCACTTATATAATAGTCTTATATCTATTATTATATTTATTAAATCTTATTTAACTAATTTTTAATTAATTAACTCTTTAATTAATTTAGTATTCCAATACAATTTTTATACTGGACATATCTACTATTACATTTATAGTGTATACTTAACCGTTATAGTGTAACACATATATTTTATACATTTGTATTTTTATTTAATTAATTAACCTTTAACTAATTTATTTAGTTAAACCATTTTAATTAAGTTATATTAATCTCGAAAATTTATCTTATATACATACATGTATATTTATTTTATCTTAAACGCTTTAAAATAACATAATATACATATCGACATATGAGTATCAATTAACTAACTCATTTAATTAATTTATTTTATTAATCATATTAATAAATTTAAAATTTAAAATTAATATTTAAATAGTTTCAAACATTTTGAACTGTTCATTGCATTTTCGAACATTTTGAAAATTTCTGTTATATTGTAACCTTTTATGGTAAACATGTTTTTTATTTTAAATTTAACTATTAAATTAAAATCTTATCTTTATTTTCAAAACTATTTTTAAAATTAGCCCAAAACCCAATCCAAATTGGGAATTTTCTATAAGTGGCAACCTTTGGGCCTATTTTACCTTTCAGGCCAAGTAGGTAACTAGGTAGGAAATGGTATTTGATTACCTAATCCCAATGCTAAACATCACATTTCTAGACATATTACTAAGTGTGCGTGCTTAATTCGTTAGCCTTAACATGACTAATTTAGACCACATAGGCTATTGGGCTTTGATACCATTATTGGAACTGGGCTGACCTGTAGTACAAGATATGAGTGAATTTCAAAAAAATTACCATATTGGATCTTTATTGAGCCTATAAAGTCTAATTCATTTAGAATATTCCTAAATTTAGTTTAAATAAGATCATGTATTTTATTTAAATCTATAAATTGTATTTTTAAATTTATTTGATTTTGGTTTTAGTTAATATTATATATATATATATATATATATACATGTATCATATTCATATATATATATATATATATATATATATATATGTACGTGTATGTGCATGCATGTGTAATATAGTAATCTATGCAAGGTACAACATGTCTGTTTATAGATGTCGGGATTTACATTGCAACGGATATATTAGCTCATTTTATATGTATTGTATGTTGTCAAATATATGCATGTACATATAGTTATAAATTCTAAATAATTATATATAAAAATATATATCTATGTATGTATACATATAAAAATAAATAAATATAAATACGTTCCATTATTAAATATTATAGAAAAATATATTTATGTAAACTACATGTTACATTATAAGTAACAATTGATATGTATATACACATACGTACGTACGTACATATATATATATATATATGTACGTATATGACAAAACTATATTTTTAATATGAATTAAAATAAACAATTTATTAATTTTATATGCGTGTATATACATAACTAGTCAACATAATAATCAATAATAAATTAATTTATAATATAATATACATATACACACATACATAAATATAAAAATAAATATGAGTATAAATATAAATATATATATATATATATATTATAAACAAAATAAATTTTTTTGTTTCAAAAAAATCATAGATTTAAAATTAATATGATTTTTGTATTCTATTAGGCATATATCTTGAATTAATAATTATTTTCGATCCTTAATTAATTAATATAGAATAATTATATGATAAAAATTTGAAATTTCAATTTCCAAAAATTATATTATCATATTTTAGGTGTCATGAAAAATTTCCATAATTTGAGGAATTAAAATAATAATTTTATTAGTTAATTAATGTGAGACCGAAGTCAAAATAATTTTAAAAGTATAAAATAAAGTCTAAATTTTTTATTTTTTTCGTGTTAACATCTAACATCTTGAGTTAATTTTAAAAACTATAAAATTGAATTTTTAAAAACCTTTTTATTTTGTATAATTTTACCAAATCAAGTACTCAATAGATATTGATAATAAATATATATTAATAAAATAAAAAATTATTTCAGTACTTATAATCCATAATAAACATAAGAATGTGTAACAAAAATTTAGATCAATTTTATACGGTACATATAAACATATATGCTTTAATACAAATTGTACGTGAGTACTGATACACAAATTAAAATTTTGTATGAATATAAGACTAGTATAAAATTAAACAAAAAATTTGTTCAGCTTAAAATATCATATTATAAAAAAAATTATGAATATAAACATTAAATTTTATACACATAACCAATCTCCATTGTGACGACGTAATTACATATAAAAATCTCACTCAACTAATGCAATAACCACGGTATGTAAATACTATAGGCATATATGATTAACAGATTATAAAACATGATAATTTATTATATATATATATATATATATATATATATATATATGTAAATAAATGTTACCTACTACAAGTGCCGTAGAGTCCATATTGAAATAGTGAATTCTCTTTCTCTAAATGTTCTTGATCCGTCAGATTACTGGTTTGGAATTAGCGACCTTTTACCATCGAATAGTTTTGTTTTAACTTGAATTTGATTTGAGAATTTTGGGGATAAATGAAACTTTATTTCTACACCTGTAAGAAGGTAACGGCGGCCATAATTAGAGATGGAGCAGCTCAAAATCTATCATTTAGTGAGCGTTAGAGAGGCATTTTATAATGTTTAAGAGAGAGAAAAGAGGATCATGTCTTTCGTTTTTCTTTCCTAATTTCCTCCAACTGTTTTAACACTAATTGCCTCCATTTTTGGCTATCCCTATCATATAATTGTAGCCAAATATCACCTCCAAATCTATGGATTAATACCCTATTTAAGCCCAAAAAAATGTAATTAAATCTAATTTAATTTCTTATCAGTATCTCATATTGATTGACATATTTATAACTATTATAAATATGTGTACATACTTTTTTTTCTTAAATTATATTCAAATTTCATAACTAATATTTCATATATATTAATTAGTTTAAATAACTTACCATAATTATAAACTAATTAAAATTTTGGTCTAAAGAGAAGTAATCATTTCGATTGTGTTACTCGTAGGTGTAAATTCGATCAGCGATTAACATCAAACTATTCAAATATTAACGTTCACAGGTCACATAGCAGGTGGTGTGACATTATGGCTAAATTTATTGTGACGCCCCACCTCTATGCTCATAATAACAAAGAGTATTAAAAGAAATACTGTCTGTTATCACGAAGAATAAGGCTGGATAGGAGCGGCCATCTATAGTTAGGCCTTACACTAGTATAGGTTATCTCGATAGGAGTGGCATATATTTATTTTCATCTCTGTTTATTACTCCCATCGACATACCCAATTCTAGTATAAAACGAACTACGATGGTTCATAATAGTTTAGAGCAATATATAGATAATAATAACACAAATAAGATAAATGCGGAACATGGCTAATATAGAATCTCATATATATATATATATATATATATATATATATATATATATATACATAACTGAAGGCAGTTACAATACATGTAATACAATACATATGACACAACTACATCTGTCGACGTTGGAAGTTACATATACAAGTACATTATATTGAATAATATACATGAATACATATCATCCTATAAGATGACAACAACTACCCCAAAAGATATGAAGGGACTTCATAGCTCAAGCAGCAACCCAAAGCAAGATATCAACAACCTGAAATAACTCGGTCTGACCCGAGTATTAAATTCAAAAGAAAATAATACACGGGTCGGTCTAATTCAAACTCAGTTATTAATGCACGGAAGAAATAATAATTAAATAATCAGATAGAAGACAGTCATAATAAATCTCGTATATCCAACTCTTCAATAAGAGAATCGGATAACGGTAGATATAACATGAAATAGTGTTAAATAACAAATCAGCAAATTCAAATCATCAACAAAGATAAATAAAAAGATTATCAATGAAGGTAATTTAGAAAACAACGGAATTTCCCAAACCATTGAAACAGCATAAACAACAAAATAATCAATACTTTTTTGGCTGCAGTACACGCTCGCGTGCACTGCCTCGCCACTACAGTGATGAAATACACAAAAGCTCGATGAATCAAAAACAAATGGCATCAACACAAATAAAAAAGAACCAGATGAAACTGCAAGAGCTAGCACAGTGTACACCTAGTAACCACCAATGAATAAAGTGCACATCAATGAACAATGAAAATTCACAAACGAGCACAGGGTCAAACCCGAGCTATTAGCAAGATTCAACACAAGTACAAGTTAAAAATGAGCACATCAAATATTTTTCAGCAAAAACAGAGTCAACAAAATGCTACAGGTCTGCAATTCCAAGACAAGCAAAACTCAAACCCGAGGCAACCATGGCATCAACTACATCACTGAATCAAAGAATCCAAACCAGCAACAAAATGTCACTAGGAAGCAATGCTTAGCATACATATGAACAACGTTCATATGTACAACAATCACAAAGAAACAAACTCCGCAATGCAAGTGAGGAAAGCTAATGATACATGTACGAGATTCAAGACAGTATAACCCAAAATCAAATTACAATGAATCAGGTAGGAACTGCACAACAGGGAGTAGCAGTCATGCCAATGTCAACAGGAAGCCTTTACTATCTCGAACCAAGTGCATAATGGCCGAAGCCATAAAATAGCAATGTGAGTGAACACGACTCAAGTGTAATACACATGTCAATAGAGTTCAATGCAAAATGGAGCTACCGACCCACAAGTGAACAGCTAGAGACGATAGCAGTCTCAAAACATGAATATACATATATGGTGATACAGCAGTAAAAATGGAATAATAATGAACCAGACCAGGCAACAAGCATACATGAAACAAAAATGCCAACTGACTCGAATGGTACAACTACAGCAACCAAAATTGTTGCAACATGATGCAATGCAATATACACAACACTAATCAGAGCCAAGGCAAACCCAAAATGCAAACTGCAAATACATAGGGAGTGAGAATATACAATGTACTAGAGTTCAACTACAAAGAGAGAAATATGGACCAGGCTCATGTCAATAATACAACATAGTGTATACATAATGAAGCAACCAATTAAAGTGATCGAAATCAACAATGACAGAAATTAAATTGTTAAACATCATCAACATCCATATGAAAACAGTGTCGTGATAAACAATTTGCTAGCAGAATTGCAGGTTGCCAATAACCAGAGGCAATAAACACAAATGGCCAAAGTCGAACAATCTCATGCCTTATCAAAGTGATGCAATAGTCAGGTACGTAATGGCTAGAGTCATGAAATAACAAGTAAAATCGCACAAGGTCGAAAGTGCTACCAGAGGCAGTGAACAGTATGGCCAAAATCGAACAAAATCAACATCGATAAAATCAAGTCTAAACCGACAAAAATTCACGCAACAAAGACAAGGCGAAGTCAAAGCAAAACAACATCGTCAAAAGAATTCAACATCGAAAGACAACAAATATACGAACTTGAATTAGATGTAAGGGTCACTCACCTTTTTCGACGAGCATAGAAGCAGCCGAGCGGAGCTCTACGAGACGAACGATCGACAAAGCAACTGAAAGCGGCTTCTACAGAATGCAAAGCCCAATTTTTGATCGAATAAGGAAAAGAATCGAGCCTCCATTTCTTTTCTCGTTTTATTTTGTTTTAAGGTTGCGAAAATAATGACCGACGGGAAAAAGAACGGGCCGAAGTAAAAAGAGGGATAAATTTTTTTAGGGTTTGGCGAACGAATCAATAGAGGGGTATTCGCTTGATAACACTGCACCCAGAAACAACAAAACGTGGGCTCTGATTCAATATTAAAAGCCCGCACAACATTTAACCAATCTAAAAATGAATTTCAACCCGGTTAAAACTTCCAATAGCAATTAGCTAGCACATTAATCGTTTAGTGATGATTATAAATTGGTGCGAAATCCCGGGTTGTTACAGACTCCCTTCCTTATAAAAATTACGTCCCCGTAATTTTCATAATTAAAGTCGTCAATAACAATTATTTTTCTAACATAAACTGGTTAAGCTAAAAAAATAAAGGTCAAGAATACAAACGCCAAAGAAATCTTTTAATTTCATAAAAGAAATTCACAAATTCTCAACAAAATCTAATTATCAAGTAGATAATCAAAAAACAACAAAACTGAATAAATACAATTATCAGCAATATTTAATTATCAATTAGATAATTAGAATACAGAAATCACAAAACAGCAATATCTAATTATCAACACAATAATTAGAAAACAACAAAATCTAATTATCAGCAAAGATAATTAGAAAACACAATTCACAAATCGCAAAACCTCAAATATCTAGTTATCCAACAAATAACTAGAAAACACGAACTTCATAATCAGCAAACTCTAACTATCAACAGAGATAGATAGAAAACAGCAATTCAATATAATCAACATAATCTAGAATCAATTATAGACTAGAGAATCTCATAATCAGCAAAATTAGCAAATATCCAATTATCAAAAACGATAATCAGAAAATATAAATATCTAATTATCCAAAAACGATAATCAGAAAACACAAATATCTAATTCTAAAAAATGATAATCAGAAAACACAAATATCTAATTATCAAAAACGATAATCAGAAAACACAAAAATCTAATTATCAAAAACGATAATTAGAAAATATCAAATATCTAATTAACAAAAACGATAATCATAAAACATCAAATCAACAAATATCTAATTCTCAAAAACGATAATCAGAAAACACAAATATCTAATTATCCAAAAACGATAATCAGAAAACACAAATATCTAATTATCAAAAACGATAATCAGAAAACACAAATATCTAATTATCAAAAACGATAATCAGAAAACACAAATATCTAATTATCAAAAACGATAATCAGAAAACATCAAATATCTAATTATCAAAAACGATAATCAAAAACATCAAATCAACAAATATCTAATTATCAAAAACGATAATTAGAACTTAAATCAGCAAATATCTAATTATCAACAAAGATAATTAAAACTCAAATCAGCAAATATCTAATTATCAACAAAGATAATTAGAACTCAAATCAGCGAATATCTAATTATCAAAAATGATAATCAGAACTCAAATCAACAAATATCTAATTATCTAAAACGATAATCAGAACTCAAATCAACAAATATCTAATTATCAAAAACGATAATTAGAACTCAAATCAGCAAATATCTAATTATCAACAAAGATAATTATAACTCAAATTAGCAAATATCTAATTGTCAACAAAGATATTTAGAACTCAAATCAGCAAATTTCTAATTATCAAAAACAATAGTTAGAACTCAAATCAGCAAATATCTAATTACCAAAAATGATAATTAGAACTCAAATCATCAAATTTCTGATTATCAACAAAGATAATTGGAACTCAAATCAGCAAATATCTAATTATCAACAAAGATAATTAGAACTCAAATCAGCAAATTTCTAATTATCAAAAACGATAATTAGAACTTAAATCAGCAAATATTTAATTTCCAAAAAAGATAATTAGAATTCAAATCAGCAAATATCTAATTACCTGGAGATAATTAGAAATAACAAATATCTAGAAATCAATTAAGATAATCTAGAAAATCAACATAAAAGGTGGATCGATCCCATCATATGGCGAGTCTAAGCTACGCCGCACGTGCAACAACATATAGCCGAAGCCTACCAAGTACCGTCATCATAATTTTGGCGCCCAAGAAATGACCCGAAGGTCCAACATATGACCCGAAGGTGTGGTACTGGTATTTGACCCGAAGGTCCATCATATAACCCAAAGGTCCAACATATGACCCGAAGGTCCATCATAGTGGCTCGAAAGCACACAAAATCATCAAAATCATCAAAATCATCAAACAATAGATATTTCAATTAACGAGTCCGGAATTAACAGAAATAGTGAACGCACATGTCCCATACCATGAGTTTTACTAAATCGTTTAATTCTCTTCATCATTTCCTTGAAAGTGCAGAATTGTGCATTTTATATAAATAACATTTTATGTTCTCAAATGGACAAGTCCGGAATTAAGCCAATCAGTAAAAGTGACGGTTCATAGTCCTCAATTTTGCTGAATCGTTTAAATCGCTTCCTCATTCTTTCGAAAGTGCAAACTGTAAAAAAATTAAAACAATTTTTGTTTTAAAACAATTTTTAAAACACGTGATTAAAGCAGCAACATCAGTAGCAATTTCGAAAAGGAAATTGCACTTCTCAAAACACCATAAAAACGGATCTCAAAATCAGCATTGCGGGATAACCGCTTGAAAATTCACTTTAAATTGACGGTTACTGAAGTCAAAGCGACAGTAATTTTTATACATCAAAATCTCATCAAAATAATTCGCATCAAAATGTAATACCAGTGAATTTTCATTCCTTAAAAATGTCAACAAAACACCGTGCTTCATAAATTTGGCACCGGTATAAAAATCCCATTATAAAAATAACGGCAACAAAATACGTTTAAACCAAACACCGGTTCAACGTAAAATTAATGCAGTAACGTGCAACTCAAATTTGCACGAACACTATAAGAGGAACAAAGAAATCACTCGATTATATCTTCAATGAAGATAATTTAAAACAACAAAAATCTCAACAAAATCACATAACTGCAATCGCTTTGGATCCTCAAAGCGGATTCGAAATTTTCAAAGAAAACAAAATAAACACATCTATGTAACAACACAATGAAATTTATTTCATTTTCATATTTTGATTTTTAAGTCAAAAGGGTTATCAGCCGTACACAGCGAAGACAGTCTCACTGTTTCCGCTGCGCACTCTGATAAACAGAACACAAATTAATCAATCACCAAAACATGATTTCACTTCCATTTTCAAATAAAGATATTTAAAAAAATTCATCATAATTTCAAAACTTTAGTTTTGACTCAAGGCACAAATAAAACATCAACAAATAGTTGTAACACATGTTCCATCTAAGTTATGTTATATATTATGCCCATAAACCCCTCACTCTGATACCAACTGTGACGCCCCACCTCTATGCTCACAATAACAAAGAGTATTAAAAGAAATACTGTCTGTTATCACGAAGAATAAGGCTGGATAGGAGCGGCCATCTGTAGTTAGGCCTTACAATAGTATTGGTTATCTCGATAGGAGCGGTATATATTTATTTTCATCTCTGTTTATTACTCCCATCGAGATACCCAATTCCAATATAAAACGAACTACGATGGTTCATAATAGTTTAGAACAATATATATATATATATATGTATATATGTATATAATAACAAAGATAAGCTAAATGCGAAACACCGCTAATATAAAATCTCATATATATATAACTGAAGGCAGTTACAATACATGTGATACAATACATATGATACAACTACAACTGTCGACGCTGGAAGTTACATATACAAGTACATTATCGTAAATAATATACGTGAATACATATCATCCTATAAAATGACAACAACTACTCCAAAAGATATGAAGGGACTTCATAGCTCAAGCAGCAACCCAAAGCAAGATATGAACAACCTGAAATAACTCGGTCTGACCCGAGTATTAAATTCAAAAGAAAATAATACACGGGTCAGTCTAATTCAAACTCAGTTATTAATGCACGGAAGCAATAATAATTAAATAATCAGATAGACGACAGTCACAATAAATCTCGTATATCCAACTCTTCAATAAGAGAATCGGATAACGGTAGATATAACACAAAATAGTGTTAAACAACAAATCAGCAAATTCAAACCATTAACAAAGATAAATAAAAATATTATCAATCAAGATAATTTAGAAAACAACTGAATTGCCCAAAGCATTGAAACAGCATAAACAACAAAATAATCAATACTGTTTTGGCTGTAGTACCTGCTCACGTGCACTGCCTCCCCACTACAGCGATTAAATACACAAAAGCTCGATGAATCAGAAACAAAAGGCATCAACACAAATAAAAAAGAACCAGATGAAACTGCAAAAGCTAGCACAGTGTCCACCCAGTAACCACCAATGAACAAAGTGCACATGAATGCATAATGAAAATTCACAAACGAGCACAGGGTCAAACCTGAGCTATTAGCTGGATTCAACACAAGTGCAAGTTAAAAATGAGCACATCAAACATTTTTTAGCAAAAACAGAGTCAACATAATGCTACAGGTCTGCAACTCCAAGACAAGCAAAACTCAAACCCGAGGTAACCATGGCATCAACTACATCATTGAATCAGAGAATCCATACCAGCAACAAAATGTCACTGGGAAGCAATGCTTAGCATACATATGAACCAAGTTCATATGTACAACAATCACAAAGAAACAAACTCGGCAATGCAAGTGAGGCAAGCTAATGATACACGTATGAGATTCAAGACAGTACAACCCAAAATCAGATTACAATGAATCAGGTAGGAACTGCACAAAAGGGAGTAGCAGTCATGCCAATGTCGACAGGAAGGCTTTACTGTCTCGAACCATGTGCATAATGGCCAAAGACTTAAAATAGCAATGTGAATGAACACGACTCATGTGTAATGCACATGTCAACAGAGTTCAATGCAACATGGAGCTACCGACCCACAAGTGAACAGCTAGAGATGATAGCAGTCTCAAAACATGAATATACATATATGGTGATACAACGGTAAAAATGGAATAATAATGAACCAGACTAAGCAGCAAGCATACATGAAACAAAAATGCCAAATGACTCGAATGGTACAACTACAGCAACCAAAATGGTTGCAACATGATGCAATGCAATATACACAACACTAATCAGAGCCTAGGCAAACCCAAAATGCAAACTGCAAGTACATAGGGAGTGAGAATATACAATGAACCGGAGTTCAACTACAAAGAGAGAAATATGGACCAGGCTCATGTCAATAATACAACATGTTGTATACATGATGAAGCAACCAATTAAAGTGATCGAAATCAATAATGACAGAAATTAAACTGTTAAACATCATCAACATCCATACGAAAACAGTGCCATGATAAACAATTTGCTAGCAGAATTGCAGGTTGCCAATAACAAGAGGCAATAAACACGAATGGCCAAAGTCGAACAATCTCAAGCCTCATCAAAGTGATGCAACAGTCAAGTACGTAATGGCCAGAGTCATGAAACAACAAGTAAAATCAAACAAGGTCGAAAGTGCTACCATAGCCAGTGAACAGTATGGCCAAAATCGAACAAAATCAACATCGATAAAATCAAGTCGAAACCGACAAAAATTCACGCAACAAAAACAGGTCGAAGTCTGTGACGCCCCATCTCTATAACCACTCTAGCCAACAACACTACAGTGTAATGCTATCAACTAGCACGGAGAATAAGGCTGTTGAGAAGCGACCATCCATGTAATTACTTTGTGCGAGCACCGATATGTCAAATAGTATAGCATGCACTTTATTTAAGGAGAAAGTCCGACATACCGATACAAACTCAAAGCTACTACACAGTGGCTATATATAACCTTCGGAAACAAATATAGAAATAAACCTAACACAAATTAGTCACAGACATCCATATCACAAAGGCGGGAAAAGATATGAATATATAACACATGAAAGTGAACATCAGAGTAGTGGTCAGAAAGATCCACAATAACACAAAAGAATAGCAACAAGTGCTATATAAAAGAATAAGTATACATCACTGAGTCTATATATCAAGTGTATACAAAAAAAACTACTAATCTAAGTAGTTAGCCAAAAGTCAGTGTAATTAATCCCAAGTGAGAAGTCAAGCAGAAGCACCTGTAACATCTCGGTCTGATCTGAGTATTATTTAAATAAGAAAATAATAAACGGATCAGTCTAGCTATAAATATCAGACGAAATGATATAGGATAAGAGAATATGGTATAAACGTATGATAACCATAATGACATACGATGATAAGTATGTAAACGAAAATCAACAAGAGATTAATCAATATCACAAGAATCTTCTCAAAGATCAAAAGGAATGTCAAACTCCTTATATTTTAATTCACAAAAAGTTAATGACACACAAATTCACCAATGCACAGAAATTGATAAAACTTATCAATGAAAATCACGAAAATTGGTGAAGCACAAATTCTAGAAATCTACACAAGAAATCCAGAAATCACAAAAGGGGGAAGGCTTATCGCAAAACGGGAGTATGAAAACTCACCAACACGTGTATCACAAAAACGGAACGCTATTCCATGGTAGCTAACCATTAATTTTGAGCCGAAGCTCCACAAAACGGCCCGAAAACCATGGGTCGCTACCCCACATATGTGAGTCGAAACATCACACAAACGGGGTTTAGTCTCCCTCGCAGACAAGGAGACATCGCACAATTGCTAGTCTAAATCACAAAAATGATCGTCATTGATCATCAAGAAGTGTCAATTACACTAAGCCAGTAAATATATGAGTTTAGCTTCATGTCCCATAACTACTTGCTTAGCTTAAATATTTGCGAACAAACTGTAGATCTTCACTAGGAAATTGTCACAAAAGGTTCAATCGATCAAGTCCAAGAGTTAATCGACGAAGCAAACGCAAACGTTTCATACCACTTGTTTTACTAAGCCGTTTAATTCAATTTCTCATACGAGTGAGGTAAAGGTTTGTATATACTAATAGATTGGAAAACGGTTTAGGAAAAGAGCTTTGTAATAAAATAGTGTTGAAATCTCTTTGATGAAAGAGTTTTGTTATTTACTACTAGTATTGAAACCTTTATATTTTTTAAAGTGACAAATCACATAAATGATTGTAGAAACCGTAAGTCACAAAAATTCACATTCGAAGACGTGAATAAAAATCCTAGGAAATCAGTTCCAAACCCATCAAAGTAGAAATACCCCGTGACATAACAAAATTCAACACAGGAAATAGACGCGACCTAAGATGGCGCGACCTAACATGGTCGACCTAAGCAGATGAAGGACCTAACACGGTCGAGCTAAGCAGTGGTGCGACTTATCGGGGGCGAGCGACCTATCATGGCCGATCTAAGCATTGGAAGGACCTAACGAGCGACCTAACACGATCGAGTTATGCAGTGGTGCATGGCCGAGTGACTTAAAGGTGAAACGAGCTTGTGCCAAGCGACTTAGGGACGAAACGACCTAAGTGGGAAGGCCGAGCGACCTAACGTCTTAACTAAGGCCGTGCGACCTAACGACGTAAGGGGTGTGCGACCTAACATGTGAACGGACCGAGCGACCTAAGGGATGTAACGGCCTACGAGCGACCTAACTGAAGGCGAGGCTTTTCATACTAGAACGACCTAACGAGCCGAACGACCTATATGCAGGCCGTCCTAAAGGAGACTAGGCCGAGCAACCTCAGGCCAAGCGACTTACGGCCTAGCGAACTACGACCTAGTGACCTAAGTGGCGATGCGACCTACGTTGGACGAGAGCTATGCAGAGCAAGTTAAGGTACAGGCAGAACGACCTAAACCCAGTTTTTTGCCAAAAACACTAAAAATTGGAGTTTTCACCAATTCAGTCCAATCCAAAAGCAAATGCACATGCACAAGTGATAGGAATTCATTCCTAACAATCCAAGATAGTTACAAAAAAGAATGTGAGATAAAAATCTCACCTTTTCACAATTTTAATGAAAATCAAGCTTGAAAGCAAAGGAAGAAGCAATCCCACTTCAATCTCAACACATGATGCTTGAATCAATGGCTTCCCTCTAGATTTGGAGTTGGATGATGGATTTGTAAGAGAACTTGAGCTTGGAGTTTAATTTCCTATTCCACTCACCATTTTTGATGAAGCTTTAGTTGTTAGGAATTTATAAAGTTATGAAGGGAAGAGTGAGTGGAGGTTGGGTCTAATAGGCTAAGTCCAAACCAAAGTCCAAAGCGAAAAAGTAGTAAAATTCCACTAACTCCAAACATATCAAAGTTTATACTTAAAAAGATTGCAAACGTCATTTTGAACTCAATGGAAGTGGTCTCAAGTCCTAATTTGACCGTTTTCAAAAAGTAGCTTTTTGGACTAAAATTCGACTAACGATAAAATATTTAAATAAAATATTTAAATATAAAATCGATAAATATGCGGGTTGTTACAAAGTCAAAGCAAAACAACATCGTCAAAAGAATTCAACATCGAAAGACAACAAATATACGAACTTGAATTAGATGTCAGGGTCACTCACCTTTTTCGACGAGCATAGAAGCAGCCGAGAGGAGCTCTACGAAACGAACGATCGACAAAGTAACTGAATGCGGCTTCTACAGATTGCGTAGCCCTAATTTTTGATCGAACAAGGAAAAGAATCGAGCCGCCATTTCTTTTCTCATTTTTTTTAGGGTTGCGAAAATAATGAATAGGGGGAAAAAGAATGAGCCGAAGTTAAAAGAGGGATAAATTTGTTTATGGTTTTGTGAACGAATCAATAGAGGGGTATTCGCTTTATAACACAGCACCCAGAAACAACAAAACGTGGGCTATGATTCAATATTAAAAGCCCACACAACATTTAACCAATCTAAAAATGAATTTCTACCCGGTTAAAACTTCCAATAGCAATTAGCTAGCACATTAATCGTTTAATGACGATTATAAATTGGTGCGAAACCCCGGGTTGTTACATTTATCACTTACTTTGCTTCGATAAAATCCAATTTTAGTTTAATAAGCATTGCCCTATTATAATATTTATTTACACTAATTCTCTTCGTCAAAATTATATCATTTTGGACTTATGGAATTTGGTAATGATCAAAATTACAACATCGTCCATATTACACCTATTCTTACCATGAACATAGCAAAAGGAAATAGATAGTGCTTGAAGTCAAGAAAGCTATTCTCATAGCAATAGGTTTGAACAAGAAACAGACTTGTGATCACTATATCTTACCAGACCTGCGCCCTATCAGCAAGCGGAATGCTGCAAAAAGAAACTACAACACACATTAGGAAAATGAAGCAGAACATATTGGCTACATCCAGGATTACAGGCCAAACTAGAATATCGAGCCGTGGCATCAGATTAACGCATGATGATCTGAATTAACCATACTTCTAAAGCTCACATTTTATCAAATGTCTACAGGAACAGGTCTGCATATGGGCATACTGAGGACAACCTAGGCAGCGCCATACAGGGCCGAAAGCACTCCAAAAGGGCTGTATATAAGATCATTTGAAATACGCTTCAATGTAGGCTCAATTTTTTAGACGAATGTTAATGTGAAGCTCTCGCTCTATCGCATCGGCATTAGAAAAGGGAATGAATCAAATCATAAATAAACCTCATTCATATACCAAAAGCATGCAAACCAGTCCTCAGAATGGAATAGGAAATGCTACAAAATTCTGAACCAACATAGCGATAAATCAAACAAAGATAGCAAGAGCTTCAGTAGGGTAGTACGGTTTGAACGACATGCAGTGATTCACTACCGAACCTCTCTACATGCACCAATCGCATACCAATTCCTTTGGGAGGCCTCTTTATCATTCCTCTAAAAGCAACCTTCCATTCCAAGAGAGAAGAGGCTAACCTATATAGACCTGGCCTTCCCACCAATTTTTCACGTATCCCGCTTCAAATTCCAAAATCCCACCAATATTAGGATTTATCATCAAAAATCCATCATTAATCCAGGAACAAAGAACAAGCATCATGGATAAGGGACAAGTAGCAAAATCCAAAGGTGGAGAATGAAGGAAAGAATCAAAAGTGATTATAACCACCGGTAGTGTATTCTTCATACTTTAAAAGGAACACCAAAGGACGAAGATAGGAATCTTCTTTTTAAGGAACCTCTTCTTCTTCTCAAAATAAAAGGAGATATTATATACCATAGAGGCCATGGAAACATTTTATACAAAAATCAGAAGATGTAATGAAAAACCAACGTGGACCTTAGATGGCTAGAACTAGCTCAACAAAACCATGTGCATATGATAATGGGTTATATGTACACGACCTGACTTCTTAGTCACTCTTTGTTCATCCTCCATAGCTCACTGCCGTTGTTCCAAGGGTATGATTTTGCATGTGAGGACAATGACAATCTCAGAAATAAGAATGGTGAAACTAGAGAAAAATGCAACTAGGTATATGGCCAAGGACGTTATATCCCCAAATAGAGCCAAGAATACGACCAAGGACATTACGCCCCCAAACAGAGGATGAGCCCTGTTAAAAATATTGCCAAACAAATGTTAAGGAAACTATGCCCCAAATAGAGGGCATGTCATATTAGGTATGCGGAAAAGCATATGGCCAAGGACATTATGCTCATAGAACAGGAAGCAGGTCATGTTCAACCCACAGCCAAACCATAAGATCACACCTTCAAAAGGGTGGAAGATTATATCACACATGAGGTCAAATTAGCATTGGGTCCTACACCTTAACAAAAGGTCTAATTGATCCAATATATAGGGAAGCACTACGGCCGAAAAGGGTTGTATTAGGGGCATATGCTATTCCGGGAGCTCATCTTAGAAATGGAAAGAGAGCACAATATATGATCTGTATCAAAGAGAACTGCCAATCAGGTACAAATCTAGTTGCTACTCAAAGCTCGCCATTTATACTTCAGAAAACCGGGTTACCCATACTTAATTATGAATCTTAATATTATCTACTTCTACATATCCTCACGTAGTCTATGAAATATTACAACTTGGGTCATATTACAAAAAATAGCATTCCCTGAAAACTAAGTTACGAGTCTGGTACAAAACTAAGCATGATCGCTTTATGCCGTCACGATCTGTAGAAGTGCGATGCTACGAGCTGAGAAGGAAATTAGTTCTCCAGTTCAGTAATCACCGTTGATGATTGAGAACGAAATCCTTAACCGTGAGCTAACTTTCATTCGGCAACATGGGGGTTGTAGTTAGAACCTTTATAATTTGAAGACCTGTACTCGTAATTAGCCCGATTATACAAAATGGACAGATAAAGTCCAAGCCAGAAACATTTGAAAACATCAATTGCACATTGTTCACCAATTTTTGCTATTTTGGTTTTCACTTTTTCTTTATGATGTTCTTCCAAAGAGATTCCATGTCCATCCCACTTAGGGAAACTATGCTAGATTCCAATAAGGCTTCACACTTTAGGTTATATATCTTGTTCTCTAGGCCATTTATCCTCCTGATAGTTACTTTCCTAACCTTCTCAAGTTCACCCAAGAGATGCTCCCTCATTTTTTTTACACCTCTAAAGAAAGGACCAAAGAACTCATCTTTAGTAGACAAGAATGGGGAAACCCGGGTACTTGGCATCCCCATCTCTCCCTTAAAGTAATTCTCTAACTCTTTAATCTTTGGCTCGTAGTGAGTCTTCATAGCATTCTCCCACTTAAGAATCTTAGTTGGGTCCGCCCAGATGGGAGCACATGAACTGCATCCAATCCGAGAGGGACAGGTGAACTGGAATCACTAGAGAGCTTTTTTCTGCACTCATACATAGCGCCATCTCTCTATTTATCTCTAGATTCCGTTTTCTTAGCTTGTTGATTCCATCCGTATATATGACCCCATATATGTTTTCAGCACCCTTTAATAAATCATCCAGTTCCACTATACTGAACTGACCAGAATCTAACCTCTTTTACAGAGCGGCTACTCCCGAATCCTAAACGGAATAAATAAACCAGAGAAGGATGAGTAAGTCCACAAATACCAAAATCAGATAACAATGTAAAATAAGCAAAATAGGACTAATAATAAAGTTCGTAGGTTTTCCATAAAGAAAAATTAGACAGAAATTTAATTTCTCAGTCAAGTTAAGTACTACAAAAAAATTCCATTATGCTAAAGTCTTAACTGTAGAACATTAAAACTACGCAGCGTTAGGATGAAATGCAGCCATGCTTTTAACAAAGGTCCGTCGAGGGTCACAATGGGCTCCTACCTAAGGATCCTAAGCCAGATCAACTGTATACCAGAGCCCTCTTTGTCATGTACAAAGTTTTGATCCAATGTGAGGTAGAAAGGGCCTAAAACATCTTAAGACCATTTAGCGATACTTTTCCACTCATCATTACGAAGACAAGAAGGCCTAAAACTGTGAGAGTAATATGGGTAGCATCTGAATATTGCGCCGAAACCATTCCTCGATATTCTACAATCTCATGCTTACCAAGCAGCCCAACAATCTCGGCAGACATGTCCTCCACTTGTTTCTTATATTGTGAAATCTATTTGCTATAACAATACCATAAAGTTCTTCACCCACCTTCATAGTCTGTAATAGCTCACCTTTTTATTCATTAGAATATATAAATAATTGATTTATTTAAATATTGGTTGCTAATTTAATCGATGGACCGAAAAATCAACTTTCACAAGAGAATGAATTTGGATTCGAGACCTCTTCCATTGAGTCTGGATTGTCTGAGCGGTTGAGAATGAGTATTAGCATCAATAAGTTTTGACCGATGGATTTTTAGCTAGTAGCCTGCATTCGGTTAGTAGATAGATCCAAAAGGCCAACTTTTTTATATGATGGAATTAGGTCCCGAAACATTTTCCATTGAGTCTGAAATATGGGTATTTGGTTATAAACGGCAAAAAGCATGGTTTATTTCAAATTGCATATTTTTCGATAAATATTGGTGAACGATACATGCCAAATGAATCATCTGGGGAGTAGTCTCAGGTGGTGTCGTATTTCATACTATCAAAACCAAAATAAATATGTAGAGTTCTACGGTTCTAGAATTATCTCAATCAAAGTTTTCTACAACTCATACGAGAGTAAAACATGCGAATTATTAAATTAATTAAGTTAATGTTATATAGCTATTCGTTAGGGCATCCCACCCTGTTCTCTCTCTCTTAGCCTGTAACGACCCGGTGTTTTCAACCATTCGCATCCGCACATGTCGGACTTGAATTGTTCAAAATACCGCGTTGTAAAAATAAATTTGGCAGAACTCAGAATATGCAGTAAATAATTAATCACAGAATCACAGACACAGAATCAGAATACTCGCAGCGGAATTAAAAAATACTTAGTGGTTCATGAAGCCACTATAAATAGTCTCAACAAATACAAATTACAAAGTCTTCCATCCTAAATATAGTTTAAATCATCAAATAAAAATCCCAAAGTCTTGATTTCATAAATAAGATAGCGGACAGAAAGAAGCCAACAACTTGAAAGGATCTACAGAAGTCCTAGCTCCGGGATGATGACTGAACTGCAACTCAGGCTGACCCGAGCGTAACATAAAACATAAACACTCGAGTCAGGACATACATACTTATATAGTGTAAGCTAATTCAAGTGTACTGTAATATAGAGCAAGTAACTTAAAGGATGCTTGGGACCGCCCATCCTCTAAGGATCCGTTAAACTATTTACTATGTAGTATATTGCGCTATTATAATAGTGTCTAATTGTAAAATAAACTTACTTTTTAATAGCGTTAAGGGGTTACCCATATAGCCCTTAACACAAATAATGCCAATAGTCTATACAGTACCGTAATACCTCCTGATCGGGAAGCTACCAGAGGATACTCCATAGGTACGACACAAATAGAAACTCGTAGGAGGCTCGCTATGGTAGGTGACACGGCACAACTAGGCAATGCCAGGGTAGATATACCAATTGCTATCCGGACCGGTGGAAACGCGTAGCCGCAGTTACCGCCCACCTCGAACAACACTCCCAAATCAAAGGTGCGCACCAAAACAATCACAGGAGTAATAGAATGGCATACGAAGAAGTGCGTTCGATCAGAGGTGCTACCTCATTAATCCGAGAATCGCTCCTGTTTTAGCCACCTTATGCCAACTCATGGGAGTCGGGTCCACGTATTTACCTTAAAGGAACCGTCACCACCATCCTACTTCATTCTGGGATCTCCACCGCGTACACGGTTAGTCAAAGTGGTATTCGGTATCGACAGAGAGTATGTCCATATCCGATCCCGGTCTCTTTGCCAACCAAGCGTTATTATAACCCGTGGTTACAGTTTAAAATGGTATTCGTACTTTAAAATCAAAATATATTCCTTCAATATCAAATATTGATTTAAACTTTTTACTTTATACGTACTTTTTAAATTTATTCAATTTATTTGGAATTTAATGCCTTTACCAAATTTTAAAGTTAAATTCTTCCTTTAAATCCATCAAAAAATCAATTTCTTAAAATTTTTCTAATTACATATTAAATTCCAAAATTTACACCTTTTCCCCAAAATTAATTTCCATACATTTTAAAACAATCAAATTCCAGTTTCTGCAGCACATATGAAATGCTACCTAAAGTTTATGGGTTAAACAGTCCAATTTTAAAAGACAACATTTAAATGCTGTAATAGGTTATTAACTTATCAATTTAGTTTAAATTCCGAATACAACTTATTATCAATTATTTCTTAACTGAAATCTCATCTTAACAAAAATCCAGAATTTTTCCAAATAAGTTATATTTATTTATTTAAAATCTTAACTCATTCAAAAATCATTTTTAAATCTTTATAAAAATCCTTTAAATACATTAAACCACAATATTTTAAACTTCCATTTAAAAATAATTTTAAAATATTTCAGAAAAATATTATAGGAACCACGGGTCTGTATAAAATTTTCTAGCCTAGGTCAAGTGATACGGATTTATATCATTTCAATCCGCAATTTTACAAACCCCGGGTTCTATCATTTCAAACCCGCAATCCCAAGTTAAAATTAAACAGTTAACTGAATAAATGCATAATAATCATCGTTTTAGGCCTATCATTTCAGCCTTAACGATTTAAATTTATAGGGAACTTGCAGTGATGATTTAAATCAGTAAATAAACATTTAACAATATAACTGCAGAAATATTACAACAGATAAATAACTGATGAGGTGTCAATTTAAATGGAGTTTAACATCCTACGTTATATTACAGACAGATAACAGTTAAATAATAATTTACACATACACTTGCGATAATTCACAGAAATATAGGCATGTTTGTCTGGTGAGAAAAACTCACCTAAAGGCTGCAGAAAAATTTGATTCAAAACGAAAATTCACCGAAAAAGAAACGCTCAGCGGGCAATGATCAAATGGCTGCGGAGTCGACGCCCGGATTCAAAGCTTGCAAAGGAAATGAAATAAAACAAGACTTAGAAAATTTTAACACGAAATTTTTGAACAAACGGGACAAACAGAAACCATTCAACTCGACCGCTCTACCACCTAACCCAAGCTCAGCCTAAATGCTACTGTACGCATCCAAAACATTAACCTACTCTCTTTTTTTTTCTTTCTTTTTCATGGCAATCTTTCTTTGCCACTCCATCACGTGAAGTAGAGGCCACATCTTCAGGCTCGGCCAAACAACTTAATTCGCATGCTTCAACTGATACGGCTGATACTTGACGTGCACGGATGCACGCTCATCCTCTCTTCTCCCATGGAAGCTCACGCAACTAAAACATCAAAACATTTCCACTTCTTATGCAACACTTTTTTTTTGTGTTTTTGTTTTTGTTTTTTTGTTTGTTTTTTTTTTCCTTTTCACAATTATGTTTCCAGACATTCCAGGCTTCCTCTCCCCTTTTAACTTCATTCACCCAACAACCACCGGAAGGAAAAACAAAATACTTTGGACCAAGCTTCAGATCCAACGTGCACAGAGAGGCATGTACGCATGAAACTGATCACTTACTTCTTCTCTTATTTTTTTTTTTTTCACATCCCTTCCAAACTTCAACGCACACCAGTACCCAAATCTCACCCAGATCTGCATGCATACATGAAATCTATCCCATACTATATGCTTCTAACATATTCACTACGCCCAGTTGAGTTTCACATATTGGCCAAAGCTTCCAAAACAAAATGCATGCTTTTAAATATTCTTGTGGCCGTGATACATGCATGTACAGGTAACTCTCTTCCTCTCCTACCTCTGTTCGTATTATCTATATATATATATATATATATTTTATTTACATAACCATAATCACTAGAGAGAGAGCAACAGACATCAAGGCAGTAACACTTCAAGGCTCGGCCTGACAGTCCAAAGTTTCGGCCATGGGGAAAAATATAGGTGACTGAGAAGTGGGGTTATGGAGATGGAGTAGTCGAGTGAAATGAAAGGACCCAAAAACACGAAAAATAATCATAAAAAAATTAAAAGAAAAGAGGCCATACCTCTGGATCTCGTGCAACACAGGGAGGGGAGATCGAAAATATATGAAATGGAGGTGAATTACTAAGGATATTTATACATAAAACTAGCGAAGTTTAGGCATGCTCGAAATATATTTCGCAGACCAGAAACGTAGGAGATACGTTGATAAATGGAAACGAATATAAGTGGAAAATATTGCGTGATGAATTATTACCAGATTTGATGAATATAGTCTGCGTGATGTTAGGGAAGCAAATCTAATTCTCTTTCATTTATTTCCACTTTCCAGTTTGCTTTTGAACGTTATTTATGAGTGATTAAATGCAAAAAACGGCAAGCATTGATTGTAGGTAATTTATACGTGATATAATTAGCAGGAGAAATAAATCTGAACGTTATGAGAAATTTGTGTTAAAAGCATGCGTTACTTTAGGAAGATAATAAGCACTAAAATTTCGAACTGACTAGGCAATAGAAGAGGTGATTTTTAGGGACCACGGTTAGCAATTTGATTTGATCTTTATATGTGTGATATCGATTCTCAGTTATAAATGTTTGAGCGTTACCCATATTTATTAAAACATGCGTTGATTGTGGGAATATGGCTTGCGAGATTTAAAACTGCCAATTGAAATTAATGCATGCGATTACTGCAAATTTTATGAGAAGCTTTGATTTCAATATTTATGCGTGATTGAGGAACTTGATTTTGTGTAGTACTGCTTGAAACAGAGGATAAACAGATTTGGACGTTACTTATATGTGTGATTCATTTCTAGTTTATCAATCTTGATTTTAGTTTGATTGCAATAAATGAAATGGCAAAAATTATGTAAGGCTTTAGGAATGAAACGTATATAAATTAAAAAAAAAACCAAACTGTCCGTTAAAGCAAAATAACGTTTGCTATAAAATCACTGACTGATATTTTAATCGATAAGTATATTTAAATATGATTTTTACTTTATATGCGTGATTATAGGAACGAAAAATTTTATCTTGCAAAATAAAGGCAGTGGAAACAGAGAGATATAAATAGGAATGTGAGAATTTGAAAAGATAGGCAAGGTTAAATTTGAATGCATGAGTTGATTTTAGGCAATCAAATATATTGGTCCATTTAGGTTGCGTGAATAAATGAATACAGTGACATGCTCAAGAAACAAAAAGGTAAGAGGCAAATGCCAAAAATGTTAAAAGAATAAAATTTTGTGTCACGCGCAAAGGAATGCAAAATTGATTTTCTCTCAAATGATATATGCGTGATTTAAGAAGAAATATATGGTATGTTTAAATCAAAAAAGGAAGAGTTGATTATTATCATTATATTTTAAAGAACAGTTACAAACAGATTTGAACGTTTCTCTTTTAAATTCAGATTTGCGTGCTTTTTTTTGATGCCTGGATATGCACGTTATTCCTCTGGATTTGAGATAAGGCTTGCGAAAATATTAGTTGCCAGTTATACAAAGCTTAGGATTCTATACTTTATATGCGTGATTAAAGCAAGCGTTGATTTTGTATACAGACCATTGATACGATATTTTAAATACATATGGATGTTGAAATATGATTTTTAAAATACGCCAAACTGACGTAATATAAAACACCCAAGATTTATATAAAAATAACGTTTTAAATTTATACGTTTATTACGTTACTTGTACCATAAATTTTTTACGCGTCCTTTAAACGCGAAATTTAACAGTTCATTAATACACTAAATTCTTCAAAATTATTACTTAACAAACTTAATTGGTTTTCACATATTATATATATATATACAAAATTCCTTTTATTAAAATTCAAATGGAGTTGTCTTTTAACAAATTTAACCATTTCACACTTTAAATTTCCATATTTAGTATTTTAAGGAAATGATTTAAATCAAATTATATATGTATATAAATTGGGAAGTAAATTTTACTGGAAAGAGAAAAATAACGGATTAAAGTTCTATACGTTTTTTTATATATAATCTTATATATATATATATATACACACACGGTATTTATTCCCTAAATTTTAGGCGCCCTTTTTAAGGCGTAATTACCCAGTACATTTATATACTAAAAAATTAGAAATTCTGACCATGCCAAGACTCGAACTCGTGACCTGTCGTGAATAGCCCAGATGTCTTAACCACCTAAGCTATTAATGTTTTCTTAATTAAAACTTGATTTTTTCAGAGATCTTATTAGTTAATTAAAAATTTGGTCAATTGTTTTTTTTATATATATTTTTTTAATCACTTTAAATAAACCCCAAAGTTTTTTTTTATAAAAAATACAAGTGAAAAATACTTGTAAAAAAATTGGGCCGTTACACTCTCCCCCACTCAGAACTTTTCGTCCTCGAAAAGGAAGAAGGTAGGGGAATAGAAACAACCTGAAATAAAACTAAATTGAAACTTAAATTAGAATCATTAATCTAAACAATAAAAATTCAATTTTAAATTAATCATTGATTTCATCTATTTATACTTAAAATTTTAACATTTATTTATTTACATATTCACTTGTATAATATCCCTACACAAAAAAAATCATTCATTTTTTTTTTATCCAAATTTTTCACAAGGTATTATGACATTCTAATTTAAAATGTTTAATTTTAGTCCAAATTTGAAATGGTAATTTAGCTTTATTTTTAAAGTAAATTTACCATTTCCCAAAATAAACCAAATTCCCCATTTAGTTTCTTCTTTATTCCAAACTATAATTAAATTTATTTTTCTCAATATTTTTCTCATCTATGTCAAATATTTTTCTCAATATCTAAACTATATAAATTCAATTTAAATTAATATTCAATAATTGATTTAATTCATTTGATTTTTACAGAAGTTAAATCAATCTTAACTATTTCCAAATTAATTATCTTATTATCCAATTATTTTCTAAAATCAGAAATTTGTATAGTCATTTATAATAATCATCTTTTATTCAACAAATTTAATTTTCTTTATTCCAGATTATTATTAAATGTATTCTGCTTAATATATCTTATCGCACATATTAAGTAGATTATATTTAATATAACTATTCCAATATATTTCTAAATTTCCTTTAACACCATTTGATATTGTATATTATTCAATTATTATTTTATTTCTATTTACCTCTATTTGTCTTGTTGTAACTGAAACTTTAAGTGTATAACATTTATTATAACCACTCAAATTTTTATTTATAAAATCCTTTTATATTATACATTATCCAATTACATAGTTAATTTCTGAATGATTTAGGTAAGTTATATTGGCATGCAATTTATACAAGTAAAATTTTCCAACTATATTATTCAAGTTTAAATATTCATTCCAAATTTGACTTTATTTTATCATTAGAATCACCTTTTAACATAAATTTATGAATTAAATTTCCAATTAACTTCAAACCCTTTAGGGATAAATAAATACATACATATAGTATATGTCAAATCAAATTTAAATCATATATCTATATATATTATAAATTAAGTCATATTTTAGAAATTCAAATTAATTAAATTTTTGAAGCAAAACTACATCGTGATCTCTTTACTTCGATACTCGAAAATGAATGTCGATGATGTTGTACTCATCCCCGAAATTATTTTCTAGCGACAAAGAGAAGAGCACTGATTTTTAAAACTTTAAAATTCTTTGGAAACAAATTTGTATTCGAAAATAATTTAAATAATAATATATCCTTTTAAGACTTTAAACACAAGGTTTGAAACTATCAGATATTAAATTCTTAAATTCTTGTTTTAAATCCATTTCTGTTTCCAAATAAATTTATAACCATGTTTTATAGTCTAATTATTTATTAAGACAAAAACAATGGTTTACAAAACTATAAATAAAATCAAACATTATTATCTCTAAACAACTAGTTAAATTCTGAAAATTATACTTATATATATAATACTAGATTTTTCCCAAATAGGAATAAATTTTTCAAACAAGGATAGAGATTCAAATTTTGAAGGACTCAAATTAAATAGAATTTTGATTTAAAGATAAGTTGGAATCAGAAGATCCGATGGTTAAATAACAGAATAAGAAACCAGATAAGTTTATATAAATCGCGGGCAACCTTAACCTGGTCAACCGTGACTTAAAGAGTCAGATCGATGTGGATTTTCTGGGGTAAATCTACATTCGATCTGAAGAGATAGAGTTCAGAAAAACCAAAGATACTAGTATCTAAACCGAGGATAAATATAAATCTCCGGTGAATCAATGCTAGTTGTAAAGGAGTTTCACCGCTATATTAGAATATTGGCGAAACCGCCAATTCACTATAAAGATCATCCTAAGTGGAGTTACGGGATACTCCCGAATCGAAAGAAAAATAAATAGTGAGGGACACGAATGAACTTCGGAACCGCAGGGAACGTTCCAAAATTCAAAAAGGAAGAGATTCAAGCTCGAATGAAAGTGATTCTGTAAATCAAATTTACTATACATTCTAAGTTTTGCCTAGAGCCAAAGCTCTGATACCAGATGTAACGACCCGGTGTCTTCAACCATTCGCATCCGCACATGTCGGACTTGAATTGTTCAAAATACCGCGTTGTAAAAATAAATTTGGCAGAACTCAGAATATGCAGTAAATAATTAATCACAGAATCACAGACACAGAATCAGAATACTCGCAGCGGAATTAAAAAATACTTAGTGGTTCATGAAGCCACTATAAATAGTCTCAACAAATACAAATTACAAAATCTTCCATCCTAAATATAGTTTAAATCATCAAATAAAAATCCCAAAGTCTTGATTTCATAAATAAGATAGCGGACAGAAAGAAGCCAACAACTTGAAAGGATCTACAGAAGTCCTAGCTCCGGGATGATGACTGAACTGCAACTCAGGCTGACCCGAGCGTAACATAAAACATAAACACTCGAGTCAGGACATACATACTTATATAGTGTAAGCTAATTCAAGTGTACTGTAATATAGAGCAAGTAACTTAAAGGATGCTTGGGACCGCCCATCCTCTAAGGATCCGTTAAACTATTTACTATGTAGTATATTGCGCTATTATAATAGTGTCTAATTGTAAAATAAACTTACTTTTTAATAGCGTTAAGGGGTTACCCATATAGCCCTTAACACAAATAATGCCAATAGTCTATACAGTACCGTAATACCTCCTGATCGGGAAGCTACCAGAGGATACTCCATAGGTACGACACAAATAGAAACTCGTAGGAGGCTCGCTATGGTAGGTGACACGGCACAACTAGGCAATGCCAGGGTAGATATACCAATTGCTATCCGGACCGGTGGAAACGCGTAGCCGCAGTTACCGCCCACCTCGAACAACACTCCCAAATCAAAGGTGCGCACCAAAACAATCACAGGAGTAATAGAATGGCATACGAAGAAGTGCGTTCGATCAGAGGTGCTACCTCATTAATCCGAGAATCGCTCCTGTTTTAGCCACCTTATGCCAACTCATGGGAGTCGGGTCCACGTATTTACCTTAAAGGAACCGTCACCACCATCCTACTTCATTCTGGGATCTCCACCGCGTACACGGTTAGTCAAAGTGGTATTCGGTATCGACAGAGAGTATGTCCATATCCGATCCCGGTCTCTTTGCCAACCAAGCGTTATTATAACCCGTGGTTACAGTTTAAAATGGTATTCGTACTTTAAAATCAAAATATATTCCTTCAATATCAAATATTGATTTAAACTTTCCACTTTATACATACTTTTTAAATTTATTCAATTTATTTGGAATTTATTGCCTTTACCAAATTTTAAAGTTAAATTCTTCCTTTAAATCCATCAAAAAATCAATTTCTTAAAATTTTTCTAATTACATATTAAATTCCAAAATTTACACCTTTTCCCCAAAATTAATTTCCATACATTTTAAAACAATCAAATTCCAGTTTCTGCAGCACATATGAAATGCTACCTAAAGTTTATGGGTTAAACAGTCCAATTTTAAAAGACAACATTTAAATGCTGTAATAGGTTATTAACTTATCAATTTAGTTTAAATTCCGAATACAACTTATTATCAATTATTTCTTAACTGAAATCTCATCTTAACAAAAATCCAGAATTTTTCCAAATAAGTTATATTTATTTATTTAAAATCTTAACTCATTCAAAAATCATTTTTAAATCTTTATAAAAATCCTTTAAATACATTAAACCACAATATTTTAAACTTCCATTTAAAAATAATTTTAAAATATTTCAGAAAAATATTATAGGAACCACGGGTCTGTATAAAATTTTCTAGCCTAGGTCAAGTGATACGGATTTATATCATTTCAATCCGCAATTTTACAAACCCCGGGTTCTATCATTTCAAACCCGCAATCCCAAGTTAAAATTAAACAGTTAACTGAATAAATGCATAATAATCATCGTTTTAGGCCTATCATTTCAGCCTTAACGATTTAAATTTATAGGGAACTTGCAGTGATGATTTAAATCAGTAAATAAACATTTAACAATATAACTGCAGAAATATTACAACAGATAAATAACTGATGAGGTGTCAATTTAAATGGAGTTTAACATCCTACGTTATATTACAGACAGATAACAGTTAAATAATAATTTACACATACACTTGCGATAATTCACAGAAATATAGGCATGTTTGTCTGGTGAGAAAAACTCACCTGAAGGCTGCAGAAAAATTTGATTCAAAACGAAAATTCACCGAAAAAGAAACGCTCAGCGGGCAATGATCAAATGGCTGCGGAGTCGACGCCCGGATTCAAAGCTTGCAAAGGAAATGAAATAAAACAAGACTTAGAAAATTTTAACACGAAATTTTTGAACAAACGGGACAAACGGAAACCATTCAACTCGACCGCTCTACCACCTAACCCAAGCTCAGCCTAAATGCTACTGTACGCATCCAAAACATTAACCTACTCTCTTTTTTTTTCTTTCTTTTTCATGGCAATCTTTCTTTGCCACTCCATCACGTGAAGTAGAGGCCACATCTTCAGGCTCGGCCAAACAACTTAATTCGCATGCTTCAACTGATACGGCTGATACTTGACGTGCACGGATGCACGCTCATCCTCTCTTCTCCCATGGAAGCTCACGCAACTAAAACATCAAAACATTTCCACTTCTTATGCAACACTTTTTTTTTTGTGTTTTTTTTTTGTTTTTTTGTTTGTTTTTTTTTCCTTTTCACAATTATGTTTCCAGACATTCCAGGCTTCCTCTCCCCTTTTAACTTCATTCACCCAACAACCACCGGAAGGAAAAACAAAATACTTTGGACCAAGCTTCAGATCCAACGTGCACAGAGAGGCATGTACGCATGAAACTGATCACTTACTTCTTCTCTTATTTTTTTTTTTTTTTCACATCCCTTCCAAACTTCAACGCACACCAGTACCCAAATCTCACCCAGATCTGCATGCATACATGAAATCTATCCCATACTATATGCTTCTAACATATTCACTACGCCCAGTTGAGTTTCACATATTGGCCAAAGCTTCCAAAACAAAATGCATGCTTTTAAATATTCTTGTGGCCGTGATACATGCATGTACAGGTAACTCTCTTCCTCTCCTACCTCTGTTCGTATTATCTATATATATATATATATATTTTTTATTTACATAACCATAATCACTAGAGAGAGAGAGCAACAGACATCAAGGCAGTAACACTTCAAGGCTCGGCCTGACAGTCCAAAGTTTCGGCCATGGGGAAAAATATAGGTGACTGAGAAGTGGGGTTATGGAGATGGAGTAGTCGAGTGAAATGAAAGGACCCAAAAACACGAAAAATAATCATAAAAAAATTAAAAGAAAAGAGACCATACCTCTGGATCTCGTGCAACACAGGGAGGGGAGATCGAAAATATATGAAATGGAGGTGAATGACTAAGGATATTTATACATAAAACTAGCGAAGTTTAGGCATGCTCGAAATATATTTCGCAGACCAGAAACGTAGGAGATACGTTGATAAATGGAAACGAATATAAGTGGAAAATATTGCGTGATGAATTATTACCAGATTTGATGAATATAGTCTGCGTGATGTTAGGGAAGCAAATCTAATTCTCTTTCATTTATTTCCACTTTCCAGTTTGCTTTTGAACGTTATTTATGAGTGATTAAATGCAAAAAACGGCAAGCATTGATTGTAGGTAATTTATACGTGATATAATTAGCAGGAGAAATAAATCTGAACGTTATGAGAAATTTGTGTTAAAAGCATGCGTTACTTTAGGAAGATAATAAGCACTAAAATTTCGAACTGACTAGGCAATAGAAGAGGTGATTTTTAGGGACCACGGTTAGCAATTTGATTTGATCTTTATATGTGTGATATCGATTCTCAGTTATAAATGTTTGAGCGTTACCCATATTTATTAAAACATGCGTTGATTGTGGGAATATGGCTTGCGAGATTTAAAACTGCCAATTGAAATTAATGCATGCGATTACTGCAAATTTTATGAGAAGCTTTGATTTCAATATTTATGCGTGATTGAGGAACTTGATTTTGTGTAGTACTGCTTGAAACAGAGGATAAACAGATTTGGACGTTACTTATATGTGTGATTCATTTCTAGTTTATCAATCTTGATTTTAGTTTGATTGCAATAAATGAAATGGCAAAAATTATGTAAGGCTTTAGGAATGAAACGTATATAAATTAAAAAAAAAACCAAACTGTCCGTTAAAGCAAAATAACGTTTGCTATAAAATCACTGACTGATATTTTAATCGATAAGTATATTTAAATATGATTTTTACTTTATATGCGTGATTATAGGAACGAAAAATTTTATCTTGCAAAATAAAGGCAGTGGAAACAGAGAGATATAAATAGGAATGTGAGAATTTGAAAAGATAGGCAAGGTTAAATTTGAATGCATGAGTTGATTTTAGGCAATCAAATATATTGGTCCATTTAGGTTGCGTGAATAAATGAATACAGTGACATGCTCAAGAAACAAAAAGGTAAGAGGCAAATGCCAAAAATGTTAAAAGAATAAAATTTTGTGTCACGCGCAAAGGAATGCAAAATTGATTTTCTCTCAAATGATATATGCGTGATTTAAGAAGAAATATATGGTATGTTTAAATCAAAAAAGGAAGAGTTGATTATTATCATTATATTTTAAAGAACAGTTACAAACAGATTTGAACGTTTCTCTTTTAAATTCAGATTTGCGTGCTTTTTTTTGATGCCTGGATATGCACGTTATTCCTCTGGATTTGAGATAAGGCTTGCGAAAATATTAGTTGCCAGTTATACAAAGCTTAGGATTCTATACTTTATATGCGTGATTAAAGCAAGCGTTGATTTTGTATACAGACCATTGATACGATATTTTAAATACATATGGATGTTGAAATATGATTTTTAAAATACGCCAAACTGACGTAATATAAAACACCCAAGATTTATATAAAAATAACGTTTTAAATTTATACGTTTATTACGTTACTTGTACCATAAATTTTTTACGCGTCCTTTAAACGCGAAATTTAACAGTTCATTAATACACTAAATTCTTCAAAATTATTACTTAACAAACTTAATTGGTTTTCACATATTATATATATATATACAAAATTCCTTTTATTAAAATTCAAATGGAGTTGTCTTTTAACAAATTTAACCATTTCACACTTTAAATTTCCATATTTAGTATTTTAAGGAAATGATTTAAATCAAATTATATATGTATATAAATTGGGAAGTAAATTTTACTGGAAAGAGAAAAATAACGGATTAAAGTTCTATACGTTTTTTTATATATAATCTTATATATATATATATACACACACGGTATTTATTCCCTAAATTTTAGGCGCCCTTTTTAAGGCGTAATTACCCAGTACATTTATATACTAAAAAAATTAGAAATTCTGACCATGCCAAGACTCGAACTCGTGACCTGTCGTGAATAGCCCAGATGTCTTAACCACCTAAGCTATTAATGTTTTCTTAATTAAAACTTGATTTTTTCAGAGATCTTATTAGTTAATTAAAAATTTGGTCAATTGTTTTTTTTATATATATTTTTTTAATCACTTTAAATAAACCCCAAAGTTTTTTTTTTAAAAAAAATACAAGTGAAAAATACTTGTAAAAAAATTGGGCCGTTACACTCTCCCCCACTCAGAACTTTTCGTCCTCGAAAAGGAAGAAGGTAGGGGAATAGAAACAACCTGAAATAAAACTAAATTGAAACTTAAATTAGAATCATTAATCTAAACAATAAAAATTCAATTTTAAATTAATCATTGATTTCATCTATTTATACTTAAAATTTTAACATTTATTTATTTACATATTCACTTGTATAATATCCCTACACAAAAAAAATCATTCATTTTTTTTTTATCCAAATTTTTCACAAGGTATTATGACATTCTAATTTAAAATGTTTAATTTTAGTCCAAATTTGAAATGGTAATTTAGCTTTATTTTTAAAGTAAATTTACCATTTCCCAAAATAAACCAAATTCCCCATTTAGTTTCTTCTTTATTCCAAACTATAATTAAATTTATTTTTCTCAATATTTTTCTCATCTATGTCAAATATTTTTCTCAATATCTAAACTATATAAATTCAATTTAAATTAATATTCAATAATTGATTTAATTCATTTGATTTTTACAGAAGTTAAATCAATCTTAACTATTTCCAAATTAATTATCTTATTATCCAATTATTTTCTAAAATCAGAAATTTGTATAGTCATTTATAATAATCATCTTTTATTCAACAAATTTAATTTTCTTTATTCCAGATTATTATTAAATGTATTCCGCTTAATATATCTTATCGCACATATTAAGTAGATTATATTTAATATAACTATTCCAATATATTTCTAAATTTCCTTTAACACCATTTGATATTGTATATTATTCAATTATTATTTTATTTCTATTTACCTCTATTTGTCTTGTTGTAACTGAAACTTTAAGTGTATAACATTTATTATAACCACTCAAATTTTTATTTATAAAATCCTTTTATATTATACATTATCCAATTACATAGTTAATTTCTGAATGATTTAGGTAAGTTATATTGGCATGCAATTTATACAAGTAAAATTTTCCAACTATATTATTCAAGTTTAAATATTCATTCCAAATTTGACTTTATTTTATCATTAGAATCACCTTTTAACATAAATTTATGAATTAAATTTCCAATTAACTTCAAACCCTTTAGGGATAAATAAATACATACATATAGTATATGTCAAATCAAATTTAAATCATATATCTATATATATTATAAATTAAGTCATATTTTAGAAATTCAAATTAATTAAATTTTTGAAGCAAAACTACATCGTGATCTCTTTACTTCGATACTCGAAAATGAATGTCGATGATGTTGTACTCATCCCCGAAATTATTTTCTAGCGACAAAGAGAAGAGCACTGATTTTTAAAACTTTAAAATTCTTTGGAAACAAATTTGTATTCGAAAATAATTTAAATAATAATATATCCTTTTAAGACTTTAAACACAAGGTTTGAAACTATCAGATATTAAATTCTTAAATTCTTATTTTAAATCCATTTCTGTTTCCAAATAAATTTATAACCATGTTTTATAGTCTAATTATTTATTAAGACAAAACCAATGGTTTACAAAACTATAAATAAAATCAAACATTATTATCTCTAAACAACTAGTTAAATTCTGAAAATTATACTTATATATATAATACTAGATTTTTCCCAAATAGGAATAAATTTTTCAAACAAGGATAGAGATTCAAATTTTGAAGGACTCAAATTAAATAGAATTTTGATTTAAAGATAAGTTGGAATCAGAAGATCCGATGGTTAAATAACAGAATAAGAAACCAGATAAGTTTATATAAATCGCGGGCAACCTTAACCTGGTCAACCGTGACTTAAAGAGTCAGATCGATGTGGATTTTCTGGGGTAAATCTACATTCGATCTGAAGAGATAGAGTTCAGAAAAACCAAAGATACTAGTATCTAAACCGAGGATAAATATAAATCTCCGGTGAATCAATGCTAGTTGTAAAGGAGTTTCACCGCTATATTAGAATATTGGCGAAACCGCCAATTCACTATAAAGATCATCCTAAGTGGAGTTACGGGATACTCCCGAATCGAAAGAAAAATAAATAGTGAGGGACACGAATGAACTTCGGAACCGCAGGGAACGTTCCAAAATTCAAAAAGGAAGAGATTCAAGCTCGAATGAAAGTGATTCTGTAAATCAAATTTACCATACATTCTAAGTTTTGCCTAGAGCCAAAGCTCTGATACCAGATGTAACGACCCGGTGTTTTCAACCATTCGCATCCGCACATGTCGGACTTGAATTGTTCAAAATACCGCGTTGTAAAAATAAATTTGGCAGAACTCAGAATATGCAGTAAATAATTAATCACAGAATCACAGACACAGAATCAGAATACTCGCAGCGGAATTAAAAAATACTTAGTGGTTCATGAAGCCACTATAAATAGTCTCAACAAATACAAATTACAAAGTCTTCCATCCTAAATATAGTTTAAATCATCAAATAAAAATCCCAAAGTCTTGATTTCATAAATAAGATAGCGGACAGAAAGAAGCCAACAACTTGAAAGGATCTACAGAAGTCCTAGCTCCGGGATGATGACTGAACTGCAACTCAGGCTGACCCGAGCGTAACATAAAACATAAACACTCGAGTCAGGACATACATACTTATATAGTGTAAGCTAATTCAAGTGTACTGTAATATAGAGCAAGTAACTTAAAGGATGCTTGGGACCGCCCATCCTCTAAGGATCCGTTAAACTATTTACTATGTAGTATATTGCGCTATTATAATAGTGTCTAATTGTAAAATAAACTTACTTTTTAATAGCGTTAAGGGGTTACCCATATAGCCCTTAACACAAATAATGCCAATAGTCTATACAGTACCGTAATACCTCCTGATCGGGAAGCTACCAGAGGATACTCCATAGGTACGACACAAATAGAAACTCGTAGGAGGCTCGCTATGGTAGGTGACACGGCACAACTAGGCAATGCCAGGGTAGATATACCAATTGCTATCCGGATCGGTGGAAACGCGTAGCCGCAGTTACCGCCCACCTCGAACAACACTCCCAAATCAAAGGTGCGCACCAAAACAATCACAGGAGTAATAGAATGGCATACGAAGAAGTGCGTTCGATCAGAGGTGCTACCTCATTAATCCGAGAATCGCTCCTGTTTTAGCCACCTTATGCCAACTCACGGGAGTCGGGTCCACGTATTTACCTTAAAGGAACCGTCACCACCATCCTACTTCATTCTGGGATCTCCACCGCGTACACGGTTAGTCAAAGTGGTTTTCGGTATCGACAGAGAGTATGTCCATATCCGATCCCGGTCTCTTTGCCAACCAAGCGTTATTATAACCCGTGGTTACAGTTTAAAATGGTATTCGTACTTTAAAATCAAAATATATTCCTTCAATATCAAATATTGATTTATACTTTCCACTTTATACATACTTTTTAAATTTATTCAATTTATTTGGAATTTATTGCCTTTACCAAATTTTAAAGTTAAATTCTTCCTTTAAATCCATCAAAAAATCAATTTCTTAAAATTTTTCTAATTACATATTAAATTCCAAAATTTACACCTTTTCCCCAAAATTAATTTCCATACATTTTAAAACAATCAAATTCCAGTTTCTGCAGCACATATGAAATGCTACCTAAAGTTTATGGGTTAAACAGTCCAATTTTAAAAGACAACATTTAAATGCTGTAATAGGTTATTAACTTATCAATTTAGTTTAAATTCCGAATACAACTTATTATCAATTATTTCTTAACTGAAATCTCATCTTAACAAAAATCCAGAATTTTTCCAAATAAGTTATATTTATTTATTTAAAATCTTAACTCATTCAAAAATCATTTTTAAATCTTTATAAAAATCCTTTAAATACATTAAACCACAATATTTTAAACTTCCATTTAAAAATAATTTTAAAATATTTCAGAAAAATATTATAGGAACCACGGGTCTGTATAAAATTTTCTAGCCTAGGTCAAGTGATACGGATTTATATCATTTCAATCCGCAATTTTACAAACCCCGGGTTCTATCATTTCAAACCCGCAATCCCAAGTTAAAATTAAACAGTTAACTGAATAAATGCATAATAATCATCGTTTTAGGCCTATCATTTCAGCCTTAACGATTTAAATTTATAGGGAACTTGCAGTGATGATTTAAATCAGTAAATAAACATTTAACAATATAACTGCAGAAATATTACAACAAATAAATAACTGATGAGGTGTCAATTTAAATGGAGTTTAACATCCTACGTTATATTACAGACAGATAACAGTTAAATAATAATTTACACATACACTTGCGATAATTCACAGAAATATAGGCATGTTTGTCTGGTGAGAAAAACTCACCTGAAGGCTGTAGAAAAATTTGATTCAAAACGAAAATTCACCGAAAAAGAAACGCTCAGCGGGCAATGATCAAATGGCTGCGGAGTCGACGCCCGGATTCAAAGCTTGCAAAGGAAATGAAATAAAACAAGACTTAGAAAATTTTAACACGAAATTTTTGAACAAACGGGACAAACGGAAACCATTCAACTCGACCGCTCTACCACCTAACCCAAGCTCAGCCTAAATGCTACTGTACGCATCCAAAACATTAACCTACTCTCTTTTTTTTTCTTTCTTTTTCATGGCAATCTTTCTTTGCCACTCCATCACGTGAAGTAGAGGCCACATCTTCAGGCTCGGCCAAACAACTTAATTCGCATGCTTCAACTGATACGGCTGATACTTGACGTGCACGGATGCACGCTCATCCTCTCTTCTCCCATGGAAGCTCACGCAACTAAAACATCAAAACATTTCCACTTCTTATGCAACACTTTTTTTTTTGTGTTTTTTTTTGTTTTTTTTTTGTTTTTTTTTTCCTTTTCACAATTATGTTTCCAGACATTCCAGGCTTCCTCTCCCCTTTTAACTTCATTCACCCAACAACCACCGGAAGGAAAAACAAAATACTTTGGACCAAGCTTCAGATCCAACGTGCACAGAGAGGCATGTATGCGTGAAACTGATCACTTACTTCTTCTCTTATTTTTTTTTTTTTTCACATCCCTTCCAAACTTCAACGCACACCAGTACCCAAATCTCACCCATATCTGCATGCATACATGAAATCTATCCCATACTATATGCTTCTAACATATTCACTATGCCCAGTTGAGTTTCACATATTGGCCAAAGCTTCCAAAACAAAATGCATGCTTTTAAATATTCTTGTGGCCGTGATACATGCATGTACAGGTAACTCTCTTCCTCTCCTACCTCTGTTCGTATTATCTATATATATATATATATATATATATATATTATTTACATAACCATAATCACTAGAGAGAGAGCAACAGACATCAAGGCAGTAACACTTCAAGGCTCGGCCTGACAGTCCAAAGTTTCGGCCATGGGGAAAAATATAGGTGACTGAGAAGTGGGGTTATGGAGATGGAGTAGTCGAGTGAAATGAAAGGACCCAAAAACACAAAAAATAATCATAAAAAAATTAAAAGAAAAGAGACCATACCTCTGGATCTCGTGCAACACAGGGAGGGGAGATCGAAAATATATGAAATGGAGGTGAATGACTAAGGATATTTATACATAAAACTAGCGAAGTTTAGGCATGCTCGAAATATATTTCGCAGACCAGAAACGTAGGAGATACGTTGATAAATGGAAACGAATATAAGTGGAAAATATTGCGTGATGAATTATTACCAGATTTGATGAATATAGTCCGCGTGATGTTAGGGAAGCAAATCTAATTCTCTTTCATTTATTTCCACTTTCCAGTTTGCTTTTGAACGTTATTTATGAGTGATTAAATGCAAAAAACGGCAAGCATTGATTGTAGGTAATTTATACGTGATATAATTAGCAGGAGAAATAAATCTGAACGTTATGAGAAATTTGTGTTAAAAGCATGCGTTACTTTAGGAAGATAATAAGCACTAAAATTTCGAACTGACTAGGCAATAGAAGAGGTGATTTTTAGGGACCACGGTTAGCAATTTGATTTGATCTTTATATGTGTGATATCGATTCTCAGTTATAAATGTTTGAACGTTACCCATATTTATTAAAACATGCGTTGATTGTGGGAATATGGCTTGCGAGATTTAAAACTGCCAATTGAAATTAATGCATGCGATTACTGCAAATTTTATGAGAAGCTTTGATTTCAATATTTATGCGTGATTGAGGAACTTGATTTTGTGTAATACTGCTTGAAACAGAGGATAAACAGATTTGGACGTTACTTATATGTGTGATTCATTTCTAGTTTATCAATCTTGATTTTAGTTTGATTGCAATAAATGAAATGGCAAAAATTATGTAAGGCTTTAGGAATGAAACGTATATAAATTATAAAAAAAAAACCAAACTGTCCGTTAAAGCAAAATAACGTTTGCTATAAAATCACTGACTGATATTTTAATCGATAAGTATATTTAAATATGATTTTTACTTTATATGCGTGATTATAGGAACGAAAAATTTTATCTTGCAAAATAAAGGCAGTGGAAACAGAGAGATATAAATAGGAATGTGAGAATTTGAAAAGATAGGCAAGGTTAAATTTGAATGCATGAGTTGATTTTAGGCAATCAAATATATTGGTCCATTTAGGTTGTGTGAATAAATGAATACAGTGATATGCTCAAGAAACAAAAAGGTAAGAGGCAAATGCCAAAAATGTTAAAAGAATAAAATTTTGTGTCACGCGCAAAGGAATGCAAAATTGATTTTCTCTCAAATGATATATGCGTGATTTAAGAAGAAATATATGGTATGTTTAAATCAAAAAAGGAAGAGTTGATTATTATCATTATATTTTAAAGAACAGTTACAAACAGATTTGAACGTTTCTCTTTTAAATTCAGATTTGCGTGCTTTTTTTTGATGCCTGGATATGCACGTTATTCCTCTGGATTTGAGATAAGGCTTGCGAAAATATTAGTTGCCAGTTATACAAAGCTTTGGATTCTATACTTTATATGCGTGATTAAAGCAAGCGTTGATTTTGTATACAGACCATTGATACGATATTTTAAATACATATGGATGTTAAAATATGATTTTTAAAATACGCCAAACTGACGTAATATAAAACACCCAAGATTTATATAAAAATAACGTTTTAAATTTATACGTTTATTACGTTACTTGTACCATAAATTTTTTTACGCGTCCTTTAAACGCGAAATTTAACAGTTCATTAATACACTAAATTCTTCAAAATTATTACTTAACAAACTTAATTGGTTTTCACATATTATATATATATACAAAATTCCTTTTATTAAAATTCAAATGGAGTTGTCTTTTAACAAATTTAACCGTTTCACACTTTAAATTTCCATATTTAGTATTTTAAGGAAATGATTTAAATCAAATTATATATGTATATAAATTGGGAAGTAAATTTTACTGGAAAGAGAAAAATAACGGATTAAAGTTCTATACGTTTTCTTATATATAATCTTATATATATATATATATATATATACGGTATTTATTCCCTAAATTTTAGGCGCCCTTTTTAAGGCGTAATTACCCAGTACATTTATATACTAAAAAAATTAGAAATTCTGACCATGCCAAGACTCGAACTCGTGACCTGTCGTGAATAGCCCAGATGTCTTAACCACCTAAGCTATTAATGTTTTCTTAATTAAAACTTGATTTTTTCAGAGATCTTATTAGTTAATTAAAAATTTGGTCAATTGTTTTTTTTTTATATATTTTTTTAATCACTTTAAATAAACCCCAAAGTTTTTTTTTTAAAAAAAAATACAAGTGAAAAATACTTGTAAAAAAATTGGGCAGTTACATAGCCGGTTTAAAACCACCGACCACCATCAACTAGGCCTTACATCTCTCTAGCAAGGCATTTCAAAGGGCAATGCTTGAAGGAAAATATACCGTCTTGCCCGACTAGGTTCATCTACGGTGGCGATTGGCGTCCAATGTTACGTGGCGGCATGGGTGGCGGCATGGGTGATTAGTGGAAGCGTTAGCATTTAAGATGCCAGACCTCGGCGACAACAGAGATGTAGGTGATTTGGTTTGTCTCAATCGGCATGTTAGGCTCATACTGCTCTTGTAGTGATGTGGATTGATCTTCGATCAACCATACAGGTACTGGCGTAGTTTCAAGTTCAACATCGATTTGAGATGAGGTCGGCCTCTTTTGAGTACGCTTAATTTAAGGAATAAGAGTAATTAGTTATTAAATTAATTATTAAATGTATTAGATGTTCTAAAAATTATAACTTTACTCATACGAGGTTCGATTCGAATGCGGCTCCTTGCTTTGTACTCGTGGAATTGTCGCCTTCGTAAGGGAACAAGTTTTGTTGCAATCCGAGCAATTGGAAAATAAGGCTAAGGTGAGCAGAATTATAACTCCGAAATTATTTCTCAAATACAAATCCTTATATTTTATATATTGGAAATGTTACCTAGTAGTGGTTGGAAATATGTATACATATATGAAATTATTTCCCTACTTTATGGGATTTGTTTGAGAAAATATCCAGGATAATTTATTAAAATTTTGCATATTTATATTGTGTTATTTTCATATCGAATAGAGCTAGATAGTGATGATATTAATTTATGTTGATTTTAATTAAATCCTAATCTGGAGTTATATTAGCAATAGAAACATCATTATATATATATATTATTGCTAATATTCGAGATAATTCATTAATATCTCGTATATATAGATATTGAATTCTATTCGTAGCTAATAAAGGTAGATGGAGTTGATATTAATTTTTAACGCATATTGTAAATTATTCGAAACTCAAATTAGGGGTTATATTAGTATTATTATATATTTTATCACTAATCAGAAATTAGAAATTACAAAAGAAGTATTTTATTAATTATAGGGTTTGATAAAGTTGTAAAATACATAATATGCTATAACATGATTTATTAAATTTAGACCCTAAGAAATGATTTTAAATGTATGTGTATACATATATAGAAATTATATACATGAGCTATATAGCATTTTGAGGCCTTATTGATAACTAAAATTAATTTAGTAGAACAGTTTAGTAAAATTATGCTGTATTATGGTTGATAGGCAAGTGTATTATTTATAAAATAATTTCTGAACTTCAATAAAATAATATAAAGAATATATGATTTGAGTAAATAAATAAATATCTAATTGTTGCTTGCTCAAATAAGATGAATTTGGTTGAATTGGATGATAGGATGTATAGAAAGTTCCTATTGTTGTGAATGGGCTGATTAGTCTATATAATTATATAGTATGGATTTTATTAAACAATTAAATTAGTCAAATGGGTAATACAACATGAAAGAATGTATATACATTTATATGTAATATATATACTCAATGTGAGCTCACGAAAATATATTTAGTGGAGTTTGATGTTCAAGAAATATATTTGGACGAGCTAAATAAACCAAAGGAGAAAAATGTCATAGGTTGTGATCTAGTTTTCGGTGATTGGGTATCGAGTTCTAGTGGCAAGATGATGTTATAGATATAATCGAGGCAATGCTCCAAACAATGCGCAATTTGTCTGATGTTTTCACTTGATTTGAATGAGACGTTTTCCGCATGATTTCATGATAATATGACTTATAGGTAAGACTAGAAGTATATATCAACTCTGGTTGTTTAATACGTATGTTTGAGAGACGATATGTTCAATACGTCTTCAGTGGGTTGACTTGAGCTATCGAGAGCACGTTATACGGGATACGCACATTATCCATGAAACATGGATATGTATTAATCACATAGATAATCCAAATTACCATAGAAGAAGCGCATGACTTGTATATGAGAATTCAGAACATGTTTGGAGAGAGATGGCGATGACTATCTAAAATAGATCATATATCACCCATGTTGTAGTAGAGGTCAAAGTAAGATCTATATGAGTCTATTGCATTGTGATGCGACATGGAGTTCTATTGTATATTTATATGCTAACTTATTTTGGTTTATTCTCAAATAGGTAGTTAATGGAAGCACAATAAGTAATATATCGTATAGTAGATGATTAGTAATATATCATACAGTAGACGATTAGTACTATGTCGTATAGTAGATAACTGATATTATATCATATAATTGACAATTAGTAATATGTCATATAGTAAATGATGAATAATATTGTGTAGTTGGCGATGGATACTATATTGTATAGTAGGCGATTGATACTATATCATATAATAGATAGTTGAAAATGTGTAGTAGGCGATTGATCCAACATCTGTCACTGATTTTAGGCCTATCTCTTGTTGTAATATCATCTATAAGATTATCTCAAAGATTTTAGCTAACAGACTTCAACTTGTACTGCCATCTATTATAAGCAGTAATCAAGCTGCCTACATCAAAGGTAGATCTATTAGTGATAATATTTTACTGACTCAAGAATTGTTGTTTGGATATGAAAGAAAAACCATTTCTCCAAGGTGTATGTTAAAATTGGATATTAGGAAGGCTTTTGATTCTGTGCATTGGAATTCTATTTTAGCAGTTATGTCCAAAATGAATTTTCCAAAACCATTCTTAGCTTGGATTTACACTTGTATCTCTTCTCCTATGTATTCTATTTGAGAGATGGTAGTCTATATGGTTATTTTAGGGGTATACATGGTGTTAGGCAAGGTGATCCTATTTCAGCCTATCTGTTTATAATTGTCATGGAGCTTCTTAATTCTATGTTCAAGGAACTTGTTCTTAATGGAGTTTTACAGTTGCATCCAAAATGTAAGCATCCACTTATTACTCATCTCCTTTTTGCTGATGACTTGGTTGTTTTTACAAAGCCCACTCTAGATAACATACAATGCATTCTTTCAACTCTGAAGATTTTTCACTCTATAACTGGACTTCAAATTAATTTGGCCAAATCTAATATTTTAGTTGCTGGTTTAAGTCCATTGGACAAGAATGCTATTATTAATTTTTCTGGTCTACAAGAACTGCCTAGAAATTCTTTCTATTTGGGTCTGCCTTTGATTACATCTTGAATTACTAAGCAAGATTGCTTGCCACTGTTTGAAAAGATCATTGAAAAACTTCACTTATGGCCAGTTGGTAAACTTTCACAAGCTGGTAGGCTAACCATTGTTCAGTCAATAGCTGTAGCCATGACAACATATTGGACAAGGCATTATATTCTTCCAGCTAAGCTTATTAATATGATTGCTAGTGCTCTTAATAAATTCTTATGGCATGGTGATCCATTTATTAAGAAGTTAATTCCAATTTCTTTCTATAAACTTTTTGAAGCAAAGAAACATGGTGGTCTTGGAATAACTAATATCTGTCAATGGAACAGAGCTGCTATATCTGTTTATTACAATAAATTTTTTACATCTGACAACAATCTCTGGTCACAATGGGTTAATCATAATCTTATTGGTAGGAAATTTTTTTGGACTATGTCAATTCCTCAAAGTTGTAGTTGGAGTTGGAGATGTATTTTGAAGCTTAGAGAAACTTTTATTCCTTTAATTCAATATAATCATGATCTGATTAAGGATTTGTCTTTTTGGCACTCTCCCTGGTCTAAACAAGGCTTAATCCTGAGTTCAATTGTTGATTATAATTTGAGAAATATCTCTGGTATAGCTGAACAAGCTAAAGTTGTTGATTTTATTCATGATGGCAGTTTAGTTTTGCCTTACACAAGCACTTTTCAATTAAGACAATTATGGAACATCATTTCAAATTATCCTACAATAAGTTCTGATAATATGCTAGTATGGTCCGGGAAGACTTTTTCAATCAAGCTTGTTTACAAATCTCTCTGTGATGATGGTTCTCTTTTTCCATGGTATACAAGAATTTGGAAAATAGGTGGCAGTGCTAAGGAAAATTTGTTGTTATGGAAAGTGATGGCTAATGCATTAAATACCAAGGATAAACTTTGTAGAATTGGAATCATCTCAGAGAATATGTGTGTTTTTTGTAAGTCTAATATAGAATGTAACACACATTTATTCTTTGAGTGTCCTTTTGTCTTTCAAATCTGGTATAGATTATTATCATCATGTGGATTTTACAAACCTTCAACTGTAAGTCCTATTGAATGGTTCAATATTTTCAAAGCTACTAGATGGAAATCATGTCAGACAAGGCTTCTGCTAAAAATGTTAAAAAGATTGGTTTTTGAAGTTTGGCAAGAGAGAAATAATAGAATATTTGGTAATGGTATCAGGAGCTCCTCACAATTGTTTGATCAGATACACAGGAATATTCTTTGGTTTTTAAGATCTGATTCTTGTTAAGATTAATTCTTATTTTCTTTTGCTGTTTACTGATTCTTTTTTAAGTTTGGCTAGAGAGGTTTCTGGATGCATTGACAATGAGAAGCTTTCACTGTTAATGTTGTTGTTCATATGAAGGTTGCTTGTTATGTCTGTTTGATGATGCATTTACAGAGTGAAGAATTTTCAGAGTGAAGCATTTACAGAGTGAAGCTTTTACAGAGTGAAACCTTATATGCTAATGGTTATGTATGTTTTGGTGGCTTAAGAAGTTTGCTTGCATTTGTTTTCTTCTTCCTGATGCCATCTCTGATTTCTTGGTTCAAAGCTGCTGCCTTGTTATTCCATTAGTTGTTATGTAGCTGTCGTTTGATGTTTGTAATTTGTTCAGGGTTGTTAGTCAATTCTCTAATTGTATTATGGTCATAGATGTTAATCTGTACATAGTGTGGTCATGGGTATATCCTGGTTTTGATTTGTAATCTTGGTCATGGGTGTATTTGTTTTTGGCTTGTTGGTCATTTTCTTTGGTTGTAAGTTTTCATTAGTTAATAAAGTGAGCTTTTCGCTCTTGCTTTTCAAAAAAAAAAAAAAAAATGGATAGTGGGTCATACAGTTCTCTTGCGGAGTTTTGTATGCTTTTGTAAATTGCTTGACATTAGAGGAAGACCTAGATTAGATTTCTATATCACTACTAGTCTCGAGTGGGTATAGTTTCGACCTTACACTCATACAATAGGATGTGAATCACATTTCACTGTTGTGCATGCCAGTTTATAGTCACAACATTATACACGATAGATTGAGTTAAGGATACGGGAAGAAAGAAGGGTAATGTACAATTCCTTATTATTTAGGATGAGTTTACCTTGCATATTTATAGGTAGTTCAGATTTCCCCACAGCCACGTTTGTGGAGAGGGCCGACTGTGATTTAACTGTCCCTATTTATTTGTCTATTGTTTTCATATATAGTATTCTGAAATATTTCCTCTCACATCAGATTTTATGTATGATCCGTGTTTTGCGTTTGTCTGCTTATGTCATGACAACTCTGGGGTACTCGATTGAATAGTTCAAGAATCAGGTGCTTTTGGAGATATACTTGCAGGATGCAGCTGGAGCACTTTGAAGGCATAACATCGAGATTTTGATATATATATATATATATATATATATATATATATATATATTTATATATGATACATTTATAGTATAAGACAGACCAATTATTTATATATGAGGCCATTGTATCAGATATTTATTTAGAACTCCATTCTATTGGGAGTTGATGTATTCTGATTTTCTATACTGATATTTATTAACCAGTTTCTTCCGCTAGAGTGGTCTCTTATATATTGTCATCTTATTATGTTCATGTATATTTAGTATATTATATATTGGCATTTTGTTGTAAAATCTTATCGATGTCTTGGTTTAGTATTCTATTTTAATTTTACCTCCACGATCCGTTTTTCTACTATATTAGAAGGCCGGGTTGTTATAGTTGGTATTAGAGCTTAGGCTCAACACTCGGACCAAATAGATAGGTCTAATTTAATCAATCTAGAAGTAGGAGATACGTTGAGAGAGCGTACGATAAGACAAAGTGTGGGAGCGACTTCAGATAGGCAGTTTATGATTCAGACATTATTTATTTGCCGCAAAAGATGTTCCGTCATTGTGGATATCTTGACCAGATTGCGGTTAGAGCTAAAAGTGGTATGGCCCTTTTGGGCATCAGTATTTCTAGCTCCACCAGCCCTAGACTCTTCAAAGACGTGTCAGAATTTCTTTTGCCTTAGAGGGGATCCATATCAGATTCCTGAGGCTATTGCTGAGGCACTTTCTTGGACATATATATGAGAATGGTTCCATCGATATAAGTCTAGTGAATGTTTTCATAAGGAAGATTGTTTCTCGACATTAGGAAAAGAAGACTTTGGCTGGGTGGGTTGTAAGGTTAATGTGGTTGATAAGCAGGCATGTGATTTGGAATTCATTCAGACATCACTTTAAGCTCTCAATTCATTTTTGAGATCAAGAAGAGAATGTGCCTTGAGTATTCCATCCATCTTTAGTAGGATAACTTGTCAGTAAAGGAGTGTTGACCAATTCAACCTTTTGTTTTTAGGGTACGAGATGGTCGGTACTCCATTGTTGTAGGCAAAGGGATTTGCCTTGGGCCTTAAGTAGTAGTTAGGGGTTTATTGGTTCATTGCTTAGCCATATCCTTGTCAGGGTCCACTTTTAAATATCTTGTTGGTTTGGTTCTCTTCGTGAGAATGCCTATGAGATACCATTGATGCAATGAAAGTGGAAAGCAACCAAAAAACCAACCGAATCAAAAAGATCATGATAAAGGAAGATCGAGCTTGTTTGAAAATGAAAAGCCAGCCTAGCATGTCACTCCTATGACATGTCGGAGGCATTTCGCTATGAAGTGTCGCTCGGCTAAAGAGAAGCGTAAATGCTTCAATTGCGACCAGCTTTAATAACATGAAGAAGGACTGTCCTACATTTGTGCTGTCCTACATTTTCCTTCAGCTATTTTTCGTCATTCAGGACTATTTGTTGCACTTTTAGCTTTGGTATCCTTTGCCGAAAAATGACTAAATCCAAAGCACAAGATGGAGCCAGGCTATGTGGGCTTGCTCCCATCAGGATACTTTCACATCTCATCTAGATTGGATTCGGTAGTGCTAGATGTGAAGTATTCAGATATTGGATAAGGTTTGGCTGCGTCCGGCTCGGAGATTTCTGAGAAGTGTCACAAGTAAATGAGCTTCTCAAAAGTATATTACTAAAGGTATACTTCAGGGGGGGTGCAACCTCCTAGTCTTTTGCTAGAAATTTTTCTTCCCTTATTTGATTTGAACCTCTGAATTTTTTTCCCTTAATTGAAACGGGAAGAGTATACCTGTTTGCGATATTTAATTATTGGTTTTGTTCATGCTTTCAAGTTTGGACATTTTACCTTGTTTTGTCCATTCTGTCCAGTTTAGACTTTTCTTCAGATTATTTCCACTCTTTCAAGTTTGGATTTTTTATATAATTTTTCCATCTGTATTTGGATTTGTTTTCCCATTTTTTATTTCCACCGTTGCCAGTATGGATGTTGTTCTTGTGAGGTAAAAATCTGTTCCGCATTAGCGACGTGGTCTCACGAAATTTTATATATTCACCATATTACATAAGTTTTCTCACATTAGTATTTCAGACTAAGTTGGGTGTTATTTTATTAAAATGCTCGGGTCAGATCGAATATTTTTCCTAAGTTGGCATTGGATATATGCAGCCTTTAGAGCAGAGCTGGAGATTTATCTATAATAGTGTTCTATTTTCCGCTGTTTTATACTTTATACCTATCAGTAAATTGTAAGGTCATAATTTTATAACTATCCAGCTGATATGTTTTGATTTTAACTCTGATGTACTATGTATTTTTGAGTAACAGTTTTTATTGTCCTAGTTATATTATACATTGTCGATTCCATTGTGAGATTCTATTTTCCTATTCTTTGTTCTTTTTTATTTATTTTACCCTAACAATCTGGCCTTCCAACGATTGGATGTTCTACATTTGAATATAGTAGTCATATTTGGTATCGATATTCGATGGTTGAAGGCGGGGTTGTTGCAGTTTGTTCGAACTAAATGGTTCGTCAAAGTGTCACAAGTCCAAATACTCATGCACTAGAAAGATGATTAAGGGGATAGAGAAAAAGAAAGTGAAAATGAATTTTTTTAAACGCACAATGAAACATAAAAAAAAAGGTGAACAACAAAGGTAAGAGAGTAAGAATAAAATGAATTTTCTTCTTTTCTAAAAAATGTTTTTATTTTGGTTTTCTTATTTTTCTTTACATATATATGTGTTTTTCTTTTTTCTTTTTATTTATTTATTCCATATACGCTGAGCTAATTCAACTAAATAGATGTAAGGAATTAATCAGAAATTTTCTGTCCTTCGTAGCTGCTAAACCAAACTTGTATCGTGAAACTTTGATTTAGTTTAATGAAACAATTCTTAGTCAGTTGGCGGACATGACTTATCATTGCACCATGAATCACCATAGTAATGCAGGTGAAGGTTTAATTATCTTCGAAGAAATAGTTAATATAATATCTTACGATTCACCATAATAGTTATAAATGATTAAGACTCTTTCATTGCCTTAGATGCCAAGAAAGATTTTGTTAAAATAAATTAAGTTATCAAAATACAAATTTCCCTATATGAGCCCACGACACCCTTAAATCAAATGTCTAATTTGTATTGTTTAATTTAATTTCTTACAATGAACTGCAATTTGTAAGTCAAGGAAGGGTGATGAAATCCCCACCCTAAGCGAATTTGGGTAGCACCCATAGAAAATAAAACCAAAGATGAAATGATGCAAAATATATAAAAATTAAACATGCAATAACAATGCAACTACAAATGAATTTTTATTTTTTTTTATTTTTATAAGTACAAGCAACCAACAATGCAATAAAAACAAAAACAAAGGATATGAACATGATACCAGAGTGTGCAGAATTATTTTTCGTTTTATTTAAAATTAGTAAAAAAAAATTAGCGCAAATTTGGCAAGCAAAGCAATGATTTTTTTTAACCAATTCTTCTCCTTGTTTGTGTTTCTTTTATTCAGAACTTTTAGAAGTGTTGAAAGCATGTTTTATAAGGATAAAACGAAAAAAAAATTATCGTTTACCCAAGCAAAAATGAAAGCATTTTTTATTCTTTTGTAAAGTCAGAATGAAAGTTAAACAAAAGAAAACATAAAAAATTAAAATCAACCTTAATTGCCTAATGAAAATGAATACAAATTTATTTATTAAACCAAATGAACAGAAGAAAGAAAAACCAACTTAACACTAAAAAAAGATTAATTCAACCCAATAGGCACAGCCCAAAACACAAGCTCAATACCTAAACCTTTTTTATCTTCTGTGTCTAAAAAATGAAGTCGGGAAATAAAAAATAATTTAAAAAAAAAATTAGCGACGATAAAGAAATTGTTGAAAGGAGGTGATTTCGGTGAAACAATTTTGGTTGCAGGTGCAAGATGTCGGATGCAGTTAGTTGCATTTTTGGGATTTGGTCCAATTCTGGCATTCAGGTGAATTCGCGGTTGTGTTTGGTGGCATAGGCGAACTGCGAGTTTGAGGTAGGTTATCGTAGGTAGGGTGCAATTGAAGGTAGTGATGAGGTGCATTCGATTTTGATTAAGGATGTAGTAAAGGGGAAGTTGATTCAAGTTTTGTATGTTAGGGTGATTTTGGGTTGTGGATTGGTGTGGAGGCAGGAATGGTGTCAGGTTGTAGTGATGGGTGTTGTGCAGCATTGTAGGTTTGTAACATCCCACCATTTTGGACCATTCAAATCGACAATAAACCATTCATGTTAGACTTGAATAATTCAAAATAATTGATTGTTAATAAAATTTGGGGAAAATAAAATCAATCACAGAATCACAGACACATAATTTCAGAATAACTTTGCAGCGAAATAAATAAACATAGGAGTTCATTAAGCTCCTAGATACAAAGTCTCAAAACCAATACATAATACCAAGTCTAAAAACAAATTTACTTGTAAAGTTAGATACATAATTTGCTACTACAAAATCGAAAGTGGCGTGGAAATGACTGGGAATAAAATATCAAGTAGACGATTGAATCTTCAGCGGATCTCTAGCTTCAAAAGAGGATGAAACCAAAGCTGTGGAACTCAGGTTGAACCGAGCATAAAGCAAAACACAAAACTCTCGAGTCAGGACATACATGCTTATAAAATGTAAATCAACTCAAGTGAACAGTAAAAGAAATGCATCAGTAACTTAAAAGATGATTGGGATCGCCCATCCTCTAAGGATCCGTTAAACTGTCTACTATGTAGTACTATACGCTATTATAATAATGTCTAAAGTAAACTATTAAAATAGCGTTAAGGCATTACCCATATCCCCGTTAACACATTTTATAACGTCAATAGTCTATATAGTACCGTAACTCCCCATAAATTGGAGCCGCCAGAGGATACCATATAGGTACGACATAAAACAAACTCGTAGAAGGCGCGCTAGGGTAGGTGACACGACACAACTAGGCAATGCCAGGGTAGAAATACCAATTACACATCTGGACTGTTGGTAACGCATAGCCGCAACTACCTCCCAACTCGATCCACACTCCCGAATCAAAGGTGCGCACCAAATCAATCACAAAGTAATAGAATAGTTAACGATGAAGTGTGTTCGATTGGAGGAGCTACCTCACTTGGCCCGTCAATTGCTCCTGTTTTAGCCACCTTATGCAAACTCACGAGAGTTAGGTCCACGTAAATATACCTTTAGGATCGTCACCACCATCCTATTTCATTCTGGAATCTTCACCGCGTATACAGTTGTTAAAGTGCTTTTCAGTATCGACAGAGAGTATGCCCATATCCGATCCCAGTCTTTTTAACAACCAATCGTTATTATAAGTCGTGGTTATATAAATTTCAAAAGGTTTATATTTCATATCAAACATATTCCTTTTTAAACCATCTAAATTTCATATCATTATTCTTTCAAAATAATGTCATTTCCAAAAGTCGTAACACTACCAAACTTATTTAATTATAACCCCTTGAAACATAAAAGTTTAGGTATCATAGCACTTTAAATATAACCCTTAGAACCATAACATATAACCCTTTAAAACATCATAACATTCAAAAAATGTCACTATTAGGATTCCATAGTGGTTCAGTAGTTCACAGCAATGCAGAACTGTTACGGTAAGAATTCGCCGCACTGCAGAAGTGTTACTGTAAGAATCCGCAGTGGTGTAGAATTTTTACAATAACAAACTGCAGCAGTTTTGAATCGCTACCATAAGAAATCGCAGTAGTTTTGAATTGTTACTGTAATACTTCCTACTACAATAGTTTATATAATCAAATAGTATACGTACTTATCGTTTTTGATGAAATTATTCTATTCTTCCCATTATATTACTCCAATTTAGCTATTTAGTCAATAAGGAAATCACACCTTTAAATTCAGTAACTTTGTTATTAAAACATCAAATTTTAAAACAGAAATCTTTATACCAAGTTAAAAGTATTAACATACAATTTATTCTCCTTTCAGCAAATAACATTTATCCCTTTTTACTCAAGTTATATTATTTTCATTAGTTAAAACTTACATTCCAATGTACGTTTAACTTACATTTCTTTTCACAAAACATTTAGCATCATTTTCTCGCTATTACATGACTTTAAACTTACAATTCATAGGTTAGAATAAAATGTTATTATTGAGTCAAATCGGATTCTAAAATTTCTATTAACTTTCATATGGTAAATTAGATTCCAAATTTTACATTACCAACTTTTATTTCCTATAAAATCTTTACACATAGACAAATTTAAAGAAATTATTATATTAAATTTTAGTTGAGATTTATATATAAAAATCCAAAATACTTAATAATTTTTAAAAAATCATTTGAAATCAACCACGAAGTCTATTTAAAATTCTCTACCCTAGGGTCAAGTAAATACAGGCATATATCATTTCAATCCGTAATTTATAAATTTTTCAGGTTTTATATCATTTCAAACCCGCAATCCCAAGTTAAATAAAAATTGCTCTGGCCTATCATTTCAGCCCACAATAATTTTCCATTAATCTAAAGACTGTTCGGGTATGTATCATTTCAACCCATAGTGAAGGAACCTACAGTGTAAGAATATTCAATGACATAACGATATTCAACATATCTTGGCATATGATTAAACAGTTAAAATATGATATGAAATAATATAAACAAAATCGTACGAATGACATGATACACGAATATGAAATAACATGATATGAATATACGAAAATAACATGATATACCACATGAAATAATATGCTAAAATCATAAGTGAAATGTCAAACTTGCTTATACATATCCTCACAATTCAATTATCATCAATTCACCAAATCAATAAGTACGTATGTCAAGTGTGATTTTCTCACCTTTCTTTGGTTCGAAAAGTGATTCAAAGCGCAACACAGAAACCAACAACTACAGACTAGTTTGAGTAAGAGGAGAATCCAAATCCGACGCTTAAAAAAAATTCCATACGTAAACAAATAATTTACATAGAAAAATAAAATAGAAAATTAAGATAGAAAATTTTATATATATGCAAAATACATAAGAGGCTTGTCTAGGGTTTGCATAGGCTTGGTCTAGACTAGTTTTGGGTGGGTTTAGACTATGCTAGGCTCGGCTTTGGCTAGGTTTTTGGTAGAGATGGGTTCGACCATGTCTTGGTTTAGGGTTAGGCTAGGTTTTGGTGATGGGGTGTTCGGCGTTAGGCTAGGGTTTGGTGATAGGGTCTTCGGTCATAGGAGTTTGTGGTGGAAAGAGGGGAGGTAATACCGAGCTTTGTGGAGTAGAAGGAGGGGAAAAGGAGAGAGGATTGGTGGGTTTTAGGCTAGGGCTTTGTGGTTAGAGGAAGAGGAGATGGTGTGGCCGAAATTTGTGGAGAAGTAGGGGAGAATTTGTGGAGGAAAAAAAGGGAGAAGTCTAGGGTTAGGATAAAGAAGACGAAGGAGAAGAAGACTTACACTTTTCAGTGGAGGGATACATGAATGAAGAAAAAATCACAATAAAAATAAATATAAGTCGTAGGAAAATAACTGCGTGTAATACGCCAAAAGTTGCAAAATTTGAGAAGTAAACAACAAAATTTAACAAAACAAAAAACTAGGAAAATATTAGAATTAAATTCATCTTCATAAAAAAAGTAAAAGTTCAAAAATTCAAATTAAAATTTTTCACAAAAAGTCAAACTTTGACGAAAAGTTGACCATAATTTGTATTTTAAATTAAATCTTTATTTTATTAAATTTGGAAAAACATTTCACATCAAAACCCAAAATTATACTTTAAATTTTCCAAGTTTATCAGATTTAAAATAGTTAAATTCAAAGTTTCAAATAAATTTTCATTTAAAATATTTTCAAAATTTACGGGTTGTTACACTCTCCCCCACTCAAAACTTTTCGTCCCCGAAAAGGAACGAGACCTAAAACACCAGAAGGATAAGATAGGATAACGAGTAATACCTGGAATAAACAATTCCGGATTCGAAGCACGAATGCTCTCTTCCGTTTCCCAATTACAATCCCGATCATCAGTGTTCCATTGCACTTTGACCATGTTGACATATTTTCTTCGTAGCCTCTTCGTTTCTCTATCGATAATACGAAGTGGCTTCCTTTTGGCAGTAAGGTTTGGCTAAATATCCAATCTCTCGAGAGCAGAAGGCTGAATAATCAAGGATGGGTCATGAAGATATCGACGAAGATGTGAGACATGGAACACATTATGCACTCCAGAAAGTTTCTCAGGCAATTCCAAGCGATAAGCTAAGGAACCAACTCTTTCTAAGATGCGAAAAGGACTAATAAACCTAAGAGCGAGCTTCCCTCTCTGACCAAAACAAATCACATTTCTTAATGTAGAGACCTTAAAAAAACATGATAACCAACCGAAAACTCCAAACTCCTCCTAGGCTTGTCAGCATACTTCTTCTGTCTATCCCGAGCAATCCTCATCTTTCTCCTAATCTCCTCAACCTTCTCAGATGCTTCTATAATCATATTCAGACCAAGAACCAAACGATTACCGGATTCAGTCTAACAAGATGGAGATTTGCAAGGGCGTCCATAAAAAGAACCAAATGGAGCCATTTTGATACTAGCCTGCATTCGAGATTATGTCTGGGATATCCATCCTCTAAGGATCCATGGAACTATCTACAATGAGAAATATACACTATAACAACCAAACGCCATTATAACACCGTGGTCATTTCAAAATAATTTGTACTTTAAAACCAGAATATCATATCTATTTCAAAACCAAATCAATACGATATCATTTCCATTCCAAAAACCAAATCAATATGATATCATTTCCATTTCAAATACCAAATAAATATGATATCATTTCCATTTCAAAACCAAATCAATATGATATCATTTTCAAAAACCAAATCAACATGATATCATTTCCATTTCAAATATATTCACTTCCAAAATCATAGTACTTTCAAAGTTATAACAACTTCAAAACCAAAAACACTTTGATTATAACACTTTTGGAAATCATAACACTTGGAAACCATAATACTTTGGAAATGTTATCATTTGGAAATTATAACACTTTGGAATCATAACTCATGATAACATAATACTTTGAAATTCATGACTTTGAAATCATAACTTCCACCACATAAACAGTTTAAAATAAATAATAATATATATAATAAAATAGTTTATAAAATAAAATAGTTTATATAAAATAGTTATAAGTTGAGATAGTGTAACGACTCGGTATTTTTAACCATTCACATCCACACATGTCGGACTTGAATTACTCAAAATATTAGATTACTAGATTAAAATTTGGCAAAACTCAGCATAAACAGTAAATTAATCAATAACAGAATCACAGGCACAAAGTAATATACTAAAATGCAGCGGAATAGATAAATAGTAGTTCATGAAGCTACTATATAAACATCAGAGTTACAAATAAAATACAACATAATATCTCAAATACAGTGAAGTCTCTAGTACGAACATATGACTTCTTTGAACCAATCAACTGGAAAAGCTGAAACCTGAATCGATAGTTGGATCTCCAAACGAAGCTCCAAACTCCAAAAGTGAGTCTCAAATGCTGTATCACTCAGTCTGACCCGAGCGTAAAGCAAAACACAAAACGCTCGAGTCAGCATTAACATTCTTATATCAATAAATCCAACTCAAGTGAAATATCAACTGAAATACAAGTAACACAAAGGATGTTTGGGATAACCATGCTCTAAGGATCTGTAGAACTATTTACAGTGTAGAAATATAAGCTATCAACAACCAACTGCCATTACAACACCGTGGTCCTTTCAAAATATTTTACACTTCAAACCCAAAGTACCATTCCCATTTCAATTATATATATTTCCTCAATTTCAGAAAAAATTGATTCAAATTAACCCGAGTTCCAAATTCCAATTTAATTCAATCTAAATTTTTCCATTCTAATTCAATTCAGTTTCTAAATAACAAATTCAAATTATATTGATTTCAAATATTAGTCAGGGAATATTCACTTGATCAACTCATTATCATTTAACTAGCCTTAAATTACATTTGTACTAAATATTTCCTTAAATTTATATTAGCGAGAAATATTCATTAACTTACTTAAATTAAGACCAAGTTATAAATCATAGCTTAAATCTCAATTTCAATGAGTTTCAAATCGGTTTAACTAGATAAAATTCTTTATTGAATATGACTTTAACTAAATTCCAATTATCTTCCCAACCATAACTTATTCAAATTATTACCAAAATCAATTTTGAAATATAAATTTAAACACTTAAACATATTATATGTATTGGATCAATCTTAATTAAATTAAATTTCATTATTAAATCGATATATATCATTATCATTTATATATCATAATTTATGAACCAACATTTATTAAAACCGTATATTTCTTTCCAAAACCATAGAATTTATTTTCAAAATATTTATATATGGACCAACGGTATTTGTATATAATTTCCTATCATATTGTCAAGTGATACAGATATTATCATTTCAATCCGTAATTTAAATATATATGGGTAGATATCATTTCGACCCGCAGTCCCAAATTCAATTCAAATAAAAATCGCTTGGGTTTATCATTTCAACCCATAACGAATTTCTCCAATTCTAAAGTCCGTTCGGGTATGTATCATTTCAACCCATAGTGAATTCTAAACTATGAAGAACTTGCAGAGTGATAACAAATAATAAAATAATATAACAGGCATATATCATCAATGATAAATATATTATAAACAGCAGGATATGGTGTCATATCCCACAGGTGAACAGTTATAGATAATAGCATATATAATAATTTAAATTAATAATAGCACCATATTTCAGTTGTTGTTTCAATTGAAATCAAATGTAATAAATATAGGAATGTTAATTGCGAGTGATTTCTCACCTTTCGAGGTTAGAGATAGTCGATAATGAAATGAGCTATGAATCTAACATGAATTCAAAAGCAAAGCTAGATTGGCACGAATCGACGAACGAAGCTGATAAATAGGATAGACGAATCAGATTAGAACTAGATCGATGTAGAGAATTGGTATAAGCGAACTTATATAACCACATATAACTATATACACATATACAAACCGTAAACCATATAGTTTGTGTACTTTTTTTCTTCTTATATATAACAAACACAGCAACCAAAGAAATGATACCGATATAACAAATGTATAGACTTACATATGACCTTAAATAACAAACCAATGTATATTATTAAAATATATTTGTACTATTCTATTACACTATAATGAAATAAGATATATATGCATGCTACATTTATGACCAAAATATATGTAAATCATGCAGTTACAACCTTTGTAACTATGCTTATAACCAATATGTATATCATACTATAAATATCATACTGAGAATAGCAATACAGAACCCAAACAAAATAAGATACTGTAAACATAACCCATATGTATTTTAAACAATATAAGATAATTAGGTTGTTAATAACATTTATATAGGGGCTTACTTAATATAGAAGTTCACAAATTTCTAATACAACCAGACAGCTCTGAACCACTCGTATAAACTAATTATGTACATTTAATATAAACATCTGATATATACAACAGCTTATTATCTAAACTTACAAAAAAAGTTATATTAAAACCCAAAAGAACGTCAGATGTACAAAACACAGACTAGATATATCTACAATACTTGCCGACTAATATAACATGCAGCCATATATAGACTTGTATATACAAAAATAAGTTATAAAATTATATAAACATGTCTATATATTATAGCAAAATATACTAAAATATAATGGAACTCTTTCATATTTTAACAACTATGCAGACCCAAAATATACACGAAGCCGAGCAAAACATATATATATAAACCTATACTAACACATAATATTATATAATATATTATATATAGTACCTTATACCAGCAAAGCACTAAAGGGGCGACAAAGATGGCCGTCGGCATGCACATCAGGGCGGAAGAGGTGGAAGGTGGACTATGGGCTTCTCGTAGTGGTGGGGAGACGAGCTGCTTGGCGATGGGTTTTGCCAGTGGACCGAAGAAGAAGTTGAGGACGAGAGAGATGGTCGGGGAGGAAGGGAGAGGGAAGAGCAGTAGTTTCGTTTCCTATTTTTCTTTTGTTTTTTTTAATAGGAGAAGTGGATCCGAGATTTGAATATGATGAGCAGGATGTCATTTGGCCATGAATATGCTTGTTGGAAGGAAAATGCACACGCACCAGCTAAGTAGCTAAAAGAAGGGAAGTGGCCTTTTGTATTATATATAGGCTATTATTATTTATTTATTTATTTTGTGAATGGAAAGAGAATGTAATAGAGGAGGTGAAAGGACTTGAGAAATAGAGGGATGAGTAGATAGATTAGTATTCAAGAAGCTGTAAACGTGCAGGTACAAGATGAATGCAACATTTATAATATAAACTATATAGCCTATTTGAAAGAACCAGAATAAATGAGCAAACCGCCTGGTATTGAACCCATTGGGAATAACAAAGGACAAAAGTTGAGCCAGGAATATTAATATCAAACGGCTATTTAAATTTAACCGTTGAAAGAAAAGGAAAAGGCACTACAGTAATATACAATGAAACAAAATAATAGCAACGGTCACATCGTTTGTTTCAGGTAAAATTATTAAAGCAATTAATTGTTGCTTGGATGACACGGATAGAGTTTGAAAGGGAATAACAAAAGGTCGCCATTTGAGAACCGTTTTATCGCTTCCTTCACGTACCAGACTTCAAAATACATAATTGAATATACCGCAGAGATTAGCATGACGAGACGATCAAAACGATATACGGAAATTAGTGGTACGATCATCCGATCAAAAGTCGATAATCGGTACCGATATATATTGCTATTCCATACGAAAAAATCCAAACGGAGCTAGAAACGTCCGGATTTCACGAAACGAATTTCACAATCTGATTTAGAGTGTTCTAAATAAATATTCTCATGTTGACATATTTAGGTTTCGGAAAACTTTTAAATTCAACTGTCATTATCTGATTTGAATTTAAATAAAACTTCACACAAAAATAAACATTAATATTATCAGACGAAAATTTATCGGTTGCTACGTTTAAATAGACGTATTTCAAATAATAAATTTTTATTTTCAAATTTATTTTTTTAAAATTTCACAAAATTTCAATTAAATACGTTATTAAAACCAATTAAAATTTATGGGTCGTTACACTCTACCTCTCTCAAAACTTTTCGTCCCCGAAAAGGAAGGAGGTAGGAGAATAGAGCAACCAGAAGTAAGTAGATTGAAAGTCAGGATTAAACAAATAATTTGAAACTATATAAATTTTACTTGAAATATTCATTTGAAACTTCATTTGAAATTCAATTTTCTTTAATACTTTATTATTTTTTTCCCAAACCCATTTGTAAAACTTCTTGTTTCCTAGTAAGTACCATTTATATGTTTTAAATAACACCTTTATAAATATATGTAAACTATATGAAACAATTATTTACATCATTAGTTATATTTACAAAGAAGCTATTGAAAACGTTAAATCCAAAATTCATAAATTTATAAATTATATCTCAAGATAATTTCAAATATTATCCATAATCATTTACTTTAAATATGTTTTATTTAATTAATAACTTCTAAAATATTTATAAAACTAATAATTTTCTATTAAACCATGTAGTATATAAATAAAAAATATTTTAAATATCATATTCAAAAAGGTACATTCAGAAAACAGAATATAGGTGAATAAATAAGCTGAGCAGATAAGGTAGATTCAAAAGAATAGTATCAGGCACGAATAATTAATTCAAGCCATAAGAATTTCAATTTCAAATATTAATACAAAATTCCTTTGTTGAAAATACTTTTATAATAAAATACCTTTGTAATAAGATACTTTTATAATAAAATACTTTTATATCGAAAAAAAAATTCCATTCGAAAATACTTTTATAACCCGATGTTTCAACAAGTCTATCCTTGTTCTTACAGACTCCGGCCATGTGTTGATCAGGCTCAATGCTAGAATTCTCCAAGTGCTTAGTATACCTGTTTCAACACCCAATGAAAATACTGAAACCCTTCAAAAACCGATATGCAAAGTACAACCCAAACAAATCACCTGGATCGCAGATACACAATGGTTACGCCTGGATCCCCCAGGAAACATCCGTATAATTAAGCAATCACTGCCTTGGGAACTTCGCCATGATAACCAAAACTAAGGACCGCAAGATACATAACAATGGTTACACCTAGATCCTCCAGGAAACATCTGTACCCTTTAAGCAATCTCTGCCTTGCGGATTACGCCACCACAACAAAACTATAGACCGCAGGATACATAACAATGGTTACGCCTGGATCCCCCAGGAAACATTCGTACCCTTTAAGCAATCTCTGCCTTGCAGATTATGCTATTTAAAAAACGACCATGGGTTAAGCCATGGTAGGACACTCGAGTATCACATCCGCAAAACCAAAATCAGAGAGGATAATATTGATAGAATGAATTCATAATGTGGCCACAAAGCGGATATCAAGCGGAAGACACTTTCCATATCTTTACTTCAAAAATATATATCATATAGTACCCTTTCAAATCAATTTCAGATATCATACTTGTATAAAGTCCATTATATATAAGATTTCATTTTCTATTCGAATACTTTCCAAAATCAATAGTATATCAAACCACACTTATATATACTTCGACTATGTAAGATTACAACTTTCAAATTGAGTACTTTTCCAAATCAATAGTTTTCAAATCAACTCCATACTTATACAAATCAATTTTATATAAGTTCGATAACTCCAAAATCAAGTATTTAGTAAAACAAGGTTCTCTATTTCAATTCGTTTCAATATCAGTTCGGTTTCAAAATCATATACGATTTCACCAAATTTTCTTCCAAATTAAATATCTTTAGTTTCAAATTTTCCAAGATAATAGATTAGACAATACTCCTAGTTTCAAAATCAACACAATTTAGGTCAACCAAATTCATTTCAAAATCATCATAAAAATATTGTGTTTTAAATTCCAATCTTTTCCGAAACCAAATATTTTCTCAAAATCGATTATACCCAAAAATGATTTCCAAGTTTATAACTATCCCTTTAAAACCTTTAAACTATTTATTTTTCTTCAAAAGATCAAATTTACCCTTTTAGAAATTTTTATTCTATATATATATATAGAGTTTTATAAAAAATGTTCAAGGTTAAAACATTTAAAACTAAATTTTATTCAAAACACTTCAAAACTAAATTTCATATTGGTATAAAATTCAAAATAGTCTTATTCATTTACTTAACAAAATAGTTTCAAACTTATTTACTTTATCAAATTATTTATACCCTTCAAAATTACTTAGCTTTTAAAATTAAACCTTGATTTGGAAGTGTTCGAACATCAAAATAGTTAGGAAAATCAAATTTCCAATTCAAGAGTTGGAAATCAACAAATCAGTAAATCAATTTCGATATATAGGGCCATCCAAATCCGAAACTCGAGGACTGAACATCGATTCACTTCAAATCGTTTCAAATATATATACATATATCCTTCGAATATCAAATCATACTTTGGAATTTGAAATCAAAATTGGTTTCATAAAATCTCTTGCATAGCAAAGCTAGTAAACTGGCCTCTCCCCTACTCTGAAACTCGAAAATCAATGTCGACGATGCAACACTCATCACTGAAATTATTCTCCAGCAACATGAGTGAGTTATGGACTTCTATTTTCTTGAAAACTTCATTGAAATTTGTTCGAAATCATTTGAAGTCATTTGAAACATTTCTTATTCGGAAAAAAATACTTTCAAATCGTATTATTCTATAATTTCAAAATTTTAAAACCAATTTTTAAAATACCGAAGTTCAATCTCTCAAATTTAAAATTCAAGACCTTTTAGTTATAAACCATTTTTATATAAATCAATTTCTTATATAAAATTTCAAAATTTCAACTCCTTTCGACTTTAAATTCTCGTTTTAAAAAGTATGTAATCCTTATCGAAAACATTTTCACTTTTATGTATAGAATATAATCATATTTTATCAAAATGATAATTTAGGTGTATAAAACTGAAAGTGTGCTATGGATTGTGTAATACGGATAAATGATGATACAAAGTATAGTGATGATGGTTATACTATAAATAGTGCGGATTATAAAAGTTGTATAGTAAAATGACAACAGAGATTTTTATACTGGTTAGGAGCAACGTCCTACGTCCAGTCCCAAACTCCTTCTGGAATTTCACTAATAACCCTCACTTAACCCGGAGGAACAGGTATATACAACACTTGAGCAGCGAAACAAGGACCTGAGCAGCATAACATGATTTTGCCCCAGCAGCTGATGAGGACTTTACACGCCTGAGCAGCAGAACATGACTTCAACAAAATACAAAAATAGTTTTGACTTTGTGTGTTTGTAACGACCCGGAATTTTCGATTCCGAAAATTCCAAATAGTTACGAAAGAAAGAAAGAGATGGAAGAAGAAACAGGAAAGAAACACAGATTTTCACATTCGCAGCGGATCAAAATATAATATCATATAATATTACAGTTTATAAAGAATATTGTATTTGTAAATTACATATTTATACATCAAAGTTACAACATATATACAACACTGGACATATACAAGTCAAATATATCTCATATAAACAGAAATAATACAGCAGAAATACTCTATACGTACTTGCCATCCAGCTCGCCTCCTGAGCTTCAGAACGTCCTTACTTGAAAATCTGTAATACTCGGTCTGACCCGTGTATTACATCAAAGTAACACCCGGGTCAGGCCGAAAACCAGCGTGAGTAAACCCAGCCAACATTGAATACCAAAGCAAACAACTTATATAAGCCCGGGGGTAACTTATATCTATTTAACAAATTCACAATTTGCTATAGACACACTTATTTCACATTTCAATTTCTAAGTACCAAACGTAGAAAAAATAAATCCAATTCACCTAAATCATTTCATTCCGGCCTATTGATTCCACATATCAATTTATAAAAATTCAAAGTGGTTTCAGGTATTTCTAAAACCCGACCCGATCTCCTCGAGTCTCATGTCATTCCAACTCAAGTTATCCAAATGAAATATACAACATTTCATATCAGAGATATCAACTCATTCAAAGCATCCAATTACATTCAATCATCCATAAGCAAAGCTTGATAGCTATTAAAAATTTATTTTATTAATTCAAATTAAATTTTTAACCTCAATCACTTAGATTTCTCCACTTGACATTAATTAATTTCAAATCAATTAATCAATCATCACTTCATTTTTCATCTTAATTAATCACCCTGGATTAATTATTCTTCAATTATATTTAAGTAATTAACTTTAATTAATTTCACAAATTAAATATTCTTATCCCAAACTGTAATTAATCTTTAATTACTTCACGAATTAATTAACTATATTAATTACGTAAATCTTCATTTCTTATATTAATAAATTCCTCATGAATCACTTATTATTAATTAATTTATCTTAATTAATCTCTTGATTTAATTTCACAATGTGAGTATATTTTATTAATTACTCTAAGTAATTACCTGTCAACCACTCAATGATTATTCTAAATAAAATTTAAACTTAATGACTTACCTTAAAACTTCATTAATTTATTCAACCCATTAAATTAATTAACCCAAATCATTAGTTTATTTCATTAGTTTATTATCCATTTTAATCACCCTACTAATTTAATGATTCACAAATCATTAAGCCCTTATTAACTTTAAAATGAAACCATTTTCAATATTTATGATTTAAGTTTAAACAATTTAGAACCCGAATATTTCATGTCAAGCAACAACTAACTAAGGAACCAACCAAAACCAAAGTCACCAGATCATCAATTCTCAGTACACATCAAATCATTTCAGTCATCAAATCAATCATTTAAATCTAACTACTAAAATTTAAATAAAAACCCAGCTGAGTGAGATTAACTCACCTTTAATGTTTGCAATCCCAATCCAAATCTCGACTCGTTTTCCATGATTTTCAGACCTTGAATAATATTAAATGATTTTATAAATCTTCGAACAATTTGGACAAATCAATTTGTATTTAATAAAATTTCATTTTACCTAATAAGTTAATTTCAAACCAACTTCTGTTTATAAAGTATTTTCTAGTTATCAAATAATTATACAAGTTAACTGAGTAAATTGATTTCCATGTTATAAATTTAATTTATCTAAATCTTTATTTAAACAAATAATTAAAAAAATTCAACTTTTTCTTTCTAAATCCTTACATATATTTCCCAATCCGAAAACTAATAATAGTTCATACCTAATTTAAAATATCATCACGGCAGTGAATAACAAAATAAATTTCTTTTCTTTTATGTAAATATATATTATATAAACTTAGGGAAATTAAAACGAAACAAATACTGTTAAATCTTTTCTTTAACCAAAACACATATAACCCAAATCAGAGGAAAATGAATACCCCACCGACGCTGACTTCCCTCCCTCCAGACTCGTACGCGCGTGATCCCCTCTCCCGGTCGCCGCCTCCCCTTGTTCGCATCGCGAACGCAAACCCTAGTACCTCTGCCAGTTGCCTCGTGCTCGCCCCGACCTGAATCGCGATCTCGCGCGCGATGCCGTCCTCACGCTGGAGCGCCGCCGCCCAAGTCGCCTCAACGTGGTTATCGCAAATGGGTGCAGTGCTGTTCGATTTGGAGTGAGCGAGGCAGAAAATGGTAATTATTTTCGATCTGCTATTTGATTTAACAAAATATGAAGAGAAAAGGGAAGAACGTGATGATGAGATTTTGAATTTTTTTTATGAGTTCGATTTTTTCCTGCTTTTTGAAAATAGAGGGAGGGATGGGAATAAGATAACGATTTGGGGAAGCTTCCTGCGTACGCTTGTTTATTTTATAATTGAATATTGAAAATATTTCGTGTTGCGTACCGTGAAATTTCAAACTCCTAATCAGACATGTCGCCCGGCGTTTATAAGGCTTTACCCGTATTCCGAACACAATGGAACGTGTTTCGGAAGCTAATTTAATTATTTGTGGAAGTTAGCTTTATAAATCGATTTAAAATATTAAATTATCAATTTTAATTTCAACGCGTTTCCTACCCGTACGAACAAACGATAAATCCAAACACTATGAAAATTGAAATCCGATAATAACTAATTATTACGGATCCAATGGAACAAGCTTCGTCGAATTCCGAGACTGTGCCTCGGAAAGCTATTTTTAAATGTCGATTTAAACGATAAAATCTCAAAACTTAACAAAATACTTCTGAATCACCTTTTAACACTTTTACTATCTTCCGTATCATCCATATAAATTTTACAAGCCTTTAAATTATTTTAAACATGCTTAGAATTTCAGGTTCAACAATTTACCCAATTTCAATTTATTCAATCTAATAACTTAATTGCTATAAATGATGATATTTGAATTCAAGTTAAAAATTAACTTTTAAATATTTAAAATCAATTAATTATTCCATTAAATTGTTAAAAATTCTAGGTCGTCACATTCCTTCCCTCTTAAAAGAATTTCGTCCCCGAAATTACTAGTTAGAAAGAATGATTCAATACCATTACTATTTACCCAAAACTAAACATGTTTTTGTCAACTTGCCATAACCTATCTTTTATTAAAGACCCACTATCACTTGAACCTACTTCCCATATCCTTCCATAGTTTCCAACAACATTATTTATTCAACCATTCAAATTATAATTCAAAACCAAGTTTTAAATTTTCAAAATTTCTCAAAAATTTTCTAACACCCTACATGTAATAACCCGCATATTTATCTATTTTTATATTTAAATATTTTATTTAAATATTTCATCATTCGATGGATTTTAGTTTAAAAAGCTACTTTTTGCAAACAGTCGAATTGGGACCCGAGACCACCCCCATTGAGTTCAAAATGACGTTTGTGATCTTTTTGAGTATAAATTTCGATATGTTTGGAGTTAGAAGAATTTTGCTACTTTTCACTTAGGGCTTTGGGTTGGGTTTCAGCCCATTAACCCCACTTATTACTTTAGCTCAGTCCACCTCTCATCTTTACTTCATTCTTATTCTCCTAACACTCAAGATTCAACTGAAAATGTAGAGAGGAATGGGAAATTAAAATTCAAAACCCTAGTTTCCTTTGCAAATACAAATTCTAGCTCCAAACTCAAAAGAGAAGCTTTGGTAAGCAACTCCTTCTTCTCCAACTCTTTCTCCTTTCAATTTCAGAATTTGTTAAACCTAACTTAGGAAATATTTTACTTGTAAGCTTAGATTCAAGCTTCTTGTGTTGAGATTGAGGTGTGGTTGATCTTCCTTTGCTTTCAAGCTTCTCCTTCATCGTTTTTGGGTTTAAAGGTGAGATTTTTTATCTCACATCTATATCTATATCTATCTTTGTTGTTAGGTATGAATTCCTAACACTTATTCATGTGCATTTGCTTTTGATTTGGATTGGTTTTGTGAATATTCCAATTTTTATTGTTTTGAAGTTAAATCTTTAGAAATCATAGCTTTGGTGTTTGATCATGCTTTTGATGATGCATCGAAGAGCATATAGGGTCGGGTTTCCGATTGGCGTAAACCCCTAGCACCCATGGCTCTTACGATCGCGAATTGTTTGGGATATTCCCCTTCGGGGCTAGACTGAATAACACTGTAATTTCCACCGAACCCAGGAAATTTCCTGGGCCAGTGTCAGTCGACTGACCACTCTGGGCCAGTCGACTGAACCTGGAACCCATGAGATCAGGCATGATTCAGTCGACTGACCACTCTGGTTCGGTCGACTGAACCTGAAAATAGAAAGTTTTCAGCATCTGAGTCAGTCGACTGACCACCCTGGTTCAGTCGACTGAATTTGTTGTTTCAGCCCACTTTGCCTTTTAGGATTGAATTTCCAATTTGAATCGATTCGTGATGATCCTATTTGTTGTTATCATTTATTATGACTTGGATGACTCCTTTTTCGTGATTTTTTGGAATATCCATTTCGATGGAATCTTTATCGGTTTAATTGGATTTGATTCACGCCTTCGAATGTGAATTTTTATGATTGATTGTTTCTACAATCATTTCTATGATTTCACTTTAAAAATATAAAGGTTTTCTATGCTAGTAGTAAATATCAAAACTCTTTCATCAAAATGATTTCAACATCTATTTTAATACAAAGCTTGTTTATAAAACCGTTTTCCAATCTATTAGTATATATAAACCATTACCTCACTCGTATGAGAAATCTATTTAAACGGCTTAGTAAAACAAGTGGTAGTGAACGGTTGCATTCACTTCGTCGGTTCATTCTTGGACTTGTTCGGTTGAATCTCTTGTGACAATTTCTAGTGGAGATTTACAATTTGTTCGTAAATATTTAAGTTAAGCTAGTGGTTATGGGACATAAAGCTAAACTCATATATTTACTTGCTTAGTGTAATTGACACTTCTTGATGATCGATGATGATCATTTTATGGTTTAGACTAGCAATGTGCGATGTCTCTTTTATGGGCTAGCAACCCAAGGTCTTCAGACCATTCGTGGAGCAATCGGCTCATAGGTCTTCGGACCATTCGTGGAGCAATCGGCTCATAGGTCTTCGGACCATTCGTGGAGCAATCGGCTCATAGGCCTTTAGACCGTTGGTGGAGCAATCGGCTCATAGTTCTTCGGACCATTCGTGGAGCAATCAGCTCAAAGGTCTTCGGACCGTTCGTGGAGCATTCGGCTCATAGGTCTCCCCCCTTTTTTGTGATTTCTGGAATTTTTGTTTCACCAATTTTCGTGATTTGCATTGATATGTTTTATTCATATTTTTGGTATGGGGAATATGTGAAGGAATATTACATTCTTTTTAGTGTTTGAGATTTCTAGAGATATTGTACGATTTTGTTGTTATTTAATGCATACTTTTCATAGTGTGGCATTTTTGCCATCTTACCTTTGTTTTTGTCTGATCTCTTATCCTATCTCACTTTGTCTGATATATATGGCTAGACTGATCCTTTTATTATTCTCTTCTTAAATAATGCTCGGGTCAGACCGAGATGTTACAGGTGCTTCAGCATGATTCCTCATCTGGGAATATTATCTGACTTTTGGCTAACTACATTAGATTGGTAGTTTTTGTGTTATGCATGCGAGATATAGACTCCATGATGTATAATTATTCTTTTGTCTAGAACTTGTATCTATTATTTTGTGACATTATGGATCTTATTTGACCACTACTCTGATGTACACTTTCATGTGTTATATTCATTTCTAATTCCGCTTTGGTGATATGAACTGTCTGTGACTGATTTGTGTTATGTTTATTTCTATATTTGTTTCCGAAGATGTTATAGCCACTATGTAGTAGCTTTGAGTTTACATCGGTATGTCGGATTTCCTCTTGAAATGAAATGCATGTTATACTATCTGACATATCGGCGTTCGCACAAAGCAATAACACAGATGATCGCTCCTCAATAGCCATATTCTTCGTGCTAGTTGAAGGCATTACTCTGTAGTGTTCTTGGCTAGCATGAGTATAGAGGTGGGGCGTCACAGCTTGGTATCAGACCCAAACTTCGGAACAATGTAGAATAATTTAGCAAGGATCATTATCCTAAGTCTTTCTTAGGGGTCGTGCCTTAGGATTTAATTTGTGTCTTCGTACCGTTCTATCCTATTTTCTTTTATGATTCCTTATTTTATCAATTATGATTGTTTGATATTCATTCTAAGAATAACCTTTTTCTTCTTTCTTTCTTTCTTAAAGAAGAGAAATGGTTAGACCAGGCTGTCACAGCACCTATCAATCTAGTGCTACTCCTCAGGATGGAGTATTTATGTCTGCTCAACAACTTCTAGATCTTGTGAAAAATGTTCAAACTGTCGGACCCATTCCCGAGCATACTCATCCTAGATCCGGTTTTGCACGCTTGTGCAGAGACTGTACCGATTTGGGTGGAAGGCCATTCAAGGGATCCGAAAGTGTAACAGAAATCCAAGCTTGGCTTAGATCATGCGACCGCATCTTTTCTCGCATGAATCTTGTTGATCTCCATCGTGTCCAAGTGGCTTCTATCATGCTTCAAGAAAGAGCATTGGATTGCTATGAGCTTTTAATTTCTGAAATCGTTGAAGCGAATCTTACTTAGGAGCAATTTCGGGAAAGATTCGAATTGAAATTTGTGTCGGAAGCCGAAAAGGTAACTTTGGCCCGGCATTTGATCGACCTTGTTCAAGGTGAATCTTCTGTGACGGATTACGTCGCATCTTTCGAATCTCTCTCTAAGTATGGGGTCGAATATATAAATACCCCATTGAAGAAAAATCAGAGATTTGTTTATGGCTTGAACAAAGATCTCAAGAAGCCATTACTTCTGAAATTAGAAGTTTCTTTTGATCAACTTATTGATATCGCTGTTCGACTAGAAGAGGCAGATAAAGAGAGTGATGTTGAATTTGGGAGTACCAAATAGAACTTCAACAATAACATGAAGATGCCCATCAAATTCAAAGGCTCCACTCCCAACAAGAGAGGGAGGCAACAAACTCCGGTAGCAAAGACTCCTACCTCTAGTCATGGACAATGCTAAAATTGTAGTTCCATGGACCACTATGTAATGGAGTGTCCGAAACCCCTTTATTGTCACTATTGCAATGGTTTGGGTCATCATATATCTTCTTGTCCCAAACTTCAAAGTAGGAGAGAGGGAAAGCTAAATGCGCCTAGTGACACTTCTCATGGTCAAGATCTCCTCATTCAATCCTTGATGACATTTATTTTGTGCTTATCTTATTCGAGTTCTTTTTGATATGGGTTTCATCTCATTATTTTATATCATAAGAACTTGTTGTTTCCTTTTCTTTAAACATTTTTGGGCTTGTTGACTTCTTTGAGGATTGCAAATCCGGTTGGTGGATCCGCAACACTCAGTTTTCTTTTTATTAATGTCGAAATTATTTAATGTGATTTTTCTTTCCGAGCCGATTTTTTTTACATAGGCTTCGGAATTGATTTTTGTAAGAATTGGCTTAATCATTGTGAAGCTCATATCCTATTTTTCGAGCGGACTATTCATCTTCGATATTTTCTATACTGTTAAGAGGATTTCTATTTTTCTTTGTGATTCCGATTTCAAATTTTTGGTGGCATCAATTTTTATTCTTTAAGCCCACACGATGAGGAACGTTTTATTTCTCTCATTTAAATAGTTTGTGAAATTTTCCAGTATTTTTGAGCTTGTCTTAGGATTATCACCTAAGCAATCTTTCAAGTGGTGCTAAGGTCTTTTCAACTCGACCTTGCCACCGGTTTTCCTTAGCTACGAGTTGTGGAAGCTAGCATTCCACTTAGCGCATTCCGCAGTCGTTATGATTCTTATGAATGACTGGCGCATCGGATATAACAAAAATGGATGTGAAGATGAAAAGTTGAATCGATGGATTGAAGATACCCAAATGCCCAAATCCATTGATCTCAAGAGATACCGGATTCTAGCTATCTCCAACACGTTGATCGCACGCGACACCGTGTTAAAAGATCTACGATTCTTCTACGTTGATCTCGCGCACGAGATTCTGTGAATCGGCTTCAAAATCGTTGATTCGAGCGCACTCGAATAACCGAAGATAGAGAAAGGAGATAACACTCAACTTCCAAATTTAAAGAGGCACAAAGCACTCAAACGAAAGTTTATTCAAAATCAACCAATTTTACAAATGACACCCCTCCCCTATTTATAGCAATTTTCAACACACTCAGCCGACCTAACACACGGCCGACCTAACATCACGAACGACCCAACAGACGCGACCTACGACTTAACCATAACGAGTTAACAGATACAACATAAAAGAAATACAACACGACATACAACCTATCATGTACACAAGCCACTCAACTACATAGCGACATAAGTAAAATACAATACATATGCGACATCACAAATTACAACATAACACGACTCAACAACAAGCGTCATAACATAAGCGACTTAGGAAAACACGGTGGCGACCTACTGGAAGCGACATAAGAAACTTGAGCAACCTAAAGCAAGAGGCAACATAAGGAAACAACTGAGCGATATACGCGACTTAACACGCTAGGTCGTAGCTTGCTGGCGACCTAAAGTAATGTGGCAGTATTGGTTTGGCTCGCTAGGTCGCTTATCCTGGTAGGTCGTAGCTCGTTCTTCGTAACGACCTAATGAAAGCGGCATATCATGTATCACTGAATCTTCCTCTGTATCTCATTAGGTCGTAAGTCACTAGGTCGCTGGCGACTTAAGGCACGTGAACGACTTAAAGCCCAAAAGCGACCTAAGGCAACCGAGCTATCATCCTGCGCTGCATAATCCTCCCCTGGTTGAAAGGAATTAGACCTCAAATTCACACTTTCCTCTTCTTCGACAAGCTTATGCTCATGATACGGAATCAAATGTTTGACGTTGAAAACGTTTGTAGTGTGGATATGATCCGGTAATCTCAACCGATAAGCATTATCGTTGATCTTCTTCAAGATTTCTACTGGACCAATCTTTCGAGCTTTCAATTTGTTATAAGTTCCAACTGGAAAACGATCTTTCGTCAATACTGCGTAAGCAAAATCACCTTCTTTGAAGTCCACACTCCTTCGCTTCTTATCTGCCAGTTGTTTATACTTCTCATTTGACTTAAGCAAACGTTCATGAATAACCTTGTGACACTCCTGCAACTCATTCACGAAATCACAAGCTCGTTTAACAACCCCTTTCTGTCGTGGAACTGTGGACAAATCCAACGGTCCCTTCGGAATTGCTGAATATACTACTTGAAATGGACTGAATCCAGTAATTCGATTAACGACATGATTATGTGCGAATTCTGCCTGACACAATTTCACATCTTAGCTCTTCAAATTATCCTTCACAAGACATCTCAACAAGTTTTCCAAAGATCTTTTCACCACTTCCGTTTGCCCATCTATTTGTGGATGATAGGCGCTACTAAAATTCAGCTTAGTCCCAACCATCTTCCACAAACTCAACCAAAAATGACTTAGAAATCGAGTATCCCGGTTAGAAACAATGGTATCAGGTAGCCTATGTAGTCGATAAACCTCTTTAAAAAACAACTGAGCAACACTGACTGCATCAGCGGTCTTTTTACAAGTTATGAAATGTGCCATTTTCGAAAATCTATCCACCACAACATATATAGAATCATTCCCTCGTTGAGTTCTTGGAAAACCCAAAACAAAATCCATGCTAACATCAACCAATGGTCTAGTAGGCACGGGCAATGGCATATACAATCCTGCATTCGTAGCTGTCCTTTTGGAGACTTGACATATGTGACATCTCTGCACAAATCTTTCAACTTCTTTCCTCATGGAAGGCCAAAAATATGATTGAGAAATAAACTACAAGGTACGTACTCTTCCCACATGACCTTCTTCATGTAATTCCTTCACAATCATCATTCGCAAACTGCACTCTGGTATACACAACCGATTTCCTTTGAAGAGAAAACCATCCACCAACAGATACTCATCCGTCTTCCCTTTCTCGACTTCATCTATAATCTTAGCAAAGTAAGGATCTTCAACAAACAATTATGGAAATACATCAAACCCCGTCACTTCAACTTTCATTGTAGTCAACAAATGATTTCTTCTACTCAATGCGTCCACCACCCGATTTGTAACTCCCGACTTATGCTTTACAACAAATGTAAACTGTTGCAAGTATGCGATCCATGAAGCATGCCTGGCTGCAACCTTATCCTGTCCCTGCAAATGTTTCAATGCTTCATGATCAGTATACAACACAAACTCTTTATAAAACAAATAGTGTCTCCAATGCTTTATGGCTTGGACAATAGCATAGAACTCCAAGTCATAGGTACTGTATCTTGTCTTGGCTCTAGAAAGTTTCTCGCCAAAATAAGCAATTGGACGTCCCTTCTGACTTAACACTCCTCCAATTCCAACTTTCGATGCATATGTATGTAATTCAAACAGCAACTGAAAATCTGGGTGTCTAAGAATTGGTGTTGTAATCAAAAGTGTCTTGATCTGTTGGAAAGCAGAATCAGCCTCTTCAGTCTACACAAACTGCTTCCCTTTCATACAATCTGTCACTGGTGCCATCACGCTACTGAAATGTGGAATAAACCTTAGGTAGAATGATGCTAACCCATGAAAACTTCTCACTTTAGTTACAGTCCTGGGTTGTGGCCAATCCTTGATTGCTTCACTTTTACCTTGATCCACTTGGATACCTTCCTTGGACAACACATGTCCTAAAAACAAAACACTATGTGTCATGAACATGCACTTTTTTGTTGCCGTGTAAAATTTCTCCTCACGAAGTATCATCAACACTTCCGATAAGTGTTGTAGATGTTCTTCTGTGCTTCCATTGTATATCAATATATCATCAAAGTATACCACCACGAACTTCCCCATAAACGGACGAAAGATCTGATTCATCACTCGCATAAAAGTACTAGATGCATTCGAAAGACCAAACGGCATGACCAGCCATTCATACAACCCTTCCCGTGTCTTGAATGCAGTCTTGCATTCATCCCCTGGTCGAATTCGAATCTGATGATACCCACTCTTCAGATCAATCTTTGAAAAGATAGCAGCTCCACTCAACTGATCTAACAAGTCATCCAATCTCGGCATCGGAAATCTGTACCTCACTGTTATCTTGTTGAGTGTTGGACTGTCTGTACACATTCTCCAAGTTCCATCCTTCTTTTGCACTAACAAGGCTGGTACGACACAAGGACTTAAACTTTCTTGTACGCGCCCCTGTCCAAGTAACTGTAGGATCTAGATTAACCCTAGAGGGGGGGGGGTGAATAGGGTTATAGCATATTTTCTCGAATTAAACACAGAAATATAATAGCAGAAATAAATATGCTGAAAAGTAAATCACACACAAAATTTACCCAGCTTCGGCAACCCCTGCCTACTGCTGCATTCACAGATTTCTATTAGAATTAAACAGTATCACGCTTACAAACACTCTACTAGACTCGCAGACCCTTTTGCTCCCGCTCACAAACACTCTACTAGACTCGCACACCCTGCTCCCGCCTATAGAGTTTCGCTCACTCGCAAACACTGCTCCCGCCTATAGAGCTTTGCAAACTCGCACGCCCTGCTCACTGAACTAATTCAAAATAGGCAATCTGACACTACCTAAACCTAGGTGGTGATTTACTAACTTTTTGATTCGTAAAATAAAAAACAATAATTTAAAAACAATAACCCTAAAACAATATTAATAAAGCCTTATAAACAAAAACCCCTTCCTTTTTTTTTTAAAAGGACCGGCCCACTAATTAGAAACAGTGTCCCCTTTCTCCTTTTTATTTTATCGGCCTGGTTTCCCCTTTTTTTCTTGAGAATAATGCCGGCCGCTGTTTTCTTCTTTCTGAGATTAGGGCTTGTAAAATTGGGGCTTTCGATCTCTCTGCTCTGGAAATTAGGGCTTGAAGTCGCCGGCTTTAATTCGATCGATCCATTGATATTTTGCATGTCGCCTTGATCGATTTATTCCTTGTTGCTTATGCGGCTGCTTCGATGGAGTTCGTGTTCGAATTGGTATGTTCTTTTTATTGCTTGCAATTGCTTGATTTCTGTATTGCGAACTCCTCTATATGCCGATGATGATAATTTGGTTTTTATAGGGTTCGATCCCCTGAGTTTTCGTTCGTATATTCATGTTTGAATTTGTCAATGAATTGCCTCAGCCACTTGATGATGCTTGAATGTTTGAGATTGATTCTGACTTCTTCAAATCACTTGAACAACACGGTTTCGAATTTATGTGTTGACCACGGCTTTAAATTGATTTTGTGATTTGTGATATTTGACTTTGTCAATTTCGTATATTTTCGATTGTTTACACATGAATTTCCTCGTTGCCACTGCAGAAACTACTGCTTCAACTTGTCACTGCATTTGGTCTTCACTTATGAACTTTGTTGAGTACCTGTAGTTGCTGTTATATCACTTCCTATTGCATTTATTTGATTGTACTTGTGTTCTGGTCATTGCTTTGTTGTGTAGCTGCTATGCAGTTGCTATGCATCACTGTGTATCATGTAGCTTTCATCCTTTCTTTCTCTGGCACACTTGTGTACCTGTTCAGGTTCACCTTTGCTTCAAATTGCTTCATACTGCTACTTGGTTTATTGATGTATTCATGTCAGTTGTCATGTTGTTTGTGCACTTCACTGAATTTCACTGCCATACTTATACTTGCATTGCTGTTTGGTCATTTTGTACTTCTCTTATGTACACTTGCACCTGTACTTTGACACTTGCATGCATTTCTGTAGCTGGTCTTTTCTTAACTTTAGTAGAGCATCACTGTCTTGTTGAAGTTTTAACTGGACATTTGAGACTTGTTCTTGATGTTGTTGAACTTGGTATTGTGTTGGTTACTGATTTGCTTAAGTTTGTTTACTTGGTGGCATGCATTTGTGATCTGCCTTGTTGCTTGACCTGTCTGGTCTCTGTTCTTTGTTCATTGGTCATTGTTGTAGTGTTCATTGCACTGATAGTCGAGCTTGCATTTGTTACAGTATTCATGTACTGATGCATTTGGAATTTGAGTTGTCTGCTCATTCACTGTTGTGTCTGGTTCCATTTTCCCTGTTGAGTCTTTGGTGATGCTGCACTTGTGAACTTGTGGTTGTACTTCATGTTGTATTCATGCAGCTTGTTTTCAATGTTGCATTTGAACTGGCTGTTGTCTTTGTGTACACGTTGCCTGGTTTTGTGGCACTGCTTATAGTCTTGTGGCATGTTTGTGGCTGTGCTTGCATTGACATGTTGTGGCCTGAACTTGTATGCATCATATATGCACTGTGCACTAACTTGAGTCTGGTTCTTCACTTGGAATTGCACTTCCTGTTTGCTGTCATGTTCTTGTAGTCTTCGCCATGTTGCAGTTTGTAGTGTTTGGTCACTGATGCATTACTGTAGTTGCAATATCTCATGCTCAAGCTCTTTGCATACTTCATGACTGCCTTGTGTTGAACCCAGTTTTACAGCTCGGGTTTGACCTTGTGCTCGTGTCGTGATTTTAAATATATTGCTCGTGAGTTGAACCCGCTTTGCATTTGGGTTTGACCTGTGCTTACATGTCCCTGTAAATCAATCAAGTGTATATATCGGCGTGCACGGCCTTGTGGCATATACAGTAATATACTGTGTATGTCACAAGTTGTTCGTGTATGATGAATTCAAATTTAAATGATGACGAACAACCCAAATAACTGAGGCAAATATTATTTTCAAAAATCATATCTTATTTTATTTTGCAAAAATATTTCTTTTTCAATTTTACTGCGTTAGTGAATATTTTTGCAGATTTCTCAGATGCTGGATTCAAACTGGAATGAAGTTGAAGATAAATACGAGTGTGAGTGATATGGAGTGAGGTGAATTGTAAATGTGAAATGTGATGTAATTGTAATCAAAGTTGTATAGTTATAGTGAGAGCATGAATTTGTACTATTCAAGTTTGTAATAAATATTCGTTTGAATAAAATATTCGTTTGAATTCAAAAACTGTGTAACTTGTTCTGTTTGAATTCAAATTCAAATTCTGTGTAATTTATTTTATTCAACAGATATTTATCTAACCAAATACATACTATTCAAAATATTTGTTTGAATAAAATTTCTGTTTGAATTCAAAATCTGTTTAACTTGTTTTGTTTGAATTCAAATTCAAATTCTGTGAAATTTAATTTTATTCAACAAATATTTATTTAAACTAAAAAACAAAATAGTACATTACCAAATACATTTATATGAATGTATATATGTTTATTATCATCAAACAAAAATCATATAGCGCAAAGCGCATATTCAACAGTCTCCCCCTTTTGATGATAACAAACATATATTTAAGATTTTGAATATATTAAATGTATTTGATAATTTCATTTGCTCCCCCTATTTGAATGCTCTCTTTTTATGTGATACTCCCCCTACATATATGCATACAAATAAAAATATGTAAATGAGCCTATATGCAAATTGAAGGTTATTTGACCTTTGCTTGATTTTATTTGACAAAATCTTAACTTTTCTCTCCCCCTTTTGTTATCAGCAAAAGAATAACAGTGTTATAAAAATAGGGATGAAGTGATAGACATGAATCAAACATTTAACTCAATTAAATATAAATATCAAATTTCAATAAAACTCAAACAAAAATCATAATTACCCTTGTCAAGCGCATATTCCACTTTCAGAAGTGATAGAGATAGAATCATCAAAAATTCATATAGATATGTCTATTTGTGGTATATTTATTTCTGGAAATTTGAATATCTACTAACCATGCATAACCGTTAGGACTTTTAAATGAGATTAGTAGTATTCCAATTTAATTTAAAAAAATGAAATCAAGTATCTTCTAACCACGCATGACCGTGAGGACTTTTAAATGGGATTAGAATCAACTTGTCTATTAAATCAATTATTTTTAATATGCGTTCCATACATGCATAACCGTGAGGACTTATAAATGAGCATGGAAGCACATAATCAAAGATCCAAGTAATTCACCCATGCATGACCGTGAGGACTTTTAAATGAGAGTGAATACTTTGGATATTTATTCTTAATTGCTGAATATAAGAAATTGAAGCACAAATAATTTCCTTCACCGATTTAAAGATATTGAAGAACAAATGATTTCCTTTGTAAACTACCACAAATTTACATATTAAATATGATTTTGATGAGTGATGTTCGATAGAAAGATGATAGAAATAGAAATGGTCATGGAATTATTATCCAACAAAAAGTTTTTATAACTCTTGTTATGAAATTCTAAAGAAATTTTTTTAATTATACTTTCTCGAGTTATAATATATGATAAATATCAACACTCATCTCTTTTTCAATCACTGTTTATCTTTTCGATAATCAAAGGGAGTCAGATTAGTCAAATTTGTCATTTAAAATCAAATTAAAAATTATAAAATCAATTTTTCAAAAATAATTAAGCTGTAAATATGGTCAAACATGATTTCTTGAGGGGAGTTTTATAAGAAAATTTTCTGCTATTTGAAAATTATTTCAAGTGAAAAATATGCAGACTTTTTCTTTAAAAACGGTGCAGCAAATGAATGTTTCACAAATTAATCACGTTACACTAATAATTTTTCTATCAACTATATTACCAGTGTAATCCGCATCTGAATTTAAATTTCACTCAATATTCACTTGTTGAATCAAACCATGAGATGTGCACCAAAAATTTCAAAACATCATTCTTTTGAATTTTGAATTTAAGCCGTGTTAACACTCAAACAAATATCATGATGTTAATTTCAGAAACCAGAGGATAAACAATTATTTTCATGAGTAATCATCAGTCAATCAACATCATTATTCTTTAAACAAATTCTTGAAGTTTCAACAATTTCTAAAAAAAAACTTTTTAACATTTTTCACATGAAATTTGAAATCGTGCAAATTTACAAGCAGTGACAAAAATGTCAAAACCAATATATCTACGTGTAGCATGAGTAATCAAATACCATCATTTGACCGAACAAATTTATATGGATTAGTTCAATGTTGAAAATCTGATTGGTCATCATTTAAGCACAAATCAATGTCATAAATAAAAACAAGTCAAAAATTTCTTAAAATCCTTTTTACAATTTTTAAATAGAATTCATTAGGATTTTAAGTTGAAGCCATGTAAATAGAAGAAATCGTGAATATAGATTTAGCCAAAAATATTATCGTCAATCAATAAAAGCACCATCAGCAATCCAAATTAATCGATATAAAGTATTTCAAGGATTGTAGTGTTTTTGGCATAAAAGCATAATTGGCCAACAATTTTGAAAATATCAGAATCAAAATCATCATCTTTTATTCATCTCAATATTGGCTGATTTTAATTTAGAGTATGGTGCAGATAATCACATTTAATATATCGTTAACAACAATTTTACCTGTTTTACCTTTACGATAATTTTTCGTTGTTGTCCATTGTAATTCTGTCACGTTTGAACTAGGCTAAGGAACTTTGCTTTGTCGCCCGTTGTGTTTCTGGAACAGCCCAAATCCAGAGAACACTGTTGTTGTTCCTTAGCCTACCACCACACCTACACGATAAAAGATTTGTGTGACCTATTTGTTTTTATAGGTCCGTTGTTGTTAGTGGCAGAATATGAAAAATATGTTTTTGGAGACTCAAAACTGTTTATATATGTTCCTTTTGGCACCCAAATTTGTTTGACTTTCAAAGATTTTATATTTGTGCCTTTTGGAACCCAAATTGGTATAGCTTTCACGTGTTTGGGTCTATACCAACAATTATTTCGATTATGTCCAAATTCTCTACACAACGTGCTCATTAAATTGACTTGTTTAAATTTTGTGTTCCTATGACTATGATTTTCAACATGATTTCCAATTATTTCAGATCGAGCAGCACTTTTACCTTTATCATCATCTTGTGATTTTCCAAAACCTAGTCCTTTTCTATTGTTAGCAAAAATTTGATTTCCCAATAGCATGTTGAAAGATTTTTCGCCTCTTGAAAAGTTATTCAAGGATTTCTCAAGATTTTGGACTTTGGTTTTTAATGTTGAATTTTCAGTGACAAGTGAGGTGCATCGATTAATAAAATCCTTTCTCCTAGTGTCGATGGTTTCCTTAAGATTCAAGTTTTCATTTTCAAGATTTTCAAAGTTATTCCTCAGTTTTGATAATTCTGAATCTAAAATCTTACATTTTTTACATTCTAGGTTTTGAATATTTTCAAGTTCAGTTTTTAACCCAAAATTTTCACGAGCAAATTCTCTCCTATCAGATTTCAGTTTTTCAATTTTAGATTCAAGATTATCCACTACCTTAGTAAGATCAGAACACATAAAAACAAGTTCTTTATAAGAAAACTCACCTGCCTCACTAGATTCATCGGAGGTTGCTTCTGATTCTGATTTTGCCATGCAACACAAGTTAGCCTCCTCTGGGCTGCTATCCGAAGCTTCCTCTCCTTCTTCATCATCCCAAGTCGCTGCAAATACCTTCTTCGCCTTTTTCTTTTCTTTGTTGTTTTTGAGAAGTGGGCATTTTGGTTTGATGTGGCCAGGCTTGTTGCAGTTATAACATATCAGTTCATTATCGGAATTTTCGGAATCTTTTGACCTATTGCCCTTTGTTTTCTTCTTGCGTGGCTTGAATCTAGACCATCTTCTAAGATTATTGACAGCCATTGCAAGCTCTTCAATTGGATCTTCTTCATCGCTTTCTTCTTTACTTTTTAAGGCAATCGTCTTCTTCGGAGTTGTTGCGTTCTTCCTTTGCTTTTAACTCAAGCTCATATGTCATCAAGTTGCCAATCAACTCCTCCATGCTTAGTTTGCTCAGATCTTTCGATTCTTGGATTGCTGTGACTTTTGCCTCAAAGTTCATTGGTAAAACTCGTAGTATCTTCCGCACAAGCTCTACCTCAGTGAATACCTTCCCAAGCGCTCTAGCATTGTATACCAAGGTTGAAAAGCGTCCAAACATATTCTTTATGCTCTCGTCTTTGTCCATCACAAAGTTTTCGTATTCATTGCTGAATAGGGCTAGCCGAGACTCCTTGACTTGAGAAGTTCCTTCGTGTGTCACCTCCAAAGTATGCCATATTTCCTGTGCTGTTGTACAATGAGAAATTCTATTAAATTCATTTTTATCAAGAGCACATATCAAAGCATTCATGGCTTTAGCATTTGTCGTTTTCAATTTCTTATCGTTTGCATCCCACCTATCCTTAGGTTTAGGAATCTCAGTACCACCAACGATTACAGTGGGAGGTTTATAGCCAGTTTCAATAATATCCCAAACATCATAATCAACGGAACTAAGATAAATACTCATCCTGACTTTCCAATAAGCATAATCGTTCCCGTTAAACATGGGTGGCCTAGCAATAGATTGCCCCTCAGAAAAAGCATTATTTTGTAGACTCATGACTCTAGAGTTAAAAAAATTTACCGGGCTCTGATACCACATGTAGGATCTAGATTAACCCTAGAGGGGGGGGGGGGGGGTGAATAGGGTTATAGCAAATTTTCTCGAATTAAACACAGAAATATAATAGCAGAAATAAATATGCTGAAAAGTAAATCACACACAAAATTTACCCAGCTTCGGCAACCCCTGCCTACTGCTGCATTCACAGATTTCTATTAGAATTAAACAGTATCACGCTTACAAACACTCTACTAGACTCGCAGACCCTTTTGCTCCCGCTCACAAACACTCTACTAGACTCGCACACCCTGCTCCCGCCTATAGAGTTTCGCTCACTCGCAAACACTGCTCCCGCCTATAGAGCTTTGCAAACTCGCACACCCTGCTCACTGAACTAATTCAAAATAGACAATCTGACACTACCTAAACCTAGGTGGTGATTTACTAACTTTTTGATTCGTAAAATAAAAAACAATAATTTAAAAACAATAACCCTAAAACAATATTAATAAAGCCTTATAAACAAAAACCCCTTCCTTTTTTTTTAAAAGGACCGGCCCACTAATTAGAAACAGTGTCCCCTTTCTCCTTTTTATTTTATCGGCCTGGTTTCCCCTTTTTTTCTTGAGAATAATGCCGGCCGCTGTTTTCTTCTTTCTGAGATTAGGGCTTGTAAAATTGGGGCTTTCGATCTCTCTGCTCTGGAAATTAGGGCTTGAAGTTGCCGGCTTTAATTCGATCGATCCATTGATATTTTGCGTGTCGCCTTGATCGATTTATTCCTTGTTGCTTATGCGGCTGCTTCGATGGAGTTCGTGTTCGAATTGGTATATTCTTTTTATTGCTTGCAATTGCTTGATTTCTGTATTGCGAACTCCTCTATATGCCGATGATGATAATTTGGTTTTTATAGGGTTCGATCCCCTGAGTTTTCGTTCGTATATTCATGTTTGAATTTGTCAATGAATTACCTCAGCCACTTGATGATGCTTGAATGTTTGAGATTGATTCTGACTTCTTCAAATCACTTGAACAACACGGTTTCGAATTTATGTGTTGACCACGGCTTTAAATTGATTTTGTGATTTGTGATAGTTGACTTTGTCAATTTCGTATATTTTCGATTGTTTACACATGAATTTCCTCGTTGCCACTGCAGAAACTACTGCTTCAACTTGTCACTGCATTTGGTCTTCACTTATGAACTTTGTTGAGTACCTGTAGTTGCTGTTATATCACTTCCTATTGCATTTATTTGCTTGTACTTGTGTTCTGGTCATTGCTTTGTTGTGTAGCTGCTATGCAGTTGCTATGCATCACTGTGTATCATGTAGCTTTCATCCTTTCTTTCTCTGGCACACTTGTGTACCTGTTCAGGTTCACCTTTGCTTCAAATTGCTTCATACTGCTACTTGGTTTATTGATGTATTCATGTCAGTTGTCATGTTGTTTGTGCACTTCACTGAATTTCACTACCATACTTATACTTGCATTGCTGTTTGGTCATTTTGTACTTCTCTTATGTACACTTGCACCTGTACTTTGACACTTGCATGCATTTCTGTAGCTGGTCTTTTCTTAACTTTAGTTGAGCATCACTGTCTTGTTGAAGTTTTAACTAGACATTTGAGACTTGTACTTGATGTTGTTGAACTTGGTATTGTGTTGGTTACTGATTTGCCTAAGTTTGTTTACTTGGTGGCATGCATTTGTGATCTGCCTTGTTGCTTGACCTGTCTGGTCTCTGTTCTTTGTTCATTGGTCATTGTTGTAGTGTTCATTGCACTGATAGTCGAGCTTGCATTTGTTACAGTATTCATGTACTGATGCATTTGGAATTTGAGTTGTCTGCTCATTCACTGTTGTGTCTGGTTCCATTTTCCCTGTTGAGTCTTTGGTGATGCTGCACTTGTGAACTTGTGGTTGTACTTCATGTTGTATTCATGCAGCTTGTTTTCAATGTTGCATTTGAACTGGCTGTTGTCTTTGTGTACACGTTGCCTGGTTTTGTGGCACTGCTTATAGTCTTGTGGCATGTTTGTGGCTGTGCTTGCATTGACATGTTGTGGCCTGAACTTGTATGCATCATATATGCACTGTGCACTAACTTGAGTCTGGTTCTTCACTTGGAATTGCACTTCCTGTTTGCTGTCATGTTCTTGTAGTCTTCGCCATGTTGCAGTTTGTAGTGTTTGGTCACTGATGCATTACTGTAGTTGCAATATCTCATGCTCAAGCTCTTTGCATACTTCATGACTGCCTTGTGTTGAACCCAGTTTTACAGCTCGGGTTTGACCTTGTGCTCGTGTCGTGATTTTAAATATATTGCTCGTGAGTTGAACCCGCTTTGCATTTGGGTTTAACCTGTGCTTACCTGTCCCTGTAAATCAATCAAGTGTATATATCGGCGTGCACGGCCTTGTGGCATATACAGTAATATACTGTGTATGTCACAAGTTGTTCGTGTATGATGAATTCAAATTTAAATGATGACGAACAACACAAATAACTGAGGCAAATATTATTTTCAAAAATCATATCTTATTTTATTTTGCAAAAATTTTTCTTTTTCAATTTTACTGCGTTAATGAATATTTTTGCAGATTTCTCAGATGCTGGATTCAAACTGGAATGAAGTTGAAGATAAATACGAGTGTGAGTGATATGTAGTGAGGTCAATTGTAAATGTGAAATGTGATGTAATTGTAATCAAAGTTGTATAGTTATAGTGAGAGCATGAATTTGTACTATTCAAGTTTGTAATAAATATTCGTTTGAATAAAATATTCGTTTGAATTCAAAAACTGTGTAACTTGTTCTGTTTGAATTCAAATTCAAATTCTGTGTAATTTATTTTATTCAACAGATATTTATCTAACCAAATACATACTATTCAAAATATTTGTTTGAATAAAATTTCTGTTTGAATTCAAAATCTGTTTAACTTGTTTTGTTTGAATTCAAATTCAAATTCTGTGAAATTTAATTTTATTCAACAAATATTTATTTAAACTAAAAAACAAAATAGTACATTACCAAATACATTTATATGAATGTATATATGTTTATTATCATCAAACAAAAATCATATAGCGCAAAGCGCATATTCAACAGTAACTCCTCCACCTGCCTTCTCAACTCTTCATGCTCCTTTGGACTCATTCTATAATGTGGTCTATGGGGTAACACAGCTCCCGGAACATGATCAATCTGGTGCTGTATGTCTCTCAACGGTAGTAGCTCTATTAGCAATTCCTCAGGAAATACATCTTCAAATTCCTTCAACACTGGCTTAACTTCCTCAGGAATTTCGATCGCCACACTACTTTCTTCATGTCCAATCAACAGAAATACTTCTGGCTCATCCTCTACTTCTTTGACAAACTCCTTCAAAGACAACAGAGTCTTCAGTTCATCGATTTCCTCCGACTTGCTTACACTTTGTTGTCGCTGCTTAGAAACTAGAGTGATTTTAGTGCCATTGAACATGAAACTATAGCAGTTAGTCCTTCCATCGTGTTGCACGGCTCTATCGAATTGCCACGGTCTACCCAACAACAAATGACATACATCCATATCTACAACATCATATCAAATTCATCTTTATACTTCTTTCCGATGGAAAAAGTTACACAAGCTCTTCGACTAATCTTCACTTCCCCACCTTTCCTCAACCAAACTAATTTGTAGGGTTTGGGATGCTTCTCTGTCTTTAACGCGAACTTCCTTACAGCTTCTGTAGAGATAATGTTATCACAACTTCCTGCATCAATAACAAACTTGCAAACCTTTCCCAAATAGTGCACGTCGACTGAAAAATATTACTCCTCAACCAACTAGTCTCCTCTTCCAGCTTTGGCGTCAAGTAAGATCTCCTCATCATTAAATTACACCCCTCATCTCCTGTCAATAAGTCTTCTTACTCCTCAACTTGTGGTGAATTGGAACATTCTATTTCTACATCCTCATCCTCAACCTCAGCAACCATCGCTCTCTTCTTAGGCTTCGGGCATTCATTGCTCTTATGACCAAACTCCTGACAGTTATAACACTTGAAATTGTTGTTGACCTTGGTTTTAGCAACTTCATTGACAACCGGTTTACTAACAGCCTTGGAAACATTCGTATTGCTACTAGCCCCTTTCACCTGATTGTTGGAATTTGTAAACACACCACCTCCTCTTCTACCTTGCTTCTCCCATGCTAGAGCTTTCTGGTGTGCTTCAGCAACGGATCTTTGATCAAACATATTCACCATATCCTGAATTTGCATTCTTAGTCCTCCAACAAATCTAGTTGTCAATTGTTCCTCCGTCTCCATGATATTGTTTCTAGCAATTAGCTGATAGAACTCATCTGCACAATCATTCACCGACTTTGTCCCTTGTCTCAAATTCTATAAGCGCTGATACATAAGAGACTGATAATTATAAGGCAAGAAAGTAGCCTTCATCAACTTCTTCATCTTCTCCCATGAAACAATCTTCGACTTTCCCATTCTCTCCCTTGTAAGTTTAGTTTGTTGCCACCATGCCATAGCTCTTCCCCTCAATCGAGTAGCAACCAACTTAACTATACGATGCTCAGGTACTTCCTTGAAGTCAAAAATCTCTTCAACATTTGATAACCAATCAAGGAATTCTTCAGCTTGCATACCACCCTTGAATTCTGGAATTTCTGTTTTCATCCCCGACTCCCATCGACGATCATCTTCAAAATCTCTATTTCGTACTTGGTCTCGATCTCGATAATGAATGCTTTCTCTATCACCATCTTCAACATAATCAAATGTACTTCGATATCGACCTCGACCATCAACATCTCTACGATCACGCATCTCTTCTACTATGTCTTTCAGCATCACGATATGGTTCATCTCCAAACTCACGTGGAGTTCTTCTCTCTTCATTTCTGTACTCATGGTGATCTCGCATGGTTGAAACTGATGATTCTCTTCTATCTTGATACGACTGTGGCGACACCCTCCTCGCTTCCGTAACCTATGGCGAAACTCTGTTTCCTCCATGGTTCGAGATTGATGACCTTCTCCTTTGATTTTGATTCATACGATCATCAACTTCTCTAACTTTCCAATGCCATCCTCAAACTTCTCATTGAATTTATCATTAATTCGTTGCTCCATTGCCTCAGCACAACATTCTGATGATGATTAGCTCTTCTTGGAGGCATTGTCGAATCAAACAATCTCCAACTAACTTCAACTCGGATTCAGCATACAAATTGATGCAAAATCTGCGCACAAACTTCTAGCTCACAACTTGAACAAATCTCCCACAAACTTGAAAAAGCTCGGCTCGGCTTTGAACTCTAACACTTTAACTCGGCTCCCAAAAGGCTCAGCTTAGCTGTGATTGGCTAAGTCTAGCTTTGATACCAAATGACGTAGCGGATATAACGAAAATGGATGTGACGATGAAAAGTTGAATCGATGGATTGAAGATACCCAAATGCCCAAATCCGTTGATCTCAAGAGATACGGGATTCTAGCTATCTCCAACACGTTGATCGCGCATGATAACATGTTAAAAGATCTACGATTCTTCCACGTTGATCTCGCGCATGAGATTCCATGAATCGGCTTCAAAATCGTTGATTCGAGCGCACTCGAATAACCGAAGATGGAGAAAGGAGATAACACTCAACTTTCAATTTTAAAGAGGCACAAAGCACTCAAAAAAAAGTTTATTCAAAATCAACCAACTTTACAAATGACACCTCTCCCCTATTTATAGCAATTTTCAACACACTTAGCCGACCTAACACATGGCCGACCTAACATCACGAGCGACCCAACAGACGCGACCTATGACTTAACCATAATGAGTTAACAAATACAATATAAAGGAAATACAACACGACATACGACCTATCATGTACATAAGCGACTCAACTACATAACGACATAAGTAAAATACAACACATATGCGACATAACAAATTACAACATAACACGACTCAACAACAAGCGGCATAACATGAGCAACTCAGGAAAACACGGCAGCGACCTACTGGAAGCGACTTAAGAAACTTGAGCGACCTAAAGCAAGCAGCGGCATAAGGAAACAACTGAGCGACATACGCGACCTAACTCGCTAGGTCGTAGCTCGCTGGCGACCTAAAGTAATGTGGCAGTATTGGCTTGGCTCGCTAGGTTGCTTATCCTGGTAGGTCGTAGCTCGTTCTTCGTAACGACCTAATGAAAGCGGCATATCATGTATCATTGAATCTTTCTTCCTTTGTATCTCATTAGGTCGTAAGTCACTAGGTCACTGGCGACTTAAGGCACGTGAACGACTTAAAGCCCAAAACCGACCTAAGGCAACCGAGCTATCATCCTGCGCTGCATCAATGACTTATCATGTCATTCGATTCCTCCAACTTATTTCATCCATTTTATAAATCGAGTATTCTATGAATATTTTGATGAGACCATTCTTGTATTTATTGATTTTGGATGAAAATAGAAATTTAAAGATTTTGCAAATCTTTTTCATAAGATTTATTTATAAGTATAATTGGATTTTGTTCTTCAATGAGCAAAGAATATCCTTAAAACTTCTAAGAGATATTTTTATCATATGGAAGATAATTTTGTGATTGTATTGCCCATTGAGTGCTTTTAGAATTCTGGTCGATGTGCCTAATCAACCTTATCGATAGGAGTCTCCTAAACGCTTTGATGAGACAATTTGACACAATAAGTTGACTTATAAAAAAAAGTAAAAATTTTCTACAAAGATTGTTAAATAAAGATAATTGTAATTTTTGAAAGTTTTAGCTTTTCGGGAAAGAAGATTATTTGAAAGAATTCTTTTCTGATACTCTTATTCTTATGATTCCCGAAGGGAACCAAGATTTTATCTTTTGTACCAATGCTAATCGTTATGGTTTGGATGCCATTCCCTTGCAAAAGAGAACGTGCTATCACTTATGTTTCTAAACCACTAAAGCCTATCGAGACTAGGTATACCACTCATGATCTAGTGCACTCGGCTATTGATTTAACTTTTAGAGTTTGGCATCATTGTTTTTGGCGGAGAAATTTGTTCTCCACCTCGATCATAAATCTTTGGAATATTTATTTTCTCATGATGAACTTAATATTGGCTTGAGTTCCTTGCATATTGTGATCTTGATATTCTTTATACTCCCGAAAGGGAAAATCATGTTGCCAATGCCCTTGTTGTAAGCAACAAGTAGTTGTTTCATTGATGATGTCTGAATGAAATGATCTTTTTACCAAGTTCATCGGATGCTTTGATGTACTTCGTTTTATTGAGCTTCGTCTCATTTCTTTTATGGACTTGCGTCCGATGTTCTTTTAAGTGATTCGGTTCATCGGATGTATCGTCATTGTTCTACATCGATGTCCCGACTTTTCGGTTCATTTGACGTACCATTTGTACTACATTGGTGTTCCGAATTATGTGAGCTTTGGTTCATCTGGCGCGCCGTTGTTGTACTACGTTGTTGTTCCAAATTATTCGAGTTTCTAGTTTCTTGGGCATGCCGCTTTTGCGCTACGCCGTTGCACCGGCTCAATTTTTCTATTGTTGATGACGTTTTCCACGTCACTCATCTACGGAAATGCCTTTAGGATTCCGATTTTTATTCTTGAGCCTAGTGTTATTGTAGAAATTGAAGTTTCACCTAATTTGACTTATGAGCAACATTCTATTCGCATCATTGCTTCGGAGGTTGAGCGCCTTCGAAATAAAGATGTTTTTCTTATGAAAGTTCAATGGTTCTCAAATCCCAAGGATTGCTCTTTGGAAATCTAGAGAATTCATCGAGCGAACTCGTCCGGGTTTACTCTTTCGTGCTCTTTATGGTGAACTTCTTATTTCAAATTTTCATTTGTGTTGATATGTTTTTATGGTTATTACTCTTTATTTTCTCCTTAAGTATTGCGAGGACGCAGTTTCTTTAAGAAGGGGAGTCTGTAACAACCCGCATATTTATCGATTTTTATATGTAAATATTTTATTTAAATATTTCATCATTCGTCGGATTTTAGTCCGAAAAGCTACTTTTCGCAAACAGTCGAATTGGGACCCCAGACCACCCCCATTGAGTTCGAAATGATGTTTGCGATCTTTTTGAGTATAAATTTAGATATGTTTAGAGTTAGAAGAATTTTACTACTTTTCACTTAGGGCTTTGGGTTGGGTTTTAGCCCATTAACCCCACTTATTACTCTACCTGAGTCCACCTCTCCTCTTCACTTCATTCTTATTCTCCTAACACTCAAGCTTCAACTGAAAATGGAGAGAGGAATGGGAAATTAAAATTCAAAACCCTAGTTTCCTTTGCAAATAAAAATTCTAGCTCCAAACTCAAAAGAGAAGCTTTGGTAAGCAACTCCTTCTTCTTCTCCAACTCTTTCTCCTTTCAATTTAAGAGTTTCCTAACCGAACTTAGGAAATATTTTACTTGTAAGCTTAGATTCAATCTTCTTGTGTTGAGATTGAGGTGTGATTGATCCTCCTTTGCTTTCAAGATTCTCCTTCATCTTTTTTGGGTTTTAATGTGAGATTTTTTTATCTCACATCAATATCTATATCTATCTTTGTTGTTAGGTATGAATTCCTAACACTTATTCATGTGCATTTACTTTTGATTTGAATTGGTTTTGTGAATATTCCAATTTTTATTGTTTTGGAGTTAAATCTTTAAAAATCATAGCTTTGGTGTTTGATCGTGCTTTTGGTGATGCATCGTAGAGCCTATAGGGTCGGATTGCCTATTGGCGTAAACCCCTAGCGCTCGTGGCTCGTATGATCGCGAATTGTTTGGGATTTTGCCCCTTGGGGGCTAGACTGAAAAACACTAGAATTTCTAGTTCAGTCGACTGAACCAGAGGGTCAGTCGACTGAACCGAACCAAGGAAATTTCCTGGGCCAGTGACATTCGACTGACCACTCTGGGCCAGTCGACTGGACCTGGAACTCGTGAGTTCCAGGCATGATTCAGACTGACCACTCTAGTTCAGTCGACTGAACCTGGAAACAGAAAGTTTCCAGGATCTGAGTCAGTCGACTGACTACCCGTATTCAGTCGATTGAATTTGCTGTTTCAGCCCACTTTGCCTTTTGGGTTTGAATTTTCAATTTGAATCGATTCGTGATGATCCTATTTGTTGTTATCATTTATTATGACTTGGATGACTCCTTTTTCGGGATTTTTTGGAATATCCATTTCGATGGATTCTTTATCGGTTTAATTGGATTTGATTCATGTCTTCGAATGTGAATTTTTATGATTGATTATTTCTTCATCATTTCTATGATTTGTCACTTTAAAAATATAAAGGTTTTCTATACTAGTAGTAAATTTTAAAACTCTTTCATCAAAACAATTTCAACGTCTATTTTAATACAAAGCTTGTTTATAAAACCGTTTTCTAATCTATTAGTATATATAAACCTTTACCTCACTCATATGAGAAATCTAATTAAATGGCTTAGTAAAACAAGTGATATGAAACGCTTGCGTTCACTTCGTCGGTTAATTCTTGGACTTGTTCGGTTGAATCTCTTGTGACAATTTCTAGTGGAGATTTACAATTTGTTCGTAAATATTTAAGTTAAGCTAGTGGTTATGGGACATGAAGCTAAACTCATATATTTACTAGCTTAGTATAATTGACACTTCTTGACGATCGATGATGATCATTTTATGGTTTAGACTAGTAATGTGCGATGTCTCTTTTACGGGCTAGCAACCCAAGGTCTTCGGACCATTCGTGGATCAATCGGCTCATAGGTCTTCGGACCATTCGTGGAGCAATTGGCTCATCGGTCTTCGGGCCATTCATGGAGCAATCGGCTCATAGGTCTTCGGACCATTCGTGGAGCAATCGGCTCATAGGTCTTTGGATCATTGGTGGAGCAATCGGCTCATAGGTCTTCGGACCATTCATGGAGCAATCGGCTCATAGGTCTTCGGACCGTTCGTGGAGTACTCAGCTCATAGGCCTCCCCCTCTTTTTTTGTGATTTCTGGAATTTTTATTTCACCAATTTTCGTGATTTGCATTGATATGATTTATTCATATTTTTGGTATGGTGAATATGTGAAGGAATATGACATTCTTTTTAGTGTTTGAGATTTCTAGAGATATTGTACGATTTTGTTGTTATTTAGTGCTTACATTTCATAGTACGACATTTTTGTTATCATACCTTTGTTTTTGTCTTATCTCATATCCTATCTCACTTTATCTGATATCTATAGCTAGACTGATCCGTTTATTATTCTCTTCTTAAATAATACTCGGGTCAGACAGAGATGTTACAGGTGCTTCAGCTTGACTCCTCATCCGGGAGTATTATCTGGCTTTTGGCTAACTACATTAGATTGGTAGTTTTTGTGTTATACATACGAGATATAGACCCTATGATGTATAATTATTCTTTTGTCTAGAACTTGTATCTATTATTTTGTGACATTGTGGATCTTATTTCACCACTACTCTGATGTACACTTTCACGTGTTATATTCATATCTAATTCCGCCTTTGTGATATGAACTGTCTGTGACTGATTTGTGTTATGTTTATTTCTATATTTGTTTCCAAAAATATTATAGCCATTGTGTACAAGCTTTGAGTTTACATCGGTATGTCGGATTTCCTCTTGAAATGAAATGCATGTTATACTATCTGACATTTCGGCGTTCGCACAAAGCAATTACACGGATGGTCGTTCCTCAACAGCCTTATTCTTCGTGCTAGTTGACGGCATTACTCCGTAGTGTTCTTGGCTAGCGTGAGTATAGAGGTGGGGCGTCACACTACATTTTCGAAAAAAATTTCCAACGTCAACTTTGCGCAGCTAGCTCGGTACAACTACAAAAGGCCTCAACGGGCTTCCTAATTCCAAAAAGAAAACAAAAAGCCAAGTGGCTAGATCAAAAACCCAATCCAATGTCATACAGAAATTTAAATACATATCTTTTAGTTGGGCAATTCAAATTATCTCCTGAAATCAAATCCAATTTTCTTTTCCCTTATAATACTTGCATATCTTACTTAGCCATAATATCCAATCGTAACTTTTCAAATCATTTTATACATTTCCTTACATAGGTTTCGTATCTATTTCAAATTAGTTTTCCCCCATTCATAGGAATTCAATTTATTTTCAAATTTGAATATTGAATTTTATCTTCCATTTATAACTGATACATATTAGTTTGATCTACTAATTTATTTTAATTTCCAATTCGAAATCGTTTTGCCACTAACGAAAATTTCCCAAAAATTTTCAAAAAATTTCTAACTCCAAAATTTTTAGAAAATTTTGACAGATTCTCCTTTGTACGGGGGAGCTTTTGCAATTTGACAAGAGATATAAATATATATACATCGACCCACACGTTCGGAAAAAGCAAAAACAGTTCATATTTTCTATTTTTATTGTGTAGGCGCACCTTTATTAAGCGTTTTTAAACAAGCGGCTTATTATTATAGCATTTAACGCGTCCAAATCCAGCCAAACGGCCTCCAGGTACCTGTACTTACTCAATTTAAATACGTAAGTGCCATGTACAGGAAATTTATTAGCATTTCACTTACTTTTAATGGCTAAACACAAGCATTTCAAAAGCAACAAACACCAAACGCTTACCATAAGCGATTTATATGATTTAAAACTAATCCAATTTCTTCCAACCAAATTTATATGCCATTTCATTAAATTTTAATGGTTTACAACTCAAATGATTACATTCAATTCATTTTTAATCCAAACAAGCTCATATTCACTTCAATTAATTTCAAAATCAAGTTATTTAACTTCTCACAACCAATAGGATTTTAATTACCCACATTTAGGTCAAACAACACTTCATTCTATGAAAATTCGACAATATTTACTTAATATAGTATTCATTTTGGTTTATAATTACTTTAAATTGATTTCAACTTATTCTAATTCATTTCTAATTTATTCACCAACCATACACTTGTATTTCATTTCATCTCCGTATTGGATTCATTCAAAATAATTTATTAAGCTTGGCACATTCAATACTTATAAATTAATAACCATTTCCAAATTAATTTACCCCATACTTTACCATTTATTATTTAATTCAATTAACCCATTTATTCACCCTATTTTAAATTTTTAATTCATCTACTTAATTTATTTTCGAATTGTTTTATTAATACAAGCCATTCTTAATTTATCTCTACTCACCTGGGTTTTGTTTGTAAGTCAAACCATTTCTATTATAATTTATTTTGCTAATTAGCTTACTTCCAACTTTTAAATCAATATTCGATTTTATTACAAAAATCACTTCATTAAATTTTCCTGAGTTCGAAATTTTTCATAATTCCAGTTTGGATTTCTTTCATTTTCCCAAAATTCCATCACTTTTATTTTAAAAATTTAGAAATGCTTTAAAATTCACATAATACTATTAAAATAGCTCTTTTTATAAAAATACTTCTTATAACTCGATGTTTCAACCAGTTCATCCTTGTTCTCACAGAAATTCAGTCATATGTTGACCAGGCATAGGACTGAAAATCTATAAGTACTTGGTAAACCCGTTTCAACATCCAGTGAAAATACTAGGAAAATAATTTTATTGAAAATATAGAAAACGGTTTTTTTTAAAATAGAGGAAATATCTTTGGTGAGAATGCACTGGAAATCATCATGCCCATTCGTGGTCGCAGTTACATCCTGGGTTACGTTGTCGTCGCAACAAAAGTCCATGTAACTGATTACACCACGAAGCCCACAACAGGCCGCTGTTACATTCCAAGGTTACGTTGCCGTCGCAGCAAAAGTCCATGTAACTGTAGGCATCAGTGCCCTCGATTTTCACTGTCAAATGAAACTTTTCCACTCCCACATAGGTCGCAGTCTACCGATGCAAAATCAAACATAGGCTGTTGGCTCTCGGCGGCACACACGACTTTCGCTATGTTACCATAGTGTCGTAGTCTACTGATATTAAATCAAACATAGACTGTTGGCTCTCAGCGGCACACACGACTTTCGCTATGGTCTGCAGTAGATCGCAATGACATCGAGTTACGCTTTCGTCATAGCATAACCCAAATGCCTTTGTAGGCATCAATGCCTCACGACTTCCGCTACACAAAATCCCCAAGAACTAGTTTTGTCCAGACTCCTCACAGGATCAACTTTAGAACCTCCCCCTTAGAGGCTCAAGGCAGTACCACCCAGTGGCACTCCTGAGAAGTTCATTTAAGGGAGCGCTTTTTTCCCCAGAGCCAATCTCAAAACACTTTATACTATACACATATAGTATTTTCCCAAAATCACACATCTAGTATGAATTTCATATAAGGCTCCTTTACACAAAATCGATAATTTTCAAAGTAGGCTTTTCCAAATCTCAATATTGATTTTACCCAAAAAAATCAAAAGCCTTTCTAAATCCATAGGTTCCCAAAACCTTTCCTCAAAACTCATTTTCACAAATCCTTTATATATATATATAAATAACACAATCTTGGAAAATCTTTGAATCAATTTATACTTGTATAAATTTACTTTTATATTTCAAATATTTTCAAAAACCTTTTCTTCTGGCTATAGATTCAACAAAGGTAGTTTTATCTTATTTAACAAAGATATATAAAAAAATTTGTTTGTTCCAAAACAAATATTCAATTTTAGATTACTTATAAAGTCACTTACCAAATTACTTACTTTTATAAAGTAAATTTTTAATCACAGAGATATTCAATTTCCACTTTATTTCCATAAAGTTAGTTTCTACCATAGAAATATCAAATTTTATTTTATTTTAGTTCATCATATCATCTGTACGCTATATCAATTTGATCGCTTACTCGATCACACAATTCCACTTCCGAACTAGTATCGACCATCCGACTTTCTAGTGCGGACTCAGATATAATTTCTTGATCAGAAACCGTCATCCTCCTTGCATAATCATAACTATGATAGAGAACACCCAGAACCAATCAACAATCCATATACAGGCTTGCCGTCGAAAATCGAGTGAAAAATCCCAACTCGGATCGATAATATTATATCGAAATTCTGTGCTCGAATCTGTATCAAATCACTATGCGAATAGAATAATATACGTACATCCTACGTATTTATCCTCGTTAATTATTAACTAAATCAATTTCTCTTTCTATTCACGTTACCTTTAATTTCTATCCACATAGTCACAATTGCTTCAATTCCATTGGATTGTCACTTCAATTCTTATCTCAGTTGGGTATTTAATCTATAACAGTTTGAACTCCGACCAGTTTATATTTAGAAAATAGCTTGAAAATTTTAAAAACAGATAAGTAGTTGAAAAATAATTATTAGTTTGCAAAATAGTTGTAAAATCGTTAACTAATTGTAAAATAGTTGGAAAAATAGTTAAATAGTTATAGAAATTTTAGGGAATTGCCAAATAGTTGTAAAATAGTAATTAATTTGTAAAATAGTTAGAAAATAGTAATTAATTTATAAAATAGTTGAAAAATTATTAAATAGTTCCCAAACACAATGGTTAATCAAATATAAAATAATTTGGCTTTAAAAAGAAAGGTTGTATATATTAAATAGCTTGGAAAAATAAGTTTATATTAAAATAATTTATATTAAAAATAGTACAGAGTCAAAACTGTTCACTTCCCCATCAATTCAATTTAAATTTCCACTTCCATTTAAATTGATTCAATTTCAAATTTGAATAACTTCAATTACCATTGAAATTGATTTAACCCCAATGCAAGTTGAATCAATCTTGATTTCTTTCCAAATCAAATATTCAAATCCCATTTGATTTTAAACCTACTCAACTTTAATTACTATTCCAAATTATCCTAATCAATTTGGACTAATATCAATTGAACCCACTTCAATTTCAAATCATTCAATTCAAATTTTCCATTTAATTTTAATATTTTTTTTTGACTTATACATCTTCAATCACAAATCCAATTAATTTAAATCAAATTAAATTTTGAACTAATTCAATTTCAATCTCAATTTTAAACCATCTCGAATTATATAAATTCGAGTTAAAATTTTAAATGTTGACTTAATCCTTTTAAATCAAATCAACTTATCCATTTATACCATTTAATTCTGAATTCATTTCAAACTTATCTTCATTTTATTTTAATTTGGTTGTAGTTCTATTACCACTTAATTTAATTCCAATTCAAGATTTCAATTTGGTTGTACTATATTACTTCTTAATTTAATTCCATCAATTTAACAACCAATCACCTAAATATTTATTAGAAGGAAATATTGCTTTATATATCAAAATATATTCTTATATAAAATCATTTAAAGCCTTTATATAAGAAAATATCAAGTACGCTCTCATACACACACACACACACACACACTCAACTCATTCTAGAGTACTTCAGACTCTATTTAATGAGTAATCCCCACCAGAGCCAAGGTTCTCGCTTAACCTTTCAGCTCTGATACCAACTGTAACGAACCAGAATTTTAGATCCCGAAAATTTCAGATAGTTAGGAAAGAAAGAAAGAGATAGAAGAAGAAATAGGAAAGAAACACAGATTTGCACATTCGCAGCGGATCAAAATATAATATCACATAATATTACAGTTTACAAAGAATACTGTATTTGTAAATTACATATTTATACATCAGAGTTACAACATATATACAACACTAGACATATACAAGTCAAATATATCTCAGATAAACAGAAATAATACAGCGGAAATACTCTATACGTACTTGTCATCCAGCTCGCCTCCTGAGCTCTAGAATGTCCTTACCTGAAAATATGTAATACTCGGTCTGACCCGAGCGTTACATCAAAGTAACACCCGGGTCAGGCTGGAAACCAGTGTGAGTAAACCCAACCAACATGGAATACCAAAGCAAATAACTTATATAAGCCCGGAGGTAACTTATATCTATTTAACAAATTCACAATTTGCTGTAGACAGACTTATTTCACATTTCAATTTCTAAGTACCAAACGTAGATAAAATAAATCCAATTCACTTAAATCATTTCATTCCAGCCTATTGATACCACATATCAATTTATAAAAATTCGAAGTGATTTCGGGTATTTCTAATACCCGACCCGATCTCCTCGAGTCTCATGTCATCTCAACCCAAGTTATCCAAATGGAATACACAACATTTCATGTCAAAGATATTAACTCATTCAAAGCATCCAATTACATTCAATCATCCATAAGCAAAGCTTGATCGCTATTAAAAATTTATTTTATTAATTCAAATTAAATTTTTAACCTCAATCACTTAGATTTCTCCAATTGACATTAATTAATTTCAAATCAATTAATCAATCATCACTTCATTTTTCATCTTAATTAATCACCCTGGATTAATTGTTCTTCAATTATATTTAAGTAATTAACTTTAATTAATTTCATAAATTAGTTATTCTTATCCCAAACTATAATTAATCTTTAATTACTTCACGAATTAATTAACTACATTAATTACGTAAATCTTCATTTCTTATATTAATAAATTCCTCATGAATCGCTTATTATTAATTAATTTATCTTAATTAATCTCTTGATTTAATTTCACAATGTGAGTATATTTTATTAATTACATTAAGTAATTACCTATCAACCACTCAATGATTATTCTAAATAAAATTTAAACTTAATGACTTACCTTAAACCTTCATTAATTTATTCAACCCTTAATTATTAAATTAATTAACCCGAATCATTAATTTATTTCATTAGTTTATTATCCATTTTAATCACCCTACTAATTTAATGATTCACAAATCATTAAGCCCTTATTAACTTTAATATGAAACCATTTTCAATATTTATGATTTAAGTTTAAAAAATTTAAAACTCGAATATTTCGTGTCAAGCAACAATTAACTCGTGAACCAACCAAAACCAAAGTCACCAGATCATCAATTCTTAGTACACATCAAATCATTTCAGTCATCCAATCAATCATTTAAATTGAACTATTAAAATTTAAATAAAAACCCACTTGAGTGAGATTAACTCACCTTTGATGTTTGCAATCCCAATCCAAATCTCGACACGTTTTCCATGATTTTCAGACCATGAATAATATTAAATGATTTTATAAATATTCGAACAATTTGGACAAATCAATTTCTATTAATAAAATTTCATTTTACCTAATAAGTTAATTTCAAACTAACTTCTTTTTATAAAGTATTTTCTAGTTATCAAATAATTATATAAGTTAACTGAATAAATTGATTTCCATGTTATAAATTTAATTTATCTAAATCTTTATTTAAACAAATAATTAAATTTTTTCCCTTTTTTCTTTCTAAATCCTTACATATATTTCCCAATCTGAAAACTAATAATAGTTCATACCTAATTTAAAATTTCATCACAGTAGTAAATAACAAAATAAATTTCTTTTCTTTCATGTACGTATATATTATATAAACTTGGGGAAACTAAAATGAAACAAATACAGTTAAATATTTTTTTTCAGCAAAAACACACATAACCCAAATCAGAGAAAAAGAATACCTCACCGATGCCGACTCCCCCAGCCAGACTCGCACGCGTGTGCTCCTCTCTCGCGGTCGCCGCCTCGCCTCGTTTGCATCGCGAACGCAAACCCTAGTACCTCTACCAGTCGCCTCGTGCTCGCCTCGACCTGAATCGCGACCTCGCGCGCGATGCCGTCCTCACGCTGGAGCACCGCCGCCCTGGTCGCGTCATGTTGTTATCGCAAATGGGTGCAGTGCTGTTCGATTTTGAGTGAGGGAGGCAGAACGTGGTAATTATTTTCGATCTGCTATTTGATTTAACAAAATCTGAAGAGAAAAGGGAAGAACATGATGATGAGATTTTGAATTTTTTTTATGAGTTCAATTTTTTTCTGCTTTTTAAAAATAGAGGGAGTGACGGGAATAAGATAAAGATTTTGGGGAAGCTTCCTGTGTACGCTTGTTTATTTTATAATTGAATATTGAAAATATCCCGTGTTGCATACCGTGAAATTTCAAACTCCTAATCAGACATGTCGCCCGGCGTTTATAAGGCTTTACCCGTATTCCGAACACAATGGAACGTGTTTTGGAAGCTAATTTAATTGTATGTGGAAGTTAGCTTTATAAATCGATTTTTAAAATATTAAATTACCAATTTTAATTTCAACGTATTTCCCACCCGTACGAGCAAACGATAAATCCAAACGTTATGAAAATTGAAATACGATAATAACTAACAATTACTGATCCAATGGAACGAGTTTCGTCGAATTCCAAGACTGTGCCTCGAAAAGCTATTTTTAAATATCGATTTAAACTGTTAAATCTCAAAACTTGACAAAACACTTCCGAATCACCTTTTAACACTTTTTGATGCAGCGCGATCTACAAATTCACTGGAGTTGAATTGCTCAAATTCCTTAGGTCGTTCGGATGAGGCCACGGTTTTAGGTCACTCGGGAATTTTAGGTCGCTCACGACCTAGTGAAGGTCGCTCACGACCTAACCGGGAACAAGAGGGGGAAGTTGCACTGAGTTTGCGACCTAACAAGCTCGCGAGTCACGATCTAAAAGAGCCACGACCTATCAACCTACGAGATAACGAGAAGTGTAACGTAATAGCATACGGCATGTGAAGCTTGAGGTCGCTCAAAGATAGGTCGCGAGACCTTGGGTCGCTGAAATATCTTAAGACGTTTACGACCTAACTTAGGTCGTAGGTCGCGGCCATTTTAAGTCGTATATGTTGGTTGTAATAAGCCGCTTGTACTTAGGTTGTGAGTCGTTTGTAACTCTTAGGTCGTGTTTGTTGTACTTATGTTGTTTGTAATAAAGGTCGTAGGTCGGCCAGTGTTAGGTCGTTGAGAACTGTACAGGAAGCGCCGTAACGTGTTGTACGTGTTGTAATTAGGTCGCTAACGACCTTACTTAGGTCGTAGGTCGTCTTGTGTTGGGTCGCTGTGTGTTGTTAGGTCGGGTAACAGTGTTAGGTCGCGTGCGACCTAGTGAGGCGTGAGTTGTAAGCCTATAAATAGGCATGTGGGTTCATTTGTAAAGGTTGTTGATTTTTGAATAAAATTCTGTTTTGTTAGCTTTGCGCTTTCATTAAATCGGTAGTTGAGTGTGATCTCCTATCTCCACCTTCGACATTCGAGTGCGCTCGAATCTTCGATCGTTGAAGCCAATTCGCGGAATCAATTGCGCTTGATCAACGCTCTAAGAATTGTAGATCTCTTTTCACGGTATCGTGCGCGATCAACGTGTCAGAGATAGCTAGAATTCAGTATCTTCGGATCAACGAATTTGGGCCTTTCAGTATTTCTCAATCCACCGATAGCTACTTTCACAGTTTCATTTGTTTTTCGTATTTCCGCCGCGTCAATTGATGATGCAACACGATCTACATATTCACTGGAGTTGAATTACTCAAATTCCTTAGGTCGTTCGGATGAGGCCACGGTTTTAGGTCGCTTGGGAATTTTAAGTCGCTCACGACCTAGTGAAGATCGCTCACGACTTAACCGGGAATAAGAGGGGGAAGTTGCACTGAGTTCGCGACCTAACAAGCTCGCGAGTCACGACCTAAAAGAACCACGACCTATCAACCTACGAGATAACGAGAAGTGTAACGTAACAGCATACGGCATGTGAAGCTTTAGGTCGTGCAAAGATAGGTCGCGAGACCTTGGGTCGCTGAAATATCTTAAGTCGTTTACGACCTAACTTAGGTCGTAGGTCGCGGAAATGTTAAGTCGTAAATGTTGGTTGTAATAAGCCGCTTGTACTTAGGTTGTGAGTCGTTTGTAGCTCTTAGGTCGTGTGTGTTGTACTTATGTTGTTTGTAATAAAGGCCGTAGGTCGGCCAGTGTTAGGTCGTTGAGAACTGTACAGGAAGCATTGTAACGTGTTGTACGTGTTGTAATTAGGTCGCTAACGACCTTACTTTGGTCGTAGGTCGTCTTGTGTTGGGTCGTTGTGTGTTGTTAGGTCGGGAAAAAGTGTTAGGTTGCGTGCGACCTAGTGAGGCGTGAGTTGTAAGCCTATAAATAGGCATGTGGGTCATTTGTAAAGATTGTTGATTTTTGAATAAAATTCTGTTTTGTTAGCTTTGTGCTTTCACTAAATCGGTAGTTGAGTGTGATCTTCTATCTCCACCTTCGACATTCGAGCGCGCGAATCTTCGATCGTTGAAGCCAATTCGCGGAATCAAGTGCGCTTGATCAAAGCTCGAAGAATTGTAGATCTCTTTTCACGGTATCGTGCGCGATCAACGTGTCAGAGATAGCTAGAATTCGGTGTCTTCGGATCAACGAATTTAGGCCTTTCAGTATTTCTCAATCCACCGATTGCTACTTTCACAGTTTCATTTGTTTTTCGTTTTTCCGCTGCGTCAATTTGGTATCAGAGCTAGACATAGCCAATCATAGCTAAGCCGAGTCTTGGAGCCGTGTATTGTTGAAGTTGGGCGTTCATCGTGTTCATCGCAAAGTTGCAACAAGATTGGAGTGTTCGACCCATATTCTTTTGGATCAAAAGTATGGAAATTGTTTGAAATTATGCGGGAAGGTTTTGCGCGCCAAAGTGTTTGAAGTGTTTGAAGCCGAGCTAGTGGTTGAGCCGAGCTAAGGAATTGTTGAGCCAAGCTAAGCCTTAGGTCGTTCCATCTTGTTCGAGCTTGAGGTAGCCGTGACTTGTTTGTTGAGTTGAGTTGGAGTTTTGTTTGAAGATTTTTGAAGTTAAATTTGTTGAAGTATTTGTGAAAATCAATCATGCCACCAAGGAGAGCCAACCGTCCTCAGAATATTGAAGCATTGTATAGAAGGGAAGATGCCGATCAAATGGAACAACGCATTAATGAGAAATTTGATGAAGGTATTGGAAAGCTAGAGAAGTTGATGATTGATATGAATCAAACTCAAAGGAGGAGATCACCAATCTCGAACCATGGAGGAAACCGAGTTTCGCCATCGGTTACGGAAGCGAGGAGGGTATCACTGCAATCTTTTAGAGAAAGAAGAGAAACATCAATTTCATCGAGGAGAGATCACCATGACTATGGACATGAAGAGAGAAGAACTCCACATGAGTTTGAAGATGAGGCATATAGGGATGAAGAGAGACATGGTAGAAGAAATATGCGTGATCGAAGGGATGTTGATGGTCGAAATCGATATAGACGTACATTTGATTTTGATGAAGAAGGTGATAGAGCTAGCATTCATTATCGGAATCGAGACCATGTTCGAAATTCATATTGGGATATAGAAGAGGATAGACGATGGGAGTCGGGAATGAAGACAGAAATTCCGGAATTCAAAGGAGGAATGGTTGCGGAAGAATTCTTAGACTGGTTGTCAAATGTTGAAGAGATCTTTGATTTCAAGGGGGTTCCGGAAAATCATCGAGTGAAGTTAATTTCTACTAGGTTGAGGGGGAGAACTATGGCGTGGTGGCAGCAAACCAAACTTACACGAGAACGGATGGGGAAGTCGAAGGTTGTTGCTTGGGATAAGATGAAGAAGATGATGAAAGCCACATTTTTACCTTACAACTAACAGTCACCCATGTACCAGAGATTGCAAAATCTAAGGCAGGGGACAAAGTCAGTTAATGATTATGCAGTTGAATTTTACCAACTCATTGCTAGAAATGATATTATGGAGACAGAAGAACAGCTAACTGCTAGGTTTGTTGGAGGGTTGCGAATACAGATTCAGGATATGGTTAACATGTTTGATCCTAGATCCGTTGCAGAGGCACATCAGAAAGCGTTGGCTTGGGAGAAGCAGGGAAGGCGTGGAGGTGGTGTGTTTACTAATTCCGACAATCAAGTGAAGGGTGTTAGTGGAAGTTCTAATGTTTCTAAACCTATCAATAAACCAGTGGTGTGACAACTGCCCATGACGCCCGCACGAAAACAAGGGAATGGTGCGCTGAAAGGTGTGCCAGACAGCCATGGACGATAGTCAAGATAAGATAAAACAGAATATTCTATCGTATTACTCACTGCGCATGGACAAAATACAATAGAAAATATACATAGTGAAGCTCCATATAACAGAATCTCATCATATAAACTCTAATAGTTTGATACAACAATCAGAAAAGTCAATACATCAAGCCTCACTACATAACACTCATAGTTTCAAACAAACAGCGGAACATCCAGTACATATAGTAGGAAAACAATATGCAAAAGCCTCCAGCTCGTCTTCGTCATCAACAGCGTTGGTAGCCAAGAACAGCACCTGTCACCTGCAACCTAGTCTGCCCATCCCAACATGGATGAACAACCCAAGGTAATAAGAGTTAAACATAAAACCTTGAGTCAGACAACAGTCTTAGTGAGCAGTAAATCAACTATCAAACATACCAAAAGAGCATAAAGGGTAAAAGGAATAGGAACTCAACCATCCCACTCCACCTCTTTCTACAGTGATAGCCCCCAGACACACTAAGCAGAAGTACACATAGAAATTCAGACATTCAAAGCAAAGTAAATATCACTCGAGTCAAGGTCGGTGTTTTCCAGGTACAAACCCCCAAGGCCTAAACCAAGATCAGATAAGCACTTTGAAAACATCGCTCTTGGCCCAAGCGATGATACAACCAAACATCCAAACATCCATGACTCTGGCTATCACTGTTATCGTTGCCTTGATTTCATCGTTAATTGAATGACCGTCACATTATCTCATCCATCCGCCAAGGGCTAATGGTAACCCCGGTTCTAGACATAACTCTGCACGTCGTCGCAGCCCGTGCCTAGGAATTTTCGCAACTACCTAGAGTACTAGCACGTCGTCGCAGCCCGTGCTTGGAACGTCGTCGCAGCCCGTCCCAACGTACTCTTGCTTTGAGCATGCTAGAACCTTCAACAACGATGAAATCTCAGCCTTCTAGTCATCCTCCTCGACGACTGTTCATATACTAGCTCAAGCGCCTCTCGAGCCAACCATTATCAACCAACTCAAACCGCATCATCGAGTTATCAAGATGCTTGGGATGATCCCGTCTGGATTAAACCAAGCTTTTCTCACATCATGCTTTGCTTCATAGCATCATAGCAAAGTCCCATCTCAACATCATGGTTTGCCTCATCGCATCATGGCAAAGTCCCATCTCAACGTCATCATCAAATTTATCCATATGAGCTTCAACATCCACTTCATATGCCACAAGCAGCTTTCCTTATTCAAGAGCCTTTCCACTTAGCTTTTGAATCATTTTCGACCAACTTGCCCAAATCAAGTTATCGATCAACTAATCAATCAAATCAAACATCAATCCAAGCAATCAATCATTCAAACAAGATCTAAATAAACAATTACAAAAATAATGGCAATTTCGTAAATCAAGAGTCCAAATCTAACATGCATTCTAACAAGCGTGAATTATGAACAATATCTCTACAACTTGATGAATGAACATGCATAAGTAAACATGTACTAAAATGGATATCAAAACTTCATAGATGATGGATCTACATGCAGACTTAAGAAAATGCACGAAATCACTATCTCAAGCACATAAACAAACCACCGATCCAATATACTCCTTTGGGTCCGTGTGAGAGATAACCACCACTCACCAAAACACCTAAACACCTCAAAAACAACCAACTCCAGATCTGGACAGCAAAGAACTATGCTTGACCCGGCAAAATCTCGCTTCAATCGATGAAATCTCTCTTTGTTGGATGAAGATCTTCAACTTTGGCTCTTGAATCTTTGATCTTGATCTTCGATCTTGGATGGATGGAAGCACTAGATTAGAGTAGAGAAAAGAAGTGAAGAAGTGTTGTAGTCGAGCTCTCAAAATGGCAGCACTTCGTCGCTTCAAAATCCGGTGCCAAAAAGTGAGCCAAACCCCTCTATTTATAGGCTGTAAATCCTTAGGTCGCCGCCGCCCTTAGGTCACCCATGACCTAACCCATGAGTCACCCCCGACCTAAGACTCACGACTTAACAGGTCCTACGACCTAACACACACCAGGTAATGCGCGACCTAACACCACAACACTCACGCGACCTAACGACTTAGCAACATAGCCGCCTCAACGACCTAGTCCCTTGCCGACTTAATGTTCTAACAGGCATACCAGCCTAACTCAACCCCGAGTCAACGACTTGCTACACACACGATCTCCTTATGGCCGACCTAACACTAAGTCGCTCACGCGACTCAGCGACTTAACTACCCTGCCGACCTAACCCGTACGCGACTTAACTAAGACGCGACCTAACCAAACCCAGGCCACACGACTTAACACTTATGCGACCTAATCACTAAGTCGCTCTTGACCTATCTATACACTGCTGTCTAACATGAGTCGCTCACCCCTAAGTCGCTAACTATATTAGGTCGCTTCCTGTTTTTAAGTCGCTACTGCTAGGTCTCCTTAGGTCGTTAACTCTACTAACTCGGTAACCTTTAAGTCGTTAACTACTATGGGTCGCCTTCTGTTAAGTCGTTCCCAACGACTCACGACCTAAACCCTTAAGCGTCTAACTATCTTAGGTCGTCTATTCCTATAGGTCACTCCCCTCGACCTATCATTCACACGACCCAAGCTACCCACGGCTTAAGCACCACACGAGTTAACCTACACATGATTTAAGCTCCTTCACGACTTAAACTCTGGACGACTTATCAACACTAACGACTTAATAGCATCTATTTTACGATTTATCGACACGTAAAATGCGGGTCGTTACATTCTCTCCCCCTTAGGAATTTCGCCCCCGAAATTCCAAACAATCAAGAGCAACCAAAGTTATTCCGCATGCCTACCATCCATAGCAATCAACAAACCATGCATCCAATTACTAGCCTAGCATGCAGAATTCTAAGACTAGAACAAGTTACAAATTCGTGAGATGTCACGACACCTTAGGGCCATACCTTGAAGAGTTCAGGATGAGCTTCCTTCATCCTCTCTTCCTCCTCCCATGTACAGTCGTCAACATCATCACTCCATTGTACCTTGAGCAACATAACCTTCTTCCTCCTAAGCTGTTTCGTGTCGGTTTCAACAACACGAAGCGGCTTACGAGGTCTTGTAACAACTGGATCAACCTCTAAATCTTCACAGCTATCAGTAGAAACCACCGTATTCGAGTCGTGCACATACTTCCGCAGATAAGATACATGAAAAAAATTGTGCACACCCACCGTCTTTTCTGGTAACTCCAATCTATAGGCGAGCTTTCTAATTCGCTCGATGATCGGGAATGGTCCAACAAATCTCGGAGTCAATTTTCCTTTCTTCCCGAATCTAATAACATTCTTCAGAGGAGAAATCTTCACAAAAACCATATCACCTACGTCGAATTCCAAATCCTTACGACGATTATCGGCATAACTTTTCTGGCGGTCTTGGGCTGCCTTCATTCGTTGCCGAATGATCTCTATACAATCCGAAGTCCGTCGAATCATCTCTGGCCCAAGTATCAGCTTTTCTCCTGTTTCCAACCAACATGTCGTAGAGTTACACGGTCTTCCATACAATGCCTCATATGGTGCCATACCAATACTGGACTGATAACTGTTATTATACGCAAATTCCACCAAATGAAGATGGTCTTCCCATGATCCTCCGAAATCTAAAACACAAGCTCTCAGGAGATCTTCCAAAACTCGGTTGACTCTCTCGGTCTGACCATCTGTTTGTGGGTGATAAGCTGTACTTAAACACAACTCGATCCCCAAAACTTCTTGGAAGCCCTTCCAAAATCCACTAGTGAACAATGGGTCTCGATCGCTCACTATACTCTTCGGAATACCATGGAATCGAACTATCCACTTAACATAAAGCTCAGCCAACTTCGATGCAGTCCTAGTTGATCGAACAGGAATGAATCTTGCACTCTTAGTCAAACGATCTATGATGACCCAAATCCCTTCATTTCCTGCCCTGGTTCTAGGTAGACCATCGATAAAATCCATCGATATTTGCTCCCACTTCCATGTAGGAACTTCTAACGGCTGAAGCAACCCACTTGGCTTCTTTTGCTCGGCTTTTACTAACTGGAAATTCATACATTTGGAAATAAAATTTCCAACATCCTTCTTCATACCTTCCCAGTAGTAAGTCCTTTCCATATCCCGATACATCTTATTTCCACCTGGATGAATTGTTAACTTCGAGTGATGACTTTCCTTCAGAACTTCATCCCTTAATTCATCTATATCGGGAACAACCAGTCGTCCTTGTTTCCGAAGCCAACCCTCTCGATCGACCTCGAATCCTTTATCTTTCTCTGGATCCAATCCAAATTCCAAATCACGGATAATCTTGACAAGCTTATCGTCTCGCTTTTGGCTCTCACCAATTCTTTCCACAAGAGTAAGTCTTATTGATAAGTTTGCCAACATCTCAGGTTCCAATTCACATCTGGGCCTGAAGTCAAATCCAGCCAAATACTCAAGGCTCTTCCATTCCGAAAACATGGCTCCCAATCCTGCATGTCTTCGACTTAACGCATCCTCCACTGCATTTCCTTTTCCCGGAGTATAAGCTATACCAAAATCATATGATGCTAAAAACTCTAGCCATCGTTGCTGCCGAAGATTCAAATCGTTTTGGGAGAACAGATACTTCAACGACTTATGATCTGTAAACAACTCGAATCGAACTCCCAATAGATAATGTCTCCACATCTTCAGAGCAAAAACAATCGCCGCTAACTAAAAATCATTAGTCGGATAATTCCTTTCATGCGGCTTCAGTTGTCGACTTGCATACGCAACAACTTTATCTTTCTGCATTAGCACTGCTCCAAGTCCAGTACCACATGCATCGGTATAAACCACCATCTCATCATTCCCACTTGGAATAGTCAAAACAGGAGCACTTGTCAGTTGCTCTTTCAGGATTCCGAAAGCTTGCTCACACTTATCATCCCATTTGAACACTTGGTTCTTTTTCGTCAATCCTGTTAACGGTGCAGCTATCTTGGAAAAGTCTTTGATAAACCGACGATAGTATCCTGCTAATCCAAGAAAACTTCTCACATTAGATACATTCTTAGGTCTAACCCAATCTTGGATTACTGCCACCTTAGAGGGATCAACCGCTATTCCATTTCCAGAGATAACATGGCCTAAGAATCTCACTTCACTCTTCCAGAAGTGACACTTCGAAAACTTAGCCCTCAGCTGATGTTTCCGCAAGGTTTCCAAAACAATACGCAAGTGCGTCTTGTGCTCTTCTTCAGTCCTGGAATAAATCAGAATGTCGTCCACGAACACAAGTACGAACTTGTTCAACTGATCTCTGAATACTCTATTCATAAGATCCACAAAATATGCTGGTGCATTGGTCAATCCAAACGGCATTACCAGCCACTCATAAAAACCGGATGGTGTCCTAAAAGCAGTCTTCGACACACTATCCTTAGCCACTCTCAACTGGTGAAATCCCGTTGCCAAATCCATCTGAGAAAACACCTTAGCTTCATGAAGCTGATCAAACAAGTCATCTATTCTCGGCAATGGATACTTGTTCTTCCTAGTCACTTTATTCAGCTCACGATAATCCACACACAACCTCAACGATCCTTCCGCTTTGGTTGCGAGCACAACTGGTGCACCCCATTCGGACACACTACGCCGAAGGAATCCTTTCTGTAAAAGGTCATCAACTTGCACCTTCAACTCTTGCTGTTCCCTAGGCGCCATCCGCCTAAGAGGCATCACAACAGGTCTGGCTCCCTCAACTAGATCGATACGAAACTCGATCTCCCTATGCGGCGGTAACCCTTTGACCTCGTCAAAGACATCATCAAATCCATTCACAATAGGCACCGATGACAGTCCATCCCGTGGAACAACCAGCGAATACATGAAGCTCATGAAGACGCCTTCCTCATGCTTACATCGTATCACAACCTTTCGCCCTTCCACATTCTCAACTGTCACCTCCAGCCTCTCACAATCAATCCTTGCCGCATACTTCCTAAGCCAGTCCATACCCAAAATAATTCCGAACCCCGCAAAGTTCAGAACAAAGCAATCACAAACAAAAGAGCAATCATGACTCGACACAACTAGACCACAACATATCATACACAAACAAGACGAACCCCCAACTGGATTAGTCACAACCAATGGTCTATCAACAATATCCGGTTCTAAACCCAACCGGCCTACAAGTTCATAACTAACAAACGAATGCGACGCCCCAGTATCAAATAACACTCTAACTGGAACACCACAAATGAAAAGAGTACCTTGAACCACCACGCTCTTTCCTTTCTCATTAGCAGTAGGAGCTTTCAAAGATGATGGCACAGCCCCCAAAGCATAGGCTTGCACAATCTGCTTGTCCTTCCTCGGTTCCGGACAATCCCTCTTGAAATGCCCCGGTTTGTCACAGTTGTGACACTTTGCCGGCACTCTTGGTTTCTTGCAATCCCTGAAGAGATGACCCTTCTGCTGACAGTTGTAGCAGATCACTTCACCCTTTGGCTTCTTCTGGTCATTCTTACCCTTCTGCTGCTGCTGCTTCCTCTTCTGGTTTCCATTTTGCTCCTTGGTCACAGCAACAACAGATCCTTCCTTAGGAAACAGATTCTCATGCCTGAGAGCTTTCTCCACAAGCTTCTCAAATGGATCGTCCAAATGATCCACCAACTGTCTCCCAAGATAACTATCCAAGCCTGTCACAAACTTCACATTCTTCTGATAGGGAGACTCAATATATGACCAAGCATACTTGGACAAAGCTTCAAACTCAGAAACATACTTAAGAACTGATCTTCCACCTTGCTTGAGCTCCACAAACTTCTTAAACAGAACAGATTTCTGAGCTGTAGAAATGAAATTAGCTTCGAGTCTAACTTGGAATTGCTCCCAAGTAATTCCTTCCTCTGGAGTATCAATGGTGATAGAATTCAACCAATCCGAAGCTCTCCCTTGAAGCTGTCTTAATGCAAGCTTCCTCTTAGTTGCATCCTCAATTCCTAAATCGCCAAAGATCCTTCTACAAGCATCAATCCATCTCTGAACTTCTATGGTTGATTCTGTTCCCAAGAAAACCTTTTCTCCAAGAGCAGTATAGTCCTTGCACAACTTAGCAAAATCCACTTGTTTTGGAGCTTGAACTTGAACTCCAACATCTACTGACTGTCCTGAAGTTGGTATCCTTCTCATGATCGAAGTCATCATAGCTTCGAACATTGCAGCATAGTCAGTAGCTCCACCAACAGCACGACTTTCCCTAGCAGCTTGTCTCTCACTTCGACTCATCCTTAATATCTACAAAAAGGAATGATTTAGAACACCTTGAGAAACAACTACATAAGGAGTTCAAATCCTTCTAAGCTACTATATTATATATAGTAATCATCCATCAAAATACAATTACGTCTCTCTTACGTAGTTATGTCAGCGAGCGTTGGCTAAAATCGATCAACCAAGGCTCTGATACCAAATGTGACAACCGCCCATAACTCCCGCACGAAAACAAGGGAATGGTGCGCTGAAAGGTGTGCCAAGCAGCCATGGACGATAGTCAGGATAAGATAAAACAGAATAGTCTATCGTATTACTCACTGTGCATGGACAACATACAATAGAAAATATACATAGTGAAGCTCCATATAACAGAATCTCATCATATAAACTCTAATAGTTTGATACAACAATCAGAAAAGTCAATACATCAAGCCTCACTACATAACACTCAGAGTATCAAACAAACAGCGGAACATCCAGTACATATAGTAGGAAAACAATATGCAAAAGCCTCCAGCTCGTCTTCGTCATCAACAACGTTGGTAGCCAAGAACAGCACCTGTCACCTGCTACCTAGTCTGCCCATACCAACATGGATGAACAGCCCAAGGTAATAAGAGTTAAACATAAAACCTTGAGTCAGACAACAGTCTTAGTGAGCAGTAAATCAACTATCAAACATACCAAAAGAGCATAAAGGGTAAAAGGAATAGGAACTCAACCATCCCACTCCACCTCTTTCTACAGTGATAGCCCCCAGACACACTAAGCAGAAGTAAACATAGAAATTCAGACATTCAAAGCAAAGTAAATATCACTCGAGTCAAGGTCGGTGTTTTCCAGGTACAAACCCCCAAGGCCTAAACCAAGATCAGATAAGTACTCTGAAAACATCGCTCTTGGCCCAAGCGATGATACAACCAAACATCCAAACATCCATGACTCTGGCTATCACTGTTATCGTTGCCTTGATTTCATCGTTAATTGAATGACCGTCACATTATCTCATACATCCGCCAAGGGCTAATGGTAACCCCGGTTCTAGACATAACTCCACACGTCGTCGCAACCCGTGCCTAGGAATTTTCGCAACTACCCAGAGTACTAGCACGTCGTCGCAGCCCGTGCTTGGAACGTCGTCGCAGCCCGTCCCAACGTACTCTTGCTTTGAGCATGCTAGAACCTTCAACAACGATGAAATCTCAGCCTTTTAGTCATCCTCCTCGACGACTGTTCATATACTAGCTCAAGCGCCTCTCGAGCCAACCATTATCAACCAACTCGAACCACATCACCGAGTTATCAACATGCTTGGGATGATCCCGTCTGGATTAAACCAAGGTTTTCTCACATCATGCTTTGCTTCATCGCATCATAGCAAAGTCCCATCTCAACATCATGGCAAAGTCCCATCTCAACGTCATCATCAAATCTATCCACATGAGCTTCAACATCCGCTTCATATGCCACAAGCAGCTTTCCTTATTCAAGAGCCTTTCCACTTAGCTTTTGAATCATCTTCGACCAACTTGCCCAAATCAAGTTATCGATCAACTAATCAATCAAATCAAACATTAATCCAAGCAATCAATCATTCAAACAAGATCTAAATAAACAAAATGGCAATTTCATAAATAAAGAGTCCAAATCTAACATGAATTCTAACAAGCGTGAATTATGAACAATATCTCTACAACTTGATGAATGAACTTGCATAAGTAAACATGTACTAAAATGGATATCAAAACTTCATAGATGATGGATCTACATGCAGACTTAAGAAAATGCACGAAATCACTATCTCAAGCACATAAACAAACCACCGATCCAATATACTCCTTTGGGTCCGTGTGAGAGATAACCACCACTCACCAAAACACCTAAACACCTCAAAAACAACCAACTCCAGATCTGGACAGCAAAGAACTACGCTTGACCCGGCAAAATCTCGCTTCAATCGATGAAATCTCTCTTTGTTGGATGAAGATCTTCAACTTTGGCTCTTGAATCTTTGATCTTGATCTTCGATCTTGGATGGATGGAAGCACTAGATTAGAGTAGATAAAAGAAGTGAAGAAGTGTTGTAGTCGAGCTCTCAAAATGGCAGCACTTCGTCGCTTCAAAATCCGGTGCCAAAAAGTGAGCCAAACCCTTCTATTTATAGGCTGGAAATCCTTAGGTCGCCGCCGCCCTTAGGTCGCCCACGACCTAACCCATGAGTCGCCCCCGACCTAAGACTCACGACTTAACAGGTCCTACGACCTAACACACACCAGGTAATGCGCGACCTAACACCACAACACTCACGCGACCTAACGACTTAGCAACATAGCCACCTCAACGACCTAGTCCCTTGCCGACTTAATGTTCTAACAGGCATACTGGCCTAACTCAACCCCGAGTCAATGACTTGCTACACACACAACCTCCTTATGGCCGACCTAACACTAAGTCGCTCACGCGACTCAGCGACTTAACTACCCTGCCGACCTAACCCTTACGCGACTTAACTAAGACGCGACCTAACCAAACCCAGGCCACATGACTTAACACTTATGCGACCTAATCACTAAGTCGCTCGCGACCTATCTATACACTGCTGTCTAACATGAGTCGCTCACCCCTAAGTCGCTAACTATCTTAGGTCGCTTCCTGTTTTTAAGTCGCTACTACTAGGTCTCCATAGGTCGTTAACTCTACTAACTCGGTAACCTTTAAGTCATTAACTACTATGGGTCGCCTTCTGTTAAGTCGTTCCCAACGACTCACGACCTAAACCCTTAAGCCTCTAACTATCTTAGGTCGTCTATTCCTATAGGTCGCTCCCCTCGGCCTAGCATTCACACGACCCAAGCTACCCACGGCTTAAGCACCACACGAGTTAACCTACACATGATTTAAGCTCCTTCACGACATAAACTCTGGACGACTTATCAACACTAACGACTTAATAGCATCTATTTTACGATTTATCGACACGTAAAATACGGGTCGTTACAAGTGGTAAAGGAGGCTGAGAAGGCGAAGGTTAACAACGGGTTTAAATGTTATAATTACCAGGAGATGGGTCACAAAAGCAACGAATGTCCAAAGCCAAAGAAGAGAACCATGATTGCAGAAATTGAGGATGATGATGAAGATGCAGAATGTTCTAATTCATTACTGGTGGAGAAGGAAGACTTATTATCGGGTGATGAAGGGTATTCATTGATGATGAGGAGAAGCTACTTGACACCGAAGCAGGAGGAGGAAAATAGTTGGTTAAGGAATAACATCTTTCAGTCTATATGCACTATTCTGGGAAGGGTTTGCAAGTTTGTTATAGATGCTGGGATTTGTGATAATATTATTTCTACAGAGGCTGTGAAGAAGTTGGAGTTGAAAACTGAGAAGCATCCTAAACCATATAAGTTAGCATGGTTGAGGAAGGGTGGTGAGGTGAAAATTGGACGAAGAGCTTGTGTGACTTTTTCAATTGGGAAGAAATACAAAGATGAAATCTGGTGTGATGTTGTGGACATGGATGTGTGTCATCTGTTGTTGGGCAGACCATGGCAATTTGATAGAGTAGTACAACATGATGGTCGTGCTAATAGCTATAGTTTCATGTTTGAAGGTACTAAAATCACTTTAATTCCCAAGAAGCAACAATAGAAGGAAAGCAAGTTGGAGGAGATTGAAGAGCAGAAAACTTTGCTATCATTGAAGGAGTTTGTCAAGGAAGTTGAAGAGGAGTCTGAAGTGTTTTTGTTGATTGGACGAGAGTGTAATGAAGTCGTTGAAATTCATGAAGAAGTCAAACAGTGCTGGAAGAGTTTAACGATGTATTTCCTGAAGAGCTGCCAACGGAGTTACCACCGTTGAGGGATATTCAACATCAAATAGATCTTGTTCCAGGAGCTGTGTTGCCACGCCGACCACACTAACGGATGAGTCCGAAGGAACGTGAGGAGTTGCGAAGGAAAGTGGAAGAATTACTTGAACAAGGGCGTGTACAGGAAAGTCTAAGTCCTTGTGCGGTTCCAGCCTTGTTGGTGCCGAAGAAGGATGGAACATGGAGGATGTGTACCGATAGTTGGGCACTGAATAAGATCACTGTGAGGTACAGATTCCCAATTCCCAGATTGGATGATTTACTGGATCAGTTGAACGGGGCTACTATCTTTTCGAAGATTGATTTGAAGAGCGGATATCATCAAATTCGAATACGACCAGGAGATGAATGGAAGACAGCATTCAAGACAAGGGAAGGTTTATATGAATGGCTGGTTATGCCGTTTGGTCTTTCGAATGCGCCAAGTACATTCACGCGAGTGATGAATCAGATCTTTAGACCATTTATTGGGAAATTCGTGGTGGTGTATTTCGATGATATTCTGATATACAGTGGAAGTCCAGAGGAACACTTGCATCATCTGAGGGAAGTGTTGATGGTACTATGACAAGAACAGCTTTATGCTGCAACAAAGAAATATGTGTTTATGGCGAGGAGTGTTTTATTTTTGGGATATGTTGTGTCAGAAGAAGGTATCCAGGTGGATCAGAATAAAGTTGAAGCAGTCAGAAATTGGCCACAGCCGAGGACAATAACAGAAGTGAGAAGTTTTCATGGACTAACGTCATTCTACCGAAGATTCATTCCACACTTCAGTAGCGTGATGGCACCAATTACTGATTGTATGAAGGGGAAACAATTTTCTTTGACAGAGAAGGAAGGACTTGCTTTTAAACGAATCAAAGAACTTTTAACGACAGCACAAATTCTTGTTTTGCCAGATTTTCAGTTGTTGTTCGAGCTACATACTGATGCATTTAAGGTTGGAATTGAAGGGTGTTGAGTCAAAAGGGGCGTCCTATTGCATATTTCAGCGAGAAACTTTCAGGGGCAAAGACGAGATATGGTACGTATGATGTGGAATTTTATGTTGTTGTGCAAACGGTGAAACATTGGAGACACTATCTGTTCCATAAGGAGTTTGTTTTATACACTGATCATGAAGCTTTAAAACATCTGCAAGGACAAGAGAAAATTTCAACTAGGCATGCCTTGTGGATCGCATACCTGCAGCAATTTACATTTGTTGTGAAACATAAGTCAGGAATTACGAATCGCGTGGCTGATGCGTTGAGCAGAAGGAATCATTTATTCACTACTATGAAAGTTGAAGTAAGGGGTTTGATATACTTCCAGAATTATTTGTCGATGATCCTTATTTTGCCAAGGTGGTGAATGAAGTAGAGAAGGGAAAGATGGATGAGTACATACTAGTGGATGGTTTTCTGTTCAAGGGAGATAAATTGTGTATTCCAGAAGGCAGTTTGAGAATGAAGATTATCAAGGAATTGCATGAGGAAGGACACGTGAGCCGTGATCATACAATGTAGTTGATAACGAAATCTTATTTCTAGCCATCCTTGAGGAAAGAGGTTGAAAGGTTTGTGGAGAGATGTCACATCTGTCAGGTTTCGAAGGGAACCGCGACCATTGCAGGATTATATATACCGTTACCTGTACCGACTAAACCTTGGGTTGATGTGAGTATGGATTTTGTTTTGGGTTTGCCCAGAACTCAAAGGGGTAACGATTCCATCTATGTGGTGGTTGACCGGTTTTCGAAAATGGCATATTTTATTGCTTGTAAGAAGACGGCGGATGCTGTTCATGTCGCTCAGTTATATTTCAAAAAGATCTATAGACTTCATGGGTTGCCAGAATCTATTGTTTCAGATAGAGATACTCGTTTTCCGAGTCATTTTTGGCTAAGTTTGTGGAAGATGGTCGGAACGAAGCTGAATTTTAGTAGCACTTACCATCCGCAGACTGATGGGCAAACGAAGGTGGTTAACAGATCGTTGGGAAACTTATTGAGATGTCTTGTGAAAGACAATTTGAAGAGCTGGGATTCGAAACTGTGTCAAGCGGAGTTTGCTCACAACCATGCGGTTAATCGAAGCACAGGTTGCAGTCCATTTCAGGTTGTTTATTCGACAATTCCAAAGGGACCGTTGGATTTGGCAACAGTGCCATGTCAGAAGGGAGTTGTTAAGCGGGCTACTGACTTCGTAAACGAGTTGTAGGAGTGCCACAGAACTGTTCATGATCGGTTGATTGCATCTAATGAAAAGTATAAACAACTGGTGGATAAGAAGCGGAGGAGTGTGAACTTCAGGGAAGGTGATTTGGTTTACGCAGTGTTGACAAAAGATCGTTTTCCACTAGGAACGTACAATAAATTGAAGGCACGAAAGATTGGTCCAATAGAAATATTGAAGAAAATCAATGAGAATGCATATCAGTTGAGATTGCCAGATGAGGTCCATACTTCTGATGTTTTCAATGTCAAATATTTGATTCCGTACCAGGGAAATGAGCTTGTTGTGGAAGAAGAAGGTGTAAATTCGAGGTCGAATTTCAGTCAACCAGGGGAGGATGATGCAGCGCGATCTACAAATTCACTGGAGTTGAATTGCTCAAATTCCTTAGGTCATTCGGATGAGGCCACGGTTTTAGGTCGCTCGGGAATTTTAGGTCGCTCACGACCTAGTGAAGGTCACTGTAATGACCCGCCTTTTTAGACAGTTTAAAACCGACGATCAAAAACACAGGTCGATTCCAAACCATTCAAAAGGGCAGATGGTTATTGGGGTAAATAAGAAAAGAAAAGAAATAAAGGAAATGAAACAACGCAGAATCTCGCAGCGGAACGATAAAATATAATAGTCAAATAAACAGTTCATGAAGCTGTTTACTATAATTTGACAATTATTTATACAACATTTATCAGAGTTATGCATATACAACAGAACAATTAAAATAATGCAGCAGATAGCATGATGCAAGGGTAATAATAATACTAATAGTATACCAAATCTTCGTCTTCATCCTCCGAAATAGGTCTTCAAAAATCTGAAAAACTCAGGACTGACCCGAGCGTAATGAAAAGACAAAACACTCGAGTCAGGACTAAAATATCCTTATGAAAGTTAAATCAATCGTAAAAAATTATGAGTGTAACGGCGTCAGAGATGTTTACGGGGTTTGACATCTCATATCCAGTGTCAACGTGCGTGCAATAACTTAAGAGATGTTACGGGATTTTCCATCTCTCAAGGATCCGTTAAACTATCTACTATGTAGTAATATACGCTAAGTAGATAATGCCTATCAGTAATATAAAGTATCAAAATAGCGTTAAGGCTTTACCATAATCCCCCTTAACACATTTTTATAATGCCATAGTCTATACATCACCGTAAGCCCCACCGTAAACTGGTGGTTATCAGAGGGTACCCCATAGATATAACACAAAGCATAACGTAGTGGTCGTGAATAGGATAATCAGTATGACAAGGTACATGAGGCGATACCAACTAGGATACTAGTAGTTGCGTGATCTGGACTGATGTTGAGCATAGCCAGTAGCTACCCCAACACCGCGAAACAACACTCCCAAATCAAGGGGTGCACCCAAATCGCATCACAAATGTAATCGATATGGTATCGAAGAAGTGTGTCCGCTAGAGATGGCGAACCTCAATGGCCCGGCGCAGCTCATGTTTTAGTCATGTCAGGGGTCATCCAATATCGTTCTCTTTTTTCAGTCAACGCGTTCACCAAACCATCCACTTCATTCTGGATCAACACTCCGCGTATAATAGTTATTAAAGTGGTGTTCGGTATCGACAGAGAGTACGTCCATATCCAATCCCGGTCTCTTTAATAACTACGTATTATTACACCGTTGGCTCTTTTACATTTCAAATCGATTCATAATTGATATCAAAATATCATATTCGTTTCAAAAATCAAATCCATTTCAAATATCACCGTATCTATCAAAATGTCAGATTCCGTTTCAAAAATCAATTTTCGCATCAATATCTCATTTCGATTTCAAAATCATTTCGAATTTCAATTTAGGTTGCAATTCATTTAACTCAATTCGTATTTTAAATTCAAGATTTAAATATAAACATTCCACTTTATTGACCAGCTTAGAATTTTAGAAAATAGTTTTAAGTAGTTTAAAAGTAGTTTTAAACAATTAAAATAGTTAAAAAATACTTAAAATCTTAAAATGGATTTGAAATAGATAAATTAGTTTAAAGTAATTTAAATTGGGTTAAGTAGATTTAAAATAGATTAAAACAGTTTAAATATTCAAAAATAGTTCATATAACTGAGTAATTTGGAAAACAAAATAAAATAGCTTCAAAACCAATCCATTTCAATTATAACTTCCCAATTCTAATCAATTTCAATTTCCATTCTACCGATTTCGATTTCAATTCAATTCAACGTCAACTTTGACTTCAAATTTATTCAATTTTATATTCACTTTCAATTAATTCAATTTCAATTTATATCGATTTAGAGCTGGGTTTTTCAAAATATCCATTTAGAACACTTACAAAATTATCCATCAATATACGAGTTTAAATCCAAATTTCAAACATGATTCAATTCCAAGCTTGATTTCAAAATATCGCTTATATCTCACTTTTACTTAATTATCCTTCAATACTCAAATTTAAATCTAAATTTCAAATATGATTCAATTTCAAGCACAATTCCAAAATATCATTTTTATGTCGCTTTTACGTAGTAATACTCAAAGTTCGAAATAATGTTCAATCTTTAAATCAAATAGATTTTCGAAATTCAATCATATTCCAATTTTTATTCTCAAAGTCTCAACATAAATTATTTAACAATTTTCTTTTACCAAAATTTATTTCAACATTCCAAACTCAATATCCCGATAAATTCGATTTCTATAAATTTATTTCTATTTATAACCTTTAAATCAAACATTTAAATAAATTTCAAATCGACAATTTAAAAATTATTAATTTAGCCAATTCGGTGTCCGTATATAATTTTCTATCCTATGGCCAAGTAGTTAATTATTTCAATTAGATGTCAGGGATGAATATATATTACTTAAATCAAATCACAGTTTCATATGTATGCATAACAGTATATATATAAGCGAATAAACATCCAAACATTCAAATATCAACCAATAGCATCCATCGAAATACATCATCCAATACACAATACAATTCATGGCAATTTCATAGTTATCAATGTCAGTTAATTTAATCGCAATTCAATTTCAATTTCAATTTAATTGTCAATTTAATTTTTCAACGGTTAATTCAAACGACAATCTATATGATAATTAAATTCTACCAAACAACGACAAATAAATTTCATAACATTTCATAATGTCAAATTTAACTAGCATAGAGATATTTAGTACGTTGTGAGCGTTATAAAACACTCACCTTGATTTTTCTGTTGTTACCGAGACGTTCCGATTTGGAACTAAACCGGACGACTTCCAATTTTAGCCCAAATTTCAACTATCTCCAAATTCATCCAAACAAATTTCATTTCGAAGCTCTCGCCATCACGATCGCAACGCAAAAAGTCTCGTCTCAATCAGACCTCGTATGTGAGAGTTATACATTTTACAAGTTATCCACATTTGAATTTATAAAACAATTTATATTATATTTAAATGAATTCATACCCACAACAAATAAAGCCCTGCCCAACTACAAAGCTCCTTCTCCCTTCTTTGCCAATGCCTATACACGAATAGTGAAGAACCCATTCACGTGCGTGCACAAACCCAATGATACGGAGCTCCGGTACTCCGTTCGACATGCCGTCTTCGCCAAACTCCTTCTCTCCGCATGCTCTACCATCTCGACCACAAATCTACATGTGCGGCCCCACCTAGGAGGGCGTGACCTGGAGCTAGCTCACGCACGACGCGAATGTCGCGCGTCCCAAACCATAGCCGCACACCACCAAAACTTGCTCCGAGATGCTATCTTCGACGACGAGATCAAATACGCACTCCAATCCGCGAATCGATCGCTAAATCACTCGATTTAGCAAACCCTAGCTCGCTAGTTCCCACATCCATCTTCATCAACCAAGGCGGCACCTAGCAACGAGCATACCAGGTCGAAGCAAACGATGAAATAGGATTTTTAAAACTAGTCGGAGATTTTTTTATCAAGTACTGAAGGAGAGATGAATTTTTTTCTTTTGAAGCTTGGTTTTTTCTTTACCGACTTGCGTTTGCAGTTATAAAAAGGAAGAAGGGGCAATTGCGTGTTTGAATGGGTCAAAGGTACAGTGGAAAGATGGGATAGCAGCTGAAAAAGAGATTTGACTAATTAAAATATTTATTTAAATTTCAAAATACCTCGATCTACGCAACTCGAAATCTCGAACCCCGATTAGGGCATGCCGCCAGGCATTCATAATGTTATACCCCTATTCCGGACGCAATGGAAAAGGTTTCAAGGCCTAATTCGATCGTATGTGCGAGTTACGAAAATAAACGATCAATTTTAAATTAAACCGATTAAACGAATTTCTATGCGTTTTGGCTTGCCCCGGACAAACGGTAAATCCGATTGACATGAAATTTGAAATCTTATAATAATATCACATTACGGATCCGATGAAACTGGTTTCGTCGAAATCCGAGACCATTTGAAAAATGACTATTTTTAACTCGCCAAATTAATATTAAAACAATTTCAACGCGTTTCGAGCTGCCACGGTCAAACGACAGCTCCAATTGTTACGAAAATTGAAATCCGATAATAACTAACTATTACAGATCCAATGAAACTAGGTTCGTCCAATTATGAGACTGTTCAAAATTTGGCTATTTTCCACTCGATAATTAAATATTAAAATATTCAATTTTCACAAATTTACTTTTAATTCAATTTTAAAAGTTCTACAACATCATTCTAACTCTAATATGATAAAATAAAATTTTACAAATTATTTTTAATCATATTAAACCCGTTATTCAATTATTCAATAAATTCCAATTTTAAAATCTTATTAACTCTATTATAATCCCAATATAACTTACGTTCACTTTGGAAACCAATTTGAATCATATTAAATCAAATTTCAATTATTCACTCTATTTTAATATATTAAATTTCAATATAAAATTAATCATATCAAATTCGGAATTTAATTGTTCAACATTTGTAATATTAAATTTAAACAAATTTGATTATTCTTAAATCACTATCTTTTGAAATATTCAAAACGAACTTATAAAATTTAACAAATTCAAATTATAAAACAACCCTTTCATTAAAACAGTTATTCAATTCCCGTTATTAAATTATTCAATAAATTCCAAATATTAAATTTAAACAATTTCGCTTATCCAATAATTCATTATCTTTTGAAATATTGAAATTGAACTTATAAGATTCAACCTTTAAAACCAATTCACAATTTTGAACACTGTTTTCATTTTACAGTTATTCAATTATTCAATTATTCGATAAGTTTTAAATATTTAATTTAAACAATTTACCTGTTCAATATTCAATATTTGATTTCAAATATATTTTACTTATCAATCAATTACTCTATTATACCCAATGAATTCAACATTTATTATCCTATTCAACTTTTGATTTCAAAGGCATTCACTAAGTAGCTTTTATTTTTCATTACTTGGATAATTATTGTCGCAATTCATTCCAGTTATTATTATTCCAAACGAATTACAAATTTTTTCTAACACTAAATCACGAAATCTTATTAATTTTGCTATTTTAATTATCGAAAATTTACGGGTCGTTACACTCTCCCCTACTCAAAACTTTTCGTCCCCGAAAAGGAAAAAGAAGGGCAAAGACACTAAGTATAGAATTCAACACTAGCTATATTTTATTTAAAGTTATCAACTTATAAAACAATGAAATTCCATTCATAAATCGTTACTACACTTCCACTAAGTTACTCTGAACGGCTTTGTAACTCTAAAAGTTAGTTATCAAAACAAGTTATAAAAAAAAATTTAAAACTTGAAAGATTTTCTAACACCCGGATTTACGGAAAAATTTCGGCAGAGTCTCCTTTGCGCGGCTCGATCGGTACAGATACAAAACGCCTCTACGGGCCCCAAATCAACAAAAGAAAATCAAAAGCCAAGTGGCTCATCAAAAATCACCAAACCCAATGACAAAATAAACATGTACCTTATATATTATTAGCGAGCATATACGACTAATATAGCGCGAAAGCGAGCCCCGAATGCGAAGCAAGCGCAATCCGCACCTACTAAAACACTCAACAAACCATGAGAAACATGCATATATGAAAATAATATCAACATACACAATATAGCAACATAATAACTTCATGTGCCAACATAGCAAATGCAACAAAACAACTAATGCAACCATAAATCAACTATCATCCTACTATCATCCAACAAATCCATAACCAATCAATATAAATTCACTTCTCATTAATATTTATTGACTTGGTTTTCAATTTTTAATCATAGTTGATTCATTAACGTTGGATTTTACCAACATTCATTCTCAATTCAATTAGTTAACATTCACTAATTTATATTTACATTAGTTCACTTCCAATTTGAATCAAATTAAATTCTATTTAATATTCATTTAACTTCTAATTTGATTTCAATGATTTATAGCTTTCAATTTCATTAACACTTCATGGATTATATACAATCAACTAACAATCATATAACAACCAAATCATATCCAACATAACCAAATTATTAATTTTTCATTCAATTTGGTTTATCTCTTTTACATATATCCTGTTATATAATTTTAAAAGAATCATTTTATATTTTGCATCATAAATTTCCAATATTAACTTTAATTAAGTCCGTAAGCCGTACATATATCATTCTTGAGCAATATCAATCTAATCGCTTATTCGATCACACAATTTCACTTCCAACTAGTATCGTTCACACGACTCTCTAGTGCGGACTCAGATTTGGTTCATTGATTGGAAACTGTTACTCTCCTTGCATAGCCATATACTATGATAGAGAATTCCAGAATCAAATTAAAAATCCATATCTAGGGTTCGCCGTCGAAAATCGAGTGAAAAATCCTAACTTGGATCGATATAAATCATCTCGAAATTTTGTGCTCGAATTTGGATCAAATCGTTATGCGAATAAAATAATATACGTACAATCTCACGTACTACCTTCCAATGGATTTCTATCCAATTTATCTATACTAAATTATTTTATTGACTTCTATTTTTTTTCACTTAATTACTCACAATCCATGGTTCAATTAGTATATTCATTTCTTTACATAGCATATTCTTTAACAATATCTTTCTTAAACATCATATCAAAGAATTTTCTGACTCAAGTTCATTTTAAACATTCTATATAATTTAATTAAATTCAATTTCATTTTCCAATTGATTCTTAGCTATAAGGAATTCCTTTGTTTACATTTATTGCATTTTCATAATTTCAGTTAATATCGAATTCATTTGTGGAACATTTTATTAATCATCACTTTAGTTTATTAATCATCGTATAAAAGTCTAACCTCCCATAAATGACTTTTCTTAGTTTACGGTTATCTCAAAGTTACAAATTCAAAATTTTCTATGCAATCTATATTTATTTTCTATAACCAATTTACAAAAATATAATACGATTCATTTATCTTCTTTCTTAAGTTCACTTACTTGTTCCATTTATCCATTCATCATTTCATGCTATATTTAAGTACATATAATTTTTTCACAACCAAATTTCCATTTGTATACATTTTAATTCCTTTTGAGTTTTCCTTACTTGTATATTTCAATTACTTTCAGGTTCTGTTTATTTGTACAACATCTCATTACATATCCAAAATATCATTTCAACTTTTTAATATTTGGTAAGTCTTGTTATATGTTATCAGAATGCAATTTGGTATTATACAAATTTATAGAATTTCATTTACTTAATTAGAATGTTCACAAATTTAATTTGTTTAAATCCTCTTTACCTTTCAACTTTAAAGTTTTCCCAAACAAATAGCTTAGATATCTCAATCCTCTTATTTTATAAATTCTGTTATTCACATTTCATTCAAATAATTTGAAAATTATTAATTAACAGAACTTAGAAATTGAAATGCCCGGTTCCTTTCAAATTGTTTGAATTAAACAAATACTTATATTATTATATTTTTTATATATCAAATCATACCTTTGGATTTTAAACCAAAACCCATTTACCCAAAATGATTTTGAAGAAAAGCAAAGCTTCTTAGAAGTCTCCCCTACTTTGAGACTCGAAAATGAACGTCGATGATGCTACGCAATCATCACCGAAATTATTTTCCAGCGACATAAGAGAGGAGTACTGAATTCATTCCTTCCTTTAAAATCCTTTCAAAATATTTCCATAAACAATTTCCAACTAATATTACTATATTTTCTTTAAAACTTTGAAAACCATTTTTCAAAATCTTCGGGTCTTAAACTCAATATTTTCCAATTTAAATCTATTTTAATTTATAAGTCACCTTTATAAAACATTCTTATAAGATTTTTTTTCTTAATACATTTCACAAGTTGTTTTATCATTGATCATTTCGTAATTCATCTTATTTATTAAATTACAGTATCCAATTAATGATAATCCAATATTTTCATTCCTAACAACCAGGTAAGCTAGGTAAGTCACAATAATTTCTGAAAATTAATCCTTTATACGCAAAATATAATTAGGGAAAAATTATTTCATTTACCCCATTTTAAAACAATACTATGTCGAATTGTTCTGTTCGAGTGTTTAGAGATCCCTATCAATGACGTTAATTACTCATATTGACCAGAATCCATAAGCCACTCAACAAATCAACCGACACAATATAAAACATTTTATATCACTAACAAATACGCTCTCACATATATATATATTCACTCAGCGACTCATCATAGGGTATAACTACCCTATTTATAAAGAGTCAGACCCCACAGAGCTAAGGTTATCGCTATACCAAAGCTCTGATACCAACTGTAACGACCCGCCTTTTTGGACAGTTTAAAACCGACGATCAAATACACATGTCGATTCCAAACCATTCAAAAGGGCAGATGGTTATTGGGGTAAATAAGAAAAGAAAAGAAATAAAGGAAATGAAACAACGCAGAATCTCGCAGCGGAACGATAAAATATAATAGTCAAATAAACAGTTCATGAAGTTGTTTACTATACTTTGACAATTATTTATACAACATTTATCAGAGTTATACATATATAACAGAACAATTAAAATAATGCAGCAGATAGCATGATGCAAGGGTAATAATAATAATAATAGTATACCAAATCTTCGTCTTCATCCTCCGAAATAGGTCTTCAAAAATCTGAAAAACTCAAGACCGACCCGAGTGTAATGGAAAGACAAAACACTCGAGTCAGCACTAAAATATCCTTATGAAAGTTAAATCAATCGTAAATAAATATGAGTGTAACAGCGTCAGAGATGTTTATGGGGTTTGACATCTCATATCCAGTGTCAACGTGCGTGCAATAACTTAAGAGATGTTACGGGATTTTCCGTCTCTCAAGGATCCGTTAAACTATCTACCATGTAGTAATATACGCTAAGTAGATAATGCCTATCAGTAATATAAAGTATCAAAATAGCGTTAAGGTTTTACCATAATCCCCCTTAACACATTTTTATAATGCCATATTCTATACAGCACCGTAAGCCCCACCGTAAATTGGTGGTTATCAGAGGGTACCCCATAGGTATAACACAAAGCATAACGTAGTGGTCGCGAATAGGATAATAAGTATGACAAGGTACATGAGGTGATACCAACTAAAATACTAGTAGTTGCGTGATCCGGACTGATGTTGAGCATAGCCAGCAGCTACCCCAACACCGCGAAACAACACTCCCAAATCAAGGGGTGCACCTAAATCGCATCACAAATGTAATAGATGTGGTATCGAAGAAGTGTGTCCTCTAGAGATGGAGAACCTCAATGGCCCAGCGGGGCTCCTGTTTTAGTCATGTCAGGGGTCATCCAATATCGTTCTCTTTCTTTAGTCAACGCGTTCACCAAACCATCCACTTCATTCTGGATCAACACTCCGCGTATAATAGTTATTAAAGCGGTGTTCGGTATCGACACAGAGTATGTCCATATCCGATCCCGGTCTCTTTAATAACTACGTATTATTGCACCATTGTCTCTTTTACATTTCAAATCGATTCATAATTGATATCAAAATATCATATTCGTTTCAAAAATCAAATCCATTTCAAATATCACCGTATCTATCAAAATGTCAGATTCCATTTCAAAAATCAATTTTCGCATCAATATCTCATTTCGATTTCAAAATCATTTCGAATTTCAATTTAGGTTTCAATTCATTTAACTCAATTCGTATTTTAAATTCAAGATTTAAATATAAACATTCCACTTTATTGACCAGCTTAGAATTTTAGAAAATAGTTTTAAGTAGTTTAAAAGTAGTTTTAAACAATTAAAATAGTTAAAAAAATACTTAAAATCTTAAAATGGATTTGAAATAGATAAATTAGTTTAAAGTAATTTAAATTGGGTTAAGTAGATTTAAAATAGATTAAAATAGTTTAAGTATTCAAAAATAGTTTATATAACTGAGTAATTTGGAAAACAAAATAAAATAGCTTCAAAACCAATCCATTTCAATTATAACTTCCCAATTCTAATCAATTTCAATTTCCATTCTACCGATCTCAATTTCGATTTCAATTCAATTCAACGTCAACTTTGACTTCAAATTTATTCTTCACTTTCAATTAATTCAATTTCAATTTATATCGATTTAGAGCTTGGTTTTTCAAAATATCCATTTAGAACACTTACAAAATTATCCATCAATATACGAGTTTAAATCCAAATTTCAAACATGATTCAATTCCAAGCTCGATTTCAAAATATCGCTTATATCTCACTTTTACTTAATTATCCTTCAATACTCAAATTTAAATCAAAATTTCAAATATTATTCAATTTCAAGCTCAATTCCAAAATATCATTTTTATGTCACTTTTACGTAGTAATACTCAAAGTTTGAAATAATGTTCAATCATTAAATCAAATAGATTTTCGAAATTCAATCATATCCCAATTTTTATTCTCAAAGTCTCAACTTAAATTATTTAACAATTTTCTTTTACCAAAATTTATTTCAACATTCCAAACTCAATTTCCCGATAAATTCGATTTCTATAAATCTATTTCTATTTATAACCTTTAAATCAAACATTTAAATAAATTTCAAATCGACGATTTAAAAATTATTAATTTAGCCAATTCAATGTCCGTATATAATGTTCTATCCTATGGCCAAGTAGTTAATTATTTCAATTAGATGTCAGGGATGAATATATATTACTTAAATCAAATCACAGTTTCATATGTATGCATAACAGTATATATATAAGCGAATAAACATCCAAACATTCAAATATCAACCAATAGCATCCATCGAAATACATCATCCAATACACAATACAATTCATGGCAATTTCATAGTTATCAATGTCAGGTAATTTAATCGCAATTCAATTTCAATTTCAATTTAATTGTCAATTTAATTTTTCAACGGTTAATTCAAACGACAATCTATATGACAATTAAATTCTATCAAACAACGACAAATAAATTTCATAACACTTCATAATGTCAAATTTAACTAGCATAAAGATATTTAGTACATTGTGAGCGTTATAAAACACTCACCTTGATTTTTCTGTTGTTACCGAGATGTTCCGGTTTGGAACTAAACCGGACGACTTTCAATTTTAGCCCAAATTTCAGCTATCTCCAAATTCATCCAAACAAATTTCATTTCGAAGCTCTCGCCATCACGATCGCAACGCAAAAAGTCTCGTCTCAATCGGACCTCGTATGTGAGAGTTATACATTTTATAAGTTATCGACATTTGAATTTATAAAACAATTTATATTATATTTAAATGAATTCATACCCACAACAAATAAAGCCCAGCCCAACTACAAAGCTCCTTCTCCCTTCTTTGCCAATGCCTGTACACGAACAGAGAAGAACCCATTCACGCGCGTGCACAAACCCAGTGATACGGAGCTCCAGTACTCCGTTCGACATGCCGTCGTCGCCAAACTCCTTCTCTCCGCGTGCTCCAGCATCTCGACCACAAATCTACACGTACGGCCCCACCTAGGAGGATGCGACCTGGAGCTAGCTCACGCACGACGCGAATGTCGCGCGTCCCAAACCATAGCCGCACACCACCAAAACTTGCTCCGAGATGCTATCTTCGACGACGAGTTCAAATAAGCACTCCAATCCGCGAATCGATCGCTAAATCACTCGATTTAGCAAACCCTAGCTCACTAGTTCCCACATCCATCTTCATAAACCAAGGCCGCACCCAGCAACGAGCATACCAGGTCGAGGCAAACGATGAAATAGGATTTTTAAAACTAGTCGGAGATTTTTTTATCAAGTATTGAAGGAGAGATGAATTTTTTTCTTTTGAAGCTTGGTTTTTTTCTTTACTGACTTGCGTTTGCAGTTATAAAAAGGAAGAAGAGGCTATTGCGTGTTTGAATGGGTCAAAGGTATAGTGGAAAGATGGGATAGCAGCTGAAAAGGAGATTTGACTAATTAAAATATTTATTTAAATTTCAAAATACCTCGATCTACGCAACTCGAAATCTCGAACCCCGATTAGGGCATGCCGCCAGGCGTTCATAATGTTATACCCCTATTCCGGACGCAATGGAAAAGGTTTCAAGGCCTAATTCGATCGTATGCGCGAGTTACGAAAATAAACGATCAATTTTAAATTAAACCGATTAAACGAATTTCTAAGCGTTTTGGCTTGCCTCGGACAAACAGTAAATCCGATTGACATGAAATTTGAATCTTACAATAATATCACATTACGGATCCGATGAAACTGGTTTCGTCGAAATCCGAGACCGTTTGAAAAATGACTATTTTTAACTCGCCAAATTAATATTAAAACAATTTCAACGCGTTTCGAGCTGCCACGGTCAAACGACAACTCCGATTGTTACGAAAATTGAAATCCGATAATAACTAACTATTACGGATCCAATGGAACTAGTTTCGTCCAATTCTTAGACTGTTCAAAATTTGGCTATTTTCCAGTCGATAATTAAATATTAAAATATTCAATTTTCACAAATTTACTTTTAATTCAATTTTAAAAGTTCTACAACATCATTCTAACTTTAATATGATAAAATAAAATTTTACAAATCATTTTTAATCATATTAAACCCGTTATTCAATTATTCAATAAATTCCAATTTTAAAATCTTATTAACTCTATTATAATCCCAATATAACTTACGTTCACTTTGGAAACCAATTTGAATCATATTAAATCAAATTTCAATTATTCACTCTATTTACATATATTAAATTTCAATATCAAATTAATCATATCAAATTCGGAATTTAATTATTCAAACATTTGTAATATTAAATTTAAACAAATTTGATTATTCTTAAATCACTATCTTTTGAAATATTCAAAGCGAACTTATAAAATTTAACAAATTCAAATTATAGAACAACCCTTTCATTAAAACAGTTATTCAATTCCCGTTATTAAATAATTCAATAAATTCCAAATATTAAATTTAAACAATTTCGCTTATCCAATAATTCATTATCTTTTGAAATATTAAAATTGAACTTATAAGATTCAACCTTTAAAACCAATTCACAACTTTGAACACTGTTTTCATTTTACAGTTATTCAATTATTCAATAAGTTTTAAATATTTAATTTAAACAATTTACCTGTTCAATATTCAATATTTGATTTCAAATAGATTTTACTTATCAATCAATTACTCTATTATACCCAATGAATTCAATATTTATTGTCCTATTCAACTTTTGATTTCAAAGGCATTCACTAAGTAGCTTTTATTTTTCATAACTTGGATAATTATTGTCGCAATTCATTCCAGTTATTATTATTCCAAACGAATTACAAATTTTTTCTAACACTAAATCACGAAATCTTATTAATTTTGCTATTTTAATTATCGAAAATTTACGGGTCATTACAGTCGCTCACGACCTAACCGGGAACAAGAGGGGGAAGTTGCACTGAGTTTGCGACCTAACAAGCTCGCGAGTTCACGACCTAAAAGAGCCACGACCTATCGACCAACGAGATAACGAGAAGTGTAACGTAACAGCATACGGCATGTGAAGCTTTAGGTCGCTCAAAGATAGGTCGTGAGACCTTGGGTCGCTGAAATATCTTAAGTCATTTACGACCTAACATAGGTCGTAGGTCGCGGCCATGTTAAGTCGCATATGTTGGTTGTAATAAGCCGCTTGTACTTAGGTTGTGAGTCGTTTGTAACTCTTAGGTCGTATGTGTTGTACTTATGTCGTTTGTAATAAAGGTCGTAGGTCGGCCATTGTTAGGTCGTTGAGAACTGTACAGGAAGCGTTGTAACGTGTTGTATGTGTTGTAATTAGGTCGCTAACGACCTTACTTAGGTCGTAGGTCGTCTTGTGTTAGGTCGCTGTGTGTTGTTAGGTCGGGTAACAGTGTTAGGTCGCGTGCGACCTAGTAAGGCGTGAGTTGTAAGCCTATAAATAGGCATGTGGGTTCATTTGTAAAGGTTGTTGATTTTTGAATAAAATTTTGTTTTGTTAGCTTTGTGCTTTCATTAAATCGGTAGTTGAGTGTGATTTCCTATCTCCACCTTCGACATTCGAGTGTGCTCGAATCTTCGATCGTTGAAGCCAATTCGCGAAATCAAGTGCGCTTGATCAACGCTCGAAGAATTGTAGATCTCTTTTCACGGTATCGTGCGCGATCAATGTGTCAGAGATAACTAGAAGTCGGTATCTTCGGATCAATGAATTTTGGCCTTTCAGTATTTCTCAATCCATCGATTGCTACTTTCACAGTTTCATGTGTTTTTCGTATTTCCGCTGCGTCAATTTGGTATCAGAGCTAGACATTGCCAATCATAGCTAAGCCGAGTCTTGGAGCCGTGTATTGTTGAAGTTGGGTGTTCATCGTGAAGTTGCAACAAGATTGGAGTGTTTGATCCATATTCTTTTGGATCAAAGTGTGGAAATTGTTTGAAATTGCACGGGAAAGTTTTGCGCGCCAAAGTGTTTGAAGTGTTTGAAGCCGAGCTAGTGGTCGAGCCGAGCTAAGGAAGTGTTGAGCCAAGCTAAGCCTTAGGTCGTTCCATCTTGTTCGAGCTTGAGGTAGCCGTGACTTGTTTGTTGAGTTGAGTTGGAGTTTTGTTTGAAGATTTTTGAAGTTAAATTTGTTGAAGTATTTGTGAAAATCAACCATGCCACCAAGGAGAGCCAACCGTCATCAGAATATTGAAGCATTGTATAGAAGGGAAGAGGCCGATCAAATGGAACAACGTATTAATGAGAAATTTGATGAAGGTATTGGAAAGCTAGAGAAGTTGATGATTGATATGAATCAAACTCAAAGGAGGAGGTCACCAATCTCGAACCATGGAGGAAACCGAGTTTCGCTATCGGTTACGGAAGCGAGGAGGGTATCACCGCAATCTTTTAGAGAAAGAAGAGAAACATCAATTTCATCGAGAAGAGATCACCATGACTATGGACATGAAGAGAGAAGAACTCCACGTGAGTTTGAAGATGAGACATATAGGGATGAAGAGAGACATGGTAGAAGAGATATGCGTGATCAAAGGGATGTTGATGGTCGAGATCGATATAGACGTACATTTGATTTTGATGAAGAAGGTGATAGAGCTAGCATTCATTATCGGAATCGAGACCATGTTCGAAATTCATATCAGGATGTAGAAGAGGATAGACGATGGGAGTCGGGAATGAAGACAGAAATTCCGGAATTCAAAGGAGGAATGGTTGCGGAAGAATTCTTAAACTGGTTGTCAAATGTTGAAGAGATCTTTGATTTCACGGAGGTTCCGAAAAATCGTCGAGTGAAGTTGGTTGCTACTAGGTTGAGGGGGAGAGCTATGGCTTGGTGGCAGCAAACCAAACTTACACGAGAACGGATGGGGAAGTCAAAGGTTGTTGCTTGGGATAAGACGAAGAAGATGATGAAAGCCACATTTTTACCTTACAACTATCAGTCACTCATGTACCAGAGATTGCAAAATCTAAGGCAGGGGACAAAGTCAGTTAATGATTATGCAGATGAATTTTACCAACTCATTGCTAGAAATGATATTATGGGGACAGAAGAACAGCTAACTGCTAGGTTTGTTGGAGGGTTGCGAATACAGATTCAGGATATGGTTAACATGTTTGATCCTAGATCCGTTGCAGAGGCACATCAGAAAGCGTTGGCTTGGGAGAAGCAAGGAAGGCGTGGAGGTGGTATGTTTATTAATTTCGACAATCAAGTGAAGGGTGTTAGTGGAAGTTCTAATGTTTCTAAACCTGTCAATAAACCAGTTGTGAAGGAGGCTGAGAAGGCAAAGGTTAACAATGGGTTTAAATGTTATAATTGCCAGGAGATGGGTCACAAAAGCAACGAATGTCCAAAGCCAAAGAAGAGAACCATGATTGCAGAAATTGAGGATGATGATGAAGATGCAGAATGTTCTAATTCATTACCGGTTGAGGAGGAAGACTTATTATCGGGTGATGAAGGGTATTCATTGATGATGAGGAGAAGCTACTTGGCACCGAAGCAGGAGGAGGAAAATAGTCGGTTGAGGAATAACATCTTTCAGTCTACATACACTATTCTGGGAAGGGTTTGCAAGTTTGTTATAGATGCTGGGAGTTGTGATAATATTATTTCTACAGAGGCTGTGAAGAAGTTGGAGTTGAAAACTGAGAAGCATCCTAAACCATATAAGTTAGCATGGTTGTGGAAGGGTGGTGAGGTGAAAGTTGGACGAAGAGCTTGTTTGAATTTTTCAATTAGGAAGAAATACAAAGATGAAATCTAGTGTGATGTTGTGGACATGGATGTGTGTCATCTGTTGTTGGGCAGACCATGGCAATTTGATAGAGCGGTACAACATGATGGTCATGCTAATAGCTATAGTTTCATGTTGGAAGGTACTAAAATCAATTTAATTCCCAAGAAGCAACAACAGAAGGAAAGCAAGTTGGAGGAGATTGAAGAGCTGAAAACTTTGCTATCATTGAAGGAGTTTGTCAAGGAAGTTGAAGAGGAGCCTGAAGTGTTTTTGTTGATTGGACGAGAGTGTAATGAAGTGTAACGAAAACGGATGTAACGATGAAAGTATGAATCGGTGGATTGAAAATACCCAAATGCCCAAATCCGTTGATCTTAAGAGATACCGGATTCTAGCTATCCTTAACACGTTGATCGCGCATGATACCGTGTTGAAAGATCTATGATTCTTCGAACGTTGATCTTGCGCATGAGATTCGGTGAATCGGCTTTAAATCCGTTGATTCGAGCGCACTCGAATACCCGAAAATGCAGAAAGGAGATAACACTCAACTTTCAATTTCCAAAGAGGCACGAAGCACTCAAAATTTTATTCAAAAATCAACAACCATTACAAATGACACCACCCCTATATTTATAGGCAGTTTACAACTCATCAGACCGACCTAACATAGGTCGTTAACGACCTAACAGACACTTGTCGACCTATGACTCATACAACACACACGACTTAAGAACAACGCGACTCAACCCAGAGACATGCGACCTAACAATACAAATGACTTAAAAATACAAGCGACTTATCATATTTTCAACAACAAATGACTTACGACCTAACACCTGGAACGACCTAAGCAACACAGCAACATAAGCATCTTCACGACCTAGGGTAGCAGCGACCTTATGGAAGCGACTTAGAAATCAGCGATGTAAGACTTTGCGACCTAACCCTTCATGCGGGTCAACTTCGATAGGTCGTTGAGCTTAGCTCATTAGGTCAGTTATCCCAACTCGTTAGGTCGCTTGGACGACCTACCAACATACTAGGTCGCGGCCGACCTACATCCAATGCAGATTGCGTTGGTTTGTTTTCCTCACTAGGTCGCTTGAATGCCTTGCTGCTTATCGTGTTACCTCGCGAGCGACCTTCACTAAGTCGTGAGCGACCTAAGGCCGTTGAACGACTCAAATCCATTGAGTTGGTAGATTGCGCTGCATCATCCTCCCCCGGTTGACATGAATTCCACCTCGAATTTGCACCTTCCTCTTCCTCGACAGGCTCATCCCCATGAAACGGAATCAAGTACTTGACGTTAAAAACGTCTGTAGTGTGAATATGATCCGGGAACCTCAAATAATATGCATTATCATTGATCTTCTTCAAGATTTCCACTGGACCAATTTTTCGGGCTTTCAACTTGTTGTAAGTTTCAACTGGAAAACGATCTTTTGTTAGTACCGCGTAAACAAAATCACCTTCTTTGAAGTCCACACTCCTTCGTTTCTTATCCGCCAGTTGTTTATACTTCTCATTTGATGCAAGCAACCATTCAGAACAGTTCTGTGACATTCCTGCAACTCGTTCGCGAAATCACAATCTCGCTTAACAACTCCCTTCTGATATGGCATGGTCGTCAAATCTAACGGTTCCTTCGGAATTGCTGAATATACAACTTGAAACGGACTTAATCTAGTACTTCGATTGACTGTATGATTATGTGCAAATTCCGCCTGACATAACTTCATATCCCAGCTCTTCAAATCATCTTTCACAAGACATCTCAACAAGTTTCCCAATGATCTATTTACCACTTCCGTTTGTCCTTCTGTTTGCGGATGATAGGCGCTACTAGAATTCAGCTTCGTTCCAACCATCTTCCACAGACTCAACCAAAAATGACGTACAAATCGCGTATCCTGGTCAGAAACAATGGATTCAGGTAGCCCATGTAGTCGATAAACCTCTTTAAAGAATAATTGAGCAACACGGACTACATCAGCGGTCTTTTTACAAGCTATGAAATGTGCCATTTTCGAAAACCTGTCCACCACCACATATATAGAATCATTCCCTCGCTGAGTTCTTGGCAAACCCAACACAAAATCCATGCTAATATCAACCCATGGTCTAGTAGGCATGGGTAATAGCATATACAATCCAGCGTTCGTAGCTGTCCCTTTGGAAACTTGACATATGTGACATCTCTCCACAAATCTTTCAACTTCTTTCCGCATGGAAGGTCAAAAATATGATTGAGAAATCAACTGCAAAGTACGATCTCTTCCCACATGACCTTCTTCATGAAATTCTTTCAAAGTCTTCATTCAAACTGCAATATAGTATACATAATTGATTTCCCTTGAAAAGAAAACCATCTACCATCACATACTCATCCGTCTTCCCTTTATTGACTTCATCTACCAACTTCGCAAAGTACGGATCTTCAGCAAACAATTCTGGAAGTATTTCAAACCCCGTCACTTCCACTTTCATTATAGCCAACAAATGATTTCTCCTACTCAATGCGTCTGCCACACGGTTTGTAATTCCCGATTTGTGTTTCACAACAAATGTAAATTGTTGTAAGTATGCAATCCACGCGGCATGCCTAGTTGCAATCTTGTCTTTCTCTTGCAAATGCTTAAACGCTTCATGATCAGAATATAAAACAAATTCTTTATGGAACAAATAGTTTCTCCAATGCTTCATAGCTTGCATAACAGCGTAAAATTCTACATCATAAGTATTATATCTCATCTTGACTCGCGAAAGCTTCTCACTAAAATAAGCAATAGGACGGCCCCTCTGACTTAACACCCCTCCAATTCCAACCTTAGATGCATCGGTATGTAGCTCAAACAACAACTGAAAGTCTGGTAATACTAGAATGGGCGCTGATGTCAAAAGTTCCATGATCCGCTCAAAAGCAAATCCTGCTTCCTCTGACCATGAAAATTTCTTCCCCTTCGTACAATTAGTAACTGGTGCCATCACGCTACTGAAATGTGGAATAAATCTTCGGTAAAATGATGCTAATCCATGAAAACTTCTAACTTCGGTTATCGTCCTGGGTTGTGGCCAATTTCTGATTGCTTCAACTTTATTCTGATCCACCTGTATTCCTCCTTCTGATACAACATATCCCAAAAATAAAAAACTATGCATCATGAACACGCATTTCTTTGTTGCAGCATAAAATTGTTCCTGTCGCAGTATCATCAACACTACTATCAGATGATGCAAGTGTTCTTCTGGGCTTCCACTGTATATCAGTATATCATCAAAATACACCACCACGAACTTCCAAATAAATGGTCTAAAGATCTGATTCATTACCCGTATAAATGTATTAGGTGCATTCGAAAGACCAAACGGCATAATCAGCCATTCATACAACCCCTCCCGCGTCTTGAACGCTGTTTTCCATTCATCCCCTGGTCGAATTCGAATTTGATGATATCCACTCTTCAGATCAATCTTCGAAAATATGGCAGCTCCATTCAACTTGTCTAACAAATCATCCAATCTGGGCATAGGAAATCTGTACCTCACAGTAATCTTGTTCAGTGCTCGACTATCGGTACAAATCCTCCACGTTCCATCCTTCTTCGGCACCAACAATGCTGATGCTGCACAAGGACTGAGACTCTCCTGAACATGCCCTTGCTCAAGAAACTCTTCCACCTGCCTTCTCAACTCCTCATGTTCCTTTGGACTCATCCTGTAATGTGGTCTATGTGGTAACACAGCTCCTGGAACAAGATCTATTTGGTGTTGTATGTCCCTCAATGGTGGTAACTCTTTTGGCAGCTCTTCAGGAAATACATCTTCAAATTCTTTCAGCACTGGCTTTACTTCTTCAGGAATTTCAACCACTTCATTACTCTCACGTCCAATCAACAAAAACACTTCAGGATCCTCCTCCACTTCCTTGACAAATTCCTTCAAAGATAGCAAAGTCTTCAGTTCTTCAATCTCTTCCAACTTGCGTTCTTCTTGTTGTCGCTTCTTAGGAACTAAAGTGATTTTTGTGCCTTCAAACATGAAACTGTAGCTATTGGTATGACCATCATATTGCCACGGTCTCCCCAACAACAGATGACATACGTCCATATCCACAACACAACACCAAATTTCATCTTTGTATTTCTTTCCAATCGAAAAAGTTACACAAGCTCTTCTTCCAACCTTCACTTTCCCACCTTTCCTCAACCAGGCTAACTTATAAGGTTTTGGATGCTTCTCAGTCTTTAACGCCAACTTTTTCACAGTTTTTGTAGATATAATGTTATCACAACTGCTCGCATCAATAACAAACTTACAAACTTTTCCCAGAATAGTGCATGTCGATTGAAAAATGTTACTCCTCAACCAACTATAATCATCCTCTTTCTTTGGTGTTAAACAAGACCACCTCATCATTAAATTACAACCCTCATCTCCCGACAATTCTTCTTCCTCCTCAACTTAGGGTGAATTGGAATATTCTATTTCTTCATCCTCCTCTTCAACCTCAGCAACCATTGTTCGCTTCTTAGGCTTTGGACATTCATTGCTCTTGTGACAAAATTCCTAACAGTTATAGCACTTGAAATTGTTGTTGACCTTGGTCTTAGCAGCTTCATTGACAACCGGTTTATTAATAGCCTTGGAAACATTCGCGTTGCTACTAGCCCCTTTCACTTGATTGTTGGAATTTGTAAACGCACCACTCCCTCTTCTGCCTTGCTTCTCCCAAACTAGAGCCTTTTGGTGTGCTTCAGCCACGGACCTTGGATCAAACATATTCACCATATCCTGGATCTGCATTCTCAACCCTCCAACAAATCTAGCGGTCAACTGTTTCTCTGTCTCCATGATATCGTTCCTCGTAATCAATTGATAAAATTCATCCGCATAATCATTCACAGACTTCGTTCCTTGTCTCAAGTTCTGTAATCGTTGATACATAAGAGATTGGTAATTGTAAGGCAAGAAAGTAGCCTTCATTTAACTTCTTCATCTTCTCCCATGAGACAATCTTTGATTTTCCCATTCTCTCCCATGTAAGTTTTGTTTGCTGCCACCACGCCATAGCTCTCCCTCTCAAACGAGTAGCAACAAACTTAACTCTGCGATGCTCGGGAACTTCTTTGAAGTCAAAAATCTCTTCAACATTAGATAACCAATCAAGGAATTCTTCAGCTTGCATACTACCCTTGAATTCTAGAATTTCAGTTTTCATCCCCGACTCCCATCGTCGATCATCTTCTACATCCCGATATTGACGTCGTACTTGGTCTCGATCTCGATAATGAATACTACCTATGTCACTTTCTTCATCATAATCACGTGTGCTTCGATATCGATTTCGACCATCAACATCCCTACGATCACGCATGTCTCTTCTACTATGTCTTTCATCATCACGATATGGCTCATACTCAAACTCACATTGAGTTCTTCTTTCTTCATCTCGATACTCATGGTGATCTCTCCTCATCGAAACTGATGATTCTCTTCTATCTCTATAAGATTGTGGCGACACCCTCCTCGCTTCCGTAACCGATGGTGAAACCCTGTTTCCTCCATGGTTTGAGACTGGCGACCTTCTCCTTTGACCTTGATTCATATCGATCATCAATTTCTCCAACCTACCAATTCCTTCATCCAACTTCTCATTAAATTTATTACTGATTTGTTGTTCCATCTATTCCGCATCTTCTCTTTTATAAAAATCTTCAACATTCTGATGACGATTAGCTCTTCTCGGAGGCATGATCTCTTTAACAAGCTTCAACTAGCACAACTTTCAAAGAGGTAAAATCTACACACAAACTCGAACAAGCTCGGATCCAACCAACTCGAACTCGGCCTTGATCTACAAAGTGATGCACGGCTTCAACTAGCTCTCGGATCTAACTCCGAACTAAACTTCAACTTTGCTCCAACAGGCTCGGCTTAGCTATGATTGGCTAAGTCTAGCTTTGATACCAAAATGACGCAGCGGATATAACGAAAACGGATGTAATGATGAAAGTATGAATCGGTGGATTGAAAATACCTAAATGCCCAAATCCGTTGATCCCAAGAGATACCGGATTCTAGCTATCCTTAACACGTTGATCACGCACGATACCGTGTTGAAAGATCTACGATTCTTCGAACATTGATCTCACACATGAGATTCCGTGAATTGGCTTCAAATCCGTTGATTCGAGCGCACTCGAATACCCGCAAATGGAGAAAGGAGATAACACTCAACTTCCAATTTCAAAAGAGGCACAAAGCACTCAAAATTTTATTTAAAAATCAACAACCTTTACAAATGACACCACCCCTATATCTATAGGCAGCTTACAACTCATTAGACCGACCTAGCATAGGTCGTTAACGACCTAACAGTTGCTTGCCGACCAACGACTCATACAACACACGCGACTTAAGAAAAACGTGACTCAACCCAGAGACATGCGACCAAACAATACAAATGACTTAAAAAACAAGCGACCTATCATATTTACAGCAACAAACGACTTACGACCTAACACCTGGAACGACCTAAGCAACACAGCAACATAAGCATCTTCACGACCTAAGGTAGCGGCGACCTTCTAGAAGCAACTTAGGAATCAGCGATATAAGACTTTGCGACCTAACCCTTCACGCGGGTCAACTTCGATAGGTCGTTGAGCTTAACTCGTTAGGTCGGTTATCCCAACTCGTTAGTTCGCTTGGACGACCTACCAACAAACTAGGTCACGGTCGACCTAAATCCAATGCAGATTGCATTGGTTTGTTTTCCTCACTAGGTCGCTTGAATGCCTTGGTGCTTATCGTGTTATCTCGCGAGCGAGCTTCACTAGGTCGTGAGCGACCTAAGACCCTTGAATGACTCAAATCCATTGAGTTGGTAGATTGCGCTGCATCACAAGTAGTATAAAAATTTATGGTGTCATTTTTCTATACTGCTTTTATATTCCACACTATTTACAGTATAACTATCATCACTATACTTTGTATCATCATTTATCCGTATTACACGATCCACAACACACTTTCATTTGGTATCAGAGCATAGAAGTAATTGATTGTAATTCAGTTATTTGAAATGAAGTTGGAGTTTGTATTTACAAAGGTTAGAAAGCAGTAACTGTTGCTGAAGAGTTTCGATCGAAGTATTGCATCCAAATCTTTATGTTAAAGGTTAAAAACTCTTCACAAAAGTCGTGTCCTTTCAAAAAAGTTATTGGTATAGAAATTCAGTTGACTAGGCTTCTAGGTCAGTCGATTGAATATTCAAATGAATTTTAATATTTTAAAGTTATATATTCGTGCACTGTGCATGTTGCATATTTTCTCCAGTGTTAGTCGACTAGACCTATGGGTCATTCGACTGACCTGGGGATTTTTGTGCAATATGCACAGTTTATATATATATATATATATATATATATATATGTATGTATGTATGTATGTATGTATGTATATATATATATATATAGCTTTAAAACTTTTATAAATTGATTATATGCTTATATATGTGTATAAAAAATATGAAAATAGGATGATAAAATATATAAGCTAATATATACGTAACCGATGAGAGATTTTAACAATATTGACCTAGGACTAAGGAACAAAATAATCTATTTGATGCACCGATTTTAAAGTCTTGTCTCCTTGTAGTATATATTCTCTTTTTGTCATAACAGTCTTCAAAATCTGTATGTCATAGTGATAGCTTTATGTCATGAATCAAAACCAAGTCTCAACAAAAACAACTTCTAAAATACAAATAAACACGATTTTTCAAAGGATTGATTCAAGAATGGATTTCAAAACAAATATAGAGATTCAGATTGGAGGAACTCTAACCAAATAGAATCCTGATTCAAAGACAGGCTCCATCGAAGATGAGATAATAAAATTTCAAAATAAAAGATGGATATACTTATATAAATCACGGGCGACTTTGACTGAGCCAACCGTGACTTCAAGAATACGATCTATCCGGAATTCTAAGGCAAATCGATATTCGACCTCCAGAGATAGAATTCTCATAACAAGAGAGAGCGGCATCTAAACCGAGGGTATAGAAATCTCCGGTGAATCAATGCCTATTGTAAAGGAGTTTCACCCCTTTACAATCATTCAGTGGAGTTGTGGGATACTCTAGGGAGAGAAAAGAATAGATTTTGGAACCGAAGGGAAACATTCCAAAATTCATAGAAACCGAATCAAAGAGGAAGATATTCAAGCTCAAATGAAAGTGATTCTATAGATAAATTTTCCTTATATGCCAAGTTTTGCCTAGAGCCAAAGCTCTGATACCAACGGTAACGACCCGGTATTTTCAACCATTCGCATCCACGCATGTCGGACTTGAATTGCTCAAAATATCAGATTATTAATTTAAAATTTGGCAAAACTCAGCATAAACAGTAAATAAATCAATCACAGAATCATAGACACAGAGTAATATAATAAAATGCAGCGGAAGATAAATAGTAGTTCATGAAGCTATTATATAACAATCAGAGTTAGAAATAAAATACAACAGAATATCTCAAATATATTGAAGTCTCCAGTATGAACATATGACTTCTTTGAACCAATCAACTGGAAAAGCTGAAAGCTGAATCGATAGTTGGATCTCTAAACGAAGCTCCAAACACTAAAGGCGAGTCTCAAATGCTGTATCACTCAGTCTGACTCGAGCGTAAAGCAAAACACAAACACTTGAGTTAGGATTAACATTCCTATACCAATAAATCCAACTCAAGTGAAATATCAACTGAAATACAAGTAACTCAAAGGATGTTTAGGAAAACCATCCTCTAAGGATCCATGGAACTATCTACAATGTAGAAATAAAAGCTATCAACAACCAACTGTCATTACAACACCGTGGTCCTTTCAAAATATTTTACACTTCAAACACAAAGTATCGTTCCCATTTCAATTATATATGTATATATACATATATATATTTCCTAAATTTTAAAAAAAATTGATTCAAATCAACCCGAGTTCCAAATTCCAATTTAATTCCATCTAAATATTTCCATTTTAATTCAATTCAATTTCTAAATAACAAATTCAAATTATATTGATTTCAAATATTAGTCAAGGAATATTCACTTGATCAACTCAATATCATTTAACTAGCCTTAAATTACATTTTTACTAAATATTTCCTTAAATTTACATAAACGAGAAATATTCATTAACTTACTTAAATTAAGACTAAGCTATAAATCATAGCTTAAATCTCAATTTCAATGAGTTTCAAATTGGTTTAACTAGATAAAATTCTTTATTGAATACGACCTCAACTAAATTCAAATTATCTTCCCAACCTTAACTTATTAAAATTATTACCGAAATCTATTTTGAAATATAAATTTAAACACTTAAACATATTATATGTATAAGTTCAATCTTAATTAAATTAAATATTATTATTAAATCGATATATCATTACCATTTATATATAATAATTTATGAACCAACATTTATTAAAACCATATATTTCTTTCCAAAACAATAGAATTTATTTTCAAAATGTTTGTATATGGACCAACGGTGTCTGTATATTATTTCCTATCATATGGTCAAGTGATACAGATATTTATCATTTCAGTACGTAATTTAAATATATACGGGTAGATATCATTTCGACCCGCAGTCCCAAATTCAATTCAAATGAAAATCGCTTGGGTTTATCATTTCAACCCATAACGAATTTCTCCTATTCGTAGGTCCGTTCGGGTATGTATCATTTCAACCCATAGTGAATTCTAAACTATAAGGAACTTACAGAGTGATAACAAATAATAAAATAATATAACATGCATATATCATCAATGATAAATATATTATAAACAGCAAGATATGGTGTCATATCCCAGCAGGTGAACAGTTACAGATAATAGCATATATAACAATTTAAATTAATAATAGCAGCATATTTCAATTATTGTTTCAATTGAAATCAAATTTAATAAATATAGGAACGTTAATCGTGAGTGATTTCTCACCTTTCGAGGTTAGAGATAGTCGACAATAAAATGAGCTACGAATCTAAGCACAAATTCCAAAGCAAAGCTAGATTGGCACGAATCGACGAACGAAGCTGATAAATAGGAATAGACAAATCAGATCAAAACTAGATCGATGTAGAGAATTGGTATAAGCGAACTTATATGACCATATATAACTATATACACATATACAAACTATAAACCATATGTTATATATATGGATACCTTTTTTTCTTCTAATATATATGACAAACACAACAACCGAAGAAATGATACCGATATAACAAATGTATAGACTTATATATGACCTTAAATAACAAACCAATGTATATTATTAAAATATATTTGTACTATTCTATTACACTATAATGAAATCAGATATACATATGCATACTACATTTATGACCAAAATATATGTAAATCATACAGTATCAACCTTTGTAACTATGCTTATAACCAATATACATATCATACTTAAATATCATACCGAGAATAGCAATACAAAACCCAAACAATATAAGATACAGCAAACATAACCTATATGTATTTTAAACAATATAAGATAATGAGGTTGTAAACAACATTTATATAGGGACTTATTTAATATAGCAGTTCACAAATTTCTAATACAACCAGACAAGTTCTGAACCACTCGTATAAACTAATTATATACATTCAATATAACATCTGATATATACTACAGCTTATTATCTAAACTTTAAAAAAAGTTATATTAAAACCCAACAGAATATCAGTTGTACAAAACACAGACTAGATATATCTACAATACTTGCCGACTATTATAACATGCCGCCATATATAGATTTGTATATACAAAAATAAGTTATAAAATTATATAAACATGTCTATATATTATAACAAAATATACTAAATATAATAGAACTCTTACATATTTTAACAACTATGTAGACGCAAAATATACACGAAGCCGAGCAAAACATATATATAAACATATACTAACACATAATATTATATAATATATTATATATAGTACCTTATACCAGCAAAGCACTAAAGGGGCGACAAAGATGGCCGTCGGCATGCACATCAGGGCGGAAGAGGTGGAAGGTGGACTATGGGCTTCTCGTAGTGGTGGGGAGACGAGCTGCTTGGCGATGGGTTTTGCCAGTGGACCGAAGAAGAAGTTGAGGACGAGAGAGATGGTCGGGGAGGAAGGGAGAGGGAAGAGCAGTAGTTTCGTTTCCTATTTTTCTTTTGTTTTTTTTAATAGGAGAAGTGGATCCGAGATTTGAATATGATGAGCAGGATGTCATTTGGCCATGAATATGCTTGTTGGAAGGAAAATGCACACGCACCAGCTAAGTAGCTAAAAGAAGGGAAGTGGCCTTTTGTATTATATATAGGCTATTATTATTTATTTATTTATTTTGTGAATGGAAAGAGAATGTAATAGAGGAGGTGAAAGGACTTGAGAAATAGAGGGATGAGTAGATAGATTAGTATTCAAGAAGCTGTAAACGTGCAGGTACAAGATGAATGCAACATTTATAATATAAACTATATAGCCTATTTGCAAGAACCGGAATAAATGAGCAAACCGCTGGTATTGAAGCCATTGCGAATAACAAAGGATAAAAGTTGAGCCAAGAAATATTAATATCAAATGGCTATTTAAATTTAACCATTGAAAAAAGGAAAAGACACTAGAGTAATATATATTGAAACAAAATAATAGCAACGATACATGGTTTGTTTTAGGTAAAATAATTAAAGCAATTAATTGTTGCTTGGATGACACAGATGGAGTTTGAAAGGCAATAACAAAAGGTCTCCATTTGAGAACCGTTTTATCACTTCCTTCACATACCAGACTTCAAAATACAGAATTAAATATACCGCAGAGATCAGCATGACGAGATTGTCAAAATGATATATAGATATCAGTGGTACGATCATCCGATCAAAAGTCGATAATCGATACCGATATATGTTGCTATTCCGTACGAAAAAATCCAGACGGAGCTATAAACGTCTGAATTTCGCGAAACCAATTTCGCAGTCTGATTCAGAGTGTTTTAAATAAATTTTATCATGTTGACATATTTAGGTTTCAGAAAACTTTAAAATTCAACTGTTATTAACTGACTTGAATTTAAATAAAACCTCACAAAAAAGTAAACTTCAATATTATCAGATGAAAATTTACCAGTTGCTATGTTTTAATAGACGTATTTCAAATAATAAAATTTTATTTTCAAATTCTATTGTTTTAAAATTTCACAAAATTTCAATTAAATACATTATTAAAACCAATTAAAATTTATGGGTCATTACAGATAGTTTATATTTAAAATGATTTATAATAAAATAGTTTATATCAAAATAATTCATACTAAAAATATATAAATAGTTCAAATAAAATTTTAAAAATACTTTATAAAATAAAACGGTTTCCTCAAATCGATTCCAAATCAACTCGAATTCCAAAATTCACATTTAATCAAACCTTAATTCCTCAATTTCAATTCAAATCAGTTCCTAAATAAACCATTTCCAATTATATCGATTTCAAATACCAATTTAAACCACAAAATAAACAATTTCACTTCCAATATATCTTGAAACCTTAAATATTCCACATTTCAAAACTAAATTTGAAATCTCATATATATATATATATATATATATATATATATATATATATATGAAATTCACTTTAATATTATTTAGCTTTGAAATATTCACTTAATAAAATACGATATCATTTAAATAAAACCCAAATATCAAATCACTGAATATTTCCTTCAATTTATTTAAACTTGAAATATTCCTTTAAATCATCTTAAACCAAAACCACGTTATAAAGTCATATCCTTAAATCTCCAAATCAGTAAGTACAAATCGATTTAATTACAGACAATTCTTTATTAATTACAGTTCCAAATAAATTTTAAATCTACTTTAATTTAAAACTTACTTATAAAATAATTTCAATATTAAATAAAACCATATATATATCTTTCCAAAACCATAGAAATCATTTAAAAAAAATATATTTTTATATAGACTAACGGTGTCTCTATATAATTTTCTATCTTATGGTCAAGCGATACAGATATTTATCATTTCAATCCGCAATTTAAAATATATACGGGTATATCATTTCAACCCGTAATCCTAAATTCAATTCAAATGAAAATCGCTTGGGTCTATCATTCAAAACCATAACGATTTTCTCCTATTCTAAAGTCCATTCGAATATGTATCATTTCAACCCCATAGTGAATTCTATTCTAACAGGAAACTTGTAGAGTGATAACAGATATAATAATAATATAACTGGCATATGTCATTAGTATAAATAACAGATAATGGTGTTAGACGTCATAGGTGAACAAATGTAGATAATAGCACATATAACAATGTAAATAACTAACAGCAGCATATTTCAATTGACGTTTCAATTGAAATCAAATTTAATAAATATAAGAACATCAATCGTGAGTGATTTGCTCTCCTTTCGAGGCTAGAGATATAGACAACGAGGTTGAGTTACAAAATCCAGGCACGAATCTCAAAGTAAGGCAGGATTAAACTCGAATCTGATGAACAGAGCCGGTAAACAGGAATTGATAAAACGTATCAGAGCCATCTTGATATAATAGGAACGAAGAGTATATTATATTATTATTATTACTTTCTCTCAAAACAAGTGTTTAAATTAAGGCACGTATTTAACAAATCTACATATGCTAGAAAATCAATATAAGTTTTTAAAACGTATACATATGAAAAAAAATCAAAATCAATATATCTTAACATCAAAGTACATATATATATATAATATAATGTATAATCTATAGGCATTTTTGAAATCAAAGCACCAATATATAATTATATAATAAGACACCTATTTCTTTTATATTATATGAACTATATCAAGCTATAAAATATTATTTGCAACACAGATATATACACACACACATTTTAAATAGTATATTATGTTGTAAACTTCCATATAATATATGTAGATCTTATGACTTATATACTTTATATAAACAAAACCTATTCATAAATAAAAATATCAACTGTAATATATATATGTGTGTGTGTGTGTGTGTATATATATATAGAGAGAGACCAATAGATAGTGTCCAACAGTAAAGCATGCATATTATACAATATACGTGGTATTACACAACCTATATGTACTGTAAAACATATAGTACCATCTCCATAATGTGTTATATATACCATAAGCATACATACATACATACATACATACATATATATATATATATTAAAACATATAACTTACATAACTTCCTATATATCACTGTAATATATAGTTTAAAAATATATACAAAACATTATATAATAATATATATAAAACTGTTTCAAACAGGATACAATACTGTAACAACTGTTAATATAAAATATATACACTGTATAAACTTATATATTCTAACATGAATATCATATTCGAAAGTCCAAATCTATGCAAACCTATATAACTGTTCATGTAAACTAATATGTAATATGCAACTAGACAACAGTCATAGGTAAATATACGAAAGTTATGAATCTAATACCTTTTTTATATATAAATAATCTATAAAAAATATTATACTTATATATATATATATATATATATATATATATATATAACCAACAAATCTCAGATACTTCTAGTATAACTTACACACACTTAAAGCAAAGTATAATATATTATAACTTAGTGTACCTAATATATATAAGCAGATCATATAAACTCTATATTTATAATTATATAAATACTTTGAACACTCATATATAGACTTTATTTACAAACAAGGCTTTGATGTTGCGGCAAAATAAACAAAAAAAAAACTAATTTAGAAAAAATATAGTCATAATATTTTTTTTGTACTGTAAATATATGATATACATATACATACCATATTTAAGGCAATAGAAGGCTACAGGTAGGTAGGGCTGCGGGTAGAAGTGTGGTCGGCTAGCTTAGGCGGAGGAGAGGAGAGAGGGGACGATGCAGGCTGCGCGTGCTCTAGGTGGAAGAGGCCAGAGGGAGTGGAGCAATGGTGGCCGGGCTCGCTGGGTTGTTTGGTGATGGCGGCAAGACTCAAGGGAGGTTGCGTGTCCGGTGTTGTAGTCGGAAGGCCATGGCGTTAGGACGGGAGGAGGAGATATGAGCGGAGGCTTGGATCGTATAGTGACGGGTGGTACACAGTTTGGGTGGGACAGTGCCATGCCACACTTATCATCTTCAATTGTATGAATTCAAAAGAGAAGGAGAAGCAGGTTACAGATACAACAAATGCAAACTTATATATGAAACATTATTATTATATTTTAAGTAAGATCAGAATGAACAAAAATGGCAAGTAAGAGAAAATGGTAGACACGAATAGAATAGGAAAAGAATATGTCGGAGCACAGTAAAATAACCACAAACTAGAAAATATTGAATGGATGGGAATTACAAAGGTCATGACTTAAGTTCTAGAATATTAGAAGCAAGTAAGTGACCGTATATTTCAACCGCGGAACAATGAAAGGACACAGAACTAAAGCTAAAACGGTAATGATACGGCGGCTGTTACATAGATTTCACGGTAAATCGGTTACCGAATTGCATAATTGAATATACTACGGTGATCAGTACGATGAGACAATCAAAACTATATACGGATATCAGTGGTAAGATCATCCTGTCAAAAGTCGATATCGGTACCGAAAATGCTGTTATTTTGCCGAAAATAAGATAAACGGAGAAAAAGCAGTCCAAATTTGATTAAACGAAATATGATTTCTCACTCAGAAGTTGATTTATAAATTTATTATATAAAAATATTCAGGTTTGGAAAACATTTTATTATCATCAATTACTGATTGATTAAAATTTAACTAAAATTACACAGGAAAAATAAACTTTCATATTTTATGATGAAAATTTTCCAGTTGCTATGTTTAAATAGACGTATCCTAAATATCAACTTTTTATTTCAAAATTCAATTTTTTAAAATTTCACAAAATTCAATTAAATATAGTATTAAAATAGGTAAAATTTTATGGGTCGTTACATAAGGATACATGCACGAAGAAGATCTTCCAAAATCTGATTCACTCTTTCCGTTTGACCGTCGATCTGCGGATGGTAAGCTGTGCTCATATTCAGACGAGTACCTAAAGATTCCTGAAAATCTTTCCAAAACTGACTAGTAAAAATGGGATCCCTATCACATACAATACTAATAGGAACATCGTGAAGATGAACAATCTCTCTCATATAAATCTCAGCTAAAGTAGAAGCAGAACAATTAGATCTTACCGGAATGAAATGAGCTGACTTGGTCAATCTATCCACAATCACCCAAATATTTTCATTACCTCTCCGCGTCCTCGGTAATCCATCAATAAAATCCATAGAAACTTGTTTCCATTTCCAATTGGGGATTTCAAGAGGTTGCAATAATCCATCGATTTTCTGGTGATCAGCCTTAACCTGCTGACAAGTCGCACATCTACTAACAAAAAAGGAGATATCACGCTTCATACATCTCCACCAATACAGCTTCTTCATATCCTAATACATCTTCGTCACACCTAGATGAATAGAAAGTCTGGACTGATGATTTTCCTGAGGTAACTCTTGCCTCAATCCATCGACATTCGGGACACAAATCCGATTATTAATCCTCAAAATCCCTTTATCATCAATTTGAGCTCCACTTCCATCTTGGCTACCACCATCAACTCTGCTATGAACATTCTCCTTAATAAGCCTAAGCCTCTCATCCTCATCTTTCTTAGCAATAATACGATCCATAAGAGGAGAAGAAACAACAAGCTGACATAACATCGCCTTCTTCCTACTCAAAGCATCGGCAACAACATTAGCTTTCCCTGGGGTATAGTTGATGTCGAGGTCATAAGAAGCAAGGAACTCTTACCACTTAACTTGCCTCAAATTCAAGTCCTTTTATATGAAAATATATTTCAAAGACTTATGATCCGTAAAGAGCTCAAACTTAGTTCTCAGTAGATGATGTCTCCAAAGCTTCAAAGCAAAAACTACGGCAAGAAATTCCAAATCATGGGCTGCATAATTGGCTTCATGATTCTTCAACTGACGACTGGCATAAGTGATAACCTACCCATCCTGCATCGGAATAGCTCCCAAACCTTCATGACTTGCATCAATGTATACTGTTAATCCTTCATTTCCATTTGGAACGGTAAGAACTGGTGCGGAAGTAAGCTTGCGCTTCAACTCATTGAATGCAGCTTCACACTTATCATTCCATCCAAACTTAGAATTCTTACGAGTTAGAGTGGTGAGAGGTGCAGCTATCCGAGAAAAATTCTCAATGAATCTCGGATAATTACCGTCAAGGCCCAAAAAGCTACGGATATTAGATGAAGTCCTAGAAGATTCTCAATTATTGATCGCAGCGATCTTAACTGGATCAACAAAACTCCATCGCCAGAAACAATATGTCTAAGAAATCGGACTTCATCTTTCTAGAAATGGAATTTCGAGAATTTGGCCTACAACTGATGACTTCTACGAGTCTTTAGAACAAAATCTAAATGGATCACGTGCTCCGCCTTAGACTTTGAGAAAACAAGGATGTCGTAGACGAAGACTAGAACAAACTTATTAAGAACATCATGGAAAACATGATTCATCATGTCGACAAAGAAATCTGGGGCGTTAGTCAAACCAAAAGGCATAACTAACCACTCAAAGAAACCATACACAGAACGAAAAGCAGTTTTGGGAATACTTTCCTCGGAGATTCTAAGCTGGTGGAAACCGGTAGCAAGATCAAGCTAAGAGAATACAGTAGCTCCATAAAGCTGATCGAAAATATCATTAATACGAGGCATTGGATATTGTTTTTCATAGTGAGCTTGTTCAGCTCCCTATAATCAACACACATCCTTAAAGAACCGTCAGACTTAGTGACAAAAACAACTACGGCTACCCATTTGGAATGACTGGGTCTGATCAAACCTTTTGAGAACAAGTCTTCAATTTGCTTCCTCAACTCAACCTTCTCACAGGGTTCCATTCTTTTGGGAGGAAGAACTACAGGTCGAGTTCCAGGAATGAGATCAATACGGAATTCGATTTCCCGTTTAGGAGGTAAAGAAGAGACTTTGCCAAACACATCGGGATAGAGTTTGACTACAGGAGTAGAATCAAGATCACTGGAAGAAGAATCAAGAGAATAAATAAAACTGCCTGCATACTCCTGAGGCATACGGCACTGAATCACCAAAGGGTTATCAAAATCATCAACCAGAGAAACAATCTGGGTTTTACAAGGGATAACAACTTCATGCGTCTTCAGCCAATCTCCTATAAGCAAAAAGTCAAAAGCATCGAAACCAAGAACATAGAAATCACCATAAAAGCGATAGCTAGAATGGAAAAGTTTCACATTGTTACAAATCCAATTAAGGTTTGCGGGACCACCAATAGGATTAGTTACACACAAAGGTTCGATTGCAAACTTATGTGAAAGGATATGCTCAAACTTATCACAAAAGTCCACAAAAATGAAACTATGCGAAGCTCTAGTGTCAAATAAAACACAAACAGGAAGATTAAACATGGAAAAGGTGCTCTGGAGAGTAACTTGGGTATCGCTAGGAGCAAGTGCAGAGGATGAAGTAACTGCAAAGACACCAGATGGCTTGCCCTTCTTCTGAGTAGGACAATCCTTCTTCAAGTGTCCAGGCTGCAAGCAAATATGGCAAAGGTCACACCTCGTCATCTGAGCTGGAGGAACAGTAGCTCCAACTAAAGTAGGACAACTATTGGCATAGTTCCCTTTCTGATTACACCTAAAGCAAGTTATGGAAGAAAGATCAATAGGCTGCTTCCATGAAGAAGAAGAAGAAGATCCTAAACTGGGATTCTTAAGCCAACTCTTCTTCTGGCACTGAAAATTTGAATTTCTCTTCTTAGAGTTGCTAGAAGATGGCGAAGATAAAGGTGCACGAGTAACAGCTGATTTCTTAGAAGTGGAGTTCTCATATCTAATGGCAATATCCATTAATGAAGTAAATGGGCTATGCACATGAGAAATCAGACGATCATAAAAATCTGGCAAGCTCCAGCTACAAACATCTCATTCTTCTTAAGAGGGGTATCAATCAAACTAGGACCAAACTTGAAAAGCTTATCAAACTTCCTCTCATACTCAGCAAATGACGTATTCCCCTACTTAAGGTCCATTCTCTCACAAAGAATGATTCTAAGATTGATTTTACTCATTCTAGGGTATTTCTACACTATCTCTAACGAGTTTTTGCCCCGTAGGCTAAGGTTTGCCTAAGCCCAAAGCTCTGATACCAACTGTAACAGACTGCATCAGTGGGTAATGCCCACCATAACATATAGTTGTACCTGTGTTCTACTTATATAGCCAGCCTCTCGACTGCACCAACCCCGTAGGGATATGTAGGAGTAAGAGTCATTCACTTGCTACCAAACAAAACGCAAGAACCCCCTATCATGCTGCACCCTCCAAGTACATAGGTAGACACACATGTCAGACTTGAATAACACAAAACAACATACTGTAAATAAAATTGGGGGTAAATAAAATCAATCACAAAATCATAGACACAGAATATCTGAATAACTTCGCAGTCGAATAAATAAACATAGGAGTTCATGAAGCTCCTAGATACAAAGTCTCAAAACCAATATATAATACCAAATCTGGAAACAAATATACTTGTAAAGTTAGATACATAATTTGCTAATACAAAAGCAAAAGTGGCGTGGAAATGACTGGAATAAAATATCAAGTAGACGAATGAATCTTCAGCCGATCTCTAGCTTCAAAAGAGGATGAAACCAAAGCTGTGGAACTCAAGTTGACCCGAGCGTAAAGCAAAACACAAAACACTCGAGTCAGGACATACATACTTATAAAATGTAAATCAACTCAAGTGAACTGTAAAAGAAATGCATCAGTAAATTAAAGGATGCTTGGGATTGCCCATCCTCTAAGGATCCGTTAAACTATCTACTATGTAGTAGTATAACCACTATTATAATAATGTATAAAGTAAATTAAACTATTAAAATAGCATTAAGGCATTACCCATATCCCCCTTAACACATTTTATAATGCCAATAGTCTATACAGTACCGTGACTCCTCGTGAACTGGAGCCGCCAGAGGATACCACATAGGTATGACATAAAACAAACTCGTAGAAGGTGCACTAGGGCAGGTGACACGGCACAACTAGGCAATGCTAGGGTAGATATACCAATTACACTTTTGGACTGTTGGTAACGCATAGTACTACTTCCCAACTCGATCCACACTCTCAAATCAAAGGTGCGCGCCAAATCAATCACAAAGTAATAGAATGGTTAACGATGAAGTGTGTCCGATCGGAGGAGCTACCTCACTTGGCCCGTCAATTGCTCTTGTTTTAGCTACCTTATGCTAACTCACGGAAGTCAGGTCCATGTAGATATACCTTTAGAATCGTCGCCACCATCCTACTTCATTCTGAAATCTCCACCGCGTACACAGTTGTTAAATTGGTTTTCGGTGTCGACAGAGAGTATGCCCATATCCGATCCCGGTCTCTTTAATAACCAATCGTTATTATAACTCGTGGTTATATAATTTTCAAAAGGTTTATATTTCATATCAAACTTGTTCCTTTTTGAACCATCTAAATTCCATATCATTATTCTTTCAAAATAATGTCATTTCCAAAAGTCGTAACACTTCCAAACGTATTTAATTATAACCCCTTGAAACATAAAAGTTTAGGTATCATAGCACTTTAAATATAACCCTTAGAACCATAACATATAACTCTTTAAAACATCGTTGCATTCAAAAAATGTCACTATTAGGAAACCAGCGGTTCAGAAGTGCTACTGTAAGAATCCACAACAATGCAGAATTATTACGGTAAGAATTCGCAGCACTGCAGAAGTGTTACTGTAAGAATCCACAGCAGTGCATAATTTTCACAGTAACAAACTGCAATAGTTTTGAATTGCTACTACAAGAAATCGCAGCAGTTTTGAATTGTTACTGTAATACTTCCTACTACAATAGTTTATATAATCAAATAGTATACGTACTTATCGTTTTTGACAAAATCATTCTATTCTTACCATTATAGTACTCCAATTTAGCTCTTTAGTTATTAAAGAAATCACACCTTTAAATTTAATAACTTTGTTATCAAAACATCAAATATTAAACCAGAAATCTTTATACCAAGTTAAAAGTATTAACTTACAATTTATTCTCCTTTCAGTAAATAAAATTTATCCCTTTTTACTTAAGTTATATTATTTTCATTAGTTAAAACTTACATTCCAATGTACGTTTAACTTACATTTCTTTTCACAAAACATTTATCATCATTTTCTCGCTATTACATGACTTTAAACTTACAATTCATAGGTTAAAATAAATACTATTATTGAGTCAAATAGGATTCTAAAATTTCAATTAACTTTCATATGGTAAATTAGATTCATTACATTTCCAACTTTTATTTCCTATACAATCTTTACACATAAACAAATTTACAGAAATTAGTACATTAAATTTTAGTTAAGATTCATATATAAAAATCCAAAATAATTAATAATTTTAAGAAAAACATTTAAAATCAACCACGGAGTCTGTATAAAATTCTCTACCCTAGGGTCAAGTAAATACGGACATAAATCATTTCAATCTGCAATTTACTAATTTTTCGGGTTTTATATCATTTCAAACCCACAATACCAAATCAAATAAAAATTACTCTAGCCTATCATTTCAGCCTATAACAATTTCTCTTGATCTAAAGACCATTTGGGTATGTACCATTTCAACCCATGGTGAAGGAACTTGTAGTATGAGAATATTAAATGACATAATGATATTTAACATATCTTGGCATATGATTAAACAGGTAAAATATGATATGAAATAACATAAATAAAATCATATGAATGACATGATATTCGCATATGAAATAACATGATATAACACATGAAATAATATGCTAAAATAGTAGGTAAAATGTCAAACTTTCATATACATATCCTTACAATTCAATTAACATCAATTCACCAAATCAATAAGTACGTATGTCATGTGTGATTTTCTCACCTTTCTTTGGTTGGAAAAGTGATTCAAAGCACAACACAAAAATCAACAACAACAGACAAGTTTGAGTAAGAGGAGAATCCAAATCCGACGCTAAAAAAAAATTCCATACATAAAAAAAAATTTACACAGAAAAATAAATAGAAAATTAAGATAGAAAATTTTATGTATATACAAAATACATAAGAGGCTTGTCTAGGGTTTGCATAGGCTTGGTCTAGATTAGTTTTTGATGGGTTTGGACTATGCTAGGCTAGGCTATGGCTAGGGTTTTGGTCGAGATGGGTTCGACCATGGCTAGGTTTAGGGTTACGCTAGGGTTTGTTGATGGGGTGTTCAGCTATAGGAGTTTGTGATGGAAAGAGAGGAGTTAAGGAGAGCTTTGTGGAGAAGGAGGAGGGGAAAAGGAGAGAGGAGTTATGGGTTTTAGGCTAGGGCTTTGTGGTTAGAGGAAGAGGAGATGGTGTGGACGAAATTTATGGAGAAGGAGGGGAGAATTTGATGAGGAAGAAGAGGGAGAAGTCTAAGGTTTGGAGAAAGAAGATGAAGGAGAAGAAGATTTACACTTTTTAGTGGAGGAACAAATGAATAAAGGCAGTGCTAGCCAAAACCAGAGGAGATAATATATAGGCCATTCATCTAACTAAAGGGCTCTGGGCCCAAACGGTCTAGACCCAAACAAATCACAATAAAAATGAAATAGAAGTTGTAGGGAAAATAACTGCATGTAATATTCCAAAAGTAGCAAAATTTGAGAAGTAAACATCAAAATTTAAAAAAAAAAGAAAAACTGGGAAAATATTAGAATTAAATTCATCTTCATAAAAAAAAGTAAAAGTTAAAAAATTTCACACAAATTCAAACTTTGACCAAAGTTCACCAAATTTTTTATTTTAAGTAAAATCTTTATTTTATTAACTTTGGAAAAACATTTCATATCAAAACTCAAAATTATATTTTAAATTTTCCAAGTTTATGAAATTTAAAATACTTAAATTCAAAGTTTCAAATAAATTTTCATTTAAAATATTTTCAAAATTTGCGGGTTGTTACAAGGTTGGTCATTGTTTGTGGATTCATTGGCGATCGAGGGTTGATGCGATTTTGTTGAGACAAGTTTGCTGATATTTGGAAAGGAGTTGAAGGTGGCTGAAGTGTGTAAGAGTCGGTAATGGTTGAAGGTGAGGAAGGAAACTGGGTTGTCATGTGATTGCGTGGTGCATGTTGGGTTTGCGTTCAGAATATGGTAATTGGGTGGTCAAATTGAAGGTGGTTGATGAAGTTGTTGTGTGGTACAGGCGTGCTATGTTGCAAGTAGTAGAGGTCGATGTGTTTGGAGATGGTTGATGTATTTGATGAGGTGATGGTTACTGCGTTTGGTGAGGAGTGTTGGTGATGAATTCAATGTTTGATGAGGGGAGTTTCTTTTATGGCAATATGTTTTGTAGCTGAGGTTGTAAGTAGGATGTTTGATTGGCAGAGGATGCATGACGACGGAGTGTTGAAGGTTGTGGGCAGAGGGTTTTAGGTTGAAGTGGTTGCAGAAGGCTTGTATGAGATGGTGATGCGGTGTTGTTGATGTTTGTATGTAGTTGTTCTTGTTGTGATGGGAATGATAACTACAACGAAGAAAAAAACTAAAATGTTGAAATTAAAAATGAAAACTGCGACAAGCACCATTGTCCCAGTGGTCAAGTGATTCGACATTGGTGTGAGAGGTGACAAGTTCAAAACTAGCGTAGCGTGATTCAAACGTTTGTTGACATATGATATTTTGTCCTAGTGACATGTTGTATATGAAGTACCATTTTTCAAAAAAAAAATGAGAACTACAATGTAGAAAAAACTGAAATGTAGAAATGAGAACTACATGAAATTGCAATGTAGAAATGAAAATTGACATGCACAGTGAAAAACACAGTTTGAAAACTATGGAAGTTTTTAATAACACTATAAAACAAAAGATACACAAATGAACATGACAAGTGAACAAAACATTATAATACAACACATTTTTTTAATTTGATAGTAAAAAATGAAACAAAACAAATGTAAAGATAATTTGAAGAGTAAAATTAAAATTAAATTGCTTTCCCTAGCAATAACGCCAAAAACTTGATTTGGAATAGATTTTCTATTGATTAGATAAACCGCCAAATTATATCATATTAAAATACTGTAAGTGCATGATGTACAATTATAGTACGTATACAAGTACGGATTGATCCACAAGGAAAAAAAGAATTTCATATTACTCAATCAAACTATCCTAAAAGTTTTGAAACTATTTTTAACTAAAAATTGAAGAAAAAAACTAGAGTAAAATTAGAATAAAAGTAATGAGATTAAAAGACAATTTAGAGATAAATCCGCTTTCATATTCATATAAATCAATACATAATAAATCCATTTGTTAAATCTCCTAAATGTGATTATGAATTTAGAAGTAAAATATATTTTAAGCATGATCTATTTACCATCTTAGACCAAGTAACATAGAACATCAATTATAACTTGACTTTTAACTTCATTATCAAAATAAAATAGTTAGATGAAGAAGGAATTTTAGTTTATTTTTAATTAATTATAGCCTATTTGTGATTAACACCATTGGTTATCAAATTCATTCATAAACATCAAAATTTCAACTACATCCAAATTAATATTAAGTACAAAAAAAAGAGATCGTAAATGAAACCACTATATTGAGTTTACTTGATTCATTAGAGCTTAATTTACCTTAAATCAAAGGGTTTTAACCTCTCATCCTTGAAATTCATTTCAACAAAGGTGGATTTCAACATTAATAAAAGGAAGGGAAAAGTTAAATAAAGAGAAAGAGATCTAGTTAATTGCAAAAAATAAATCTACACTAATTTGCATAAAGAAAATCTAATCTACTTGCATGAAATAACAAAGAAGCTTGAAATAAAATAGCACAAAAGAAAAGCATGAAATATAAGCGCATAAAAGAGAAGGTAAGAAGCCATTAAATAGAAGAGAGCTTGTTACTTCTATTTTTTTGGCCGTAAATACATGCATGAAATATAAGAGGGTATTTATACAAGTCTAAAACTCTAACATTAGTTTAGATGCTACCAAAACTAGCCTTAACTTTGTGTGGCCTCCGAGTAATCATTAATGATTTGATCTCCACAAATATGTGCTTTTCTTTTAATTTTAGTCTATTTTCAAGTGGGTAATTGAGATCCTCTATAAAGAATTAATTCCTTCTGTTCTTCTTTCTTTTGACTTCCAAAACACATGCATGCATACATCCATGAAGCTACTTTCAATGTGCACTCAATTTCCTACGAAATAAAATTCAAAATGTGTAAATTAATTTTCTTAAAATTAATGCACACACATAAAATTACTTGGGTTCTCCCAATAAATAAAAAGCGTATCATGCCTAAATCGAACCAGGGTTCGTAGTTTTAACAATGTTTTCGATGATATTTGTGGATACTATTCGAACCGTTCCATTTTACTCATCTTAGCATTTCTTATAGAAGTTATTATATCAGCAATAGTCTCTCTGCCCATGACGAATTATATTATTGGTTCTCCCGGGCACCTAGGTGGGGCACATTCGAGGAGCCAAAAGGAAGAGAAGCGGTGCTGTCATCTATCTCGACCAGTTTCCTCACGCGATCGAAGTGAGATTAAGACCGGCTCAGAGAATCACCGGCGTGGTTAAAGAAGAGCATCCACGACTTAGGACTCACGAAACCAATCTATCTTGGTTCTCTTTGCGAGAAAGAAGAGGATCCACAAATCATTTCTAGATCCAAACACATTCCACTCAACAAAGAATCGATCAAATGTTCGCCTATTTATTCTACACGGATGAACACCACCAAGATAAGAATTCGAATGAGTTAGAGAATAAATAGAATCATTTCTTGCTACTACCAAGAAGCTAGTCACGCAAGAAAGAGACTCATTCACTCGCGTCGTGGGATAATTGAGGTACGGGACGGGGAATCCAAGTGAAACGTCCTTGAATGCAAATTCATACCTAAAACAAATATTTTGATTCAAATGAGCTAACCATAGCAAGGTGTCCCGCAAGTAATATACTGGACTCCGGTTAGGTCTAAGCGATCAAAGTTCTTCCATATTTGAACAGAATTGCCATGTACGACTTGTTGTCCATAATTAGTATCTGCATGATCTACAAAGGTTTCAAATGCAGATTTCGTTTTGACTTCCCAATGCAATGAATCACTTATTTTGGCTTTTTGACAATGAAAATTTCTTTCTTAAAACCTCGAAGTGAGAATTGATCTTTGCTATGCTTAACACATGAAAGGAGAAGGTTTAGAGAAGCCCAGTGCATTGGACCGATGGATAAGAGAACTGAGCTGGCCCAAAAAGCGCTTGGGCGCTCCACAAGCCCTAGGTTCTCATGCAGTTTCACTCGCTTAGTCTTAACAAGACTAGTGGCTATATTGCCTAATCCCACCACCAGGCTCAAGTCCAGCCTCACTTTGCTCGATAGAAGGCCAAGCAACCAATTGTCACCTTGGGCCTAGACTAAGGAACGAGAAGTCTTTGGTCCGGATAGAAAGAAACAACCAATGCGGATACTAATTATGGACAACAAGTCATACATGGTAATTCTGTTTAAATATGGAAGAACTTTGATCTCTTAGACCTAACCGGAGTCCAGTATGATTTATAAACCGTCCCCTACGAGCGATCGGTTCATGTTTGAGCATGATGAATCACTTCGTGCCGATCTGATGCCAATAAACCTTCCTTCTCATATGAGAATGGAAAACTGGAGCATTTTCTGCATCGGTGGATGAAGAATCACGTTAGGATGAAGTGTAATTGGGCTACCGAAGACCTCTTCTTTAATAAGTAGGAGGCGGAAACCTCTGGTGATGTTCGATACGAAACTTCCTTTAATTTTCTCTCCCCCTCTAATTTCGTAACTTTCGCGGTAGCTTCGTCGATGTTACCTACCAAATAAAAGGCCAACTCGGGAAGACTGTATAATTCCTCAGAAAAGATCAATCAAAACCCCATAATTGTTTCGGCGAGACTAACATATATCCCAAGAGAACCAGTAAAGGCTTCTGCCACGAAGTAGGGTTGTGATAAGAAGCAAGGCATATACTAGTCGTCCCTTATTAGTCGTCAGAGCCTCCCATCGCTCAATCACTCCCGCTCCTTGACAGTCGCTCCAAAGGAGGTGGCTCCTTAAAGCTACGCTCCTCTTTACTGTCTGTCCAATGCTTGCTAAATAGGACGCTCCAAGTTGGCTATGAACTCATTTCAAGGTCACCGAACCAAGCATAACAGAGGGAGAATCACTCGCAACTATAGCATAGATGAGCAGTGAAACGCTACGCTCCTCTTCCTAACGAAACTAAGGGTACGAAGGCATAGAAATTGACTCACGAAACCTATTTAAATAGACGGCCAGAGCATAAGGCCCAAGCGGAAGGAATGGCGCGAAGCTGGAGTGATGATGGAGCGGTGGAACGATCTAGTATATTCTACCACAACTTAAACAAGTGTTAGGTTGGTGGAAATAAGTATGGACTCCCTTACGGTCGAAAGCCACAAGCCGGAAACTCAATGAAATCATTTTCAGGTATGAGCTTTCCCCTTGCTGTTATCCCTGCTTTCGGACCCAGATAGATAGCCGACATCTGTTCATGAAATTCCACGCTTCAAATAAGGAGGAAACAATTCGAGAAGTTGCGGCTGTTATTCCTAGTAGCATACCGAACACTACTAAATCAGCCCCCTTTGAAACGAAAGATGGAAGGCTACGCACCTCGAATTCTGTGTCAGATGGGCCGCCGAATCAGTAGCACCATCTCCTACTAAACAAGTACGCCCAGCATACCTGATCGAACATGGAAGGTGCCTTCCGATAAACAAAAATAGATAAACAGAAAATATAAGAACTATGCGCACATAATTCAGCAATTGCTATTTGTTCATGGTTGGAAATTTATTCTAAAAGAACTTATTTCACCAAGTAGTGCTAATTTCTCCCTTTTTTGAATGGCTCCAATGGCTACATTTATTGGGTTAAAAGCACGAAATGCCGTCACCATCTTCAAATAAAGTCTTTTCTATGGTAGCACCATGAAAAGTGCATAGCAAAGCAGTGCCTAATACTCCGGCAACTCCCATCATATGAAATGGGTTCAATGTCCAATTATGAAACCCTGCATCAACATCATCCCTCCGCACTGGTTGTTGTCCCTCGCCCCTGGCTTGAAAGCAATCATTGATCGGCATTCTGGGTCATCTTATTTACAACATTTGTTTGTCACGCCAGTATATTAATTGGGCTTCCATTGCAGACTTGTCTTTGGAGGCTGGAGAATACCATTCTATTCTCATTGACAGCGGTAGCGGCGCGAGGGGCCCGAAGGAAGACCAGACGTGCTGTAACCTAGGGATCACCAGTCTTTCACTCTATAGTGATCTCGGGGAGGGGGGCATAGCACAATTCTTCTTGGAGGAGGGCGCCAGGTATGCTAGTTTAGACGGCCAGAGCATAAGGCCCAAAAAATCTACAGTTCCTAATGGAATAGGTAACAAAGCTACTTTGCCATAGAACCTTATTAGAAACCTAGATTCTCTACTATCTTATTAATTAACATATTGGTTTCGTGAGGCTAAGCCTTTCATTCTTGGCTTGGGCACCGGAATCAGCTGCTGGCAGTTGACCCGGATCGCCTATTCGAGCTCTGAGGAAGTGCATGATCGGAGCTAACTGTCACTTACAAGTTTGGATTTGATTCATGTTCTTCATAATAAGAAAACACTCAACATGGCAGTTTGGAAGATTTCTGAGAGTTGTTTCATGGATCCGCAAGAGAGTACTTGGGTTCTCCCAATAAACAAAAAGTGTATCATGCCTGAATCGAACCGGGGTTCGCAGTGGTGGAGGAACCGGATCGGAAAAGAGAGGGATTTTAGTTGTAAGCTCATGAGTCATGAATGAGTTGCGAACACAAACGGAGATGTGAAAGTTGTGTAGGAGACCGTTAATTCGACAATCGACATTTGAGTTTGATCTTGGCCCAGAAGGAACGCTAACATTATGCTTAACACATGCAAGTCGAACGTTGTTTTCGATTCGATCCCCTCAGGACACTGTTGCGTTGCCATGAGGACGGGAATCTCTTGAAAACGGAAAGAAAGGGAAAGCCAATTGTACGTCCTAGTTTGTAGTCAACCGAAGAAGCAACTCATTTTGGGCAAGAATCCTCTCGTCCACATCTTCCAACTTCAGACCATTTGGCCTATGGGGATGCTGGTTCTCCACGGGTTGCCTTATTGAGCCGGTGGATTCTATTTATCCACCCCTCTAAGTAATATTATGTCGAAGATTTTAGAGTTCTCCATAATTGTTTAGCTCTTAGCATTCGGCTGAGACTCCCACCGCGACACCCGATGGGAAACTGGGCACGAGCAAAAATTATGGAAAAGTCTACTATTTGAAAGAGGGTAAAACGACCCAAAATCCCAAGAGCTAATCCAAAATCACCTACTCGATTGACAGGCATAGCTTTTGTAGCTACTCCTAATCTTTGCAAATGTTGTCGGACGAGCCTAAAAGTCTTGCAATTATGATTTCATATCAATTAGGGCGGCATCGCCAATTCCTTTCTTGGATTTTTTTTACTTCAAACATCCTTTTGTTGTTTGATGAGCCCAAGTGACCAGCTACGAGTATAGATCATAGGCCGATGAACTGGCTATGACGCCCTATCAGACTCATGAGTTCGTGAATTCACCATTAGCGAGCTGGTCATTACCAGTTTGTATTCATTGCTGACTTGACATCAGTTGTTATAGTGCATAGCCGCACCCCTAGTATACTGGCACTCGTTTAGTGGGGGGAAATATTTTGTAAGATTTTTGGTATTGCGAAAGTGTTCCTTATTGGATTGGCAACGTTCCTACCATCGTTCTTCTTCTCTAGTATTCTTTCATCGATGAAACCACCCGGACACCTGACCGCAGCTGCTTCCATCGGAGTCTCTTTCCGACATCCCCAACCCCTATTTGTCAGGCTCCCGTCTCGTCGTAGAAACTGTTTGCCCGCTCCCAGAACGCACATCGAAGAATGTGCTTTCAGTAGGCTTTCTCAGAACGGAGAATCCATTCTCACTTTTTAGAAGATACCGGCCTTGACGAAAAGTTGCCTTCATCGACGTTGTTTTTTGACTGGAAGACCTAGAGCTAACTATCGAGACTTTGGACTATCCGGACCAAAGTTGGGCTGTGGAGCTACCGGATGAGACCATTGTCCTGTTCCAAATTTAGAAAAAAATCTTTTATGCGTAAGCGAAGCGTAGTAGTACTGACCTGTTGTACTTGTTGGCCATTGCCTCCTTGTGACTCCGGACGCGTACTTTGTTAAAAAAGAAAGATGCCTTGTCTGAGGTGCGTAGCCAGTCTTACCCATCGCTCTGCTCGTCTTATCTTTATGTTGGGCGTTCTTCTGTCGTGTGACCCTGTGGCTTATGTGCGACCTATGGCCCATGCCTCCTATTTTTTCAGGGCGGGCGGCGTGAACTCTAATTCGATCCGGGTATTCAATCCCGCCGCTGGTTGCATTGTTCGACCGGATAGGTGTTTACTAGCTCGACTGCTAGGGTGAAAAGAATAGTTTGGATTTCCAAAGAGAGACCGAAAGAAGTTTTGCCCAAATATGGATGAGTGAATGATGATTTTAAAAATCTTTTTTGTTTTGCTCAAAATATGTAAAAATACCCTAATATGTCATTTATTTTAATAGAAGAAGATTATGAATGACAGCGTGTACATTTTTACTTGCACAATAGGAGAAATCACCATTGGTTCTAAAAAAGATTGTGCATCTTCCTTTAATCACAATAGAATAAAAGGGAAGCATATGAAGGCAATATTTGTTGGAACATCAAGGAGGACAATTAGAGGAAATGGCCAAATTCTGGCCAGAGCAAAACCACTCGGTACCAACCTGAATGATATAGTACCAACTAGAATATTGGAGGACCTAAAGGGTGATGGCCTAATGTCATCAACATGTCAGACATCGAGGACGACTTGCAGGACACTGATAATGGCATTGCGTAGAATGCTAGATTTAAAGATGTTGGTGACTGAACGACTACTACAGAATAGACTAGATGTCAAAGAAATATGAAATAGTGGCTTTCCTAGAGATAGGAGAGCCTAGATGCCAACAGGCAAATCAAATCCATTTACAGTGTCAAACACTTAGGATTCACCTAGCAGTCGTTTTCAGGATCATTAGGTTAGTGAGGAACATATTAAAGCGATGGTCAATAGACTGGTGACTAAGAACCAGTGGAGGAGAAATGATGACTGACATTTTACACCTGGCACGACTCCATTAATGGAGGAGATATTGCAAGAGGAATATCCTAAAATGTTTACTATGCCTACGATGTTGTTGTATGATGGGACGACCGATTCTAGACATCATCTATGCAAATATGAACGACACATGGATGGTGCTAGAGCAATATGTGCAATTCACTGTTGTTGTTTTCTTATTTTTAGATAGGGTTGCATCGATGCCGTTCACTCGGCTCGCACCGAAATTCAAAATTCGCTAGCTGAAAATGATAATCTTGTGAGAAATTGGAAAAAGAGAAAAAAAAATATATAGGAAAATCATCACTGTAAAATTTGTTTGAGATTTAAGCTAAAACGAATTTGGCCATAACTCTTTCGTTTCTTATCCAAAATTAATAATTTTTGATGTTCTAGACAGCACAGATATAGGGCTACATTTTTGTGTTTTGAGTTTTTTGATATTTTGAAGTTTGCTTGATCAAAATCGTGCTTGTGTGTTGCTGTCCCGAGAGCAAATCGTCAGCAACAACAATCACAGACCTGAGAATTGTTTTGGCCATAAAACCTTTGTTTCTTAACCAAATTCAATAATTTTGGATGTTCTGGAAAGCTTAGATCATATACTACAAGATTTATATTTTGAGTTTTCCAAAAATTTGAAGTTCGTTTGGTCGAAATTATGTTGTACGTTGTTGTCCTGAGTGCAAATTGACAACAATAACAATCATCGACCTTAGTATTGTATTAGCTCGTTTTTGCTCTCATTCTCGTTCGCTTTTGATGTTGTTTTTGAAATATTGTGAGAGCTATGATTCTTATCAGTAGGCTAGTTATATTGCGAGAATTTGAAATTCAAATTTGATGGAATTTGAATTGAGTTTGGGATAAATTTTAATTGAATTTGTATTGAATTCAAGTTATCGCTTTTAAGATATCCTTCCTTGTTTTTATTGTTTTCGAGAACGGTTTTCGCTAAACCATTTTTGAAATATATGAACATTTCAAATAATTATTATATAATATTTTAAAATATTTTCAATTATAAAACCTATTTATTCTTTATAATAAGGGAAATTTTAAAATATGGTTTTCAAATTGTTTTTGAAATCGGTTTTCAAAGCTTATTTTCAAGGTAAATTATTTTCTATAAAAATTACACATTTTTGCACTGTCGAGCGAATGAGAAGGAGAGTTAAACGATTGGATAAGATGTGTTGTATCAGATACGTGCGTTTATCCTTTTGGTTAATTCCTAACTTGTCTGTTTGATCGTTTTGGCCTAAGGGTCTAGTTTACCGATGATATAAGGTGAACCTTTTACTTCTTTAAGTGTGAAATTTACTAGCGGTTAGTAAATCTTTTAGTGTGAACGAATGGTATGGGACACACAATAACACTTTTCGGGTTCCTTTTTGAGAGTTTGTGGCACATTTGCTTGTTGGCGTGCCAATACTGGACCTTTAGGTCATTTGCCATTACGGCGTATTTGTCTTCGAACGTTTTCCATTGCGGCGTATTAGCCATTGCGGCGTATTTTTCTTTTGACATTTGCCTTTGGGCGAGGAACCTATTATGTGAAATAGTAGGAGGAAAAAATAGCACGTGCAAAAACTTTTTGAGATGATTTTTACCCTTGTGTGTCGTCATTTTGGAATCGGTCCTTTGAACCATTTGGGGGAGATTACTTCAGGATTTTTGGACTCTTAGGTGTTCTTTTAAGATTTTCATTGCCTATACTGGCGTGTTGGGATTTGCCTTTGGCGTGTATATATACTGAGATTGCCTATTGACGTTATTTATGGGATTTTCCTTTTGGCATTGTATGAAATTTTTATTTCTTTGTTGACATTTGCCTTATGGCTTATGTCGAAATGGCTTTTGCTTATGTTTTCCATAGAGTTGCTGATATGGCGGGTTTGGGAAATACTCTTTTAGGAGTTTTTATACTATTCCCTAATCCATTCATTGGATTTATGATTGCCAACGATATGAGGCCTGCTACATTTTAGCGATTCATGAGATTTTTCGTCTCCTTTGTGTTTTATGCTTATTGAAGCAATAATGTTCCATCACCTAGTGTAACCATATATGCCATACATGATGCGTATCCTCCATATGTCTATGGTTAGCTTCATATTGTTTCTTCTTTTTTAAGAAGAATATCACTATGCTCTTATGCTCTATTATTCGGCTATCACCTTTTACTACTTTGTTTAGCTACACTGACCCGTGTATTTTATACTCGGGTCAGACCAAGGTGTTTCAGTTTAGGTACGTTTGGACTTAGCCTATTCTTCTTTTGCATGGACTATTCTGCTAGCTCTTTTTGTTATAGCTTTTTGTGTAGTCCTTTTTGGTTTGCTACTCTGATATGTATATTCTTTTGACTCGTGTTTGTATCGTGGTCGACATACCGCATATGTGATGTATCATTGTATACTCTGTGATGTATTCGTATATGTGTGTATATATGGGATTATCTGCTATTATGTGATGTGTTTTGCATTTGAGGTGTTGTATTTTGCTCTGATAGATCCTATAGCAACCTATGGCTTTGTATTAAATATTTATTGGATATGTCGATCCACTTGAGATAGAAAAAATAGCATTGTCGTGGTATTCAATGGATATTTAAGACAAGGCTATAGATGGTCTTTCCTATCTAGCACTATTCTCTGCATTAGCAGACAGTATACCCAGTAACACTCTTTGTTAATGTGGGTCTCGGGGTGGGGCGTCACAGCTATTTTTGATGAATTGGCTAAGAAGTTTATTGAAAAATTTAGGTTCCATGTTGCTCGACCTAAGGATGTAATGTCCTTTAGAGGCCTGAAGAGTCATTAAAGGCACTTTTGAACAGGTTAAATAACATAATGACGAGGTTGATAATCCGAAGAAGAATTTGGTGTTTATGGCATTGGTTCGGGGAATACATCCAGATAGGACTTTGGAAAATAGCTGAGGATGAAACAACTAAACAACATCGAGGAGTACCAAAGAATGAAAAACTAGTTCTTGTTGGAACTGGGCTAGCCCGCAACGGAAGGAATGGACGAACTTAATTTTTTTACCATTTGAATCTTTTGGGCCTATGAAGTCAAAAGGCATATTAGATCCAATCTAATAAGGTTTTTAAATAAAATATAATTTTATTTAGAAATTGATCGAAAGAAGTTTTAATTAATTTAAACTTAAATATATCACCACAAAAATATCAACATTTGATAGCAATAATATGTAGAATTTCCGCCTATTTCCATTAACCGCTATACAATCTAGGGTTTTAGACACTATTGACTGCATAATTATCGCATACTCAATGCTGTACAAATAAAAAGGCGGGATGTAACAACCCAGGGTTTTGCACCGATTAATTATCTTCATTAGACGATTAAATTTGCTAGATAATTGCTGTTGGAAGTTTTTATTCGGATTGAAATTCTTTTAAAAAAATGGTTAAGGGTTATGCGGGCTTTAAATAAAAGTTTAGCCCACCTTTCTTTTTATTCTTGGTGCTGTATTATCAAGCGAATACCTGATCCCCCTCCATTCATTCATTCGCATACCCTAAACAAACGAACGGAAAAAAAATGGCGGCTTGATTAATTTTCATTCGTTCCACTTTGCAAATTTAGGGCTTTCGAATTACAATCGAAGCTGCGCCTTTGTTGATTGATCGATAGGGATTTTGCGTGATAGTTTGTTCTCGTTCGAGTTCCACATGGCTGCTTCTATTTGCGCCGAGCAAAGGTGAGTGATTTTCACTCACATCTCTAATTCAATTTTGTATATTTGTGACTTTCGTTGCTTGATTTCTTGGCTAGCATAGGTGTTGAATTCTTTGGCACTTGATTTTGATTTTCGTATGGATGTTCGGGATGATTTACGACTTGTTCATAATTGTATATATTTTCGCTGCATGATGGTCACGACTTTAATTCATTTCGTGATGACCATGGCTTGATCGATTCTGACTTTGAACAGTTCGTTTCTTGTTAACTTTGATATTGTTTTTGAACTTGCGATATACTTGTTGGCCATGGTCCATTTGATTTATGACTTGTTCGATTTTGATAAAGCACGGCTTTGAATTCTTTTGACTTTGGGACGAAAAATTGACTTGTTCATTCACGACTTCGACTTGATTTTTTTGTATTATTGTAACCTGTACTTGTGCACTGGACTTGGGCATCTAATACCATTGGTTATCTTCATTTGATTTTTTTTCTGTCTCTGGTTCCAGTTTGTTTATTCGAAATTGAGACCATTTGATAGTTGTCTCGAGCACAGTTCATGCCTTAACTTCAGTTCACCGAACTTCATTCTCTCATATGTGTTTGTTCCTTCCTGTACTTGTGCATTTGAACTTGAATTATTGTGAACTTTGGCACTGTAACTGATTGTTGTATGCCTCTTGAGTTCTGGACTCGTATGTGGTCTTGTACAAGTCAAGTTATACTGCACACCTGAGTTCAAATGCATTGAGCTATGGTTTCATTTCTTTGGTCATGTGTACATCTCTCTTGTTTGATGTTCATGTGCCTCTTTGTGGCTTCAGTCTAGAACACTGCATAGTTGTACTTCTTGCTCTTTGCTAGGATTTCAGTAGCTTGTCTTCATTTTGGCTTGGTCTTTAGTCTTTGTTCGACCTGATTTTGCTTTGGTTTATGTAGTCTGTAGTATCTCTAGTGTGCACTTATTTGCACTGTCACTTTGTTGGAATGACTTCGGCATTGTTTTGATGCTCTGGTCTTTGACTTGTGAACTGCCTTTGTGGTCTTCATATTCATGTGTATCTGGTCGAGTTCATTGCTGTCTTGAGTCTTGTCTCTGGCCATTCTTTGGTCTCTGACCTGATTTGTAGTATGAGCTACTAACTTGCATTTCAAATTAGTTGGTGGTGGAATTTCTTCACCTGTACATGTATCTCTGGTTTTGTATGTGCATATCATCTTTGGAGTCTTTGTGGTCATTTGATCTTGTAGTTGTGTACTCGGTTGAGCTTCGAGCATGTTGTTTCAAGCTAGTTCATTCATGTTGTATTTTCCATTCACTATAGCCTTTGTGTTGACTCTGTTTTTGCTGTAGTCTGATTGTCACATGTTCACGGCCTATATACGTGTTCATGTTTGTATCGACATGTATGTATGCCTGGACTTTGCTGATTTGAGGTTGCCTATGACCTTTCTACTGCCGTATCACTTTACTTTTATCCTGTGCACTGTTGTACCTTTTGCTATTCCTTCTGTTCTTTGGTCTCGTATTCATGTGTACATCTGAATTTAGCCGAGATAGTGCACGTGAGCGTGTACTGCAGCCAAATCAGAATTTAGTGTTCTAATTGATAATTTCAATTGCTTGAATTGTTTCGTGTGTCCAATTCAATATATTTTGAAATTGTATTTTGATTTGGTTTAATTTGATTATTTTGTTGTTATCTAATTATCTATTTGATAATTAGATTATGTGTTTCTAATTATTTATTTAATAATTAGATTTTGCTGTTAATTGCTGTTTATGCTATTCTATTGCTTTCTAAATTGTCTTCATTGATAATCCTATTATTTGTCTTTGTTGATGATTTGGCTTTGCTGATTTGCTGTTTAATGCTATTACGTGTTATATTTACCGTTATCCGATTTCCTTATTAAAGGATTGGATAGGTGATATTTATTGTGACTGTCGTCTATTTGATTATTTAATTATTATTGCTTCCGTGCATTAATTACCGAGTTTGAATTAGACTGACCCGCGTATTATTTTCTTTTGAATTAATACCCGGTCAGACCGAGTTATTACAGGCTGTTGTTATTGCTTTGGGTTGCTACTTGAGCTATGAGGTCTCTTCATATCTTTTGGAGTAGGCATTGTCATAGTATAGGATGTTATGTATTCATGTATATTATTTATAATAATGTACTTGTGTATGTCACTTCCAATGTCGATAGTCGTAGTTGTATCACATGTATTGTAACTGACTTCAGTTATATATATGAGATTTTATATTATCCGTGTTCTGTGTTTATCTTATATGTCTTATTGTTATATATATATTGTCCTGAACTATTACGAACCATCATAGTTCGTTTTATACTGGAATTGAATATGTCGATGGGAGTAAATAAATACTGATATGAAAATAAATAAATATATATACCACTCCTATCGAGATAATCAATAATAACGTAAGGCCTAACTACGGATGGCCGCTCCTATCCAGCCTTATTCTTCGTAATAACAGACAGTATTTCCTTTAATACTCTTTGTTATTGTGAGCATAGAGGTGGGGCGTCACAGTTGGTATCAGAGCGAAGGGCTTATGGACATAATATATAACATAACTTAGGTAGAACATGTGTTACAACTATTTGTTGATGTTTTTATTGGTGCCTTGAGTCAAAATTAAAGTTTTGAAATTATGATGAAATTTTTAAATATCTCTATTTAAAAATAAAAGTGAAATTGTGTTTTGATGATTGATTAATTTGTGTTCTGTTTATCAGAGTGCACAGCTGAAACAGTAAGACTACTTTCGCTGAGAACAGCTGATAACCTTTTTGATTTAAAAATCAAAGTATGAAAATGAAATAAATTTCATTGTGTTGTTACATAGATGTGTTTATTTCTGTTTTCTTTGAAAATTTCGAATCTGATTTGAGGATCCGAAGCGATTGTAGTTATGTGATTTTATTGAGATTTTTCTGTTTTAAATTATCTTCATTGAAGATTTAATCGAGTGATTTCTTTGTTCATCTTGTAGTGTGCGTGAAAATATTAGTTGCACGTTACTGCATTAATTTTACGTTAAACCGGTGTTTGGTTTTGAAACGTATTTTGTTGTCCGTTTTTACGATGTTTTGAGAAGTGCAATTTCCTTGTCGAGATTGCTATAGATGTTACTGTCTTAATCACGTGTTTTAAAAATTGTTTTAAAATAAAATTGCTTCTAAATTTTTTACAGTTTGCGCTCTCAAAAGAATGAGGAAGCGATTTAAACGATTCAGCAAAATTGAGGACTATGAGCTCTTACTTTTACTGATTCGCTTAATTCCGGAATTGTCCGTTTGAGAACGTGAAATGTTATTTATTTACAATACACAATTTAACACTGTCAAGGAAACGATGAAGTGATTTAAACGATTTAGCAAAAGTGCGGAGTATGGAACCACGCTTTTACTATTTCGGTTAATTTCGGACTCGTTAATTGAAACATCTGCTGTTTGATGATTCTGATGATTTATTGGGCTTTCCAGCCACTCTACTGGACCTTCGGGTCATTTGTTGTGCTTTCGGGCTACTCTGCTGGAACTTGGGGTCATTTGATGGACCTTCGGGTCAATTACCAGTACTAGACCTTCGGTCCACTCTGCGGACCTTCGGGTCATCTGATGGGCGCTGTTAACACCATTCTGAACGACGACTCAATTACTCAAAGGAAACAAGCAACCTAACGAGTTAAAGTATGAGCGAGCTAACAAGGATGAAGTTCTACAACGAGCTAACATGATAAGCGACCTAGCGACCTAAACGTGTAACGACCTAGCGACCTAGCAAGATAACGGCCTAGCGACCTAGCATGCTAACGACTTAGCGACCTAGCAAGCTAACGACTTAGTGACCCAGCAAGCTAACGACCTAGCGACCTAGAAAGTTAACAACCTAGCGAGCCACGAGCCTCATATCCTTATGTCGCTTGGTTATAGGTCAAACCAGCACTAGATCGCTGCTACTCCTAAGCCCAGCCTAGGTCGCTCCACTTGATGCCTCGACATGTTTAAGTCGCCTAATATTCTCCCATAAGTCGCTACGAGCTACCAGCCTGCTCAGTTGATCAAGTGCAACCATGATAAGCTATAACCCATGCTTCCTAGGTCGCCCACAACCTACGACCTACCCCTAGGTCGCCCACGACCTACGATCTACCCTTAGGTCGCCCACGACCTATGACTTAGCTCTAGATTTTTCCCTATAAATACCCCGCCTGCTCCAACTGAAAGAGGACATTTGGATCATTTCTGGAATGCCGATACTTTGCTGTTTTATCGACTCATTCCACACTTCAAACACTGAAGACACTTCAACGAACTTTGGGAAGAGATCTAACACATTCAACATGAATTCGAAGAGCTCTTCTACATCGGAGTTCTAGCTACTCGTCTTAGTTGTGTTGTAACCGAAGATCATTGTAAAAAGTTGTAATCGAATTGGCAATAAAGAAGATTAAGTGGACGTAGGATTGACTTTAAGCCGAACCACTATAAAAATTGTTGTCTCTTTACTGTTTTCACTTTCTGTTTATTTCTAGTTCCCGTACCAACAGGGGTGCTTTCACTTTATCACTACTTACACCGGGGTGTTAGCGTACAATTTTCGCGTTAACATTTTTGGTGCTTTCACCGAGAAAGTTGAACACAGGGTACCTTTATCATTGCTTCGCTAAAGTTTGTTGAAAGAATCTCTCTCAAAACCGGAAGTCTATCAGAGATTCCAAGAAGAAAGAGCAGATCTACTAGATCCGGTGATGTTCATGATAATACCGCCACTTCTCCCTCGTCTAGTCAAGCAGCTCCAAGTGTCGAAATCACACGGGCGGAGTTAGATGCTGTAGTGTAACGACCCAGAATTTTGAACAATTTAAATTGAAAGTATTTAATTAATTTTAAATAATTGAATGATGGTTTGAATTGAATTTCAAATTATCAGAATAAATTGGCGATTAAATTATAAAATTTAATCTATTGAAGTTGAATAAAAATTTGAATCTTCAATTTTAAGTCGATTAAATTTTTTTCAAAGGCTTATAAAATTTATATTGATAATACTGAAGATAATAGAAGCTTCAGATTTGAAATTAATAGTGAATTGTTCAGTTTTGAATTTATATCGTTTAAATCGATATTTAAAAATAGTCATTTTTCATACACTCTCGGAATTCGACGAAACCAGTTCCATTGGGTCCGTAATATTGTATTATTATCGGATTTCAAATTTCGTATTTTTTGGAGTTGATACGTGAGCACACGACACATAAACGCGTTGGAAATTTGAATCAAATTCAATTTGAATTTAAATATAAAATTGTCAACATCAGCCACCCTATGTTTGTACTTAGCCACCCTAGCACCTGCAACGTGCATACTGAGATCCATCTTCTTCATTTTAAAACTCTGAGCACAATCTTTCGTTCAGAAAGAAAAAAGGAAACAAATCAGTTCGAAGGCTTATTTAATTTTCCTCTGTTCAAAACATTTCAAACGAAAAAAAAAATCGAAATCATCTTCTAATCAATGGCCGCAGCTTCCAATTTCAAATCGAAGCCAATCCTCCCTTCATCAGTTCGAAAAGAAAAAAAAAGGGGGGGAAAGGGTAAAACAAAATCGCGACATCAACAATAATGGCCGAACAAATTTAAAATCTCGTCCCCCTCATTCTCAGTTCTATCGAAATCGTTCGAAGGGTGCGGCGCGTTGAGGAGGCGATGTAGTAGTTGGGGGCAGCGACGAAATTAAGTGGAAGGCGGCGATGCTAGCTGGGCTCGAGGGTGATGGCGGCACGATGGCAGGTGTAACAATCTGGGTTCGTCAACATGCGTGGCTGGGGTCGATTAGGGGTGGCTTCGAGTCGCGAATGGCGGCGTCGGCGGCATGATTTTGGGCGAGTGCTTGGTCGCGATGGTCGAGGGTCGTGACGAGTGATGGGCGGCGATGCTCGATCGATTTATACTGTGAGGTATAATTTACTTCTTAGATCCTAAAGTTTTTTTTATATAAAATTACAGTAAGATTATTACTGTTTAAAATTGCAGAAGAGTTTACAGTAAAAAGAAAGAAAAAAAAAAATTTGCTGTTTATAATTTTTATAGGAAAACAGAAAAATAAAGGCACATGTGTATTTACATAGGGTTTATGAATAGAAATTGCAGATAACCATATAAGTTATTTCGTTTATAAATATGAGTGTAAATAGATTTTGAAAAAAAAAATGTGAAAGTTTATATAAATTAGTTTTATGAACTCTATGTAAGTTATTTTATAAATATACACAAGACTTTTGGAAATAAAAATGGATATTGAATTATTTAAAGGGAATTTAGTTTCAAAATTTAAATTTTTAAACAAATTTATTTAAAAGAAATTTGTTTTAAAGATATTAATTTAAAGTAAAATAATTAGTTAAAATAAATTTATAAAAGAAAAAAAAAATTTGGTTTAAAAAGAGTTATCAGCCAATCAAAAGTTATTAAACGGAAGTTAATTATTCAGTTGATTCGAATATTAATAAATTGTGTAAATATTTATACAAGGTATAAATCAAGGAAATCGAGTCAAGATGGAAGTGGATTGCAAATAAAAAGCTAAGGTGAGAACTTCTCACTCAAAAAGGGTTATTTTAAATTTTAAATAGTTAGATTTAAAATTTGTCGATTGATTAATTGTTTGCTTGATTGTGATATTAGATATAGTAGGATATATCTATATATAGCAATATATATATATTGGCATATGTATATATTGCAGTTGATTGATTTCCCGCATTGTATAGCGGATGAGACCCTATTGCGCCGCCTATTAAGCGGATAATATTTTATAAAATCCCATATACCGCGATATTCCACCTCGAAGTGGAATGAGTATTGTGCTAACATCTGTGGATGCAGGGAAACAGGTTGGAGGGATCCAACTGGATTCCTCACAAATATTTATATGGTTATAGATATTGTGTGATTATTGATTATCATATCGATATGTGATATTTGTGCCATGATTGACTATTGGATGCTGTGGCATCATCGGATCCATTTTTAAAGTTAAAATAACGATTTTGAATTTGTAAAGGATTTTAAAATAATTTTTCAAAGTATATGTTTTTATTTAATTTTTGAACTTGATTCGTTTTAAATAAATTAAGTTTTTGATTTTAAAGTTATAGGAATTATGATTTATTTTTGAAATATAACCAAAAGGAAAATTTTAAAATAAATAGATTTATAAAATAGATATTTTGGAATTTTTGAATAATTAGTATAAACAGTTTATATAAAAGGTTTTACAAATTGATATTTATAAATTAAAATTATTGGAATTATGAAACAAGTTTATAAAGTGTTAAGAAGATATACAAAATGAATTTCATTAAAAATTATAGATTTACAAACTGTGAAGATTATAAGTGAATAGATGTTGAAATTTTTTTATAAGTAATAAACTTATAAAATGGATTTTGGGCATTAAAAAGGGAGTATTTATAGAAATTGTAAATTGAAGAAATTCCTATAAGTTGAAATTGTCATAGGACATAAAGGAATCTTAAAAGGATTAAGATTTAAAATTTGTGAAGTTTTAAAAAGGAACGACTTTGTAAATAAATGATATTATAAGTAATTAATTTATAATATAGATTTTTAATATAAAATTGAGCTATGTAAATTTAATTGGATTAATAAAAAGAGATTTATAAATCGAAGTTTTATAAATAGGAATAGAATTTATAGACATTGTTTATAAATTCGAAATGAATGGAATTTGATAAATTGAATATAGAAGTTTATTAAAGGAGTTATATTCACGTTTTTGAACAGTGAATATATCGTTAAATAAAATGGATATCTTTTGGGAAAAGGATGTTTTAAAATAGAATTTAAAATGATTTAAAGATGTTTTAAAATGCATCATGTATCGAAAACATAGATTTCAACATTCATTGTTGAAATAGACGTTTTCGAGAAATAGAAGGAAAGGAAGTCGTAGATTTCAACATTCATTGTTGAAGTAGACGTTTTCGAGAAAATAAGGAAATGATGGACTATAACACTGTTGTTATAGTAAATGGTTTCCGAAAGGAAATATTTTTGTATAGTATTTGGATTTATATATCTATTTAATTTCGAATCCCTGTACTAGTGATTTTGGGTTGTCGTAACGATGTTTTACGCAACATTCGTTTTGACCCAAATAAAAGTGAATTAAAGAATGTTTTCCTTAAAAGATGAAATATATACTTAACTATGGGTTAAGTATATTGAATATTTTCAAATTGTTGAAAATAAATAAGATTTTGTGAATTACTTATTAAATAAGTATGGAAATGCTTTTCCAATATGAAATGGAATGTTTTTAAGAATTTATCTTTTTGAAGATAAATTGGAATTGAATATTTGAAATCTATTGAAAACTGTAGATCAGTAGATATTTTGAAATATAAATTCGCTATGGAATTTATAAATGGAAAGGGAAAATTGGTTTCAAAATAAACGTTGTTTATTTTTGAAGTGTGGAAAATTATATATCTTGTAAAGAGATTTTGGGAAATTAAATAATTTGAGAAATTATTTGGAATCTGGTGATGTTGCGCATCTTTATTGATAGTTAAATAACCGACTATCAATATTTACCTTTAAATAGGTATTTGTTGTGATTGCATGAATTTGAATGCCACACTTATTTTAAAATAAGCGCTCACTATTCGGGTTAACCGGGAAAGGACCATGGGGTCGTATAACCCATTCCGAATAGTGATACGTCGTTATGAATTGCAATTGAAGACTGGTGTTAAAGACTGGATATTTGTGAAAACGGATGGATTACCATCGAGTTACTCTGCATCGGCTGATCTCCGGTACAGAGGTTTTATCACCCTTAGTGACGGGATGTCCGGACGTGATTAGTGAATATCCGGATTGCAAGGGCTTCTTTGGAAGTGCCTTCGGTTCTGTTCGATCCCGGAACACACTTGTATGGATTGTATGTCTAACGTTACAATTTGAGATGTAAAGCTGGATTCTATCAAATATATTTCTGTTGGTGGCAGAGAATTTATTCTCTTAGCTTAACACCCTTCTCTGAGACGTACGAGCTCAGAGGTTATATAGTTGATGGTCACTAGTGATACATTCCCAAATTGGTAACGTGGCATGCTGAGTGTTGCTGTGAAATGATCGTTGAATGATCATTTGTGATAGGATCATTTGTTTGATCGTCTATCTTGATGATCATTGCGTTGATCATTTGTTGACCCAAAGCAGCTTTTGTATAAAGCGTGGCTTTGTGGACGAGACTTCATCGAGCCTCACACCCCGGGAAATGGTCAAAACAGGAAAGATGCGGCAAGGTTATTAGGGGGTAGCACCCCTTTAGTGTATGTCATTCCTTCTGGAAAGAGGTGGTATCATGGTATGGAGCCCAGATACTTAACCTATGTGGTTACTGCAAATTTATTACTTTGTGGTTGTTGGAAATCGGGGATCCTCGGATATAGATCGGTTACGATCGGGGAATGACATATTCGTGCCAGTTGTTACCCAGTTAGGGGTAACCCGGCCTTGTGTTGGCAGAGATCCGGTTAGGTTCTCAGGACGTCATTCCAGAGGCGTTTCCATGTGGCAATGGGAAGTTCCTTGGCCTGACCATTTGTTGGAAATCCAAAGAAACAATACGAGCCTTTACGGTTTTAGTTGTAGAACCTATCATTCACTTATGGTGGCGCCCCACTGTTTGGATGGTAGCTATAGTAGGCATAAGTGCGAAATGCCTATGCTGGCTAAGATTTATATTCTACTTTCGAAATTGTTTTCTACACTATGCACTAATAATAATATCAAAGATGATTTGATTTTGCGTAGTAAGCATCTTTGACTATCATAAGGAGAAACCACCTCCAAGTCTGCGTTTGCATTGTGTGTGTGGCGGGAGACCTTATGGTAGTCTCATTTTCTAAAAAGCATTGCGAATTTATTAAAAAAAATTATCCTATTCTTTGTTTTAAAGATAAATAACTGTTTTAGTTCTCACACCAGTCACATGACTGACCTGGAGTTTATTGTTCCCTTCCTAAACTCTGGGTGCCCACCAATTTCTACACGGGTAGTCTAGAGTTAGGTTATCAGGTCATTCTGGATTCAGGTGTTGCTAAAGATATCTGGAGGCGAGCTGGATGGCGTAGCATATTATCTATTGTATATAGTATTTCTTTTCCGCTGTTTGTTGTTGTAAACTCTGTTAATATGATGAATGTAATATGATGTGATGTAATGTATAAAATATACAGTTCTTTGTTTTAATGAATATTCATTTATCTATTATATGTTGTTCCGCTGCGATTGTGAGATTCTGATATTGTTCTGTTGTTACTTTCTGTTCTGATATTGTTTTTTTGTTCTTCTTCTATCTTTTTCTCTCTCCTTCTACCTCTCTCTTCTTTCTTAAACCCTCATGGTTCGATTTTTCGGCCTTCGATTAGGCGGCATTTGATACAGTGGACGTATTAATGTCGATTTTCGGAAGTCGAAGAATCGGGTCCTGACAAACGTGGTATCAGAGCATATGGTTAAGCGACAACCATGGCTCTGTTGGGTGTTACTTATTAGAGATAGAGTCAGTAGTACTCTAGAATGAGTTTGAGTGTAATAATAGTTATGAGAGCGTATTTGTTAGTGAATATAAAATTGTTTTATATTGTGATGATTGGTTTATTGAGTGGCATATGAACCTTCGTCGGCACAGTCTGGACAACTGGATCGAAGGGGTTTCTAGACACTTGAATAGAATAATTCGACATAGTATTGTTTTAAAATCAGGTAAATGAAATAATTTTACCCAAAACTATTTTTGTATACAAAAGAAATAATTTTCTGTAGATTATTATGGTATATGGTTGCATGGATGTTAGGAATTGATAGTATTAAATTATTACCATTTAAATTGAATAAGAAAATGAAATCCATATACAAATGAAATTTGAGAATATAAATTATAAATGTGATTTATAATTGGAAATAGAATTCCAGAGAAGTTTTTGGAAATGTTTTTTAAAGAATTTGGAAATTTTAGAAATTAAATTCCTTTTTGATTTGAAAATGAGTTTCAAAGGTCTTGAAAAATGATTTGAAGGTATAAAAGCTCTAAACTCTTTTCGGTCGCTGGAAAATAATTCCGATGATGACCGCGGCATCATTGGTGTTCATTTTCGGGTTTCCAAAAGAGGGATTGCTGCCAAATTGTTTTAAGTGAAAGTTGTTTGAAAAAATTGGGATTTGGTTTTAGAAATTCAAAAGATAATTTGAATTGTTTTCAATAATGGTTTTGAAACCATAGAAAAGACTCTGGAATCCTATTTAAAATATTTTTGGAATAATAAATGAGTTGATAACTTATACAACTTAAATGTTGATAGAATAAATTTAATTTAAAGAATAGTGTTAAATTAAAGTATGTAGAAGTGAATAAATTTGGATAAAAGTAAATTTGAGAATTTAATCTAATGGACTCAATAAGTTGAGATAAAATGAAACGGTGAATGAACAAATGAAGCTACATTCGCAAATAAATGAAATTGGAAATTGTTTACAAGGAAATGAACTTGAGTTTGAAGTGAACTAGCTTAAGTAAATTCGAGATGAATATGAATATGGAATGTAAACAAAATTGAATGGAATCAATTGCAAATGAAGTGGAATTAAAATAAATTGAATTGGTATCAATTTAAATTAGTTATAAACTAGAATGAATATGAATTCGTTTTGTTTAAAAAATGAATTGAATATCAAGAAACTGCATTGTAAGCCATTGAATTGAATGTAAAATTTGTATTGAAACTTGATAAATTGCAAATTGAAGTAAATTAGTGAATGAAACTAATTCAAACTAATATGAATCAATTGTAAATGAGAGCTGTAATTAAAAGATAAAAATCCAATATTCAGAAGTTAAATTGAATTCAAATGAAATTGAAATGCAAAATTGATTGAAAATGAATGAAATTAAATATGCAACTTCAATAGTGAAGTAAAAATGGTATAAGAAGTATATATTGAATATTTTGAAATGGAATTGGCAAAATGGTTTGAATGTTGGAATTGGATACTACTACTAGCAGGTTATACGGGTGTTATAAAGGAATTGGGATTTTGATTTCAAAGATAAATATTGAATTGCTCGACAAAAAGGTACGTATTTCAATTTTAGTATGAGATTTGGTAATTTCCTTCTCCAGCCACTTGGCTTTCTCTTTTCTTTTTGATTCTGAGGGGCCGTGGTGCCATTTTGTAGTCGTACCGATCGAGCCGCACAAAGGAGACGCTGGCGAAATTTTTCGAAAATTTCGGGTGTTAGAAAAATTTTGAGAAAAATTTGAAAATTTGAAATTGAATTTGAATTTAAATTTGAATGTTAAAGAAAACAATGTTGTTTGAAACTTATAACTGAAATTGGAATGATAATGAATCTCTAGCAAAAAGATTTAGGTTAGTAAGTTGATAAAACTATTTGAATTGGAAAAATAGTAGACGAGTTAAGGACCATTTCTTCCTAACTTGCAATTTCGGGACGAAATTCTTTTAAGGGGGGAAGATTGTAACGACCCAGAATTTTGAACAATTTAAATTGAAAATGTTTAATTAATGTTAAATAATTGAATGATGGTTTGAATTGAATTTCAAATTATCAGAATAAATTGGCGATTAAATTATAAAATTTAATCTATTGAAGTTGAATAAAAATTTGAATCTTCAATTTTAAGCCGATTAATTTTTTTTCAAAGGCTTATAAAATTTATATTGATAATACTGAAGATAATAGAAGCTTCAGATTTGAAATTAATAGTGAATTGTTCAGTTTTGAATTTATATCGTTTAAATCGATATTTAAAAATAGTCATTTTTCATACAGTCTCGGAATTCGACGAAACCAGTTCCATTGGGTCCATAATATTATATTATTGTCGGATTTCATATTTCGTATTTTTTGGAGTTGATACGTGAGCACACGACACATAAACGCGTTGGAAATTTGAATCAAATTCAATTTGAATTTAAATATAAAATTGTCAACATCAGCCACCCTATGTTTGTACTTAGCCACCCTAGCACCTGCAACGTGCGTACTGAGATCCATCTTCTTCATTTTAAAACTCTGAGCACAATCTTTCGTTCAGAAAGAAAAAAGAAAACAAATCAGTTAGAAGGCTTATTTAATTCTCCCTCTGTTCAAAACATTTCAAACGAAAAAAATAAATAAATCGAAATCATCTTTTAATCAATGGCCGCGGCCTCCAATTTCAAATCGAAGCCAATCCTCCCTTCATCAGTTCGAAAAGAAAAAAAAAGGGGGGGAAAAGGGTAAAACAAAATCGCGACATCAACAATAATGGCCGAACAAATTTAAAATCTTGTCCCCCTCATTCTCAGTTCTATCGAAATCGTTCGAAGGGTGCGGCGCGTTGAGGAGGCGATGTAGTAGTTGGGGGCGGCGACGAAATTAAGTGGAAGGCGGCGATGCTAGCTGGGCTCGAGGGTGATGGCGGCACGATGGCAGGTGTAGCAATCTGGGTTCGTCAACGTGCGTGGCTGGGGTCGATTAGGGGTGGCTTCGAGTCGCGAATGGCGGCGTCGGCGGCATAATTTTGGGCGAGTGCTTGGTCGCGATGGTAGAGAGTCGTGACGAGTGATGGGCGGCGATGCTCGATCGATTTATACTGTGAGGTATAATTTACTTCTTAGATCCTAAAGTTTTTTTTATATAATTACAGTAAGATTATTACTGTTTAAAATTGCAGAAGAGTTTACAGTAAAAAGAAAGAAAAAAAAAAATTAAATTTTGCTGTTTATAATTTTTACAGGAAAACAGAAAAATAAAGGCACATGTGTATTTACATAGGGTTTATGAATAGAAATTGCAGATAACCATATAAGTTATTTCGTTTATAAATATGAGTGTAAATATGTAACGATTGCGATTTTTCGTTGCCGAAAAACCGAAATGTTATGGGTTTAAGAAAGAAAAAGAGGTAGAAGAAGAGGTAGAAAATAGAGGGAAAAGAAAATAGAAAATAGAACGAAACAGAAAACAACAGAATCTCACAATCACAGCGGAACAACATATAATAATAAATGAATAATCTTTAAACAAAGAACTATATCAGTTATTACATTACATCACATTTCATTACATCATATCATCAGAGTGTACAACAACAAAAAACAACAAACAGCGGAAAAAGAAATACTATATAACTAGTAATACGCCATGCCATCCAGCTTGCCTCCAGCAACTCCTGAATATCCAGAATATCCTGATAAACCTAACTCTTGACCGCCCGTGTAGAAATTGGTGGGCACCCAGAGTTTAGGAAGGAAAACAATAAACTCCGAGTCAGTCATGTGACTGGTGTGAGAACTCAAAACAGTTTATTTATCTTTAAAATCAAAATAGAAGAATATTTTTAAAGTCAATTCGCAATGCTTTTAAAAATGAGACTACCATAAGGCTTCCCGCACACACACACAATGCAAACGCAGAATCGGAGGAGATTTCTCCTTATGATAGTCAAAGATGCTTGATACGCATTTAAAAGAACATTTGATATTATTACTAGTGCATAGTGTAGGAAAAATTTATTTCGAAAGTAGAATATAAATCTTAGCCAACATACGACCATTATCGTATGCCTACTATAGCTACCATCCAAACAGTGGGGCGCCACCATAAGTGAATGATAGGTTCTACAACTAATACCGTACAAGATCGTATTGTTTCTTTGGATTTCCAACGAATGATCAGGCCAAGGAACTTCCCATTGCCACATGAGAATGCCTCTGGATGGACATCCCCGAGAACCAAACCGGATCTCTACCAACACAAGGCCGGGTTACCCCTAACTGAGTAACAACTGACCGAATATAACATCCCCCGGTCCTTTGGGACCTTTCACCGAGCGCTCGTAATCAATTCACACAATCATAAAGTGTTTTCAACACGAGTAAGTATCTGGGCTCCATACCATGATACCACCCTTTTCCAGAAGGAAATGCACACATCCTAAAGGGCGCTACCCCTCATAACCTTGCTGCATCTTTCCTGTTTTGACCATTCACGGGGTGTGAGGCTCGACGAAGTCACGTCCACAAAAACATACTTTATACAAAAGCCATGCTTTGGGTCAACAAATGATCATAGAAATGATCACCAGGATAGACGATCAAATAAACGATCCTATCACAAATAATCAACACAATGATTATTTAACATCAACACTCAGCATGTCACATTACCAAATTGGGAATATATCGCTGATAACCTTCAACTACATAACCTCTGAGCTCGTACGTCTCAGAGAAGGGTGTTAAGCTAAAAGAATAAATTCTACGCCACCAACAGAAATATATTTAAAAAAAATCTGCTTTATATCTCAATTTGTAATGTCAGACATACAATCAATACAAGTCTGTTCCGGGCTCGAACAAAACCAAAGGCACTTACAAAGAAGTCCTTGCAATCCGGATATCCACAATCCTGATCGGATTCACTATCACATATGGAGAACTCAATACCGGAGCAACTCGGTGCAGAGTCAATCGACAGGTCATCCTATCGCTCTCGCAAATACCGGGTCTTCAACACCGATCTTCAAATGCAATTCATAACGACGTATCACATATTCGGAATGGGTTATACGACCCCATGGTCCTTTCCCGGTTAACCCGAATAGTGAGCGTTTATTCAAAAATAATTGTGGCATTCAAATTCAAACAAATCACATCATTTACCCATTCAAAGGGAAATATTGATAGTCGGTTATTGAACTATCAATGGATATGCACACATCACCAGTTTCCAAATAATTTTCCAAATTATTTATTTTCCAAAATATCTTTACAAGATATATAATTCAATATCTCAAAAATAAATCAATATTTATTTTTAAACAAATCCCACTTTCTATTACAAATTCCATAGTGAATTTATATTCCAAAATATCTATGAATATACGACTTCAATTATTCACTTCAATTTATCTTCAAAAAGATAAATTCTCAAAATATTCACATTATATTGGAAGACATTTCCATACTTATTTATTCATAAGTAATTCAAAAATTTTATTTATTTTCAACACTTGGAAAATATTCAATATACTTCAATCGAAATTAAGTATATATTTCATTCTTTAAGGAAATCATTCTCTTAAACATAATTATTTGGGCCAAAACGAATGTTACGTAAAACCTCGTTACGACAACCCAAAATCACTAGTATAGGGATTCGAAATTAAAATAGATATATAAATTCCAATACTATACAAAACATTTCCTTTCGGAAATCATTTACTATAATAACAGTGTTATAGTCCACCATTTCCTTTTATTTCTCGAAAACGTCTATTTCAACAATAAATGTCGAAATCTATGGTTTCGAATCTCAACACATTTTAAAACATCGTTAGATCGTTTTAATTCAATTCAAAATATCACATTCTAAACAATTTCTTTAACATATTATTCACTATTCAAAAACGTGAATATACTACGTTAATCAATTTCATCCTTTTATTCATTTTATTTCAAAGGATTATGCACAGTTAAAAACGTGAATATAACTCCATTAATAGGTTATAAAATTTAACTTATCAAAATAAGTCGTTTGCGAATTTATAAAACAATGTTTATAAATTCCATTTCTATTTATTTTATAACAACTTTTTTTTATAAATTCCTTTATTAATCTATTCGATTTATAACTCAATTATAAACTAAAGGTTCATATTATAAGTTAAATGCTTATAAAACGATTATTTTACAAAATCGTTTCTTTGAACTTCATAATTATAAATCTTATAACTTATAAGATTCAATTATTCATCCAAATATACTATTTAATAATTTCACAAAATTTATAAATCTTACTATTTATAAATTTCATTTATAACTTCACCATTTATAATTTTATAAATTCCATTCATTTATGCAATCCATTTTCACTTCATTCAAACACTTATAAAAACTCGTTTTATAATTCAAATGTTTTAGTTTATAAATATCAATTTATAAATCCTTTATAAAATCAATTTATACTATCATTTTAAAACATCTTTAATCTCCTTTATAATTTCACTGTTTTTATTTATAAAATAATTAAATTTTATAAATCCTATTTTTTCAACTTTGTATAATAAATTCAAAAATCCCAATTTAAACTATTTTATAAAATTATTAACCCATATTTTCAAAAATCAACTTTTAGCTATATTTCTCAAAAATCATAATTTTCATAACATTAAAATTATAACGTTTATTTATTTAAAATGGATCAATTCCAAAAATATTTTATAAACGTATACTTTCAAAAAAAATCACTTTAAAATCATTTTAAAATCCCAAAATTTGGTTCAATGATGCTACATACCAAATAGTCAATCACGACAACAACGACATCGTATATCTATATGATAATCCATCAAATATCAAAATATCTAAATCAAATAAAAACTGTTGAGGAATCCAGTTGGATCCCTCCAACCTGTTTTCCTGCATCCACAAACATTAGCACAATACCAATTCCGCTCCAGTACGGAATTATCGCGGTATATGGGATTTAAAATATTATCCGCTTAATAACGGCGCAATAGGGTCTCATCCGCTATACAAATGCGGGAAATCAATAACTGCAATATATACATATGCCAATATATATATATATTGCTATTATATATAATACCAATTTCACTATTTATGAAATATTCGCGGTATATGTTTTTAATAAATAACATCCGCTTACTAACGGCGCATAATGTCTATTTTAACAATCAATAGATAACAATCATCATTCAAACATGCATTCAAATATTTTAAATCTAACTATTTAAAATAAAATCGAAACTGATTCGATTGAGTGAGAAGTTCTCACCTTGATTTTAATTTCGTTTTAGCGATTTATTTCGAATAAAATTAAACGGACGTTTAATTTTACCCGAAATTCTCACTAACTCCAAACGACTCCAATCCAATTCCATAGCGTAGTGCTCGTCCATACGATTCCAACGCAACTGGTTTCGCCCGTTTTCGACCTCGTATGAAAAAGATATGAATATTTGAAGTTACACGATTTTTAATATATAAATTACAACTTAAATTTTCTATTTATAAACCTTCATCAATTCCTAGCCACTGGATCCCATCACCCTCAACATCAGGCCGTCCACCACCTTCTTCCCCATCACGCACGTATCCAGTAAACAACCGAACCCAATATACAAACTAGGGTTAAATTATTCATCCACCACAACGAGCTATGCAACGATCAGGATGCGCCATACGAAGCACCATCTCCTCCTTTACCCACGCCTGCCACCATAGCAAGCTCGGCCATCCCCCTTTGAGTGCGCACGCAAATAAACGGCCACGCACGCAGCCACCTCCCCACCTCCACGCGACGCCAAACTCCATCATCACCGTACGGATCTGAAGCTCTCGGGATGCTCTTCATCTTTGTAGTTGACAACTTCTTCTAAGTGTTTGTAGATTGGGAGTGATTGAGGGGGAAAGGAGGATGATTTCTGGCCTTCCATTTGTAACTGGCGGCTAGGGTTATTAGGGTTAGGTTTTATTTTATTTTATTTTTATTTCTAAAGAGAGGTGGTCTATTTATAGAATTTTGAACGACACTATTCATTCCGGATATTCCGAACTCCGATTTACGCGCCGTAACCAGCGTTTCTAGGATTTACCCCGCGTTCCGGACACAATGGAACAGGTTTCGAAAGCTAATTCGGACATCTGTGCGAGATATGGCTACAAACGTTCAATTTAAATTAAACCGATTTAAGCGATTTTCTAGGCGTTTTAATTTGTACCGGACAAACGGTAAATCCAATTGACACGAAAATTGAAACCTTACAATAATATCACATTACGGATCCGATGAAACTAGTTTCGTCGAAATCCGAGACTTTTTGAAAAATGGCTATTTTAACTCGCTAAATTAATACTTAAAAATAATTCGATGCGTTTCGAGTTGCCACGATCAAACGATAGCACCGTTTGACACGAAAATTGAAATCCGGTAATAACTAACTATTACGGATCCAACGAAACTAGTCTCGTCCAATTCTGAGACTGTTCAAAAATTGACTATTTTCACTAGTCGATTTTAATATTAAAATATTCAATTTTCACAAATTAACTTTTAATTCGATTTTAAAAGTTCTAAAATATCATCCTAACTCCAATATGATATAATAAAATTTTACAAATCATTATCAATCATTACCCAGTTTTCAATTATTTCCATAATTTAACATATAAATTATCGATTTAATTATCCAATTAAATCCAATTATTCAAAATAAAATTTATTTGACTTATATATTCACTTATTAATATTTAAAATTAATTAAATATCCAAATTTTAATTAAATAAAATTCTGGGTTGTTACAAAATAGTTTTTGAAAAAAAAAATGTGAAAGTTTATATAAATTAGTTTTATGAACTCTATGTAAGTTATTTTATAAATATACACAAGACTTTTGGAAATAAAAATGGATATTGAATTATTTAAAGGGAATTTAGTTTCAAAATTTAAATTTTTAAACAAATTTATTTAAAAGAAATTTGCTTTAAAGATATTTATTTAAAGTAAAATAATTAGTTAAAATAAATTTATAAAAGAAAAAAAAATTGGTTTAAAAAGAGTTATCAGCCAATCAAAAGTTATTAAACGGAAGTTAATTATTCAGTTGATTCGAATATTAATAAATTGTGTAAATATTTATACAAGGTATAAATTAAGGAAATCGAGTCAAGATGGAAGTGGATTGCAAATAAAAAGCTAAGGTGAGAACTTCTCACTTAAAAAGGGTTATTTTAAATTTTAAATAGTTAGATTTAAAATTTGTCGATTGATTGATTGTTTGCTTGATTGTGATATTAGATATAGTAGGATATATCTGTATATAGCAATATATATATATATATTGGCATATGTATATATTGCAGTTGATTGATTTCCCGCATTGTATAGCGGATGAGACCCTATTGCGCCGCCTATTAAGCGGATAATATTTTATAAAATCCCATATACCGCGATATTCCACCTCGAAGTGGAATGGGTATTGTGCTAACATCTGTGGATGCAGGGAAACAGGTTGGAGGGATCCAACTGGATTCCTCACAAATATTTATATGATTATAGATATTGTGTGATTATTGATTATCATATCGATATATGATATTTGTGCCATGATTGACTATTGGATGCTGTGGCATCATCGGATCCATTTTTAAAGTTAAAATAACGATTTTGAATTTGTAAAGGATTTTAAAATAATTTTTCAAAGTATATGTTTTTATTTAATTTTTGAACTTGATTCATTTTAAATAAATTAAGATTTTGATTTTAAAGTTATAGGAATTATGACTTTTTTTTGAAATATAACCAAAAGGAAAATTTTAAAATAAATAGATTTATAAAATAGATATTTTGGGATTTTTGAATAATTAGTATAAACAGTTTATATAAATGGTTTTACAAATTGATATTTATAATTTAAAATTATTGGAATTATGAAACAAGTTTATAAAGTGTTAAGAAGATATACAAAATGAATTTCATTAAAAATTATAGATTTACAAACTGTGAAGATTATAAGTGAATAAATGTTGAAAAAAATTTATAAGTAATAAACTTATAAAATGGATTTTGGGCATTAAAAAGGGAGTATTTATAGAAATTGTAAATTGAAGAAATTCCTATAAGTTGAAATTGTCATAAGACATAAAGGAATCTTAAAAGGATTAAGATTTAAAATTTGTGAAGTTTTAAAAAGGAACGACTTTGTAAATAAATGATATTATAAGTAATTAATTTATAATATAGATTTTTAATATAAAATTGAGCTATGTAAATTTAATTGGATTAATAAAAGGAGATTTATAAATCGAAGTTTTATAAATAGGAATAGAATTTATAGACATTGTTTATAAATTCGAAATCAATGGAATTTGATAAATTGAATATAGAAGTTTATTAAAGGAGTTATATTCACGTTTTTGAACAGTGAATATATCGTTAAATAAAATGGATATGTTTTGGGAAAAGGATGTTTTAAAATGGAATTTAAAATGATTTAAAGATGTTTTAAAATGCATCAAGTATCGAAAACATAGATTTCAACATTCATTGTTGAAATAGACGTTTTCGAGAAATAGAAGGAAAGGAAGTCGTAGATTCCAACATTCATTGTTGAAATAGACGTTTTCGAGAAAATTAGGAAATGATGGACTATAACACTGTTGTTATAGTAAATGGTTTCCGAAAGGAAATATTTTTGTATAGTATTGGGATTTATATATCTATTTAATTTCGAATCCCTATACTAGTGATTTTGGGTTGTCGTAACGATGTTTTACGCAACATTCGTTTTGACCCAAATAAAAGTGAATAAAAGAACGTTTTCCTTAAAAGATCAAATATATACTTAACTATGGGTTAAGTATATTGAATATTTTCAAATTGTTGAAAATAAATAAGGGAATTACTTATTAAATAAGTATGGAAATGCTTTTCCAATATGAAATGGAATGTTTTTAAGAATTTATCTTTTTGAAGATAAATTCGAATTGAATATTTGAGATCTATTGAAAACTGTAGATCAGTAGATATTTTGAAATATAAATTCACTATGGAATTTATAAATGGAAAGGGAAAATTGGTTTCAAAATAAACGTTGTTTATTTTTGAAGTGTGGAAAATTATATATCTTGTAAAGATATTTTGGGAAATTAAATAATTTGAGGAATTATTTGGAATCTGGTGATGTTGCGCATCTTTATTGATAGTTAAATAACCGACTATCAATATTTACCTTTAAATAGGTATTTGTTGTGATTGCTTGAATTTGAATGCCACACTTATTTTAAAATAAGCGCTCACTATTCGGGTTAACTGGGAAAGGACCATGGGGTCGTATAACCCATTCCGAATAGTGATACGTCGTTATGAATTGCAATTGAAGACCGGTGTTGAAGACTGTATATTTGTGAAAACGGATGGATTACCGTCGAGTTACTCTGCATCGGCTGATCTCCGGTATAGAGGTTTTATCACCCTTAGTGACGGGATGTTCGGACGTGATTAGTGAATATCCGGATTGCAAGGGCTTCTTTGGAAGTGCCTTCGGTTCTGTTCGATCCCGGAACAGACTTGTATGGATTGTATGTCTGACGTTACAATTTGAGATGTAAAGCTGGTTTCTATCAAATATATTTCTGTTGGTGGCGGAAAATTTATTCTCTTAGCTTAACACCCTTCTCTGAGACGTACGAGCTCAGAGGTTATATAGTTGATGGTCACTAGTGATACATTCCCAAATTGGTAACGTGGCATGCTGAGTGTTGCTGTGAAATGATCGTTGAATGATCATTTGTGATAGGATCAATTGTTTGATCGTCTATCTTGATGATCATTGCGTTGATCATTTGTTGACCCAAAGCAGCTTTTGTATAAAGCGTGGCTTTGTGGACGAGACTTCATCGATCCTAACACCCCGGGAAATGGTCAAAACAGGAAAGATGCGGCAAGGTTATTAGGGGGTAGCACCCCTTAAGTGTATGTCATTCCTTCTGGATAGAGGTGGTATCATGGTATGGAGCCCAGATACTTAACCTATGTGGTTACTGCAAATTTATTACTTTGTGGTTGTTGGAAATCGGGGATCCTCAGATATAGATCGGTTACGATCGGGGAATGACATATTCGTGTCAGTTGTTACCCAGTTAGGGGTAACCCGGCCTTGTGTTGGCAGAGATCCGGTTAGGTTCTCGGGACGTCATTCCAGAGGCGTTTCCATGTGGCAATGGGAAGTTCCTTGGCCTGACCATTTGTTGGAAATCCAAAGAAACAATACGATCCTTTACGGTTTTAGTTGTAGAACCTATCATTCACTTATGGTGGCGCCCCACTGTTTGGATGGTAGCTATAGTAGGCATAAGTGCGAAATGCCTATGCTGGCTAAGATTTATATTCTACTTTCGAAATTGTTTTCTACACTATGCACTAATAATAATATCAAAGATGATTTGATTTTGCGTAGTAAGCATCTTTGACTATCATAAGGAGAAACCTCCTCCAAGTCTGCGTTTGCATTGTGTGTGTGGCGGGAGACCTTATGGTAGTCTCATTTTCTAAAAAGCATTGCGAATTTATTAAAAAAAAAAATCCTATTCTTTGTTTTAAAGATAAATAACTGTTTTAGTTCTCACACCAGTCACATGACTGACCTGGAGTTTATTGTTCCCTTTCTAAACTCTGGGTGCCCACCAATTTCTACACGGGCAGTCTAGAGTTAGGTTATCAGGTCATTCTGGATTCAGGTGTTGCTACAGATATCTGGAGGCGAGCTGGATGGCATAGCATATTGTCTATTGTATATAGTATTTCATTTCCGCTGTTTGTTGTTGTAAACTCTGTTAATATGATGAATGTAATATGATGTGATGTAATGTATAAAATATACAGTTCTTTGTTTTAATGAATATTCATTTATCTATTATATGTTGTTCCGCTGCGATTGTGAGATTCTGATATTGTTCTGTTGTTACTTTCTGTTCTGATATTGTTTTTTTGTTCTTCTTCTATCTTTTTCTCTCTGCTTCTACCTCTCTCTTCTTTCTTAAACCCTCATGGTTCGATTTTCCGGCCTTCGATTAGGCGGCATTTGATACAGTGGACGTATTAATGTCGATTTTCGGAAGTCGAAGAATCGGGTCCTAACATGTAGTGTATGGGTTATATCAGCAAATGGAAGCCCATAACACTTTAATGCTGGACAGGTTGAATGCTTTGCTCGGAACTAACCATCAACCTAGGAATAATGAAGAAAACTTTGTTGTTGATGTTCATAATTCTCAAGGGAGGAATATTCCTCAAAGTGCAGCTGGCGCCGCCGAAGGGGCACCTCCTCAAGCTGGAGGATCAAGGCCACAGCTAACTCTCCGCGAAAGTTTGTCCAGGCAAACTTTCGAGAAAATGGTTGACGTTTGTCCCGCGGAGCCTCTAAACAATGAGGAATACCTCTCGGGAATGATCCGACGGATCATGAAAGAGGGCATGCAGAGGGATGAAGATGAAAATGACTGGGGTTTGCTCCAAGCAAAACTCCGTTTACCGAAAGGATTCTGAAGGCGGAATTTCCAAAGAAGTTTGTTCCCCTACCATTCCAGCTTATCGGGGGACAAGCGGCCCTAATCAATTCTTGTACAAGTATGGCTGGCATATGATTGGGGCCAGGGCAATGGATGAGATCAAGTGCCGCTACTTTCCAGTGTACTTTGAGGGAGTGGCCCTACTCTGGTTCACAAAGCTACCAGTTGGTCTGTAGACCAAATCTCCGACTTAACCCGGAAATTTAAAGAACAGTTCAGGTTGCATGCTTCAAAGGCTAAGGATATAATGTCACTGTCCAGCCTGGAACAAAATCCTGGAGAGTCTATTAGATCCTTCTTGAACCGCTTCAACATAGCCTTGGCTGAAGTTGACAACGCAGAGCCTCGAATGATCCTGACCTACTTGATGCAAGCTATAGATAAATCAAGTGAATTTGGAAAATGGCTAAAGATGAAAGAGCCAAATTCACTTGAAAAGTTCTATAAAAAGGCTGACGAATTCATGCGCTTGGAAAGCCTCCCTGCGCCTGCAAATGTAGTCGTGGGCGAAGTTGAAAATAACAATATAGCTTCTAATAAGAAGGAATCTGGTGGTCAGAAGAGGGAGAGTGACAATGGAAGAAAGCAGAAAGATGCGAAGAAAGCCCGTCGCTTTAAACCTTCAGATTTCACCCCCTAACTGATACTCCAGAAAATATTTTCTTCACAACCAAGGATGCTATTGACTACCCCAAACCACCTGAGATAAAGCTTGGGAATTTTTTTTGCAAAACGGGAGATTCTGCCGGTTTCATAATCAACCTGGCATGACACCAACGAATGTTGCCATTTAAAGAATTTGATTGAAGAACTGTTAAGACAGAACAAACTGCAACAATATGTTAAGGGGAACAGAAGCGACCTGACTTCATCTACCAGAGGGCAATTAGTTCCTGCCCGTCAATACGGCTCAAGTGGAAGAACTGCAGTGCAGGAATCTGAGAGGCCTGTCATTAATGTCATAACAGGGGGTCCTCACACAGCGGGCAGAAGTTGGGATGAGATGGAAAGATACACTCGTGCATTGAGATAAGCCCCGGCAGAAGAAAGTGCTTTTGTTCTGGAAGATGCTGCTATCTACTCCCGAAATTGGGACAAATGCCAGAGATTTGCAAAAATTCCCGAAAGCACCTTCCATTGAACTAACACAGACGCATAGCCTGTGGCCATGCGCCGTTTGGGGAATAGATCTCATCAGGCCTTTGCCAAATTGCCAAGTCTGGAATCAATTACGCTATTGTCACTGTTGATTATTTCACTAAATGAGCTGAATCTCAACCTTGGACTACTATTACCTCTAAAAAGATGATAAATTTTGACTAAAAATATCATTTGCAGGTACGATGTGCCGTAGAAGATAATTACAGACAATGGTACTCAATTCGAAAGCGAAGAATTCCAGAACTTTTGCAAGCAATTCAAGATCCAAAAAAGCTTCTCAGCAGTGGCTCATCCGCAGGCAAACGGGCAAGTGGGAGTAGTAAAAAATATTATCAAGTCAACCATCAAAAAACAGCTGGAAAAAGAAAAAGGTTGTTGGGTCGATAAGCTGCCACTAGCACTATGGGCATATAGAACAACCTACGAAACTGCGACTGAGCACACTCCATTCTTATTAGCATACAGATCAGAAGCAATGATTCCAGTGGAAATGGAAATTTAATCCCGAGATCCTGGAACATCAATCAATTGCGTCCATATTTTACTTAAAATCTTTGCTTGAGTTTTTAAAATAATTATGGATGCATCATTCTTGTGTTGTAAACCAGTGTAAAATTAGTGCGTATCAACAATAAAGAATTATAGATCATGTGTTCTCTACTACTATAAAATGCCTGTTTCATTTCGATGTGTAGATACCTTAAATGTATTGCTAAAATGTCGATTTAATTTTGCAGGCTATTAAAACAAAGCTTACCTATCACAAGGCCAAGCGATTCCCATAAATCACTCAATAAAAAAATGTCAAGCCGCATAAGATTCCAGATTCAAATCCTGCATAAGAAGTGCTTCTCACAAACAGCTAGTGATTCCACCAGAGGGGCACCTTCCTAACGTGGAGGTTCCAGGCCCTTGCTGACTGATTGCGATCGTTTGTGCAAACGAACATCTGATTAGATAGCTTGCGTCTGCCCCGTAGACTCACTTAACAAGTACACTTCTTTGGAGAAAACAAGCTACTTGCAAAAGAAAGGAACATGTGCTTGGAAATGATAACGGTTAATGACTGATGGGCAGATGATGAAAAGACATGGGTGAGCAGACAAAGACAGCCAAAATGGGAGTGCTTTTCTCAACCAATAACGTTGGTGGAACCACCCGAGGGGCACCTTCCCAAGATAGAAGGCACGGGGCCTTTGTTAACTGATTGCGATCGTTTGTGCAAACGAACATACAATTAAGTAGCTTGCGTCCACCCCATTGATCCATTTAACTATGAGAAAGTAACTTTCAGGCAACCAAGTAATGCCCTCTTCGGAGGCACAAGCCCTCTTCGGAGGCACAACTCTTCGGAGGATAAAGCCCTCTAACGAGGCATGCTGAAAAATGGAAGTGATTTTCTCAACCAATAAGGTTGGTGGAACCACCAGAGGGGCACCTTCCCAAGATAGAAGGCACAGGGCCCTTGTTAACTAATTGCGATCGTTTGTGCAAACGAACATCCAATTGGGTAGCTTGCATCCGCCCCGTGGATCCATTTAACTGTGAGAAAGAAACTTTCAGGCAACCAAATCAAGCCCTCTCCCAAGGCACCATAAGACATCTTCGGAGGCACAAGCCTTCTCCAAAGGCACACCTGCCCTCTTCGGAGGCAGAAGCCCTCTCCCGAGGCACCACAAGACCTCTTCGGAGGCACAAGCCCTCTTCGGATGCCCGCCCCAAGATGAAATGCTTTTCTCACCCAAGAAGGTTGATGGAACCACCGAAGGGGCACCTTCCCAAAATAGAAGGCACAGGGCCCTTGTTAACTGATGGTGATCGTTTGTGCAAACGAACATCCAATTGGGTAGCTTGCGTCTGCCCCGTGGATCCATTTAACTGTGAGAAAGTAACTTTTAGGCACACAAACAAAGCCCTCCAACGAGGCACGTCCCAAGATGAAATACTTTTCTCAACCAATAAGGTTGATGGAACCATCAGAGGGGCACCTTCCCAAGATAGAAGGCACAGGGCCCTTGTAACTGGTTGTGATCATTTGTGCAAACAAACATCCAATTAAGTAACTTGTGTCCACCCCATGGATCCATTTAACTATAAGAAAGTAATTTCAAGCGAACAAAAAAACCCTTCCACGAGGCACAACAAATAAAAAAAGAAAAAAAGCCCTCTTCGGAGGCACACTGCAGCTATCAAGGGAAGATCAATTTCTCTATCTTGAAAATATTCTTCCCCAAAAGTTGGAGTGCCAAATAAAGCCTTCTTCAGAGGCCCGCTTTACCACGTAGGGGAATCCACTTCTCAAAAATAAAAGTGATCATCTATGAAGGTTGAAGCGTAAAAAACTTCTCCAAAATGAGGCACACTCTACTAGAGCAGAATAATATTTTCCTCAAAAATGGAATAATTATTCTCCTGGATAAGAGTAAAAGTCTCCTCAAAATGAAGAATATTACAATGAGCTGTGGTATGGGGGCAATGTTATATAGCTACATTAATAAAAGCAACGCTTAAGCAACATACCACAAGCTCACTGCAATATCATGCAAAGAAAATAAAGAAACTTGTATGAAAATGAGGAATAAATGCATTCTTAAATACATTTAAAAATTTGTACAAGTAAAAAGAATCATTTTATTCCATACTATGAAAAAAAAATTACATGTGCAGGTTTCAAAAAGCCGGGGGCGGTACCCGCACAATCTCCGGTCAATACAAGCCTTTAAATACATGCAAAAAGCAAGATGAGAAGCATAAAGCCAAACTCATTGCTCCTTCCTCCCGCCACCTTTGGAGCCCTTACCCGACCTAATGGTTAGCTTCGGGAGTCGGCTTGAACGAGTCAGGGAAGAAGGAGAAAGAGGTGCAGTTGGGTCTACTTCCGCTCTCTCTTCACCAACAGAAGTGCTTTTCTTCTTCTTCTTTGAAATTGTGTGCTTCCCCCTCTTCTTTGAAGAAGACTCACTGCCGGGAGTAATTAGTTCAGATAGCTTTGTGTCGTCGTCATAGAATTTCTACGGGGTCCTCTCGCCCTCCTCGAGTTCTTCCGCCTTCTGCTCTTGCAAAGCAGCAGGGTCATCCAAGCCTTGGAGAGCTTCTACTTTTCTTCTTGCGACCCCGGTTGAGAAGCAGAAGGAGGCGTAACTTGAGAAGGCGGAGGAGGAACAGTTGGAGGAGGAGAAGTCTGCGCAGCACTTGGTATTCTCACTACAAAAGAAGAAAAGTTAAAATCAGTATTCCTCGTAAAGAGAGGAGATAGTGGCTTGTCGAGACTTAAGTAATAAGCAAGAAGTTCATCTAGCTCAGTTGAATCAAACGAGTAATCCACTTGAACTGGATCAACGTTGAACTTACATGGAGAAGTTGGCTTTATCACGTCATCCTCATAATCTTGGGCTTCAGTGCTTTCTTGAGCCTTATCTCCAGCATGCGCAGTCGTAATTTCAATTTCCGCTTTAGCAAGAGGCGAAGAGTGGAAACTGGAGCCAATGATGTCAATGTCGGCCGAAACCGAAGGACGAATAGGGTCGGTCAAAGATGCCTCCTTCTCTGAATGCTCCCCTTCCGCTGTTCCGGCTCGCTCTTTAGCGAGTTGCTACTTTCCCCTGGCGAGGGCAGCATGACCCTCGTCATCCAAGTAAAATGCCTCAAGATGTGCCTCGGCGTAGCCGGTATCTTTAAATGTCTCCATAGCTGCCTCCCACACTTCGGCCAGAGTTATTTTGTATTTTGGGCCCAAGAATGAAAGGCTGCCGCGCCCTAAGACGCTGTGAATATAGAACTCAAATAAAGTGGAGCTGACATTGGCTTTGGTCGCCTCGTGCGACTGTTCAGCTGCTGCTTTTCCAACAATAGCCTCGTCATGCTCCTTTTCGTTTTTTGATAGCTTGGCATGCAACCTCATAATTTTCAAGTCTTGGGAGCTAGCCTTCTCCCGCGGCTGGGGGATATCATTGCGGTAGATTTCTACCATCTTTTGCTCTGCGTCAAGTTTAGCCTCGCATCTCTTTGAGCAGCGTGGGCATCCCTTACTTGTTTTGAAGCACCTCCTCCTTTGGAGTATAAGAAGTGGAAGAGGTTGTAAGCTCATCTTTGAGGTTTTCAATTTCCATTTCAAGCTTTTCATTGTAAGCGGTAATGTTCTTCATCTCTACATCATGCTGATCAAGAATTTTCTACCATTCGGACTTGTCGTTTTCTATGGTCAGCATGGCCTCGAGGTTTGCGCGTTTCAGTCTTTGAAGCTCATCGACAAGTTTTTTCCAACCAAACATTCTCTCAATATCGAGTTTGAGGGCATCAAGATTTCTCAACGTAGCTTGTTTGTCGATTGGGACCAAGTCGAGATCAAAACGCACTCCTTTTAAGCGCCAGTGTGGAAATCGACTTTGAAGAGTAGTTGGTGCCTTTTCAACTTGATATGGAGGCTTGTTGATGATTGTTTGAACATCAGCTCTTTTGAGGGCAGGAGAGCTGGAAGGGATTTGTAAAGAGATGGGAGCAGCGGGCTTTTCAGAAATTGCAGGCGTAAGCCTTTCGCTAAGCTTGGCCCGCTTGCTTGGATCTTCAGTGACACGACTTTTCCCTTTACCATCATGAGATTTTCTTCTGTGGGAATCATCGTCTCTCTGAGAAGAGTCATGTCGTTCATCTCTCCTCCCGAAGCGCTCTTCATGGGCCCTCCTCTCTTGAGCTTTACTAGCAGCTCTTTCTTCATCTGTCTCCCTAGGGGCAGGGAGATAGCGCTTGGGATCATAATAGTAATCCCTTTCATAGCGCTGGAAATCATCGTAGTATGAGCCACTGCGTCCCATTGGAGAATCTGAAAGTGAAGATGATATAAAACTTAAAAAATTTCGAAATAAAGAGGCTAAGTGCGTATAAGTGCCAAAAATCCTAAGTGTGTGTGATGTGCAAACTACGCGCATCAAACTACAAACCACTCTTCGGTTGGGGAATGATGACGACTTTTGCAGCGGGCGTCGACTCTCGGGCTGACGGAATTTGTTGCAACGCAGATGTCGCCTCAACTGCTGGAGAAATAACTTTAGTGGTGGTGATGTCATCTTTAAAGAGCTCCTGTGAAGTCACCACAAGGTTGCTCAGTCCACCAAAAATGTCTTCATCGTCGTGCCCGACAGAACTTTCTTTTTCAGCTCCTTCATCAGTAGCCTTCCCGAAGTGTTGAGGAAGTTCCTCTTCTTCGATAACCAGGGGAAGTGTAAATTTGCCAGATGACCCCGCACCGTCAATAGGGGTGGAACATTTCACTAATGAAGCTTCTACAACAGGTTCCTTTGGCGCGATTTCTTCTGCAGAAACCGGGGCATCTAATACCTCTACTTGAGAACCAGGGGCATCATGAAGCTGAGTGGATCGAGAAGAGTGCAGAAGTCCGAATTGATGCAAAAATTCATCCTTCAGCAAGAAATTAATGCTTCTCTCCCCAACTGCCACGATGCTTAGTCTTTCAAAAGTTGGCTTATGGCTGGAATCTTTAGAAAGAGGAGGAAGTGCTATAAAAGTAAACAACGAAGTTAGCACCTGAGAAGTCGGATTTTGAAAAGCTAAAAAATGGAAAGAACGGAGATACGTAATCTTACTTCCTACTCTCCAGATGTCGTAGAATCCCGGGGGGTAGCGAACAAAGAAGAATTGGTTCAGAAATCCATGGGCGCTTTCAGGAAGATCAATAATTAGTTTACGGTTTCTCGCGCTCCTCACAAGTGTAGTAGAGGGACGATCTTTGTTCTTCGCAAATGTGCACAAGTAGCAAATCTCTTCAAAGCTCACAAGACGATCGAGCGTCCTCCTGAATAGTACACACAATCCCATCAAGATGGCATAGCCATTAGGGTGTAACCGGAAAGGAGAGATGGTTAATCGAAGAAGGAGCATTTGAAGGAAATCGTTGAAGGGAGGAATAGCTCCGTTCATGCACATTTGTCGGTTAACTGCAATAAAACCAGGAGGTGGCCTGTCAGCAGTATCATTTACCCCACGAAGCAGTGCGTCCGCTTCAGCAATGCCGAACAGAATGCATAACTAACTGAAAACCCGTTGATTCAGGGTGGTTGAGGTTCTCTCCGGGGGATTATCCAAGGGGTTAGCTATTGGGAAGACCTCTTTAGCTTGCTCTACTATCTCTTCTTGTTGAGAAGTTATTCTACACAAGGAACTGGATATTCAAATATGAAGGTGTACGTTTCCTAAAAGCGTGTGGAGTGTTGTGCAAAACTTCTGAAATAACAAATAAATAAAGTAAAACTTGAGACAGTACTGATTGATGCACGTCAATTCAGGAAGGTTCAAGGCTTGTTATTGAATCAAAGTTAAGTGTAGTATCAATGCAGATGATATTTAGCAATAATTAGTTATAATTGTATGAATTTTGCATTGGCGCTTCATTTAAATTAGTTGATTCACATCACTTCATCTTTAATCAGATTCATACTATTTTACTTAAGTAAAATATCGTTTCTTTGATCTAATCCATCACTCGATGTTGGCAGTCGATGATGAGTATATTCGTCCTATTTTTCTGCAAATGTTGTGTTTAACAGGTTGTTAGCGTTAAAGTTAATATAATCTGTAAAAATGTGCAACAAGTTCAGGCAGGTTATCTCGGCAGTTCAAGTTGAAGATTCATGTTAAGTGCTGTCAAATTTTTACAAGTAGTCAAGCTCGAACGACTTAGCATAGGATGAAGCTTCTTTAAGTCGCTCTGTTCAAGTGAAAGAGTTCATCAATGATGTTCCTACGAGTTAAAAATTTATAATGCAGAATAAGGCATAAGGCTTTAGGACAAGGCAATGCATATTTGTCTAAGTGTTAAATCGTTCGAATACACTCGCGACCTAAAAGTTATGTCGCAAGAAGTTAGGTCGCAAATTTGTAGGTCGTTCGACTCCCCTTAGGTCGCAAGGGTTCTTAGGTCGCAAGGGCTCTTAGGTCGTTTGATTCACTAGGTCACTCCTGAAGTAGCTCGGCAATACCAAACTATCTCCCCATCAAAAAACCCTAAGGCCTGCTTTCCACTCACACGCTGCCGCGCGTCCACCACCTCGCATCACCAGAAACACCACGACCTGACCTAAAATCCACTAACCCGTTAACCAAATATCCCTTTGTCTCCTCCAATCACATAAAACCTCATCGTCTCCGTGGAATCTCCAGAAACCATTGTTAAACCCCACAAATTCGAAATTCTCGTCAAAAAATTCAGTGAAATCCTAGGCCGATTCAGTTTTAAAACGATTACCAACGATTCAATGGTAATCGGATGATGAATCAATAGGTAATCTTACAACAGGGTAATGCAAACTGTGTGAAATTGGTTATGGAGAGATCGATGGCAGGCATAATGGATAGATGATCAATTTACCTAGGTTTGTTGTTGAGAAAGATGATCAAAGCAACAAGGAAGGGAGTAGTCGCTTTGAAATTCTTGAGCTCTGGTATGGCAATGGCGGCAGAATGTAGGCAGTTGAATAAGGAGGATGAAGCAAGCTAATGGCTTATATAGGGGAAAGAGGAGAATTCGAATAGGCACGCGAGTTAACGAGCTTCTTGAGTCGCTCATGACCTACCAGAATTAGATCGAAGTACACGACCTATAATATAGGCGTATACTTCGAGGGGCAAGTGTTAACACCATTCTGAACGGTGACTCAATTACTCAAAGGAAACAAGCGACATAACGAGTTAAATTGTGAGCGAGCTAACAAGGATGAAGTTCTACAGCGAGCTAACATGATAAGCGACCTAGCGACCAAAACGTTTAACGACCTAGCGACCTAGCAAGATAACGACCTAGCGACCTAGCAAGCTAACGACCTAGCGACCTAGCAAGCTAACGACTTAGCGACCTAGGAAGCTAACGAATTAGCGACCTAGAAAGCTAACGACCTAGCAACCTAGCAAGTTAATGACCTAGCGAGCCACAAGCCACATATCCTTATGTCGCTTGATTATAGGTCGAACCAGCACTAGATCGCTGCTACTCCTAAGCCCAGCATAGGTCGCTCCACTTGATGCCTCGACATGTTTAAGTCTCTTACCATTTTCCCATAAGTCTCTACGACCTACCAGCCTGCTCAGTTGATCAAGCGCAATCATGATAAGCTATAACCCATGCTCCTTAGGTCGCCCACGACCTACGACCTACCCCTAGGTCTCCCACGACCTACGACTTACCTCCATATTTTTCCCTTTAAATACCCCGCCTGCTCCAACTGAAAGAGGACTTTTGGAGCATTTCTAGAACGCTGATACTTTGCTGTTTTCTCGATTCATTCCACACTTCAAACACTGAAGACGCTTCAATGAACTTTGGAAAGAGATCTAACACATTCAAGATGAATTCGAAGAGCTCTTCTATATCGGAGTTCTAGCTACTCGTGTTAGTTGTGTTGTAACCGAAGATCACTGTAAAAAGTTGTAATCGAATCAGCAATAAAGAAGATTAAGTGGACGTAGGCTTGACTTTAAGTTGAGCCACTATAAAAACTACGTCTCTTTACTGTTTTCACTTTCTGCTTATTTCTAGTTCCCGTACCAACGGGTGGTGCTTTCACTTTATCACTACTTACACCGGGGTGTTAGCGTACAATTTTAGCGTTAACAGGAGCCAAAATTTATAGTACTTTGTAGGCTTCAGCCATCTGATATGCACGTGCGGCGTAGCTAAAACTCGTCATCTACTGGGATCGATCCATCTTTTATGCTGATTTTTCTAGTTATATGAGTTGATTCCTAGATATTTGTTGATTTGAGTTCTAATTATCTCTGTTGATAATTAGATATTTGCTTATTTGAGTACTAATTATCTTTGTTGATAATTAGATATTTGTGTTTTCTGATTATCGTTTTTGATAATTAGATATTTGTGTTTTCTGATTATCGTTTTTGATGACTAGATATTTGTGTATTCTGATTACCGTTTTTGATAATTGGATATTTGTGTTTTCTGATTATCTTTTCTGATAATTAGATATTTGTGTTTTCTGATTATCGTTTTTGATAATTAGATATTTGATGTTTTCTGATTATCGTTTTTGATAATTAGATATTTTTGTTTTCTGATTATCGTTTTTGATAATTAGATATTTGATGTTTGCTGATTATTGTTTTTGATAATTAGATATTTGTGTTTTCCGATAATCGTTTTTGATAATTAGATATTTGATGTTTTCTGATTATCGTTTTTGATAATTAGATATTTGTGTTTTCTGATTATCGTTTTTGACAATTAGATATTTGTGTTTTCTGATTATCGTTTTTGACAATAAGATATTTGATGTTTTCTGATTATCATTTTTGATAATTAGATATTTGTGTTTTTTGATTATCGTTTTTGATAATTAGATATTTGTGTTATTTGATTATCGTTTTTGATAATTAGATATTTGTGTTTTTTGATTATCGTTTTTGATAATTAGATAAGGAGGGGAGTCTGTAACAACCTGGGATTTTGCACCGATTAATTATCGTCATTAGACGATTAAATTTGCTAGATAATTGCTGTTGGGAGTTTTTATTCAGATTGAAATTCTTTTAAAAAAATGGTTAAGGGTTATGTGGGCTTTAAATAAAAGTTTAGCCCACGTTCTTTTTATTCTTGGTGTTGTGTTATCAAGCGAATACCCGATCCCCCTCCATTCATTCGTTCGCATACCCTAAACAAACGAACGGAAAAAAAAGTGCGGCTTGATTAATTTTCGTTCATTCCTCTTTGCAAATTTAGGGCTTTCGAATTACAATCGAAACTGCGCCTTTGTTGATTGATCGATAGGGATTTTGCGTGATAATTCGTTCTCGTTCGGGTTCCACATGGCTGCTTTTATTTGCGTCGAGCAAAGGTGAGTGATTTTCATTCACATCTCTAATTCAATTTTGTATATTTGTGACTCTCGTTACTTGATTTCTTGGCTAGCATAGGTGTTGAATTCTTTGGCACTTAATTTTGATTTTCGTATGGATGTTTGGGATGATTTACGACTTGTTCATAATCGTATATATTTTCGCTGCTTGATGGTCACGGCTTTGATTCATTTCGTGATGACCATGGCTTGATCGATTCTGACTTTGAACAGTTCGTTTCTTGTTAACTTTGATATTGTTTTTGAACTTGAGATATTTGTTGGCCACGGTCCATTTGATTTCTGACTTGTTCGATTTTGATAGAACACGGCTTTGAACTCTTTTGGCTTTGAGATGAAAAATTGACTTGTTCATTCACGACTTCGAAGTGATTTTTTTTTTATTACTGTAACCTGTACATGTGCACTGGACTTGTGCATCTGATACCGTTGATTATCTTCATTTGATTTTGTTTCTGTCTCTGGTTCTAGTTTTTTTATTCGAATTTAAGACCATTTGATAGTTGTCTTGAGCACAGTTCATGCCTTTACTTAAGTTCACTGAACTTCATTCTCTCATGTGTGTTTGTTCCTTCCTGCACTTGTGCATTTGAACTTGCATTATTGTGAACTTTGGCACTGTCACTTGTTGTATGCCTATTGAGTTCTGGACTCGTATGTGGTCTTGTACAAGTCTGGTTATACTGCACACCTGAGTTCTAATGCATTGAGCTCTAGTTTCATTTCTTTGCTCATGTGTATATCTCTCTTGTTTTCTGTTCATGTGCCTCTTTGTGGCTTCAGTCTAGAACACTACATGGTTGTACTTTTTGCTCTTTACTTGGAGTTTAGTAGCTTGTCTTCATTATGGCTTGGTTTTAGTCTCTGTTCGACCTGATTTTACTTTGGTTTATGTAGTCTGTAGTATCTCCAGCGTGCACTTGTTTGCACTGTCACTTTGCTGGAATGACTTCGGCATTGTTTAGATGCTCTGGTCTTTGACTTGTGAACTGCCTTTGTGGTCTTCATATTCATGTGTGTATGGTCAAGTTCATTGCTGTCTTGAGTCTTGTCTTTGGCCATTCTTTGGTCTCTGCCTGATTTGTAGTATGGGCTACTAACTTGCATTTCAAATTAGTTGGTGGTGGAATTTTTTAACCTGTACATGTATCTCTAGTTTTGTATGTTCATATCATCTTTGGAGTCTTTGTGGTCATTTGATCTTGTAGTTGTGTACTCGGTTGAGCTTTGAGCATGTTGTTTCAAGCTAGTTCATTCATGTTGTATTTGCCATTCATTGTAGCCTTTGTGTTGACTCTGTTTTTGTTGTAGTCTGATTGTCACATGTTCACGGCCTATATACGTGTTCATGTTTGTATCGACATGTATGTATGCCTGGACTTTGCTGATTTGAGGTTGCCTATGACCTTTCTACTGCTGTATCACTTTACATTTATCCTATGCACTGTTGTACCTTTTGCTATTCCTTCTGTTCTTTGGTCTCGTATTCATGTGTACATCTGAATTTAGGCGAGGCAGTGCACGTGAGCGTGTACTGCAGCCAAATCAGAATTTAGTGTTCTAATTGATAATTTCAATTGCTTGAATTGTTTCGTGTGTCCAATTCAATATATTTTGAAATTGTATTTTGGTTTGGTTTAATTTGATTATTTTGCTGTCATCAAATTCTCTATTTGATAATTAGATTACGTGTTTCTAATTATTTATTTAATAATAAGATTTTGCTGTTAATTGCTGTTTAGGCAATTCTGTTGCTTTCTAAATTGTCTTCATTGATAATCCTTTTATTTGTCTTTGTTGATGATTTGGCTTTGAAGATTTGCTGTTTAATGATGTTAAGTGTTATATTTACCGTTATCTGATTTCCTTATTAAAGGATTGGACAGGTGAGATTTATTGTGACTGTCGTCTATTTGATTATTTAATTATTATTGCTTCCGTGCATTAATTACCGAGTTTGAATTAGACTAACCCGCGTATTATTTTCTTTTTGAATTAATACTCGGGTCAGACCAATTTATTACAGGCTGTTGATATCTTGCATTGGGTTGTTGCTTGAGCTATGAAGTCTCTTCATATCTTTTGGAGTAGGGGTTGTCATAGTATAGGATGTTATGTATTCATGTATATTATTTATAATATTGTACTTGTATATGTCACTCCAGTATCGACAGTTGTAGTTGTATCACATGTATTGTAACTAACTACAGTTATATATACGAGATTTTATATTATCCGTGTTCGGTGTTTATCTTATCTGTCTTATTATTATATGTAACAACCCGCATATTTATCGATTTTATAATTAAATATTTTATTTAAATATTTTATCGTTAATCAAATTTTGGTCCGAAAAGCTACTTTTTGCAAACGGTCAAATTAGGACTCGTGACCATTTTCATTGAGTTCGGAATGCCGTTTACAACTTTTTAAGTATAAACATTGATATGATTGGAGTTAGTGGAATTTCACTACCTTTTCCACTTGAGACTTTGGTTTGGGCTTTTAGCCTATTTTAGACCCAACCTCCACTCCCTCTTCTCTTCATTATTTCCTAACAACATAAGCTTCATAAAAAATGGTGAGTGGAATGGGAAATTAAAATTCCAAGCTCAAGTCCTCTTGCAAATCCAACATTCAATTCCAAATTCAAGAAGAAGACATTGGATTCAAGCTTGTAGTTGCTTCTCCATTTTCCTTCAAGCTTTTTCTTCACAAATTTGGTGAAAAGGTGAGATTTTTATCTCACATTCTTGTCTATATCTATCTTGGATTGTAGGGAATGAATCCCTATCACTTTAGCGTGCACATTTGCATTTGGTTTGGATCGAATTGGTGAAAAACGTCAATTTTCGTGTGTTTTAGCATTTTCTGGCCTTAGGTCGTTCGCTGTTGAAAAGTCACTAAGAGAATAGCTCGTTTCTGGCCTTAAACTCGTTCTCATGCATTAGGTCGTTCGCCTCGGAATTAGGTCGGTGGACTTTAGGTCATAGGTCGCTCGGCCTTTGAGTCGCTAGGTCGTTCGCTACTAGGTCGCGTATCCCTCTAGGTCGTTCGGCCTTAACACCGTTGGATCGCTTAGCCGTTAGGTCGTCGGCGCTCGACCTTACTCACCTCGATAGGCCGCTCCTCTTTAGGACGCGTGACCTTTATTTCTTTAGGTCGCATGACCTTAGTTCCTTTAGGTCGCTTGACCACTAGGTCATAACCCTTTAGGTCGTGACACCTTAATTCCTTTAGGTCGAAACCCTTTAAGTCGCTTAGCCTTACACCCTTAGGTCGTAGCTCAGCCGTGTTATGATGTTAACCTTAAGTTGCTCGACCTCAAACCTTTAGGCCGTTAGACCTTTATACTGTTAGGTCGTTAGACCTTATATCCTATTTGGTCGCATGGCCATGTTGAGACCAAAGGTCGCTCACCACCTAAGTCGCAACCCATTAGGTCGCTCGCCTTTCCACTTTTAGGTCGTTCGACCTATTTTATGTTAGGTCGCTAGGCTTGCTTGGCCGCACCACCTATGACTATTTGATGTATTTCAAGCGGCTTTCCTTGGATTTTATTCACATCTTCGAATGTGAATTCTTGTGACTTGCTGATTTTAAAATCAATTTTGTGATTTGCCACTTTAAAATAACGGTTTCAATAATAGTAGTAAATATCAAAACTCTTTCTTCAAAGCGATTTCATCACTAATTTATTACAAAGGCCCTTTTCCTAAACTGTTTTCTAATCTATTAGTATATACAAACCTTTACCTCATTCGGATGATAAATCTAATTAAACGGCTTAGTAAAACAAGTGGTATGAAATGCTTACGTTTAATTTGTCGATTAATTCTTGGACTTGTTCGATTAAACCTTTTGTGACAATTTTCTAGTGAAGATCTACAGTTTGTTCGTAAATATTTAAGTTAAGCAAGTGGTTATGGGACATGAAGCTAAAATCAGATATTTACTATCTTAGTGAGATTGACACTTCTTGATGATCATTGACGGTCATTTTTGTGTTTTAGACTAGCAATTGTGCGATGTCTCTTTGTCTACGAGGGAGACTAAACCCCGTTTGTGTGATGTTTCGCCATCACATATGTGGGGTAGCGCCCCACGGTCTTCGGGCCATTCTTGTGGAGTTTCGGCTCAAAATTTAATGATTAGCTACCATGAGATAGCGTCTCGTTTTGTGTTACACGTGTTGGTGAGTTTTCATACTCCTGTTTTGTGATAGGCCTCCCCCTTCTTGTGATTTCTGGATTTCTTGGGATGATTTCTGGAATTTTGTGCTTCACCAATTTTCGTGATTCCCATTGATAAGTTTTATCAATTTTTGTGCATTGGTGAATTTGTGTGTCATTGACTTATTATGAATACAAGTTTAGAGTATGATACCCTATTTTATCTTTGAGAAGATTCTTGTGCTATTGATTAATCTCATGTTGATTTTCAATTACATGCTTATCGTAGTATGCCATTATGGTTGTCATTTGTTTATGCCATATCTTTTATTCTATATCATATCATCTGATATTTATAGCTAGACTGATCCGTTTATTATTTTCTTATGAAATAATAGTCGGGTCAGACCGAGATGTTACAGGTGCTTCTGTTTGACTTCTCCAGTGGGATTACTCTGACTTTTAGCTAACTACTTAGATTTGTAGTTTTTGTTGTATACATTTGAGATATAGACTCAGTGATGTGTACTTATTTTTTGTATAGCTCTTATAGCTTTTCTTTTGTGTTATTGTGGATCTTTCAGACCGCTACTCTGATGTAAACACTTATGTGTTATATATTCATATCTATTTCCACCTTTGTGATATGGATGTCTGTGACTGATTTGTGTTATGTTTGTTTCCATATTTGTTTCCGAAGATTATATATAGCCACTTTGTGATAACTTTGAGTTTGTGTCTGTATGTCGGACTTCCTCCTTAAATGAAATCCATGCCTTACTATCTAACATATCGATGCTCGCACAAAGCAATTACATGGATGGTAGCTCCTCCACAGCCTTATTCTCCGTGCTAGTCAACAGCATTACTCCGTAGTGTTCTTGGCTAGCATGGGTATAGAGGTGGGGCGTCACAGTTTGGTATCAAAGCCAAACTTCGGAACAATGTTGAATAACTTAACAAGGATCATCGTCATAAGTCCATCTTAGGAGTTGTGCTTTAGGATTTAATTCGAGTCTTCATACCGATTCATCCTATTTCCTTTATGATTCCTTGTTTTATCTATCAAAATTGCTTGATATTTAATTGTAGAATAAATTTTCTTCTTATCTCTTTCTTAAAGAAGAGAATGTCTAGACCAGGACGTCCCAGAGCCGGACCATCTAGTGCTCCTCCCTAGGATGGAGTTTTTATGACTGCCCAACAGCTTCTTGATTTAGTAAAGAATGCTCAGGCGGCTGGCCCTAATCAGGAACCTACTCATCCTAGGTCTGGATTTGCATTCTTGTACAACGATTATACTAATTTGGGGGGGAAACCATTCAAAGGTTCTGAAAGTATTAACGAAGTCCAGGCTTGGCTAAGAACATGCGAACGAATCTTTTCTCGCATGAGTCTTATTGACCTTCACCGTATTCAGGTGGCTTCTAGTATGCTACAAGAAAGAGCATTAGACTGGTACGAACTTCTAATTTCTGAAATTAATGGGGCGGATCTTACTTGGAAGAAATTCCAGGAACGCTTCGAATTAAAATTCATGCCAAAAGATGAGAAGGTAACATTGGCTCGTCGATTCATAGACCTTGTTCAAGGTGAATCCTCCATGACATATTATGTCGCTTCTTTCGAGTCACTTTCCAAATATGGGGTTGAATACATCAGCACCCCATTGAAGAAGAACCAAAGATTTGTTTATGGCTTGAACAAAAATCTTAAGAAGCCCTTACTTCTAAGATTAGAAGTTTCTTTCGACCAGCTCATTGATATCGCTCTTCATCTTGAAGAGGCGGATAAGGAAAGTGATGTTGAAGTGGTGATTGCTAAACCAAACTTCAACAACAAGAAAAGGCCAAACAAGTTCAAAGGCCCTTATCCCAGCAAAAAGGGGAAACCTGCACCTCCGGCAGCAAATACTCCTTCCCCTAGTAATGAGCAATGCTTTAACTGTGGTTCCAAGGATCATTTTGCGAACAAGTGTTCTAAGCCCAAATCTTGTCGCTATTGTAAAAGCCCGGATCCTTATATATATGTTTGCCCCAGACTTCAGGGCAAGAAAGAAGGAAAGTTAAACGTTGCTCAAGCCCCTGGCAACACATCTTGCAGTCAAGGTATGTCTCATTCTGTACTTGATGGCATTATTATATTTCATGATCAACCTAATCGAGTACTTTTTGATACGGGTGCATCCCAATCTTTTATTTCGAAAGAACTCGTTGATACTTTTTCTTTAAGTGGTGTTGCTTTAATGACTTCTTTGAGAATTGCGAATTCGGTTGGTGGATCCGCAACTCTTAGTTTACTTTGTAGAGATGTGGAGATTATTTTATGTGATTTTTCTTTCTTAGCCGATTCGCCTGTTATGCGTTACTTAGGCTTTGGAATGATTTTAGGTATGGATTGGCTTAACCGCTATGAAGCCCATATCCTATGTCCCGAGCGAACTATTTATCTCTGACATCCACAATCTGTAGAGCAGATTTCTATTATTCTTAGAGATTCGGATTCTACTTTGGCTGCATCTTTTTATTCTTTAAACCCTCGCGACGATGATAATGATGATGAGGAAGACGTCATTTCTATTATTCACGTTGTTCGTGAATTTTCCGACATATTTGAGCCCGTTTTAGGATTACCACCTAAGCGAGCAATCGAGTTCAAAATTAATCTTATCCCTGGAGCTCAACCTATTACTTGTCCTCCTTATCGTATGTCCAATAAGGAAAACGAGGAGATGCGCAAACAATTATCCGAATTGGAGACGAAGCAATTTATTCGCTCTAGTTCCTCGCCTTGGGGAGCTTCGGCGATTTTCGTGAAGAAATCCGACGGTACCCTTAAGCTTTGCGTTGATTACCGCAAGCTTAACGATCTTACTATTAAAAATAAATATCCTTTACCTCGGATTGATGATCTATTCGATCAGCTTAGTGGTGCTAAGGTCTTTTCACAATTGGACTTAGCTACCAATTTCCACCAACTTCGTATTGCGGAGGATAGCATTCCTTTGACATCGTTACATACTCGTTATGGATCTTATGAATGGCTTGTTATGCCATTTGATTTAACGAATGCTCCGGCTTACTTCGTTGACCTTATGAATCGAGTTTTCAAAGATTTCCTCGATCGATTTGTTCTCATCTTCATCGATGATATTCTTGTGTATTCTAAAACCGAGGAGGAACATGAAAAGAATCTTCGGATTGTATTGGAAACTATTAGGAGTAATCGATTAAAAGCAAAATTTTCTAAATGCCACTTTTGGCTATCTCGTGTGAATTTTCTCGGTCACATTATTTCCGAATCTAGAATTTCCATGGATCCTTCAAAGATCGAAGCGATTCAAGATTGAAAAAGACCGAAGAGTGTAACGGAAATCCATAGCTTCCTTGGATTGGCGGGATATTACCGCCGTTTCATAAAAGACTTTTCTAAAATTTTCGTCCCTCTTACTAGCTTAACCAAGAAAGGCGTTATATACATTTGGTCGGACAAATATGAAACTTCTTTTCAGAAATTAAAAGAACTCCTATCTAATGCTCCTATTCTTGTTATTCCTGAAGGGAATCAAGATTTTATTGTTTACACCGATGCTAGTTGCATTGGTTTGGGTGCCATTCTTATGCAAAAAGAACGTGTTATTGCTTATGCTTCTAGGCAATTGAAGCCAGCTGAGACTAGATATGCCACTCATGATTTAGAGCTCCCGGCTATCGTTTTCGCTCTTTGGATTTGGCGTCATTATCTTTAGGAGAGAAATTTGTTCTTTATACCGATCATAAGTCTTTGAAGTATTTATTCTCTCAGAAGGAACTTAATTTGTGTCAACAACGTTGGCTCGAGTTCCTTGCGCCTTATGATCTTGACATCCTTTATACTCCTGGAAAGGTAAATCGAGTTGTCGATGCACTTAGTCGCAAACAATAAGCGGTTGTTTCCTTGATGATATCCGAATGGAATGATCTCGAGGTTTTATCCACTTGTTAAATTCGAGATCATGTTTCCGATTTATGTTCATCTCTTATTTTATGTAGCCTTGATGCTCATCCTTCTCTTTTAGACCGCATTCTTGAAGCTCAAAGGCTAGATCCCGAATTTGTTCTTATTGGCCAAAATATTAAGGATAGGTTTGATACTGAAGGTTTGAAAGACTTTGATATTGATTCTCATGGCGGCATTCGAAAATTTGGTAGACTTATCGTACCAAATATTAGTGATCTTTGTAAAGATATTTTAGAAGATTCTCATCGTTCTAAATTTACCATTCATCCCGGTAGTAGTAAAATGTACGCAGATATGAAGCAACTTTATTATTGGGAGGGAATGAAATCTGATATTGCTAACTTTATTAAGCGTTGCATGACTTGCCAGCTTGTCAAAGTCGAACATCAAAGGCCAGGTGGGTTATTGCAACCTTTTGAAATTCCAATATGGAAGTGGGACCAAATTTCCATGGATTTTATGGATGGCCTTCCCCGCTCTCGTTCGGGTCATGATAGCTTATGGGTTATAGTTGATAGACTTATTAAATCCGCCCATTTCATTCCCGTTCGGTCTAATCGAACCGTTCCTCTTTTGGCCAAACTCTTTATCAAAGAAATTGTTAAATTGCATGGAGTTCCTACTTCAATCGTTAGCGATCGTGATCCATTATTTGCGAGTGGATTTTGGAAGAGTCTTCAAAAAGCTATAGGAACGAAGCTTAATTTTAGCACCGCTTATCACCCCCAGTCCGATGGACAAACCAAGCGTGTGAATCAAACTCTTGAAGATCTTCTTCGTGCATGTGTTCTTGATTTTGGTGGAAGTTGGGAAGATCATATTTCTCTTGTTGAATTTTCCTATAATAATAGCTTCCAATCTAGTATTGGTATTGCACCTTTCGAGGCACTCTATGGAAGACCATGCCGATCTCCTTCTTATTGGCTTGAGGCCGGTGAGAAGCTGATTTTAGGTCCAGACTTTATTCGTGATTCCACAGAAAAGATTGAACATATTCGTCATAGGATGAAAGAAGCGTAGAGTAGACAAAAATCCTATGCCGATAATCGAAGAAGGAAGTTAGAATTTTCTGTGGGAGATCTTGTATTTATTCGTGTTTCACCTATGAAGGGTGTTGTACGTTTTCAGTCGATCGGGAAAGTTAGCGCCTCAATATATTGGGCCATTTCCTATCACTGAACGTATTGGTTACATGGATTATCGCCTTTTATTACCGGCTCAATTTTCTGCCATGCATGACGTGTTTCACGTTTCTCAGTTACGGATATGCCTTCGGGATTCTGATTCTATTCTTGAGCCTGGTGTCATGGAAGAAATTGATGTTTCGCCAAACTTAATTTATGAGCAGCATCCTATTCGAATTATTGCTTCGGAGGTCAAACGACTTCGAAATAAAGATGTTCCACTTGTGAAGGTTCAAGGGTCCTCAAATCCTAAGGATTGCTCTTGGGATACTAGAGAATTCATCGAGCGAATACATCCGGACTTGCTTTCTCATACTCTTTGAGGTGAGCTTCTTATTTCAAATTTCTTTTGTGTAATATGCTTTTATGGTTGTTACCTTTTATTTCCGTCTTATATATTGCAAGGACGCAATTTCTTTAAGGAGGGGAGTCTGTAACAACCCGCATATTTATCGCTTTTATATTTAAATATTTTATTTAAATATTTTATCGTTAATCAGGTTTTGGTTCGAAAAGCTACTTTTCGCAAACGGTCAAATTAGGACTCGAGACCACTTTCATTGAGTTCGGAATGCCGTTTACAACTTTTTAAGTATAAACATTGATATGATTGGAGTAAGTGGAATTTCACTACTTTTTCCACTTGAGACTTTGGTTTGGGCTTTTAGCCTACTTTAGACCCAACCTCCACTCCCTCTTCTCTTCAAAATTTCCTAAAAACATAAGCTTCATCAAAAATGGTGAGCGGAATGGGAAATTAAAATTCCAAGCTCAAGTTCTCTTACAAATCCAACATTCAATTCCAAATTCAAGAAGAAGACATTGGATTCAAGCTTGTAGTTGCTTCTCCATGTTCCTTCAAGCTTTTTCTTCATAAATTTGGTTAAAAGGTGAGATTTTTATCTCACATTCTTGTCTATATCTATCTTGGATTGTAGGGAAAGAATCCCTATCACTTTAGCGTGCACATTTGCATTTGGTTTGGATTGAATTGGTGAAAAACCTCAATTTTCGTGTGTTTTAGCATTTTCTGGCCTTAGGTCGTTCGATGTTGAAAAGTCACTCAGAGAATAGCTTGTTTCTGGCCTTAAACTCGTTCGCATGCTTTAGGTTGTTCGCCTCGGAATTAGGTCGGCGGACTTTAGGTCGTAGGTCGCTCGGCCTCTGAGTTGCTAGGTCGTTCGCTACTAGGTCGCGTATCCCCCTAGGTCGTTCGGCCTTAACACCGTTGGATCGCTTAGCCGTTAGGTTGTAGGTCGCTCGACCTTACTCACCTCGATAGGCCACTCCTCTTTAGGTCGCATGACCTTAGTTCCTTTAGGTCGCTTGACCACTAGGTCTTAACCCTTTAGGTCGTGACACCTTAATTCCTTTAGGTCGAAACCCTTTAAGTCACTTAGCCTTATACCCTTAGGTCGTAGCTCAGCCGTGTTAGGATGTTAACCTTAAGTCGCTCGACCTCAAACCTTTAGGCCGCTAGACCTTTATACTGTTAGGTCGTTAGACCTTATATCATGTTTGGTCGCATGGCCATGTTGAGACCAAAGGTCGCTCACCACCTAAGTCGCAACCCATTAGGTCGCTCGCCTTTCCACTTTTAGGTCGTTCGACCTGTTTTATGTTAGGTCACTAGGCTTTCTTGGCCGCACCACCTATGACTATTTTGATGTATTTCGAGTGGCTTTCCTTGGATTTTATTCACATCTTCGAATGTGAATTCTTGTGACTTGCTGATTTTAAAATCAATTTCTGTGATTTGTCACTTTAAAATATAAAGGTTTCAATACTAGTAGTAAATAACAAAACTCTTTCTTCAAAGCGATTTCATCACTAATTTATTACAAAAGCCTTTTTCCTAAACCCTTTTCCAATCTGTTAGTATATACAAACCTTTACCTCACTCGGATGATAAATCTAATTAAACAGCTTAGTAAAAAAAGTGGTATGAAACGCTTGCGTTTTCTTTGTCGGTTAATTCTTGGACTTGTTCGATTGAACCTTTTGTGACAATTTTCTAGTGAAGATCTACAGTTTGTTCGTAAATATTTAAGTTAAGCAAGTGGTTATGGGACATGAAGCTAAACTCAGATATTTACTAGCTTAGTGAGATTGACACTTCTTGATCATCATTGACGATCATTTTTGTGTTTTAGACTAGCAATTGTACGATGTCTCTTTGTCTACGAGGGAGACTAAACCCCGTTTGTCTGATGTTTCGCCATCACATATGTGGGGTAGCGCCCCACGGTCTTCGAGCCATTCTTGTGGAGTTTCGGCTCAAAATTTAATGTGTAGCTACCATGAGATAGCGTCTCATTCTGTGTTACATGTGTTAGTGAGATTTCATACTCCCGTTTTGTGATAGGCCTCCCCCTTCTTGTGATTTCTGGATTTCTTGAGATGATTTCTGGAATTTTGTGCTTCACCAATTTTCGTGATTTCCATTGATAAGTTTTATCAATTTTTGTGCATTGGTGAATTTGTGTGTCATTGACTTGTTATGAATACAAGTTTAGGGTATGATACCCTATTTTATCTTTGAGAAGATTCTTGTGATATTGATTAATCTCATGTTGATTTTCAATTACATACTTATCATAGTATGCCATTATGGTTGTCATATGTTTATGCCATATCTTTTATTCTATATCATATTGTAACGATCCCGATTTTTAAATAAATTTAAATTGACAATTAAAGTGAATTTTTGAAATAATATTGTAGATTAATTTGAATTTTTCAAATTTTGATAGGATATTTGTTTATTGGGTATTGATTTTAAAATTTAGTTGGGGTTTTGAATTTGTATATTTAAAATCCTATAAATAAAAAGAAATAATAACATCCTAAAATTTGTCAATATAAATTAATAATATATTTTAAACTTTTGAAATATAATTTGAGAATAAATTGAAAGAAAATATCAAACAAAAAAAATAAAAAAATAAAAAAGTAATAAACTATACATGAAATAAATTCCAATTTCTTTTGAGTTTAGAAATCTTGAAATAATAAATATTTTGAAAGAGAGAAAAAAATCACTTATTAATAAAAATTAGTTTTAAAATCATTCCTTTCTTTAAAATTGGTATAAGTAGAAGTGTTGGACATATATGTTTATATTTCAAAACTTATAATTTTAGATTTGGATTTAAATTTAAAATAAATATTTGGCTTTTAAAACCATTAAGGTGAAATTTATATAATGTAAATATTGGCTAAGAAAAAATTTCTTTAACATTGTATACATATACACACATACGAATGAATAAAGAGGTATATTCATTTACGAAGTAAATATGATATAAAATTTATTTAGAAACATTCTTTTGTCTTTGAAAATTTAAATGTAAACATATACATAAGGAAGTAAAGAAATATACATACACATGGGTTTGGAGTAAGGTGATTAACAAAATCTACAGATTATGACATCTTGTTACAAATGGCATTCAATTTAATTGTTTAAATAAAATAATAAGATAAAAAAATTACAAAAACTCTTAATTTTCCCATATGAAATCATATTAAACATCTCACCAAATCTGAACAAATCAGTAATCAAATATTTGGCATTTCAAATCTCAACAACTCAACTTCAGTTCAAATTGGTTTCCAACAAGTTTAAATTCAAACACCAAAGAAACAAAATTGATAAAAATCTGAAAACCAGAACAAAAAAAGAAGAAGAAAAGAACAAGAGCAGTTTTCAAAAGCTTCAACAAATTCAACTGCAATACGAAAATCAAATCTGGAAGTTACAAACTTGAAGTAATGTAAAAAGGATCAAGCATAACAGATTTGGAAAACAGGAAAAGAAATCTGGAAAAAAAATGAAACCTGGGAATATTAAGATAAAAACAATCTACAAGCTTGGTTTCCATTTCTCAGGTAAGCTTTTAACTTCATAGTTTAATGAATTTATGCTTTCAAAAATCAAGTCCTGACATAAACAAATTCAATAAAATGCAGATTTATGAAACACAGAGTTGTAGTTTTTTTTTCTAGCCCGAGGAATTGCAGTTTTTCTCTGAAGATAAATAAAGGCAAGCAAATTTTTTTTTAGATTTGAACTTAATATTGTTAATCAGTATTAAAACAAAGATTTGAAAAACTTTATTAACAAAGTTGCAGGAAGAATCAAGTTCAAAGCAAATTTGATTTCTGTTTTTAAGTTGCAGAGAAAAAGAGGAAACTTCTCTATCATTCAAAACTGTAAGTATAAAAAAATCAAAATTGTTGTTATTGTTGAAGTAAGTAAGTAAATACAATAGGGAATAAGCAAAGTTCTTCTTACAACTTGCAGATCTAAACTTAAAAGAATTTAAAGTAGGAAAAGGAAAAAAAAGCTTCCAGGCTCAAACACTTTTGTTCTCTGTCATTTGTCAGGTGAGCAACTTTCCCTCCTGAAACCTATTTTCTTGTTAATGCCTGTGAGCAAACCTTCTTTTAAACCAGCCTCCTTTATTTCTGTGGATTTTTTTTGATATGCTTGCTTGTGAATATTGATAAGTGCTTGCATGTCTCTGTAATCATTGATTGTATGTATACATACATATCTTGCCACTGTTCTAATCACAAACTCAAGAAGTTAAGAAAAAATCAAATCCCTTCCTCTATTTTTGAATCATAAAATAACATCACTTTTTGAAATTTAAAGAAAAATGAAATTTGGTTGCATGTTTATATCTGGAAGATAAGTATGTTGTGAATATATATAAATAAGTTCCTGTGTATATATGTGAATGTTTAAATGTGTGTATGTATAATTTGTGTTGTTCTTCTCTGTGATTAAACTACAGAAAAAAAAGAAAAAAAACTAAGTGATTCAAACCCCTTGTCTGGTCATTGTTAGATGTTGAGATTCAAATATAAATATGTTTGTTAAAGTATGAGTTAAAAGTTTAAAATAAAATTCTAGCAAGATAGGTTTGGAAATATATAAGAAGTTTGGGAATTACAGTAGAATCTGGTAAAGCAAAATAATATCAATGTCTCTACTTGGAAATCAAAGAAAATATAAAGATCAGAATATAGCTGTGAGCAAACTAAACCAGTTTTTATATCTAAATGATTGGTGCATTTGGATATGTAATGTGTTTGAATTATGTGTATATTTACCTGCATGTTTGTGTATGCAAAATATCTGAGAGCATATGTATGTAGGTAGGAAAGTAGGCTCTGTTCTTAGTTATAGGATTCAGAAACAAGACAAAAAAAAATTCAAGTTCTCATCCTATAATCCTTTTTAGGTTTGAATATGTGGACAAAAGATGTTCAGATTAATATGATGGCAATTGTAAAAATGGGTTCAAGCATTTATACTTAGCTAATATGCAGAAAATGAGAAAATACAGTAGAACCTTTTAAAAAATCTGGAAATCAGAGATTCTTGATTTCATGTTTTGTTTATATCAAAAGATTACTATCTAAAAATTATGATTTTTAATGCAAGGATGAAGATTTATAGATTTGTAATTTATGAGCAGTTAATAATTGAATAAAATTCGCATTTTCACAAATTTAAAATAACCGAATCAATTTAAATTGCTGAAATTTAGATTGAACCATGTTTAACCACCCATGATCTCGGAAAAAATGTGAAATAATTTTTCTATTGTGTGAATTTGAGGAATGAGGCCGAAGTAGGGTTTATGGCCATTGTTGTATTAGTGTCATTGTCGAATTGTTTTTGAGGTCATGCACGGATCGAGGTGGACCGGACTTCGAGTTGAGATGAGTGGGGCAGTGGAGCAGCCGTAGGGGGCGGTCGCATGATCACCGGTAGCTAGAGGTGGCCACGCAGAGCGAATGTGTGAAACTGTGTTGGGTTTCTGAGTCGAAGCAGTTGTTTCCAGTTGAGCTTGAAAGCTCGATTTTGATAAGCTATTGATTTCTTCAAGCTGGGTGGTCGAAACGACTCGGGGAAACATAGGGGATTTGCCGATGGCCAGAGTGATGATCAGAGGTGGCGCAGTTGATGGTGCACGTGCACGCGTAGGTGATGATGTCTGATGTATTTGTGGATTTGGAGGAAGAAGCAAACGATGTCGGGTCAATTCCTAGAAAATCTCGAAGTAGGTTAATGATTTGCTCAGGTATGGTGAAGATTGGCTCGGGTCTGTTGTTACACAGCAGGTTGTAAAATTTGAAAGAATGAAAATATGTACAGGTTTCAAAATTTGGAAATACAATCTGTACCAGGTTTTAAGTTTATAAAACAAACAGTACCAAGGTTTTAAACTAAAAATATGAACAAGTTTTCAAAGGAAAAAGATTAAGGTTAAACATTTTAAAATTGTTTTGGAAATAAATTGGTTTTGCGGAAAAAAATTTGTTAAAAAATAATTAATTAAAATTAAGGTTTAATTAATGACAATTAAGGGTTTATTAACTTAATTAATTAATTTGGGGATAATTTATTAAGATTTTTAAGAATTCATTTATTAAAATAATCAATTAAAGGTCAATAAATAATAGAAATAAAGATTCAATTAATTACAATTAAGAGGTTAACTAATTAAGATAATTAATTAAAGAAATGATTAATTAGTGAAGGTGATTAAAACTTAATTAATTATAGTTAATGATAGTTAATCATTGATTTAAATATTACAAATGGAAGTAATTATGTGGGTAATAGATTTAAACCACACGATTTATTCACCTTAATTGTAGATGTTTAATGGCTATTGAATGATGTGTACTAGATTGATATAATTGATATGTGATGTGATGCTATGTGATGCTTTGTGCTAAGCTGTTATCTCTGTGATGTATATATTGTATGAATATAGAAACCCCTCGACCCATAGAACGACATTTGAATTTCGATGCGACAGGGAGTCGGATTCCAGTTGGTTATCCGAAACCCACATCGAATCATATTAGTGAATCTTTGTGATTGATAATTTACTTTATCTATGAATCTGTGAATATAGATAAGCGTTATGGGTTATACCGCTTATCGATATGGTTGAATCTATGATGATGATGTTGTGCACTATTGTTTTGAACCCTGGACCACACTTATACACACACAAATATGGATTGCACGTGGAAATGGGTTAAGTCACATATTTTTTTTGAAATAATTTTAAAATTGAAATTTTGAATCCAAAATAGTTTTGGAATTAGAATTGAAGCTTTTGAAATGGTTATTTTGGAATAACTCGATTGAGTTTTTGAAATTTAAATAATTTGACTTAAATTTGAATTCAATATTTGAAATTGAATTCTATGATTGGAAACTATGTTTAAAAAGGGGACTCCACTTATAAATGGGTTTATATGGGTTTTTAAACCATTTTAAAAGTGATGTTTTGGAATTTAAATTTAACCCAAGATTTCAACTTGTATAAATTGGATTTTTCTGAAACAAAAATATATTTGTTTCAAATAATAAAAGCTTTCATATAAATGAACTTCCAATTTGTGTTAAAAGGATTTTCAAGTCTAAAATGGAAATGGTCTTCCAAGTATCGAATAAATCTTTGGAAACGTTTTGATAGCTATAAGTTAAATCTTTATTTTAAAGATTTAATTGAGTTAATCCAATTGAAATGGAAATTGTTTTGAAATCTATGAATGGATCTTTGTGAAATTGGATGAAACTTTGTGAAATAAATCTTTTTGTTTAAAGATTTAAAATGGTAATTTGTTAACCATTTGAAAGAAAAGCTTTGGACTTTTAAGTTGTGACTTGACTAAAATCCCATATCCATATGTTTTTAAATATGGCGCTCATTATTCGGTTTAGACGGGAGAGGACCTTATGTCATATAGCCCATTCCGAATAGTGATACGGCGTTATGAATTGCAACTGAAGACCGGTGTTGAAGACCGGGTGTCTTCGAGAATGATAGGATAACCTGTCGATTGACTCTGCACTGGGTTGCTCCGGTATAGAGTTCTCCCTAAGTGATGGGAAGTCCGATCGGGATTGTGGATACCCGGATTTGCAAGGGCTTCTTCGGAAGTGCCTTCGGTTCTGTTCGAACCCGGAACAGACTTGTATGGTTGTATGTCCGACATTACACTTTGAGATATTAAACCGATCTCTATCAAATACATTTCTGCTTGGTGGCGGAGAATTTATTCTCTTAGCTTAACACCCTTCTCTGAAACGTACGAGCTCAGAGGTTATGTAGTTGATATTTATCAGTGATATATTCCCAATTTTGTAGTGTGGCATGCTAAGTGCTGTTCTGTGTTGATGATCATTTTTTGATCATTTGTGATCAAAGCATGGCTTTTGTATAAAGCGTAGTTTTGTGGACGAGACTGCATCAGGACCTAACACCCTGGAAATGGTCGAAACAGGAAAGTTGCGGCAAGGTTATGAGGGTCGCGCCCTTTAGGGTGTGTCATTCCCTTCTGGTAAAGGGTGGTATCATGGTATGGAGCCCAGATGCTTATTCATGTGGATACTGCAGATCTATTACTTTGTGATTGCTTTGTGGTTTTGAGGCGCCTCGGATAAAGGTCCCAAAGGACCGGGGGATGGCATGCTCGGGTAGTAGTTACCTAGTTACAGAGGTAACCCGGCCTTGTGTTGGCAGAGATCCGGTTAGGTTCTCGGGACGTCCCGCCAGATGCGATCCCATAGACAGTAGGAAGTTCCTTAGCCTGACCATTTGTTGGAAATCCAATCAAAACAACACGAGCCTTGTACGGTTTTAGTTGTATAACCTGCCATGGAATGTGGCGGTAACCTGCTGTTGAACATGGTAGCTATAGTAGGCATACGACGAAATGTCGTATGCTGGATAGGATTTATATTATACTTTCGAAAGGGTTTTCCACACTTTGCACTTATAGTAATAATATCAAAGAAATTTTGTCGTATCAAGCATATTTGACTATCATAAGGAGAAATCTCCTCCAATTCTGCGTTTGCATTGTGTGTGTGGCGGGAGGCCTTATGGTAGTTTCATTTTCTAAAAAGCACTGCGGATTTATTTTTAATTCTTTGTTGCTTATTTTAAAAGACCAAATGTTCTTGTTTGCTCATACCAGTCCTATGACTAACCCGGAGTTTATTGTTCCTTTTCTAAACTCTGGGTGCCCACTATTTTCCCACACGGGCAGTTTGAGTTGGGTTTTCAGATAATCCCGTATTAGGTGTAGATTCTATAGCTTTCAGAATCCTTGGTTTGGTAGCATTTGGAGATCTTCTTCAGTCTTTGGTACGGACGAGACTTGCTTAGCTTAGTGCAATGTGTTTGGGAGTTCGAGCTATTGCTGGATTGGTGCTTTGGAGATAGAGATTACCGATGCTGGAGTTCTATCTTGAAGACCATATTAGAGTTGTTGTTCCGCTGCGGTGTTATCTTTTCTTTCCGCTGCTATTATCTTGTATCATATCTCTGATGTATATTGATGTTCATTGTACCATTCATGTTGTATCAGTTATTGTATCAAATGTTGTATATTGATATATTCTTTTTCTTCCACTGTTGTTGTACTTAATGGTGTTATAAGCTCTGGCGAATCAGATTCGGCATGTGGATCTGTGGCATTTGAATACGAGTGTCGTATTCGGTGCCGATTTTCGAAGGCCGAGTCAGGGTCGCTACATTTGGTCCCAGAGCTTTGGTTAAACTTTAGCTCAGGAGCATAACACATTAAGTCGCTCGTTAGAAATAGGGTGAAGTATACCCTAGAATTAGTATATCCCTAAGATATCCGTTCGAACGCCTCAATAAATTCTCTTATTATTCACCGATAGTAAGTATGAGTGCGAGAAGAGGACGAGATAGGGGACAGGGGAGTACCGCTATAAATGGTCAATACCCTGCGACAGCGGAAACAACCTTTGTTCTCAATCTCCTTTGATTCGATTTCCAAATTCTTTGATTTCTTCGTGACAGCTCCAGAAAGAAGTTTCGGTGTGATGAAGGCCCTACGAATCATTGTAGAAAGTCCTTACTTCGTATTTTCATCCGTTTCTTATCAGCTTTTCGATCAAAACTCTAATGGATTTGAATTGAAAATTTAAATTAAATAAATTGGAAAATTTAAATTAAGCAAATTGCTTAACTATTATGAAGCTAAATTTGAATTGTATCGATAAAACGATATAGGTTAAAACCAAATTTGAAATTCTATTGTAATTTCTTGTGAATATCAAAGTCCGAAGAGGGACAAATTGGTATATACTTTGGAGTATTCCGACATGAATTGGAATCCATACCTAGCGTTTGAGAGAACGTAAAAGATTGAATCCAGCTATCTATTCTCTGGGATCCGATATATTCTACGAACGATTAGTTATCCCTTCGAACTAATCAACGCCCTTGCATATTCGTAGACCGGTGGACCAAAATATCTTGTGTAATATTATATGAGTTTGTTCTCATATTGTTGATATTCTTATTTGGTAAGCCAAATACAGAATTAATATTCATTTTGATTTGAAAAGATATTTCTCTATCTTTCATCTATTCTTTCTCGTCTCCTTTGCAAATTTCGAGGACGAAATTTTTTTAAGGGAGGGAATCTGTAACGATCCCGATTTTTAAATAAATTTAAATTGACAATTAAAGTGAATTTTTGAAATAAAATTGTAGATTAATTTGAGTTTTTCAAATTTTTATAGGATATTTGTTTATTGGGTATTGATTTTAAAATTTAGTTGGGGTTTTGAATTTGTATATTTAAAATCCTATAAATAAAAAGAAATAATAACATCCTAAAATTTGTCAATATAAATTAATAATATATTTTAAACTTTTGTAATATAATTTGAGAATAAATTGAAAGAAAATCTCAAACAAAAAAATAAAAATAAATAAATAAGTAATAAACTATACATGAAATAAATTCCAATTTCTTTTGAGTTTAGAAATCTTGAAATAATAAATATTTTGAAAGAGAGAAAAAAATCACTTATTAATAAAAATTAGTTTTAAAATCATTCCTTTCTTTAAAATTGGTATAAGTAGAAGTGTTGGACATATATGTTTATATTTCAAAACTTAAAATTTTAGATTTGGATTTAAATTTAAAATAAATATTTGGCTTTTAAAACCATTAAGGTGAAATTTATATAATGTAAATATTGGCTAAGAAAAAAATTCTTTAACATTGTATACATACACACACATACGAATGAATAAAGAGGTATATTCATTTACAAAGTAAATATGATATAAAATTTATTTAGAAACATTCTTTTGTCTTTAAAAATTTAAATGTAAACATATAAATAAGGAAGTAAAGAAATATACATGCACATGGGTTTGGAGTAAGGTGAATAACAAAATCTAGAGATTATGATATCTTGTTACAAATGGCATTCAATTTAATTGTTTAAATAAAATAATAAGATAAAAAAATTACAAAAACTCTTCATTTTTCCATATGCAATCATATTAAACATCTCACCAAATCTGGACAAATCAGTAATCAAATATTTGGCATTTCAAATCTCAACAACTCAACTTCAGTTCAAATTGGTTTCCAGCAAGTTTAAATTCAAACACCAAAGAAACAAAATTGATAAAAATCTGAAAACCAGAAAAAAAAAGAACAAGAGTAGTTTTCAAAAGCTTTAACAAATTCAAACTACAATACGAAAATCAAATATGGAAGTTACAAACTTGAAGCAATGTAAAGAAGATCAAGCATAACAGATTTGGAAAACAGGAAAAGAAATCTGGAAAAAAAAAATGAAACCTGGGAATATTAAGATAAAAACAATCTTCAAGCTTTGTTTCCATTCCTCAGGTAAGCTTTTAACTTCATAGTTTAATGAATTTATGCTTTCAAAAATCAAGTCTTAACATAAACAAATTCAATAAAAAGAAGATTTATGAAACACAGTGCTGCAGTTTTTTTTTTTAGCCAGAGGAAGTGCAGTTTTTCTCTGAAGATAAATAAAGGCAAGGAAATTTTCTTTTTAGATTTGAACTTAATATTGTTAATCAGTATTAAATCAAAGATTTAAACAACTTTATTAACAAAGTTGCAGGAAGAATCAAGTTCAAAGCAAATTTGATTTCTGTTTTTAAGTTGCAGAGAAAAAGAGGAAACTTGTCTATCATTCAAAACTGTAAGTATAAAAAAATCAAAATTGTTGTTATTGTTGAAGTAAGTAAGCAAATACAATAGGGAATAAGCAAAGTTCTTCTTAAAACTTGCAGATCTAAACTTAAAAGAATTTAAAGTAGGAAAAGGAAAAAAAAAGCTTCCAGGCTCAAACACTTTTGTTCTCTATCATTTGTCAGGTGAGCAACTTTCCCTCCTGAAACCTACTTTCTTGTTAATGCCTGTGAGCAAACCTTCTTTTAAACTAGCCTCCTTTATTTCTTTGGATTTTTTTTGATATGCTTGCTTGTGAATATTGATAAGTGCTTGCATGTTTCTGTAATCATTGATTGTATGTATACATACATATCTTGCCACTGTTCTAATCACAAACTCAAGAAGTTAAGAAAAAAATCAAATCCCTTCCTCTATTTTTGAATCATAAAATAACATCAATTTTTGAAATTTAAAGAAAAATGAAATTTGGTTGCATGTTTATATTTGGAAGATGAGTATGTTGTGAATATATATACATAAATAAGTTCCTGTGTATATATGTGAATGTTTAAATGTGTGTATGTATAATTTGTGTTGTTCTTCTCTGTGATTAAACTACAGAAAAAAAAGAAAAAAAAACTAAGAGATTCAAACCCCTTGTCTGGTCATTGTTAGATGTTGAGATTCAAATATAAATATGTTTGTTAAAGTATGAGTTAAAAGTTTAAAATAAAATTCTAGCAAGATAGGTTTGGAAATATGTAAGAAGTTTGGGAATTACAGTAGAATCTGGTAAAGCAAAATAATATCAATGTTTAAGTTCTCTGCCTGGAAATCAAAGAAAATATAAAGATCAGAATATAGCTGTGAGCAAACTCAACCTGTTTTTATATCTAAATGATTGGTGCATTTGGATATGTAATGTGTTTGAATTATGTGTATATTTACCTGCATGTTTGTGTATGCAAAATATCTGAGAGCATATGTATGTAGGTAGGAAAGTAGGCTCTGTTCTTAGTTATAGGATTTAAAAACAAGATAAAAAAAAATTCAAGTTCTCATCCAATAATCCTTTTTAGGTTTGAATATGTAGACAAAAGATGTTCAGATTAATATGATGGCAATTGTAAAAATGGGTTCAAGCATTTATACTTAGCTAATATGCAGAAAATGAGAAAATACAGTAGAACCTTTTAAAAAATCTGGTAATCAGAGATTCTTAATTTCATGTTTTGTTTATATCAACAGATTACTATCTAAAAATTATGATTTTTAATGCAAGGATGAAGATTCATAGATTGGTAATTTATGAGCAGTTAATAATTGAATAAAATTCGCATTTTCACAAATTTAAAATAACTGAATCAATTTAAATTGCTGAAATTTAGATTGAAGCAAGTTTAACCACCCATGATCTCGGAAAAAATGTGAAATAATTTTTCTATTGTGTGAATTTGAGGAATGAGGCTGAAGTAAGGTTTATGGCCATTGTTGTATTAGTGTCATTGTCGAATTGTTTTTGAGGTCATGCGCGGATCGAGGTGGACCGGATTTCGAGGAGAGACGAGTGGCGCAGTGGAGCAGCCGTGGGGGGCGGTCGCATGATCGTCGGTGGCCAGAGGTCGCCACGCGGAGCGAATGTGTGAAACTGTGTTGGGTTTCTGAGTCGAAGCAGTTGTGTCCAGTTGAGCTTGAAAGCTCGATTTTGATCTGCTATTGATTTCTTCAAGCTGAGTGGTCGAAACAACTCGGGGAAACATAGGCGATTTGCCGATGGCCAGAGTGATGATCAGAGGTGGCGCAGTTGATGGTGCACGTGCATGCGTAAGTGATGATGTCTGATGTATTTGTGGATTTGGAGGAAGAAGCAAACGATCTCGGGTCAATTCCTAGAAAATCTCGAAGTAGGTTAATGATTTGCTCGAGTATGGTAAGATTGGCTCGGGTCTGTTGTTAGACAACAGGTTGTAAAATTTGAAAGAATGAAAATATGTACTGGTTTCAAAATTTGGAAATACAATCTGTACCAGGTTTTAAGTTTATAAAACAAACAGTACCAAGGTTTTAAACTAAAAATATGAACAAGTTTTCAAAGGAAAAAGATTAAGGTTAAACATTTTAAAATTGTTTTGGAAATAAATTGGTTTTGCGGAAAAAATTTTATTAAAAAATAATTAATTAAAATTAAGGTTTAATTAATCACAATTAAGGGTTTATTAACTTAATTAATTAATTAGGGGATAATTTATTAAGATTTTTAAGAATTCATTTATTAAAATAATCAATTTAAGGTCAATAAATAAAAGAAATAAAGATTCAATTAATTACAATTAAGAGGTTAACTAATTAAGATAATTAATTAAAGAAATGATTAATTAGTGAAGGTGATTAAAACTTAATTAATTATAGTTAATGATAGTTAATCATTGATTTAAATATTACAAATGGAAGTAATTATGTGGGTAATAGATTTAAACCACACGATTTATTCACCTTAATTGTAGATGTTTGATGGCTATTGAATGATGTGTACTGGATTGATATATTTGATATGTGATGTGATGCTATGTGATGCTTTGTGCTAAGCTGTTATATCTATGATGTATATATTGTATGAATATAGAAACCCCTCGACCCATAGAACGACATTTGAATTTCGATGCGATAGGGAGTCGGATTCCAGTTGGTTATCCGAAACCCACATCGAATCATATTAGTGAATCTTTGTGATTGATAATTTACTTTATCTATGAATCTGTGAATATAGATAAGCGTTATGGGTTATACCGCTTATCGATATGGTTGAATCTGTGATGATGATGTTGTGCACTATTGTGTTGAACCCTGGACCACACTTATACACACACAAATATGGATTGCACGTGGAAATGGGTTAAGTCACATATTTTTTTTGAAATAATTTTAAAATTGAAATTTTGAACCAAAATAGTTTTGGAATTAGAATTGAAGCTTTTGAAATGGTTATTTTGGAATAACTCGATTGAGTTTTTGAAATTTAAATAATTTGACTTAAATTTGAATTCAATATTTGAAATTGAATTCTATGATTGAAAACTATGTTTAAAAAGGGGACTCGACTTATAAATGGGTTTATATGGGTTTTTAAACCATTTTAAAAGTGATGTTTTGGAATTTAAATTTAACCCAAGATTTCAACTTGTATAAATTGGATTTTTCTGAAACAAAAATATATTTGTTTCAAATAATAAAAGCTTTCATATGAATGAACTTCCAATTTGTGTTAAAAGGATTTTCAAGTCTAAAATGGAAATGGTCTTCCAAGTATTGAATAAATCTTTGGAAACGTTTTGATAGCTATAAGTTAAATCTTTATTTAAAGATTTAATTGAGTTAATCCAATTGAAATGGAAATTGTTTTGAAATCTATGAATGGATATTTGTGAAACTGGGTGAAACTTTGTGAAATAAATCTTTTTGTTTAAAGATTTAAAATGGTAATTTGTTAACCATTTGAAAGAAAAGCTTTGGACTTTTAAGTTGTGACTTGACTAAAATCCCATATCCATATGTTTTTAAATATGGCGCTCATTATTCGGTTTAGCCCGGAGAGGACCTTGTGTCATATAGCCTATTCCGAATAGTGATACGAAGTTATGGATTGCAACTGAGGACCGGCGTTGAAGACCGGGTGTCTTCGAGAATGATAGGATAACCTTTCGATTGACTCTGCACTGAGTTGCTCCGGTATAGAGTTCTCCCTAAGTGATGGGAAGTCCGATCGAGATTGTGGATACCCAGATTTGCAAGGGCTTTTTCGGAAGTGCCTTCGGTTCTGTTCGAACCCGGAACAGACTTGTATGGTTGTATGTTCGACATTACACTTTGAGATATTAAACTGATCTCTATCAAATACATTTCTGTTTGGTGGCGGAGAATTTATTCTCTTAGCTTAACACCCTTCTCTGAGACGTACGAGCTCAGAGGTTATGTAGTTGATATTTATCAGTGATATATTCCCAATTTGGTAGTGTGGCATGCTAAGTGCTGCTGTGTGTTGATGATCATTTTTTGATCATTTGTGATCAAAGCATGGCTTTTGTATAAAGCGTAGCTTTGTGGACGAGACTGCATCAGGACCTCACACCTCGGAAATGGTCGAAATAGGAAAGATGCGGCAAGGTTATGAGGGTCGCGCCCTTTAGGGTGTGTCATTCCCTTCTGGTAAAGGGTGGTATCATGGTATGGAGCCCAGATGCTTACTCATGTGGATACTGCAGATCTATTACTTTGTGATTGCTTTGTGGTTTTGTGGCGCCTCGGATAAAGGTCCCAAAGGACCGGGGGATGGCATGCTCGAGTAGTCGTTACCTAGTTACAGAGGTAACCCGTCCTTGTGTTGGCAGAGATCTGGTTAGGTTCTCAGGACGTCCCGCCAGAGGCGATCCCATAGACAGTAGGAAGTTCCTTAGCCTGACCATTTGTTGGAAATCCAATCAAAACAATACGAGCCTTGTACGGTTTTAGTTGTATAACCTGCCATGGAATGTGGCGGTAACCTGCTGTTGAACATGGTAGCTATAGTAGGCATACGACGAAATGTCGTATGCTGGCTAGGATTTATATTATACTTTCGAAAGGGTTTTCCACATTTTGCACTTATAGTAATAATATCAAAGAAATTTTCTCGTATCAAGCATATTTGATTATCATAAGGAGAAATCTCCTCCAATTCTGCGTTTGCATTGTGTGTGTGGCGGGAGGCCTTATGGTAGTTTCATTTTCTAAAAAGCATTGCGGATTTATTTTAAATTCTTTGTTGCTTATTTTAAAAGACCAAATGTTCTTATTTGCTCATACCAGTCTCATGACTGACCCGGAGCTTATTGTTCCTTTCCTAAACTCTGGGTGCCCACTATTTTCCCACACGGGTAGTCTAGAGTTGGGTTTTCAGATAATCCCGTATTAGGTGTAGATTCTATAGCTTTCAGAATCCTTGGTTTGGTAGCATTTGGAGATCTTCTTCAGTCTTTGGTACGGAAAAGACTTGCTTAGCTTAGTGCAATGTGATTGGGAGTTCGAGCTATTGCTGGATTGGTGCTTTGGAGATGGAGATTACCGATGCTGGAGTTCTGTCTTGAAGACCATATTAGAGTTGTTGTTCCGCTACAGTGTTATCTTTTCTTTCCGCTGCTATTATCTTTTAGCATATCTCTGATGTATATTGATGTTCACTGTACCATTCATGTTGTATCAGTTATTGTATCAAATGTTGTATATTGATATATTCTTTTTCTTCCACTGTTGTTGTACTTAATGGTGTTATAAGCTCCGGCGAATCAGATTCGGCATTTGGATCTGCGGCATTTGAATACGAGTGTCGTATTCGGTGCCGATTTTCGAAGGCCGAGTCAGGATCGCTACACATATCATCTGATATTTATAGCTAGACTGATCCGTTTATTATTTTCTTATGAAATAATACTCGGGTCAGACCGAGATGTTACAGGTGCTTCTGCTTAACTTCTCTTCTGGGATTACTATGACTTTTAGCTAACTACTTAGATTAGTAGTTTTTGTTGTATACATTTGAGATATAGACTCAGTGATGTGTACTTATTATTTTGTATAGCTCTTATAGCTATTCTTTTGTGTTATTGTGGATCTTTCAGACCACTACTCTGATGTAAACACTTATGTGTTATATATTCATATTTATTTCTGCCTTTGTGATATGGATGTCTGTGACTGATTTGTGTTATGTTTGTTTCTATATTTGTTTCCGAAGATCATATATAGCCACTGTGTGATAGCTTTGAGTTTGTATCTGTATGTCGGACTTCCTCGTTAAATGAAATCCACGCCTTACTATCTGACATATCAGTGCTCTCACAAAGCAATTACATGGATGGTCGCTCCTCCACAGCCTTATTCTCCATGCTAGTCGACAGCATTACTCCGTAGTGTTCTTGGCTAGCGTGGTTATAGAGGTGGGGCGTCACATTATATATATCGTCCTGAACTATTATGAACCATCGTAGTTCGTTTTATACTGGAATTTAATATGTCGATGGGTGTAAATAAATAATGAGATGAAAATAAATAAATATATATACCACTCCTATCGAGATAATCAATAATAGCGTAAAGCCTAACTACGGATGGCCGCTCCTATCCAGCCTTATTCTTCATAATAATAGACAGTATTTCCTTTAATACACTTTGTTATTGTGAGCATAGAGGTGGGGCGTCACACGGGAAATAAAAATTCTGCGAGGACAAAAAAGCGTGTATTTCAAGGTTCTCCATAAAATAGTATTTGTTCCACTTATCACCTCAAGAAAGAACTCCACGAAATCTAGAAAACAACCCATTAATATTACCATACATCATCAATAGTTGATCGATGCCACCATCCACCTAACCCTAATCTAAATCTTAGTAGATCCCAATCCTTAGATGTAGCCATTATCCACGCTTCGCTTATTCGAATTCCTGTGAGCATCCACTGTCAGCGCTACTTCGATTCGAACTGCTGTAAGAGGTATTATTATACATTTATAAGTTGTTTATAATAAGGTTTTCTAGTCTTTAGATGAGCAAGCTGGTGGTTGGCTACGATTTAGGTTATCTACTTATCTGTATATTTATATAGGGAAACCGATAACTATCATTTTTCTAATTACTCAAACTCGAGTTCTATAATTTACCAAATTTTATAGTCGATTGGAAATAGTTAATGATGATGATGTAGTTCCTCGCATTCAAATTAGATCAGCGACTTCACATGTAAAAAGATAAGGAGGACGAAAAAACAAGATAAGTTTATTTGATGGTATTTTATAATATTGTTATAGATCTATGGTGTATTATAATTACTAAATTGTTGTTTTACCGTTTAATCTTGGTTAGATACCAAAAAATGATGTTATTCAGTCTACATACCAATATATATCTTTAGAATTGAGTTCAAAACTAAAACAAGACTTATGAGTTAGTTTAGCAATTTTGAGGTGACTAGTTTTGATATTTTTTAAAGACGATCCAAGTCCGAATAACCTCCTATCAAATATGCATATAGGGAAGGATATCTATTTTAGCTGTAATTTTTCTTATTTGGTCCATTTATTATGTATTATTTCCAACTTAAGTAACCATTCGATTTAAGAACGAAAAGTAACTTTTTAGTTGCGTTGTATAGTTTAGGGAAGACGCATATCTAATCATTGTTGGGCTACTGTCAAATAACAGTTCTTCTACTATAAGTGATTTTTAGATTCGATCTACTATTCCTTTCAAGTATTCAAGAACAAGTTGAAGTAGTTGCATTGGTTAAATTATTCATGATTCTATTCCAAGTTTTTTATAGTATTTATCTGCAAACTAAAATTGCGGTGGCCACTAATCCATTATATCAAATTACTGACCTTATACCACTTTCACGAAATACTAGATATCCAAGGTTTTAAATGGCTAAAATTGAAGTCACTTAATATCCATATCAAAATAGTGCTTACTTTTTTATCTAACTTTTTTTCTTCAATAATTTAACCTTCAAGTACATGTAATATGCAATTTTTCCACATAGTAGCAACTCTAGATATCTTAGGAAAAATGTCAGTTAGATAAATAGATATATCGGTAAAGGGGCAGCATAGCTAAGTACTTATAGTAATCTAGTTATATATTGTTCGATGCCACTCTAGATATGTATTCAAGTCCAAGTTTATTTTGTTAATGCGGGGGCAAAGAAGAGGAATCTTACTCGCAAACAAAAACAAATCGAGGACCCCAATGAACAACCTAAAATAAATATTGAACCGAATAAGTAACCTGAAGCACATATTGAAACTAATTAGCGATTGTTGATTGGCAGTCCATTGGTGATGATTTAAAATTTGTGTTATGGAGTTGCATTCAGGTATTACTTTGATATACTTCATTTTCTTTTTTATTTAATGCATGTATTACTTTGATATATTTAAATGCGGGTGCTGTAGAGTCCCGCTCGTACGAGATCATGTTTTTTCTTATTTATTGCATGTGTTTCGGAGTTCCTTTGCTCACTAAGCTTGCAAGATTTCTCTATACCTTTTTTGATATTAAAACACATAATTTATCATGTAAAATGATATTAAATTTTGTTAATAATGTATTATTTAGAGCGTACCTGAATGACTTCTTGTTCTTTATGCCTATAAGAGCCAAAGAGGGGGGCTTTCTTCAGGGGAGTGAAAAATCTATGGGAAAATGTAGGACATGATTGTTTTTTCATGTTCACTTGCATTTTCTATAAATCTTTTTTAAGTTGCCAATAATCAATAAAGGCAACTTTCCACTCCGCCCTTTGAATTGTTTGGAAACTTAACCATGTCTTCTTATCAGTTCTACGTAAGTTTTTTGGTTAGTAGTTGAAGGAATAAAGAGACTTGGAGTAATGTTGTAAAGACCCGGTATTCCATCCATTCGCATCCGCATATGTTGGACTTGAATTGCTCAAAATATCATATTGTTAATTTAAATTTGGTAAAAACTCAACATGTACAGTAAGTAAAATAATCACAGAATCACAAACACAGAGTAATATAACAATAAGCAGTGGAAACAAAAGAATAGTAGTTCATGAAGTTACTATATATATATCAGCGTTAAAAAAGATACAACAGAAGTCTCGAATGCATAGAAGTCTCAATATATGATCATAATATTTCACTGGAATCAACCGAATAACTAAAAGCTGAATTGATATAGATGATGGATCTCCAAGCGAAGATGCAACTCCAAAGGCGAGTCTCAAATGCTGTGATACTCAGTCTGACCCGAGCGTAAAGCAAAATACAAAACACTTGAGTCAGGATTAACATTCTTATATCAATAAATCCAACTCAAGTGAAATAACAACTGAAATACAAGTAACTCAAAGGATGTTTGGGATAACCATCCTCTAAGGATCCGTTAAACTATCTACTATGTAGTAATATACGCTATAATAATATGTCTATAGTAATGTAAGGATATTAAAATAGCGTTAAGGCATTACCCATATCCCCCTTAACACATTTTATATATTCCCATAGTCTATACAGTACCGTACGCTCCTCCGAGAGGTTTACACAGAGGGCACCCCATAGGTATTGCACAAAACAAACTCGTAGAAGGCGCGATAGGGCATGCGGTAAGGCAGTCGAGGCAGTGCCAGGGTAGATATACCATTTGCACTCCTGGACTGATGGTAACGCATAGCAGCTACTACCGCCCACCTCATGACACACTCCTAAATCAAAGTTGCACCCAATCAAATCACAAAAGCAATAGAATGGTATCGAAGAAAAGTGCCCGATTGGAGGAATAACCTCACTTGGCCCGGTATAGCTCTTGTTTTAGCCGCATCAAGCTGACTCACGAGAGTTAGGTCTACATAAGTACCATATAGAATCGTCACCAAACAATCCTACTTCATTCTAGAATCTCCTCCATGTACACAGTTGTTAATGTGGTTTTCGGCATTGGTAGAGAGTATGAAAATATCTGATCTCGGTCTCTTTAACAACCAATCGTTATTATAACACCGTGGTCATTTCAAAATAGTTTATACTTCAAAACCAAAACATCATATCATTTCAAAATCATGTCAATTTGGTATCATTATACCCTTTAAATAATATTCATTTCAGAATCGTAACACCTTCAAAATTTATAACACTTTTGAAATCAAAACACTTGAAATCATAATACTTTTCACTCAAACATTTTAAGTATAGAAATAGTATATGTAATAAAATATATTATAAAATAAAATAGTTTATATATTAAATTGGTTTATATATTAAAATAGTTTTATATTAAAATAGTTTACATTAAAAATAATTCATAAAGTAAAATATTTTTTATATATTAAAATACTTTATATAAAATAAAAATAGTTTCCTCAAATTCACAAATCGATTCAGATCAACTCGAATTCCAAAATTCAATTTAATTAAATCTCAATCCACCAATCTCAATTCAGTTCAAAACCATTTAAATTTATATCGATTCCAAATACATATATAAACTACAATTTAAACCATTTCAATTTCAATAGATTTCAAAGCTTAAATTCATTTATATTTCAAATTCAACTTACCATTATTTAATATTGAAAATTTCACTTAGGTAATCCAACATCTGTTAAATAAATTTTAATAAAACTCTATTTCTCTATCCAACTTAATTTATTAAAATTATTATAAAATCTATATTAGAAATATAATATCTCAAAATTAATATGTAACGACCCAGAATTTCTATTAATTAAAATTCGTATATTTAATTAAATTTAAATATTAACAAGTAAGATTTGTAAGTCAAATAATTTAATTGTCGAATATCTGGATTTAATTTGGTAATTAAATCGATAATTTAATATTGAAATTACAGAAATAATTGGAAAACGGGTTTAATACGATTAAAATTGATTTGTAAAATTTTATTATATCATATTGGAGTTATAATAATGTTTGTAAACTTTTAAAATTGAATTTAAAGTCAAACTGTGAAAATTGAATATTTTAGTATTTAATTGACGAGCTAAAATAGCCATTTTTGAAACAGTCTCTGATTTCGACAAAACCTATTTCATCGGATCCGTAATTTGATATTATTGTAAGATTTCAAATTTCGTGTTAATCGAATTTACCGTTTGTCCGGAGCAAGCCAAAACGTAGGGAAAATTAGTTAAATCGGTTTGATTTAAATTGATCATTTATTTCCATAACTCACAAATATGATGGAATTAACCTCCGAAACATATTCCATTGTGTCCGGAATGCGGGGTAAACCCTAGAAACGCCAGCCGACACGCTTCGTTTGGAGTTCGAAAAATTTCGGATGAATAGTGTTTTGGCCATTTTTCTACAAAAGCACCTCTATTTCTTCATTTGCAAACAAAAGCCCAAAACCCTAACTCATTTCCTTCAGCTGCCACTTATGTTTTCAATGGCCAGAAAACTCCCATCTTCTTCTTCCATTTTCTCACAATCCATCGACTTTCATCAAAAAGCTTCAACTACAAAAATGTAGAGGGCTATGAGATCTTGTATATCGACGGTGATGATCGTAAATACGAAGTGGATTGGCAGCAATCTTCGTTCAAAGGCGCGTCATTTGTCCAGGTTTTTTGAGGCCAATATGGGGCCGAGCACGACCAGGTTCAGGGCGTTGATAGCTCTCGAGTGGAGCGTTCGAATGGAGTATTCTGATCGAGTCCTAGATGTTCGTGATGAGCTCAACAACCTAGGGTTTGATCGAGCATATGGGTTTCGTGCGTGATTTACTACCTGGGAGTGAAATGTGTGAATGGGAAGGAAGCAAGGTGCGGCCTTGATCTGGTGATGGGAATGCACAGCTATGATCTATCTAGGGTATAAAAAATTAAAATAAAAGTTGAATTAATTGTATTATAAATCGTGTAATGTTTAAAACTCTATAACTTTTTCATACGAGATCGAAAAATTACGAAACGAAGTGTGTTGGCTTCGTATTGTCGAGCACTACGCAATGGAGCTGGATTGGGGCTGATTGGAGTCAGTGAAAATTTTGGATAAAATTAAACGCACGTTTAATTTTATTCAAAATAAAACGCCGAAAACGTTATCGAAATCAAGGTGAGAACTTCTCACTCAATCGAAATTGTTTCGATTTAAATTTTAAATAGTTAGATTTAAAATTGTTGATTGTATGCCTGGATGATAAATTATTATCTGTTATTGATGGAAATAGACATTATACGCCGTATATTAAGCCGAGGTTATTTATTAAAAACATGTACCGTGAATATTTCACTGCAAAGTGAAATTGGTATTATTTATGTACTTTGAGTTGATCTCCCACATTATATAGCAGATGTGACCCTATTGCGCCGCATAATAGCGGATAATATTTTATAAATCCTATATACCACGGTATTCCGTTTTGAAACAGAATTGGTATTGTGCTAATGTCTATGGATGGAGGGAAACAGGTTGGAGGGATCCAACTGGATTCCTCACAAGTATTTATTTGATTACAAATATTGTGATATTTATTGATTATCATATCGATATATGATGTTTGGATGTCGTGATTGACTATTTGGTGTGTTGCATCATTGGGCCAATTTGGAATTTTAAATGGATTTTAAAGTGATGATTTTCAAATTGTAAAAGTGATTTTTTTTTAAAAGTATATGTTTTATTAAAATTTTGAATTGATTCATTTTAAATAAATAAACGTTAAAATTTTAAAGTTATAAAAATTATGATTTTTGCGAAATATAACCAAAGCGTGATTTTTGAAATAAATAGTTGATTAATTTATAAAATTGTTTAAAGTGGGATTTCTGAATTATTATAAACGATTTATATAAAAGATTTATAAAATTGATATTTTATAAATTAAAAGTATTGGGATTATAAAACGCGTTTTTATAAGTGTTAAAATGAAATAAAAATGGATTTCACAAGTGAATGAAATATATAGATTTATAAATTGTGAAGTTATAAAATGAATAGAGTTTTTTTGTAAAATAAAATATTTATAAGTAATTAACTTATAAACTAGATTTTTGGTATAAAATTGAGATATAAATAGAATTTGTTAATAAAGGAGATTTATAAATCGAAGTTGTTATAAAATATAATTGTGAATGTATAAACGTTGTTTTATAAATCCGAAATCAATTGAATTTGATAAATTAAACATATAAGTTTATTAAAGGGGATATATTCGCGATTTTGGATACGATTTATCAATTATATGATGTGTGTAGTAATGAAGAGTTTGGTTGGGAATTTTATTCACGATTTTGGACGGTGGATAATTCTTGAAATAAATGTGTAGAAAATGTTGAAATTTGGTTAGTGAAGTATATTCACGATTTTGGACAGTGAATAATATATTAAAAAAATGTTTTGGGAAGTGACATTTTAAATAGAATTAAAACGATTTAAAGATGTTTTAATTTATTAAGTATCGAAACCATAGATTTCAACATTCATTATTGAAATAGACGTTTTCAAGAAATAAGGAAATAGTGGACTATAACACTGTTGTTATAGTAAATGATTTCCGAAAGGAAATGTTTTATATAGTATTGGGATTTATATAGCTATCTAAATTTCGAATCCCTATACTAGTAATTTTGAGTTGTCGTAACAATGTTTTACGTAACATTCATTTTGACTCAAATGAATGTGTTTAAGAGAACGCTTTCCTTAAAGAATAAAATATATACTTAATTGTGATTCAAGTATATTGAATATTTTCCAAGTGTTGAAAATAAATAGATTTTTGAATACTTATTATTAAATAAGTATGGAAATGTTTTTCCAATATGAAATGAAATGTTTAAGATTTATTTCTTTTAAAAGAAAAATTGAGAAGTGATTTGAAATTTGTATTCAAAAGGTTGAAGTGTGGAAATTATATATCTTGTAAAGATATTTTTGGAAAATAAATAATTTGGAAAATTATTTGGAATTTGGTGATGTTGTACATGCCTATTGATAGTTAAATAACCGACTATCGATATTTACCTTTAAATGAGTATTTGTTGTGATTTGCTTGAATTTGAATGCCACACTTATCGTAAAATTAGCGCTCACTATTCGGGTTAGCCGGGAAAGGACCTTTGGGTCGTATAACCCATTTCGAATATGTGATACATCGAACTGGATAGCATTGATGACCGGTGTTGAAGACCGGATATTTACGAAAACGGAAGGATTACCGTCGAATGTTTCTGCATCGGCTGATCTCCGAGATAGAAATTTATTACCCTTTGTGATGGGAAGTCCGGTCATGATTAGTGAATATCCAGATTGCAAGGGCTTCTTTGGAAGTGCCTTCTGTTCCGTTCGATCCCGAAACGGACTTGTATGGATGTGTGTCTGACATTACAATTTGAGATGTAAAGCTGGTTTCAATCAAATATATTTCTGTTGGTGGCGGAGAATTTATTCTTTTATCTCAACACCCTTAGAAGTTATGTAGTTGATGGTTACTAGTGATACATTCCCAAATTGGTAATGTGGCATACGAAGTGCCATTGAGCATTTGTTGAACAAAGCACAGCTTTTATATAAAGCGTGGCTTTGTGGACGAGACTTCGTCGGTTCTCACACCCCGCAAATGGTCAAAACAGGAAGGATGCGGCAAGGTTATTAGGGGGTAGCGCCCCTTTAGTGTATGTCATTCCTTCTGGATAGAGGTGGTATCATGGTATGCAGCCCAGATACTTAACATATGTTGTTACTGCAAATTTATTACTTTGTGGTTGTTGGAAATCGAGGATCCTCGGATATAGATCGGTTACGATCGGGGGATGACATATTTGTGTCAGTAGTTACCCAGTTAGGGGTAACCCGGCCTTGTGTTGGCAAAGATCCGGTTAGGTTCTCGGGGCGCCTTTCCAGAGGCATTTCCATGTGGCAATGTGATGCAGCCCAGCTTGATGAAGTCTTAGGTCGCGAGCGACCTAACGAGTTGTTAAGTCACGTGCGACTTAACGGGGTGAAGAGTGACGAGATAAGAGGAAAGAAAGATGCAATACTGGAGGATGTACGTCGTTCACGACCTAACGCGTTGGCGTTCAAACGACCTAGCGTGTCAATTTTTTGGTCGCGAGCGACCTATATGGAACGACCTAGCGAGGTACCGGAGCAAGGCGGTGAAGCGAGTTATGTAGAGAAGAGTAACTAGCGACCTATGATAAGTCGCCGAGCGACCTAACGAGATACAAGAGCTCATGTTGTTACCGCTTTCTTAGGTCGCTCAACTTTTAGGTCGCAAGGTCGTCCAATTGCTTAAGCCGCGTGAAGACCCTTAGGTCGCTGAAGCCAAAGTCGCTTTCGTAAAGCAGTGATGTTGTTTTTGGTCGCTTTGTGCTTAGGTCGTAAGTCGTTGTGTTTTATATATGTTATGTTGTGTGTTGTAACTGGGTAAGTCCCTGATGATAAGTCGTAGGTCTTTTCTTTTATGTCGCTTATGTAACTCGTGTGTTGTTTCTGTTGTAATGATGCGAAGTTGAGTCTCATGTTTCTTAGGTCGTTACCGACCTAAGTTAGGTCGTAGGTTGCGGCTATGTTAGGTCGTGTATTTCGTGATGTAAGGGTTGTGTTGTAGGCCGTCGGTTGGTGTCAGTGTTTGGTCGAGTGCGACCTAGTGTTGAGTTGTAACGCCTAGAAATAGGCACGGTGAGTCATGTGTAAACAGGTTGTTGATTTTGAATGAAACTTTGCTTGAGTGCTTTGTGCCTCTTTTGAAATTGGCAGTTGAGTGTGATCTCCTATCTCCACTTTCGGTTATTTGAGTGCGCTCGAATCAACGATTGTTGAAGCCAATTTACGGTATCAAGTGTGCTTGATCAACGTTTGAAGAATTGTAGATCTTCTTTCACGGTATCGTGCGCGATCAACGTGTCGTAGATAGCTAGAATTCGGTATCTTTGTGATCAACGAATTTGGCCATTTCAGTATCTTTAATCCATCGATTGCTACTTTTCAACGTTGTTTCCATTTTTCGTTATTTCCGCTGCGTCATTTTTGGTATCAGAGCTAGACTTAGCCAATCATAGCTAAGCCGAGTCTTGGAGCCAAGGAGTTTGAAGTTTGGTGTTCATCGTATTCATCGTGAAGTTGCAACAAGTTGGGAGTTTTCGATCCATATCATTTTCGATCAAAGTTCGGAAAGAGTTTGAAGTGTAGAGCAAGTGTTTGAACAAGGCCATGTATCACTTTGTTGTTCAAGGCCAAGTGTTGAGCCGAGTTAAGTGAGTTTGAAGTTGAAGTCCATTTTGAAGTTAAAGCCGAGAATTGAAGTGTGTTTGAAGATTGTTTGATTCAATCATGCCTCTGAGAAGAGCTAATCAACATCAGAATGTTGAAGCATTGTATAGAAGAGAAGAAGCCGAGCAAAAGGAACAACGTATCAATGAGAAATTTGATGAAGGCATTGGAAAGTTAGAGAAGCTGATGATTGACATGAATGAAGGTCAAAGGAGAAGGTCGCCAGTCTCGAACCATGGAGGAAACAGAGTTTCTCCATCGGTTACGGAAGCGTGGAGGGTGTCGCCGCAATCTTACCGAGAAAGAAGAGAATCTTCAGTTCCATTGAGAAGAGAACATCATGAGTATAGACATGAAGAGAGAAGAACTCCACGGGAGTATGAACCTGAACCTTACCATGATGATAAAAGAACATAGTAGAAGAGATATGCGTGATCATAGAGATGTGAATTGTCGAGATCGATATCGAAGTTCATTTAATTATGATGAAGATGGTGATAGATGTAGTGTTCATTATCGGGATCGAGACCAAGTACGGAATGTTTGCAGGGATGTTGAAGATGATCGTCGATGAGAATCGGGGATGAAGATAGAAATTCCAGAATTTAAGGGTGGAATGGTAGCAGAAGAGTTTCTTGATTGGTTATCTAATGTTGAAGAAATTTTTGACTTTAAAGAAGTTCCTGAGCATCGAAGAGTTAAGTTAGTTGCTACACGTTTGAGAAGGAGAGCTATGGCATGGCGGCAGCAAACTAAACTTACTAGGGAGAGAATGGGGAAGTCAAAGATTGAATCATGGGAGAAGATGAAGAAGTTGATGAAGGCAACATTCTTGCCTTACAATTATCAATCACTCATATATTAGAGGTTGCAGAATCTGAGGCAAGGGACGAGGACTGTTAATGATTATGCTGATGAATTTTATCAACTGATTGCTCGAAATGACATTATGGAGACGGAAGAACAGTTGACTGCTAGGTTTGTTGGAGGGTTGAGAATGCAGATTCAAGATATGGTAAACATGTTTGATCCTAGATCTGTCGCTGAAGTGCACCAGAAAGCGTTGGCTTGGGAGAAGCATGGAAGACGAGGAGGTGGCGTGTTTACTAATTCCAACAACCAAGTGAGAGGAGCCAGTGGAAATGTGAATGTTTCTAAAGCTGTCAGTAAACCAGTTGTGAATGAGGTTATGAAGGCAAAGGTCAACAACAGTTTCAAATGTTATAATTGCCAGGAAGTGGGTCACAAGAGTAATGAATGTCCGAAGCCGAAGAAGCAAACTATGATTGCTGAAATGGAAGGTGAGGATGTTGGTGAAGGTTATTCTAGTCTAGTTGAGGAGCATGAACAGGATATCGCGTCGGGAGATGAAGGATGTAATCTAATGATGAGGAGGTCTTGTTTAACACCGAAGCAAGAGGATGAGGCTAGTTGGTTGAGGAGTAACATCTTTCAGTCGACATGCACTATACTGAGGAAAGTTTGTAAATTTGTGATTGATGCAGGAAGTTGTGACAATATCATTTCTACTGAAGCTGTGAGAAAGTTGAAGTTGAAGATGGAGAAATATCCAAATCCTTACAAGTTAGCTTGGCTAAGAAAAGGAGGATAGGTGAAAGTGGACAGGCGAGTTCATGTTCCATTTTCTATTGGGAAGAAATATAAAGATGAGATCTTGTGTGATGTGGTAGAGATGGATGTTTGTCACTTTCTTTTGGGAAGACCATGGCAGTATGATCGAGCAGTGCAGCATGATGGTCGGACAAATAGCTACAGCTTTATGTTTGAAGGTATTAAGATTATTTTAGTTCCGAAGAAGAGACAGCAAGGAGAGAGCAAGTCAGAAGAGATTGAGGAGCTGAAAACTTTGTTGACTTTGAAAGAGTTTGTTGAGGAAGTAGAGGAGAGCCCAGAGGTGTTTTTGTTGATTTGACATGAAGCTGCTGAATCTAATAAAGTTCCAGAGGAAGTGAAGCCGGTATTGGAAGAATTCAATGACGTGTTTCCTGAAGAGTTGCCAACGGAGTTACCACCGTTGAGAGATATTCAACATCAGATTGATCTTGTGCCAGGGGCAATATTACCCCACAGGCCACATTACAGGATGAGTCCTAAGGAGCACGAGGAACTGAGAAGACAGGTGGAGGAGTTGCTAGAACAAGGGCGTGTTCAGGAGAGCTTGAGTCCTTGTGCAGTGCCAGCCTTATTGGTACCGAAGAAAGATGAGACATGGAGAATGTGTATGGACAGTCGGGCTCTAAACAAGATCACTATGAGATACAGGTTTCCTATGCCGAGGTTTGATGATTTGATTGATCAGTTGAGTGGGGCTGTTGTTTTCTCAAAGATTGACTTGAAGAGTGGATACCATCAGATTCGTATTAGACCGGGTGATGAATGGAAGACTGCTTTTAAAACAAGGGAAGGTTTATACGAATGGTTGGTTATGTCGTTTGGCTTGTCAAACGCTCCTAGTATATTAATGAGAGTGATGAACCATATTTTCAGACCATTCATTGGGAAGTTCGTAGTAGTTTACTTTGATGATATTTTGATCTATAGTGGGAGTATGGAATAGCATATTCATCATTTGCGAGAAGTACTATTGATTCTACGACAGGAGCAATTCTATGCAGCAGCAAAGAAGTGCGTGTTTATGACGGACAGTGTTCTGTTTCTGGGATATGTTTTGTCGAAGGAGGGTATTCAAGTGGATGAGAGTAAAGTGGAAGCTGTCAGGAGTTGGCCACAACCCAAGACAATTACTGAAGTGAGGAGTTTTCATGGGTTGGTATCTTTTTTTCGAAGATTCATTCCACATTTTAGCAGTGTAATGGAACCCGTAACCGATTGCATGAAAGGAAAGAAGTTCGTGTGGACAGAGGAAGCAGAATTAGCTTTTGAGAAGATTAAGACACTTTGACGACAACACCAATTCTAGTACTGCCAGATTTTCAGTTGTTGTTTGAGTTACACACTGATGCTTCGAAAGTTGGGATTGGTGAAGTATTGAGTCAGAGGGGAAGACCAGTTGCATATTTCAGTGAGAAGCTTTCGGGAACGAAGATGAGATATAACACTTATGATGTAGAATTTTATGCTATTGTTCAAGCTGTGAAACACTGGAGACATTACTTGTTTCACAAGGAGTTTGTGTTATACACTGATCATGAAGCTTTGAAGCATTTGCAAGGGCAAGACAAAATTTCAGCTAGGCACGCATCATGGGTCGCGTATTTACAGCAGTTTACTTTTGTAGTAAAACACAAATCAGGGGCGACGAATCGTGTAGTTGATGCTTTGAGCAAGAGGAATCATTTGTTGACAAGAATGAAGATTGATGTGACAGGATTTGAACAATTGCCAGAGTTATTTGAAGTAGATCCTTACTTTACGAAGATTGTTGAGAAAGTCAAGGATGGGAGTACTGATGAATTTGTGATGGTCGATGGATTCTTATTCAAGGGAAATCGATTATGCGTACCAGATTGCAGCTTGAAAATGAAAATTGTAAAAGAGTTGCATGAAGAAGGACATGTTGGACGGGATCGCACATTGCAGTTAATTTCTCAGTCTTACTATTGGCCCTCGATGAGGTGGGAGGTTGAAAAGTTTATGCGAAGATGTCATGTTTGTCAAGTTTCGAAAAGGACAGCCACAAATGCGAGATTGTATATGCCTTTACCTGTTCCTACGAAACCGTGGGTAGATGTAAGCATGGATTTCATATTGGGCCTACCGAGGACTCAACGGGGAAATGACTCTATATATGTTTTAGTGGACCGTTTCTCGAAGATGGTACATTTTGTTGCTTGTAAAAAGACGGCAGATGCAGTCCATGTGGCACAGTTGTTCTTTAGAGAGATCTATCATTTGCATGGTTTACGAGAATCTATAGCTTCAGACAGGGATACCAGATTTCTGACTCATTTTTGTCCAAGTTTGTGGAGAATGGTTGGAACTAAGTTGAAATTTAGTAGTGCTTATCATCCGTAGACGGGTGGACAAACTGAAGTTGTGAACAGATCCTAGGTAATCTGTTGCGATGCCTCGTGGATGATAATTTGAAGAGTTGGGATTTGAAGTTATGTCAAGCGAAGTTTGCACATAATCATGTTATTAATCGTAGCACGGGTTTCAGTCCGTTTCAGATTGTATATTCAAGTTTGCCAAAGGGACCGTTAGATTTAACGATAGTGCCACAACCGAAGGGGACAGTTAAGCGAGCTGCTGATTTCATTGATGGGTTGACATAATGCCATAGAATCGTTCAAGAATGATTGGAGAAGACGAATGAGAAATATAAATGATCTGTGGTTCTAAAGCGAAGAAGTGTTGAATTTAATGAAGAAGATTTAGTATATGCTGTACTAACGAAGGATCGTTTTCCAGTACGAGCATATAATAAATTTAAAGCTCGAAAGATTGGTCCTGTGAAGATTGTGAAACAGATCAATGAAAACGCTTATAGGTTGAAGATGCCGGAGGATGTGTACACTTCTAACGTGTTTAATGTTAAACATCTTGTACCTTACTCTAGAGATGAACAATCCCATCGGGAAGAACTTTTAAACTCGAGGACGAATTTTTCCCAACCAAGGGAGGATGATGCAGCCCAGCTTGATGAAGTCTTAGGTCGCGAGCGACCTAACGAGTTGTTAAGTCGCGTGCGACTTAACGGGGTGAAGAGTGACGAGATAAAAGGAAAGAAAGATGCGGTACTGGAGGATGTAAGTCGTTCACGACCTAACGCGTTGGCGTTCAAACGACCTAGCGTGTCAATTTTTAGGTCGCGAGCGACCTATATGGAACGACCTAGCGAGGTACCGGAGCAAGGCGGTGAAGCGAGTTATGCAGAAGAAGAGGAACCAGCGACATATGATAAGTCGCCGATCGACCTAACAAGATACAAGAGCTCCTGTTGTTACCGCTTTCTTAGGTTGCTCAACTTTTAGGTCGCAAGGACGTCCAATTGCTTAAGCCGCGTGTAGACCCTTAGGTTGCTGAAGCCTAAGTCGCTTTCGTAAAGCAGTGATGTTGATTTTGGTCGCTTTGTAATTAGGTCGTAAGTCGTTGTGTTGTATATATGTTATGTTTTGTGTTGTAACTGGGTAAGTCGCTGATGATAAGTCATAGGTCGTTTCTTTTATGTCGCTTATGTAACTCATTTGTTGTTTCTGTTGTAATGATGCGAAGTTGAGTCGCATGTTGCTTAAGTCGTTACCGACCTAAGTTAGGTCGTAGGTCGCGGCTATGTTAGGTCGTGTATTTCGTGATGTAAGGGTTGTGTTATAGGCCGTAAGGTGGTGTCAGTGTTAGGTCGAGTGCGACCTAGTGTTGAGTTGTAACACCTATAAATAGGCACGGTGAGTCATTTGTAAAAAGTTTGTTGATTTTGAATGAAACTTTGTTTGAGTGCTTTGTGCCTCTTTTGAAATTGGTAGTTGAGTGTGATATCCTATCTCCACTTTCGATTATTCGAGTGCGCTCGAATCAGCGATTGTTGAAGCCAATTCACGATATCAAGTGCGCTTGATCAACGTTTGAAGAATTGTAGATCTTCTTTTACGGTATCGTGCGCGATCAACGTATCGAAGATAGCTAGAATTCGGTATCTTTGTGATCAACGAATTTGGGCATTTCAGTATCTTTAATCCATCGATTGCTACTTTTCAACGTTGTTTCCATTTTCCGTTATTTCCGCTGCGTCACAATGGGAAGTTCCTTGGCCTGATCATTTGTTGGAAATCCAAACTCCAATACGAATCTTGTACAGTTTTAGTTGTAGAACCTGCCATTTACTTATGGTGGTCACCACTGTTTAGATGGTAGCTATAATAGGCACACGATACAGGTCGTATGTTGTCTAAGATTTATATTATACTTTCGAAATGTTTTCAACATTATGCACTAGTAATAATATCAAATGTTTCCTTTTAATGCGTATCAAGCATCTTTGACTATCATAAGGAGAAATCTCCTCCGATTCTGCGTTTTCATTGTGTGTGTGTGCAGGAGGCCTTACGGTAGTCCCAATTTCCTAAAAGCATTGCGAATTGACTTTAAAAATATTCCTTTGTTTGTTTTTAAGAGATAAATAACTTTTAAGTTCTCATACCAGTCTTGCTCATCAAGGTGAAATGTGATGGGGGATTCTCGCTTCGCGGTTTGGTGGCGAACGGGAGACTCTTAACCCTACACGTCCTCTTTGCGAGCTTGATTAAGCGTAAGCCGTGACAATCGAAAGGCTGACCGTAAAAGCAAGGTCAGGGTACCATTGTTATGCCATGGTGGGTCTGGGATGGTTGCAAAGCCTACCGGTCGCCACTATCTCCAGCCGTTACATTTGGTATCATAGCATATGGTTAAGCGACAACCATGGCTCTGTTGGAAATTACTCATTAGAGATAGAGTCAGTAGTACTCTAGAATGAGTGTGAGTGTAATAATAGATACGAGTGCGTATTTGGTAGTGAATATGAAATTGTATTATATTGTGATGATTGGTTTGTTGAGTGGTATATGGATTCTGGTCAATACGAGTAATTAACGTTATTGATAGGGATCTCTAAACACTTGTACAAAACAATTCAGCACGATATTGTTTTAAAGCGGGTAAATGAAATAATTTTGCCCGAAAATTATATTTTGATATATAAGCGGAATAATTTTTAGAATATATTATATATCTTTGGAAGTTTGGTTGTTAATGAAATAATCAAATATAAGAACCTAGAGTTTGAAAGGGTTTATAACCAAATAAAATTCTATAAGTATGATTTATCCAAAGGAAGAATAACCAAATTTGATTTAAACCAGAATTTAAATCCCGGCAAATTTGAAAAGTGTTTTAAATGCAATGAAAACAAAGATTTGGGGATTTAAAACTCTTGGGAAGGTTGAAATGTTTTCCAAAGTGTTTGAAGGAAACGATTGAATATTATTTTAGGAAATACTTTTGGATGAGAATTGTTTTAAAATGAATTCGTGGAAGTGAGGAAGCACTGAACTCACTTCGATCGCTGGAAAATAATCCCGATGATGATGGCCATATCATTAGAATTCATTTTCGAGTTTCTAAAGTGATGGATTGCTTCCATAGGAAATTGGGTTTGAGTTGATTATAATTTCAAAATGGCTTTGGAGTAAAACTGGGTAATTGAATTCTGGAAACTCTATCTAGATAATGTGAAAAGTTAAAATAAACCAACTATTGAACCTCTTAAGTGATGTTGATATTAATAAAATAAACAAATGAAGATGAACGAAAATTTTAATCCTGGAATTAAAGTTTAACTTGAATGAATGGAGGTGAATAAAAATATATTTGAATTTAACATAAGATAAGTTGAATAAAATTGGAATTTGAAATTGAATTAAAATTGGATATAAAGTTGAAATGTAAAATGACTGTAATTGAGAAATGGAAATTTAAGTTAAGTTAAACAAATGATATTTGAAATGGAATATAACTTAAGTGAAGTTGAATAAAGTTGATTTTTGATATCGAAGTAAAATAATAAAGTGATGAATATGAACTTGAGTTATATAAATGAAATAGCAATTGAATTAATGAATGAATTGAATGTAAATCAATTGAATGTAAATGAATTGATATGAAATATGAATGTAAGTGTAAATTCATTAGAAGCAAATGAAGTTGAGAAATTAAATAATTGAATGGAAGGCACTTTAATATCAACCAATTAGAATTAAATGTGGTGAACCAAATTGGAAGTAAGTAAATCTAAATGGAATCGAATATAATTTGATTTGGAAGTAAACCAAATTGAATATAAATTAGTGATTGCTAATTGAATATGAATAAATAAATGTTAGTAAAGTCCAATGTTAATGAATCAAATGTGATTTAAATTGGAAAACCAATTCATTGAATATATTGAGAAGTGCATGTATATTGATTTGGTTATGGATGCTAGTTGGTTGATCGTTGGATTTGTTGTTTTGTTGCATTTGCTATATTGGCATATATAGTTGTTGGTATATGTTGTATATTGATGTTATTTCATATATACATGTTACTCATTTGTTTGTTTAGTGTATAGTAAGTGCGGATTGCGCTTGCTTCACATTTGGAGCTCGCTTTCGTGCTATATTAGCCGTATATGCTTGCTAATAATATATAAGGTACATATCTCGGATCAAATATCGTACTTTTACACTTTTTCCCTACGGGATGCCTCATCACTTGATGATATGTATATTTGTGATATATATATACTGTTATTTTTTTTGGATCGAGCCGCGCAAAGGAGACTGTGGCGAAATTTTTTGAAAATTTAAGGCATCAGAAATTTTTTGAGAAAATTGGGAAAATTTGTGAAAAACTATAACTTTGATTTGAAGTTAGAAGTTCAACAATAGTAGTTGGTTTTGAAAAGAGAACTAAGTACGATTTGAAAACTTAGTAAAGATATTGTAAGAAGTTTAACTATGTTTTTGAGAAATTAATGGACTCTGTAACTTTTTCCTACTTGGTAATTTCGAGGACGAAATTCTTTTAAGGGGGGAAGTTTGTAACGACCCAGAATTTCTATTAATTAAAATTCGTATATTTATTTGAATTTAAATATTAACAAGTAAGATTTGTAAGTCAAATAATTTATATGTCGACTATCTGGATTTAATTTGGTAATTAAATCCATAATTTAATATTGAAATTACAGAAATAATTAGAAAACGGGTTTAATATGATTAAAATTGATTTGTAAAATTTTATTATATCATATTCGAGTTATAATAATGTTTGTAAACTTTTAAAATTGAATTTAAAGTCAAACTGTGAAAATTGAATATTTTAATATTTAATTGACGAGTTAAAATAGCCATTTTTCAAACAGTCTCGGATTTCGACGAAACGTATTTCATCCGATCCGTAACATGATATTATTGTAAGATTTCAAATTTCGTGTCAATCGGATTTACCGTTTGTCCGGGGCAAGCCAAAACGCAGGGAAAATTAGTTAAATCGATTTGATTTAAATTGATTGTTTATTTACATAACTCACACATATGATGGAATTAGCCTCCGAAATCTATTCCATTGTGTCCGAAACGGGGGGTAAACCCTAGAAACGCCTGCCGGCACGCTTCATTTGGAGTTTGGAAAATTTCGGATGAATAGTGTTTTGGTCATTTTTCTATAAAAGCACCTCTATTTCTTCATTTGCAAACAAAGGCCCAAAACCCTAATTCATTTCCTTCAGATGCCACTTATGTTTTCAATGGCCAGAAAACTCCCATCTTCTTCCTCCATTTTCTCACAATCCATCGACTTTCATCAAAAAGCTTCAACTACAAAAATGTAGAGGGCTATGAGATCTTGTATATCAACGGTGATGATCGTAAAATACGAAGTGGATTGGCGGCAATTTTCGTTCAAAGGCGCGTCGTTTATCCAGTTTTTCGAGGCCAATATGGGGCCGAGCTCGACCAGGTTCAGGGCGTTGATAGCTGTCGAGTTGAGCATTCGAATGGAGCATTCTGATCGAGTCCTAGATGTTCGTGATGAGCTCGACAACTTAGGGTTTGATCGAGCATATGGGTTTCGTGCGTGATTTACTACCTGGGAGTGAAACGCGTGAATAGGAAGGAAGCAAGGTGCGGCCTTGATCTGGTGATGGGAATGCACGGCTATGATCTATCTAGGGTATAAAAATTAAAATAAAAGTTGAATTAATTGTATTATAAATCGTGTAATGTTTAAAACTCTGTAACTTTTTCGTACGAGATCGAAAATTACGATACAAAGTGCATTGGCTTCGTATTGTCGAGAACTACGCAACGGAGCAGGATTGGGATCGATTGGAGTTAGTGAAAATTTTGGAAAAAATTAAATGCACGTTTAATTTTATTCAAAATAAAACGCTGAAAACGTTATCGAAATCAAGGTGAGAACTTCTCACTCAATCGAAATTGTTTCGATTTAATTTTTAAATAGTTAGATTTAAAATTGTAGATTGTATGCCTAGATGATAAACTGTTATTGATTGAAATAGACATTATACGCCGTATATTAAGCGAAGGTTATTTATTAAAAACATATACTGCGAATATTTCACTGCGAAGTGAAATTGGTATTATTTATGTACTTGGAGTTGATTTCCCACATTATATAGCGGATGAGACCCTATTGCGCCGCATAATAGAAGATAATATTTTATAAATCCTATATACCGCGATATTCCGTTTTGAAATGGAATTGGTATTGTGCTAATGTCCGTGGATGCAGGGAAACAGGTTGGAGGGATCCAACAGGATTCCTCACCAGTATTTATTTGATTACAGATATTGTGATATTTGTTATCATATCGATATATGATGTTTGGATGTCGTGATTGACTATTTGGTGTGTTGCATCGTTGGGCCAATTTGGAATTTTAAAAAGATTTTAAAGTGTTGATTTTCAGATTGAAAAAGTGACTTTTTTTTAACATTATATGTTTTATTAAAATTTTGAATTGATTCATTTTAAATAAAAAAACGTTAAAATTTTAAAGTTATAAAAATTATGATTTTTGCGAAATATAACCAAAGTGTGATTTTTGAAATAAATAGTTGATTAATTTATAAAATTGTTTAAAGTGGGATTTTTGAATTATTATAAACGATTTGTATAAAAGATTTATAAAATTGATATTTTATAAATTAAAAGTATTGGGATTATAAAACGAGTTTTTATAAGTTTTAAAATGAAATAAAAATGGATTTCACAAGTGAGTGAAATATATAGATTTATAAATTGTGAAGTTATAAAATGAATAGATTTTTTTGTAAAATAAAAGATTTATAAGTAATTAGCTTATAAATTAGATTTTTGGTATAAAACTGAGATACAAATAGAATTTGTTAATAAAGGAAATTTATAAATCGAAGTTGTTATAAAATATAAATGCGAATTTATAAACGTTGTTTTATAAATCCGAAATCAATTGAATTTGACAAATTAAACAAAGAAGTTTATTAAAGGGGATATATTCACGATTTTGGATAGCGAATTATCAATTATATGATATGTGTAGTAATGAAGAGTTTGGTTGGGAATTTTATTCATGATTTTGGAAAGTCGATAATTCTTGAAATAAATGTGTAGGAAATGTTGAAATTTGGTTAGTGAAGTATATTCACGATTTTGGACAGTGAATAATATATTAAAAAAATGTTTGGGAAGTGACATTTTAAATAGAATTAAAACGATTTAAAGATGTTTTAATGTATTAAGTATCGAAACCATAGATTTCAACATTCATTGTTGAAATAGACATTTTCAAGAAATAAGGAAATAGTGGACTATAACACTGTTGTTATAGTAAATGATTTCCGAAAGGAAATGTTTTATGTAGTATTGGGATTTATATATCTATCCAAATTTCGAATCCCTATACTAGTAATTTTGAGTTGTCGTAACGATGTTTTACGTAACATTCGTTTTGACTCAAATGAATGTGTTTAAGAGAACGCTTTCCTTAGAGAATAAAATATATACTTAATTGTGATTCAAGTATATTGAATATTTTCCAAGTGTTTAAAATAAATAGATTTGTGAATTACTTATTATTAGATAAGTATGGAAATGTTTTTCCAATAGGAAGTGAAATATTTAAGATTTATTTCTTTTAAAAGATAAATTGAGAAGTGATTTGAAATTTGTTTTCAAATGGTTGAAGTGTGGAAATTATATATCTTGTAAAGATATTTTTGGAAAATAAATAATTTGGAAAATTATTTGGAATTTGGTGATGTTGTGCATACCTATTGATAGTTAAATAACCGACTATTGGTATTTACCTTTAAACGGGTATTTGTTTTGATTTGCTTGAATTTGAATGCCACACTTATTGTAAAATAAGCGCTCACTATTCGGGTTAGCTGGGAAAGGACCTTTGGGTCGTATAACCCATTCCGAATATGTGATACGTTGAAGTGGATAGCATTGATGATCGGCGTTGAGGACCGGATATTTATGAAAATGGAAGGATTACTGTCGAATGTTTCTACATCGGCTGATCTCCGATATAGAAATCTATTACCCTTTGTGTGGGGAAGTCCGGTCGTGATTAGTGAATATCCGATTGCAAGGGCTTCTTTGGAAGTGCCTTTGGTTCCGTTCGATCTCGGAACGGACTTGTATGGATGTGTGTCTGACATTACAATTTGAGATGTAAAGCTGGTTTTAATCAAATATATTTCTGTTGGTGGCGGAGAATTTATTCTTTTAGCTTAACACCCTTAGAAGTTATGTAGTTGATGGTTACTAGTGATACATTCCCAAATTGGTAATGTGGCATACAAAGTGCTGTTGAGCATTTGTTGAACAAAGCACAGCTTTTATATAAAGTGTGGCTTTGTGGACGAGACTTCGTCGGACCTCACACCCCGGAAATGGTCAAAACAGGAAGGATGCGGCATGGTTATTAGTAGGTAGCGCCCCTTTAGTGTATGTCATTCCTTCTGGATAGAGGTGGTTTCATGGTATGGAGCCCAGATACTTAACCTATGTTGTTGCTGCAAATTTATTACTTTGTGGTTGTTGGAAATCGAGGATCCTCGGATATAGATCGGTTACGATCGGGGGATGACATATTCGTGTCAGTAGTTACCCAGTTAGGGGTAACCCGACCTTATGTTGGCAGAGATCCAGTTAGGTTCTCGGGGCGTCTATCCAGAGGCATTTCCATGTGGCAACGGGAAGTTCCTTGGCCTGACCATTTGTTGAAAATCCAAACTCCAATACGAATCTTGTACGCTTTTAGTTGTAGAACCTGCCATTTACTTATGGTGGTCATCACTGTTTAGATGGTAGCTATAATAGGCATACGATACTGGTCGTATGTTGGCTAAGATTTATATGATACTTTCGAAATGTTTTCTACACTATGCACTAGTAATAATACCAAATGTTTCTTTTTAATGCGTATCAAGCATCTTTGACTATCATAAAGAGAAATCTCCTCCGATTCTGTGTTTGCATTGTGTGTGCGTGCGGGAGGCCTTATGGTAGTCCCATTTTCCTAAAAGCATTGCGTATTGACTTTAAAAATATTCCTTTGTTTGTTTTTAAAACATAAATAACTATTAAGTTCTCACACCAGTCCCATGACTGACATGGAGTTTATTGTTTCCCTTCCTAAACTCTGGGTGCCCACCATTTTCCACACGAGCAGTCTAGAGTCAGGTTATCAGGTCATTCTGGAATTCGGCAGTTGCTGTAGAGATCTGGAGGCAAGCTGTATGGCATGGCGTATCAAACTAGTATATAGTATTTCTTTTCCGTTGTTTGTTGTTGTAAACTATGATGATGTAATGTGATGTAATGTTATAACTGGTATAGTTCTTTGTTTAAAGATTATTCATTTATCTATTATATGTTGTTCCGCTGCGATTGTGAGATTTCGATATTGTTCTGTTGTTTCTTTTTGTTCTGTTCTATCTTTTCTCTCTTCTTCTGTAACGACCCAGAATTTTGAACAAATTAAATTTGAAAATATTTAATTAATTTTAATATTTGAATGATAGTTTGACTTGAATTTCAAATTGTCAGAATGAATTTGGCGATTAAATTATAGCATTTAATCTATTGAAAGTTGAATAATAATTTGAATCTTCAATTTTAAGGTGATAAAAAATATTTCAAAGGCTTGTAAGATTCACATTGATAATATTGAAGTTAATAGAAGCTTCAGAATTGAATTATATAGTTATTTGATCAGTTTTGAAATTATATCATTTGAATCGATATTTGAAAATAGCCTTCCGAGGCGCAGTCTCGGAATTTGACGAAACCAGTTCCATTGGGTCCGTAGTATTGAATTATTACTGGATTTCAAATTTCGTAATGATCGAAGTTGTTGTGTGAGCGTACGGTATATAAACGCTTAGAAATAGTTATTCGAAACGATTTGAATTTAATTAAAATATATTTTATTTATTAGTCAAACTCTAGCCGTATTGCCCTCACATCAAAATTTTATGCTCAGCCACCATATGGTTGTACTCGAGCCACTCTAGCATCTGAAACGCGCAGACTGAAATCCACCTTCTTTGTTTTAAAACTCTAAGTAGATAACTAAAAAAAACCTTTTCTCTTTCGTTCGACCGAAAGATTCAGGGCCGCTTCCCAAAGAATCGAAGAAGAAAAACTATTCTTCGTTCAAATTCAAATAAAGGGCCGCTATTGTCTTCCTCTTTAATCGGAATCGAGAAGAAAAAAAATTCAAAATCAAATTTTCGTTAAAAACTCGAACTCGATCAAATCAGAGGCAGCAGCGATCGAGTGGCATCTGTAGACGAGTAGGGTGGTGATTTCACTCGGTCGCCACGTGGGCTTTAAGCGCTGGAGGTGGAGACTCGCAGCAGTTAGGCGAGGTGTGGATGGAGGATCTTGGCTCGTGGAGTGGAAAAGCACTTCGGTGCAGTCTCGCGAGGTCGAGTTCTTGGGCCTGTCGCATTTTGGGGGAGAAGCAGGCGATGTCGATTTGGGGTAGCGTGGAGGCGACTTGATGGAGGTGAGGCCGATAGGGTTCGCTAGCTCGAGTTCGAGCCTTGGTTTCGCACAGAAAGGTATTGAATTTTATTTTCTCTTTGTTCTGAAATATAAAATGTCGGACACTGGAAAAAAAATTGTTTTTACCTATTCAAAAACAAAGAAAAAAAAGATAATTTTATTTACAGCAAAACAGAAGAAGGAAGAAAAATTCATAGAAAGGTTTAAATTTATTTTTGTTTTGAGTTCTATGAATATGTATATCTTTTCAGTAAAGATTAGGTTAGAAAGAATTTTTTATTATTTCTGATATACAATAAAATGATGCTGCTGTTATATATATATATAAAAAAAAGAAGACTTACTGTATTGCTTATTACAGAAAATATATTAATTAAATTCGCATTAGAGTATTTTCAGTTATTCTATTAGGTTATATATATTTATATGTAGATAGATAAGGGGTTGAAAGGGAAAAAAATTATAAATGTATAGTTGTAACTTTTTAAAAAAATTATTGAAGAGTTTTAAGTTATTAAAAGAAAGGGAAAATTGTTTGATAAGTCAAATTGTTAGTTTAAAGTTGATAATTAAATAGGAATTTATTTCTAAATCAAATAGTTACTATTAAATGGAAATTAAATTTTCGACTAGCAGAATTGATTTGCATAAATGGTTCATTTAATGATTGTCGTTAAAAATAATAAATAAAGGAAAACTTGTTTTAAACTTTAAATTGAAATTAAATAAAATTATTAAAGGAGAAGTTAGTTAATTAAACAATCAAGAACGAAAATTGGTTATTTGATTGGTTCGAATATTAATTAATTTGTATAATATTTATACAAGGTATAAATCAAGAAAATCGAGACAAGATGGAAATGGATTGCAAATAAAAGCTAAGGTGAGAACTTTTCACTCAAAAGGGTTTTAAATTTTAAATAGTTAGATTTAAAATTGTTGATTGTGTCGATTGTTTGTTTGGATAATATAGTATTATCTATTATGTTGAAATAGACCCTATACGCTGCCTATTAAGCGGAGGTTATTTATTAAACACATATACCGCAATATTCCTCCTCGAAGTGGAATTGGTATTATATATGTACTTAAAATTGATTTCCCGCATTATATAGCGGATGAGACCCTATTGTGCCGCATAATAGCGGATAATATTTTATAAATCCCATATACCGAGATATCCCATCTTGAAACGGGATTGGTATTGTGTTAATGTCTGTGGATGCAGGGAAACAAGTTGGAGGGATCCAACTGGATTCCTCACCAGTATTTATTTAATTACAGATATTGTGATATTTGTTGATTATCATACTGATATATGAGGTTGGATGTGTTGATTGGTTATTTGGTGTTGTTGCATCATCGGATCCATTTTTGGAGTTTTATAAATGTTAAAGTAATGATTTTGAATTTAAAAGGATTTTTCAAGTGATTTTTGAAAGTATATGTTTTATTAAAATTTTGAAATTGTTTCATTTCAAATAATTAAAACGTTATAAATTTTTATGTTATAAAAATTAAGATTTTTGAGAAATATAACCAAATTGTGATTTTTGAAATAAATAGTTGATAAATTTTATAAAATTATTTAAATTGAGATTTTTGAATTATTGTAAACGATTTATATAAAGGATGTAAAAATTGGTATTTTATAAATTTAAAATAATGGAATTTTAAAAGAAGTTCTGTTAATGTTGAAAATAAGGTTATAAATGAAATCTTATAAGTAATAAGATTTAAAATTTGTGAAGTTTTAAAAGAAAGATTTAGTAAATAAATGGATTATAAGTACTTAACTTATAATATGGACTTTTGGTATATAATTGAGTTATAAATTGAATTGGATAATAAAGGAGATTTATAAGTCGAAGTATTATAAATAGAAATGGAATTTATAAAGATTGTTTGTAAATTTGAAATCAATTGAATTTGATAGATTGAATATAGAAGTTTATTAAAAGAAGTATATTCGTGATTTTTGACAGCGAATTATCCTTTAATATAAATGTAGTACGAATAAGAGTTGGTTGGGAATTTTATCCACGATTTTGGACAGTGGATAATCCTTTAACAAATGTGTAGAAACATTGAATTGGGTAAATAAAAGTATATTCATGATTTTTGGACCGTGAATATATTATGAAACAAATGGATATGCTTTTGGGGAAGTGAGATTATGAAATGAAGTTAATGGTTTTAAAGATGTTTTAAAATGTATTAAGTATCGAAACCATAGATTTCAACATTCATTGTTGAAATAGATGTTTTCGAGGAATAGAAGGAAATGGTAGACTATAACACTGTTGTTATAGTACAAGATTTCCGAAAAGAGATGTTTTATATAGGATTGGGATTTATATATCTATCTAAATTTCAAATCCCTATACAATTGATTTTAGGTTGTCGTAACTATGTTTTACGCAACATTCGTTTTGACCCAAATAAATGTGTTTGAAAGGACGTTTTCCTTAAAGAATGAAATATATACTTAATTATGATTTAAGTATATCGCATATTTTTCAAGTGTTGAAAATAAATGGATTTGTGAATTACTTATTAGTAAATAAGTATGGAAATGTTTTCCAATACGAAAAGAAAGGATTGAAATTTTATCTTTTAAAGATAAATTGAAAAGTAAAGATTTGAAATTTGTTTTCAAATGGTTATGTGTGGAAAATTATATATCTTGTAAAGATATTTTTGGGAAAATAAATAATTTGGGAGATTATTTGGAATCTGATCATGTTGCGCATCTCTATTGATAGTTAAATAACCGACTGTCAATAATTACCCTTGAATGGGTATTTGTTGTGATTGTTTGAAATTGAATGCTACACTTATTTTAAAATAAGCGCTCGTTTATTCAGGTTTGTCGAGAAAGGACTTTGGAGTCGTATAACCCATCCCGAATAATGATATGTCGTTATGGATAGCATTTAAAGACCGGTGTTGAAGACCGGGTATTTGTGAAAATGATAGGAAGACCTATCGATTTTCTCTGCACCGTTAGCTACGATATGGAGATTTCCTTTATGATGGGAAGTTTTATTGGGATTGTGAATACCCGGATTGTAAGGGCTTCTTTGGAAGTGCCTTCGGTTCTGTTCGAACCCAGAACAGACTTGTATGGTTACGTGTCTGACATTACATTTTGGGATATAAAACAGATTTCTTTCAAATATATTTCTGTTGGTGTCGGAGAATTTATTCTCTTAGCTTAACACCCTTCTCTGAGAGGTACGAGCTTAGAGGATATGTAGTTGAAGGTTATCAGCGATATATTCACAATTTGGTAATGTGACATGCTTAGTGCTGCTGTTTGTTGATCATTCATTGATCATTTGTTGAACAAAGCATGGCTTGGTGCCAAAGCGTAGCTTTGTGGACGAGACTTCGTCAGACCACACTCCCCGGAAATGGTCAAAACAGGAATATGCGGCAAGGTTATGAGGGTCGCGCCCTTTAGGGTATGTCATTTCCTTCTGGAAAAGGGTGGTATCATGGTATGGAGCCCAGATACTTATCATGTTGATACACTATATTTATTACTGTGTGGTGTTGTTGGAATCAAGCGCTCGGATAAAGGTCCCAAAGGACCGAGGGATGGCATACTCGAGTAGTAGTTACCTAGTTGCAGAGGTAACCCGACCTTGTGTTAGCAGAGATCCGGTTAGGTTCTCGGGACGTCCCGCCAGAGGCGATCCCATGTGGCAGTAGGAAGTTCCTTAGCCTGACCATTTGTTAGATATCCAAACAAAACAATACGATCCTTGTAAGGTTTTAGTTGTAGAACCTATCATTCACTTATGGTGGTCACCACTATTTGGATGGTAGCTATAGTAGACATAAGTGCGGAATGCCTATGCTGGCTAAGATTTATATTATACTTTCGAAATGTTTTCTACACTATGCACTAATAATAATATCAAAAATGATTTTATTTTGCGTAGTAAGCATCTTTGACTATCATAAGGAGAAATCTCCTCCAATTCTGCGTTTGCATTATGTGTGTAGCGGGAGGCTTTATGGTAGTTTCATTTTCCAAAAACATTGCGAATTGATTTTAAAATTATCTTGTTCTTTGTTTTAAAGATAAATAACTGTTTTAAGTTCTCATACCAGTCACATGACTGACCTGGAGTTTATTGTTTCCCTTCCTAAACTCTGGGTGCCCACCAATTTCCACACGGGCAGTCTAGAGTTAGGTTATCAGGATATTCTGGAATATTCAGAAGTTGCTATAGAAATCTGGAGGCGAGCTGGATGGCTTAGCATATTACTAAGTATACAGTATTTCTTTTCCGCTGTTTGTTGTTGTAAACTCTGATAATGAATGTAATGTGATGTAATGTATAAAATGTATAGTTCTTATGTTTTAATGATTATTCATTTATCTACTATATGTTGTTCCGCTGCGATTGTGAGATTCTAATATTGTTCTGTTGCTTCTTATTTCTTTCTTTTGTTCTATCTTTTTCACTCTTCTTCTATCTTTTTCTTCTTATTAAACCCTAAGTGTTCGGTTTTCCGACATTCGATTGTTCGGCAGTTGATACAGTGGACGCATTGATGTCGATTTTCGAAAGTCGAAAAATCAGGTCCTTACAAAGTGGTATCAGAGCTGTTGGTTAAGCGACAACCATGGCTCTGTTGGGTGTTACTCATTAGAGATAGAGTCGGTACTACTCTAGAATGAGTTTGTGTAACGATCCCGGATTTAAATTGAGTATAAATTGATAATTAAATTTATTTTTGATTTAAAATTGTGAAAATAAATGATAAATTGATTCGAGTTTTGCCAAATTCAAATAAATTATGTTATTTATATAGTTTCTTTTATAAATTATTTTAAATTTAGTATTGAGATATTTTTAAATAATATTAATATAGAGATATTTGAATTCAATCTTAAGAAATGGATTTTTTTTGAAGTTGTATAAATATAACAAATTGTTTGAAATTTGTTTAAGTTAAAAATAAAAGGAAATATACAAAGTAAAATAAAACACAAACAAAATGTACTTACAAAATACATCAAAATATAAACTATTGAAAATAAATATACCCAAATATATAAACAAACATAGTCAAAGCAAACAAGTCAGTATAAAAAAAAATGAAGAAAAAAAATTATACATGCAAGTGTGAACAGCTTGCATAAGGAGACAACATCATATATTCAAGTTGAACAAGTATGTACACATAAGTATGAACACAGACATAAGGTACCTTTTCATTTAATGCTAGCTCAAACCAAAGTCAATTCGAAATATTATAAAATGTTTTCAGCCTCCATTGAATAAAAATCTCTTGTACTAGTGATACAACAAACCTGTACACTTCAGCCAGCATATTGTTTTATATATCATGTTCTTGCTTCAATTTCGTGCATTCAAGTGGAAATAAAAAGAGGCCAAAGTAATTAATGGATGAGATCCTTAGCACACAATATTATCTATCAGCCACCAAAGAAATATGCATAAAACAAAGCAAAGTAGAAGTAAATCTATGTACAAATTGAAGTATGGGTAAACTCATTTTTATATCAGCCGAAGTCAAGCAAACATTTAATGCAAGGTACCTTAGTACATAATATTTTATCTCTAGCACACTATAATATCACTTCAGCCAATGCCTATTTGGTATGAACCATGCTATCACCTGCAAATTTCTTGTTATATACATCACTTTTTTTCATATTTAAAAAGCTTTGTAAACCTGTAAAAAAAAAGTAATGCAAATAAAATACAAGTTCAAGCTTCAGTTCAAAGCCTAGGAAGCAAACCAAAAATAATAGTAGCCAAAAAAACAAAAAGGGAATTTGAAGTCTTCAAACCTGGAGATGAAGATCAACTCAATATACAAGTAACTAAATCAAACATCAAAGCAATCAAAGGAAATTGTGAAACTGGAAGAAGCTTCAGCAAACAAATTCAGGCCTATTTCAACTTTGTCAAGTCTGTGTCAAAATTTAAAGCAACCTTGTTCAACAATAAGTAGCTTTGTTCTTTCCTGGGAGACAAGGTGAGTAATCTCACTTTTGCTACTTTAAAGCCAAATTTTGTTGCATGCTAGTGTGGTTGAACTAAATTTGTATTGGGTGACCCTGCTGTGTGTATAGATGTATGATGCATGCATGCTTTTTTTTTCCAACAGAAGCTTTGATAGGACTAAGTACAAACAAAAAATGTTTGATTTATCATAGATTAAGGTTTAAAAGTTAAATTAAGAAAAAAATTATAATAAAAAATTTGTTATGTATGTATGTTGAGTTACTGGGAATCTTTGAATGACTGTTCTTTTGAAAACTCTGGTTACAGAGCAAAGTAAATGAAAAAAAAAAATTAAATGCATCTTCATGTAGAACCTTTTAAAACTTGAGATTTTTGAACAAAAATAGTTGTTTAAACTAAAACCATAGTCTAGAAAAAAAAATTCTTGCTTGAAAGTGAAAGAATTTCCCTATAAACTAAAATTTACAGTAGAAATACATGATATGAATTATTTCGAGCATTTTAATTTATTAGTTTGATTTCAAAACTTGGATAAACAGCTAAAATAGGATTTTTGAAATTAATATAATGATTTTTAATGAAGTGTTCCAAGTACAGTTCATAATCAAACAAAATTTGTATTTTTATCAATTTCTGATAATCGAAACCATCTCGAAGGCTGAGATCTTGCTTGAAGCAAGATTGGTAGTTTATAGTAATGGGAAAATTGTCGAAATAAAATTTCATTGCGTAAATTTTGGAGACGAGTTTAACTTAGGGTTTAACCCTGCGTTTTTGTGGTGCTCTGTAACATGATGATTTGGTCACCACGAGTCGATCGAGCTTTACGATATTGGGAGGAGTGGAAGAACATCGGGTTGTCGAGGCAGGACCGGAGGCACAAATTTTCTGGTGAGCTATGCAAGGAGGACGAGGCGATTTCATTGATGAAGTCGGGTTCCAGATCGACTAGAAATGCCAAATTTTGATTTCTCGTCAAATTTAATGACCTGGGGGTGGAAATATTCGCGAGGTTGATCGACGACTTGGTGGCATCGGCGACGATGATCGGAACTGGCCGCGGCGTGTGTACACGTGCACGTGCACGTTTGGGTTGTTGGGTTTTGGCTGTGGGTTGCGTCTTTGGGGAAGAAGAAGGAAACTGGGGACGTTGCTCGAGTAAATCGAGTAAGTGACTCGAAGCAAATCGAGTCTTGGCTCGGGTCAAATTCATGTTCCAGGCTTCAAACCTGAAACTGTTTTGTCTGGAAATTTTAAAAACCAAACTTAAATTTTAAACCAAAGTTTTAAAAACTGAGTTCAAATGAAAATGTAAACATAAATTCAAGTTGAATTAGAATTTAGTTTGGACATAAATAAAGCTTTAAATTTAATTCGTTTTAATAAAAATAAAAAAAATTAATAAAAATAATAATAAGTTAAGCAAGTTTTTTTGAAAAATTTTAAGTAATGATAACAATTAATGTTGACAATTTGAAGTTAAGACTTCATTACAATTTCAATTATTTAAGAAAATATTTAACAACATTTTCTAAAAATCTTAATTTATATTTTAATTGAGTAGATAATTTAAGTTAAGTTGTTTTCAAAGTTTAAGGAAGGTTTTAAATGTTAAGATAAATAATAATTATTATTAATTAATGGTTTTGGAAAGTAATAAAAAAAAGGGTTAATTAATAATTGATTAAATACTTAGAGATTTATCAATTTGCTATTTAAGATTGGTAAATTTATAATTTAAAGTCAATTTATTTGTAATTAGGAATTGTTAATGAAAACTTATTACAAAGATGGTTAAAGTAAAGATGTTTAAATAAGTTAAGTGAATGAATTAAAGGTTAATTAAATAATCTAAAGGTTAATTATTTAAATAATTTAAAAATTGATTAATTTAATTAATAAATGATTAAAGGACAATTAATCAAATGATTTGACATTAATTAATGTTAATTAACTATGATTGATGACCCATTTGATTTAAGTTAATCAAATAATTGGATTGATCCCACTTATGGATGTTTAGAACTTTATTGGATGTTGAATTGTTGATATCCCTGATATATGATGCTTTGTGATATACCCTAATTTGTGTTGTGATCTGTGATGAAATTTATTATTTGTGATATATATGTGTGATCTGTACGATAAGCATTATAGTTTATATCGCTTATCAATTATATTCTGTGTTTCGATCTGTGATAATTGAATGATGTTGCGCTATTGTGTTAAACCCCTGGACCACACCATACACACACAAATATGGATTTCACAAGGAAATCGATTTAAGTCACAGATTTTTGAAACGATTTTTAAATAGACAATTTGAATTCAAGTGTTTTGGAAATGGATTGGGTTTAAAGTAAAAAGCTTTTAAAATGGAATTTCAAAGATGAAATTTATTTGAATGACTTCATTGAGTTTTGAAATTTAAATATTTTGATTTAAAATTTGAATTCAATATTTGAAATTGAATTCTAAGATTTGAAAACTAGGGTTTAAAAAGGCTATTCAACTTATGGATGAGTTTATATGGTTTAAACTATTTTAAAGGTATTAATTTGGAAATTTGAAATTAAGGCTGTAACTTGTACAAATGAAAAATTGGATTTTTTTTCTGAAACGAGAACTATTTGTTTTCAAATAAATAAAAGTTTTCACATAAGTAATGAACTTCCAATTGCTGTTAAAAGATTTCAAATTTAGAATGAAAAGGAAACGTTTAGCTATGAATGAATCTTTGGAAGCAAATTTGAAAATTGTAAATTAAATCTTAATTTAAAGATTCAATGAATTAATCCAATTGAAATGGAATTGTTTTGAAAATACAAGAATGAATCTTTGGGAAACTGGGTGAACTTTGTGAAATAAATCTTTTTGTTAAAAGAATTTGAAATGGTAATTGGTTTAAACCATTTAAATGAAAGTTTTGAATTATTAAATTGTGACTTAATTGAAATCCCAATATCCATATGTTTTTGAAATATTGCGCTCACTATTCGGTTTAGCTGGGAGAGGGCCTTTGTGTCATATATCCCATTCCGAATATGTGATACGTCGTTATGGATAGCATTTGAAGACCGGTGGTGAAGACCGGCTATTTTCGAAAACGGAAGGAGAACTCGTCGATTGTCTTTGCATCGACTAGTCCCCGGTATAGAGACTCCATATGTGATGGGAAGTCCGAACGTAATTAGTGAATGTCTGACATTACAATTTGAGATATAAAGCAGATTTCTATCAAATATATTTCTGTTGGTGGTGGAGAATTTTTCTTTTATCTTAACACCCTTCTCTGAGATGTACGTGCTCAGAGGTTATGTAGTTGATGGTTAACAGTAATATATTCCCAATTTGGTAATGTGACATGCTGAGTGTTGCTGTGAAATGATCATTGTTTGATCATTTGTGATATGATCATTTGTTTGATCATTTATCTTTGTGATCGTTACTTTGATCATTTGTTGACCCAAAGCGTGGCTTTTGTAAAAAGCGTAGCTTTGTGGACGAGACTTCGTCGAACCTCACACCCCGGAATGGTCAAAACAGGAAAGATGCGGCAAGGTTATTAGGAGTAGCGCCCTTTAGGGTATGTCCATTTCCTTCTGGAAAAGGGTGGTATCATGGTATGGAGCCCAGATACTTACTCATGTTGAAACACTCTATTTATTATGGTGTGATGTTGATTATCGAGCGCTCGGTTAAAGGTCCTAAAGGACCGGGGGATGGCATACTCGTGTCAGTTGTTACCCAGTTAGGGGTAACCCGGCCTTGTGTTGGCAGAGATCCGGTTAGGCTCTCGGGCTGTCCTTCCAGAGGTGTTTCCATGTGGCAATGGGAAGTTCCTTGGCCTGACCATTTGTTGGAAATCCAAAGAAACAATACGAGCCTTGTACGGTTTTAGTTGTAGAACCTGTCTCCTCAGGAGGTAGCTATAGCGGGCATAATATAATGGTACCCATGCTGGCTAAGATTTATATTCTACTTTCGAAATGTTTTCTACACCGTGCACTTATAATAATAATATCAAAGAAATTTTCTGCGTATTAAGCATGTTTGACTATCATAAGAAGAAATCTTCTCCAAGTCTGCATTTGCATTGTGTGTGTGGCGGGAGGTCTTATGGTAGTTTCATTTTCTAAAAAGCATTGCGAATTTACTTTAAAATCTTTTGTTCATTGTTTTAAAAGATAAACTGTTTTTGTTGCTCACACCAGTCCCACGACTGATCCGGAGTTTATTGTTTCCTTCCTAAACTCTGGGTGCTCATTATTTTCTATATGAGCAGTCTTGAGTTGGGTTTTTCAGATAGTTAGGTTCAGTGGATTATGTGGAGCTAGATTCAGTCTTTGGATATGGACGAGACTTGCTTGTCTTAGTGTATCGTGACGTTGGTTCGAGCTGCTGCTGGAGTTCTTCCTTGAAGACTATCTTAGAGCTATTTGTTCCGTTGCTGGTTCTATCTATTTTTCTTTTCCGCTGCTATTTTATTGTATCTCTGATGTATATTGGTATCTGTTGTATTATCTGTTGTATCAGATATTGTATCAATGCTGTATATCAATGTATTATTCTTTTTATTCCGCTGTGTTGTTTACTTAATGTTGTTATAAGCTCCGGCGAATCGGATTTGAACATTCAAATCTACGGCATTCGAATACGATTCGAAGTATGGATGTCGATTTTCGAGCGGGCAAAATCCGAAACGTCACATTTGGTATCAGAGCTAAGGTTGAAACTTTAGCTCAGGAGTATAACACATTAAGTAGCTCATTAGAGATAGGGTGAAGTATCCCTAGAATGTGTAATCCCGAAGATATCTGTTTGAATGCCTTAGTAAATTCTCTTACTATCCGCCGATAGTAGATATGAGTGCAAGAAGAGAACGAGATAGGGGACAGGGAAATACGACTATAAATGGTCAATACCCTGCAACAGTGGAAATAATATTTTCTTATCAATTTCCTTTTGTGACACCCCACTCCGAGAGCCTCGTTAACAAAGAGTATTACATAGATAATACTGTCGGCTAACGCGGACAATAGAGTATAATGGAAGCGACCATGTGTAATCTTACCTTAACTATTCACTAAATACGTCGAAAAGTAGAATCACATTAAAATTCGACCTATTCAACAAATATTTAAAGCAAAACTACAATGGCTATAGGATCTATCAGAAGAAAATATAAAAACTCAAATGTAATTCACATCACAGAACAGTCGATCATAATATACACATAAACAGATACACAACAGAGTATACAAAATAATACATGTCAAGTGGTAAAGGAGACCACAATATACAGACGAGACGAAAAAAAAAGTATAAATATCAGAGTTACAACAGATAAGGACCACAAAAGACGCTATAACAAAATGAAGCTAGCGAATAGTTCATGCGGAAGCAAAATAGGCTAAGTCCAAAAGCACCTAACCTGAAACATCTCGGTCTGACCCGAGTATAAAATACACGGGTCAGTCTAGATAACAAATCAGTTAGATAAACTGAACAATAATAAACCTGCAAGTACATACAGTATAACAAATATCTCTATAGGAGATAACACAATCATCAACAAGAGATGAATCATATAGAACAAGCCTCATATCATCGGCAACATATAGAAACAAAGGATACGAATATCCCAAAACAAGCCGAATGGCAAATAACAAATACCAATAAGGTATACAAGTTCCACAAGGTAATCGTTATACATCATGCGGCTCAAACATACCAACACGATGGGCAATACCGAGGGAATATAATATCAATGAAACATATGATTGCTCGAGCTCAGTACTGTACGACAAGGATCCATAAGCCCGAAGGCTCCAAACCCAAGTATCACCCATGCAGCACATAAGGCCAACATCAGAGCGAAACTATAAAGGGAAACAAACCCGAAGGAACACACCCGAAGGCAACATACCCGAAGGCAACAAACCTAGGGAGAAAGTCCGAAGACACCATCCCAGAGGCAACAAACCGTAGTGGTGAAGGTCGTAGACCCAGTACTGGACACCACTAACTGGCAGAATGTGTCACAACTCTCGAAAAGGAATCCGAAAAGTGTTAACGTATGTCCCATAACCACTCGTTCGCACTAAACGGTTTACTATCCGTCAGTCACTTTCACACTCAAAGCAGTACAAATTTACCTCATATCATCGGTAAACTAAACCCGAAGGTCAAAACAATCAATCGAATAGGTCGGGGACTAATCGGAAAGATAAACGCACAGATTCATGGTCCGTGTTTTGCCCAACCATTTAATCACCCTTCCACTTCGCTCGACGTGCGAAAGTGTGTGTTTTAAATAGAATTTATAAATTGGAGAAACGAGCTTTTAAATGCGATTCGAGAGATTATTTTATAAAAATCCGTGGATGAAGTCAAGAGTAAGTTATCAAAGCCAAATATGCAATAACAACCACTAAAAAGCAACTTGAATCGATAAAATCCAGAAAACAAATCAAAATATGCAAAATAGACAAAACAGGCAGAACAGAGCAGGTCGGTCGACTGGACTACAGGGCTCGGTCGGCCGGCCAGATGCAGGAAACAAGATATTGCTCGGGGCACCAGGTCGGTCGACCGGCCCAGAGCGCTCGGTCGGCCGAATGCTGTTTTCCAGCACTTCTTGCCCTTATCAAATGAATTCCATATCCTTTTCAAATCAAAGCAATAACACATGAATATTTGTTAGGAAATCATACCCAACATCAATGATAACAAGAGAGGTAGATGTGAGTTATAAACTCACCTTTTTACACAAAACAAAGAAGATGAAGAAGCACAAATGCAAGGAATCAACCAACTACACTCCACTTCAACACTACAAGCTTCAATCTAGAATCAAAGCAAGTATTTCCTAAGTTAGGGTTAGGAAATTACTGAAATTGAAGAGGAGAAGAGATGGAGAAGATGGAGATGAACTTACCAATGGATTCTCTTTGATTTTGGAGCAAGAAATCAAGATGCAAGAAGAACTAGGGCCTGCTAATTTCTATTTCCACTTCCTTTCCCCTATTACAGTTTTTAGCTTAGAAATGAAATGAAATGAAGAGAGATGAGGGGAGGGGCTGAAGTAGAAGGTTAAGTGAGTTAGCTAGCCAATGGGCTTAAACCAAACCCAATAGAAAAAGGGTCAAAATTTCACAAACTCCAAACATATCAAAGATTATACTCAAAAAGATCGCAAACGCCATTTTGGAACCAATGGAGGTAGTTTCGAGACCCAATTCGGCCATTTGCAAAAAGTAGCTTTTCGGACCAAAATCCGACTAACGACGCTATATTTAAATAAAACATTTAAATATATAATCGTTAAACATGCGTGTTGTTACAGATCTCCCCTCCTTACAAAATTGCATCCCCGCAATTCCCGAAGACGATATTTGTAACAACTACATACATAAAACATTCAAAAGCGAAGTAAACAAGTTAGAAACGAAAAGACATACTCACCGTTTCAAAGCAAAGAAAGAAAACCTGGATAAGATCGCTCAATATACTCTCTGGTTTCCCAAGTATAGTCATTGGGATTAGCGGACCATTGAATTTTAACGAGCGGCACGTCCTTGTTCCGAAGGTGTTGCACCTCCGTGTCAAGCACGCGAATAGGTTGCTGTACAATAGATAAGTCCGGTGAGATCTCAAGCTCTTGCAAATCAGGAGAAGTAATAACAGAATTCGACTCCCGAAGACACTTCCGAAGTTGCGAGACGTGAAACACGTCATGAATGCCAGATAAATGAGCTGGTAGTGAAACTCTATAAGCCACGGGGCCAATACGTTCAGTAATAGAAAACGGTCCTATATAACGAGGAGCCAAATTCCCAGTCGCACTGAAACGCAAAACCCCTTTCAAAGGTGAAACACGAATAAAAACAAGATCACCAATCGAGAACTCGAGAGGCTTCCTACGGTTGTCCGCGTAGGATTTCTGGCGACTCTGTGCCTCTTTCATTCTCAACCGAATAAGATCAATCTTCTCGGAAGAATCACGAATAGAATCGGGACCAAGAATAAGCTTCTCCCCAGATTCCAACCAACAAGAAGGTGATCGGCATGGCCTTCCGTATAAGGCTTCGAAAGGAGCCATACCAATACTAGACTGAAAACTATTGTTGTAGGAGAATTCTACAAGAGGTAGATGATCCTCCCAACCACCACCAAAATCAAAAATACAAACACGGAGAAGATCTTCCAAGATACGATTTACCCGTTCAGTCTGTCCGTCAGACTGCGGATGATAAGCTGTAGAAAAATTAAGCTTTGTTCACAAAGCTTGCTGAAGACTCTTCCAAAAATGACTCGTAAATAAAGGATCACGGTCACTCACAATAGAACTAGGAACACCGTGAAGTCTCACGATTTCCTTGATATACAAGTTAGCCAAATGCGAAGCAGTCCTATTAGACTTAATAGGGACGAAATGAGCAGACTTAGAAAGGCGATCAACAATAACCCAAATGCTAGAATGGCCAGATCTCGAACGAGGTAGGCCGTCAATGAAATCCATAGAAACCTGATCCCATTTCCATAATGGAATCTCAAGAGGCTGAAGAAGACCCGAAGGACGCTGATGTTCGGCCTTAAACGCTGACAAGTTATGCAATTGCTCACATAACTCGCCACATCGCGCTTCATACCTTCCCAATAGTAAAGGCGACGCATATCGGCATACATCTTACTACTACCGGGATGAATGGTATACCTAGAACGATGGCAATCATCAAGAATGTCATGCCTAAGTGCAAAGTTAGAAGGCACAAAAAGACGGTTTTTCTTACGAAGACACCCATGAGAATCAATGCTAAAATCTTGCAACGCCTCATCACAAGATCCAGACACACAAAGCTGAATAAAATGCAACAAATCAGGATCACGCCGTTGGGCATCGGCAATACGATCCAATAAAACAGGTCGAGCTCCCAAACTAAATAATAGAGTAGGAGAATCAGAAGATGAATCTCGATCACGAATTTCACAAAAAGATAGAGTTTCAAGAATATCCCATTCGGCAAACATCATTGAAATAACAGCCGAATGTTTGCGACAAAGCGCATCTGCAACACGATTACCCTTACCAGGGGTATACTGGATATCAAAGTCATAAGAGGCAAGAAACTCGAGCCAACGTTGTTGTCTCATATTGAGTTCCTTCTGAGTGAACAAATACTTCAAAGTTTTATGATCGGTATAAAGAATGAAGCGCTCGCCCAATAAATAATGTCGCCAAATCTTAAGGGCGAAGACAATGGCGGCTAACTCAAGATCATGAGTGGCATAGCGAACTTCATTCGGACGCAGTTGCCTAGAAGCATAAGCAACTACCCGATCCTTCTGCATAAGAACAACACCGAGACCACTACCACAAGCATCGGTGTAGACAACAAGATCATGATTCCCTTCGGGAACCACAAGAATAGGAGCATTAGTGAGAAGTTCCTTTAATGCCTGAAAGGAAGCTTCACACTTGTCGAACCAAATAAAACAAATGTCTTTCCGAGTAAGGCTTGTGAGAGGAAGCACAACACGGGAAAAATCCTTGATGAACCAACAGTAATAACCCGCCAATCCAAGAAAACTACGAATCTCATGAACATTCTCAGGCCTTTCCCAATTTTGAATAGCTTATATCTTCGATGGATCGACAGAAATGCCATCAGAAGATACCACATGGCCTAAGAACTTAACCTTATTCTCCCAAAAATGGCACTTGGAGAATTTGGCTTTAAGCTGATGACGACGGAGAGTACTCAAGACAATCCTTAAGTGATTAGCATGCTCGGCTTCAGACTTAGAATAAATAAGGATATCATCAATGAAGACAAGGATGAACTTATCGAGATATTCCCGAAATACCCGATTCATGAGATCAACAAAGAAAGCAGGAGCGTTCCTCAAACCAAAAGGCATAACGAGCCACTCAAAAGAACCATAACGAGTGCGGAAAGCGGTAAGAGGTATGCTATCCTCCGCGACTCGTAATTGATGAAAACCTGTGGCAAGGTCAAGCTGAGAAAAGACCTTAGCACCACTCAATATATCGAACGTGTCATCGATCCTAGGCAATGGATACCTATTTCTGATGGTTAACTCGTTAAGCTTGCGATAGTCAATGCAAAGCCTAAGAGTTCCATCAGACTTCTTCACAAAGACGACCGCGGATCCCCACGGGGAAAAACTAGACTGAATCAATTGCTTGGATTCAAGCTCTAAAAGCTGCTTCTTGAGTTCCTCATTTTCCTTTGTGGACATCCTCGTGGGAGGACGACTGACTGGCTGCGCGCCTGGAATGAGATCAATGCGGAACTCAATTGCCCGTTTGGGTGGCAAACCCAATACAGGCTCAAAAAAATCAGGAAAGTCACAAGCAACAGGAATACGAGATATATCATCATCATCTCGCGAATCAAAAGAATACAAGGCCATCTCGGAATTATCCACATCCCGAAGAACAAGAGATAACTGAGTAGGCCAATCCGGATGTCGAAGATACAAAATTCTCTCCGAACAAATAATCCTGGCATCGTACCTCACTAGCCAGTCCATACCAAAAATCATATCAAAACCCAAATGAGAAACAACGTGCAGATTCGCACGGAAAGAAAAGCCACATAAAACAATCTCAATATCATCACAAAGCAAGCTAAGGGTCGCGGATCCCCCAATAGGATTCGCAATCCTTAAAGAAGTAACCATACAAGAAACATCCAAAGATAAATCATCTACAAGCTCCTTCGATACGAAAGAATGTGAAGCACCCGTATCGAAAAGAACTCGTATACTATGATCATGAAATAGAATTGAACCCTCCAAAATAGATGGAGACATACCTTTGGATTGAGATGATCCTCCAGAAGCATTAGCCACATTGAGCTTGCCAGATTTTGCCTTAGCAGGAGCAGTAGGACAAGCTGAAACATGATGGCCTTCCTTCTTGCAATAGCGACAGAAGAGAGGCTTAGGACAAGCTCGAATAATATGATCAGGAGAACCACAATTGAAACACTTTCGAACGAAAGGTGTTCCGGAAGACTGAGGCTGAGAGCTAGGACCACCGGTCTTCTTCTTCTTAGAAGGAAAAGACCTCTTTTGAAACGGAAACTACTTCTTGTTGGGGTTCTTGGAAACCTCAACATCCTCACCACTATCACACTCCTTCTTGACAGCTTCGAGATGAAGTGCTGAATCAACCAATTCCTCGAAAGAAAGCTTAAGCTGGAGAAACAAGGACTTCTTAAGATATTTCTTAAGACCAGAGACAAACTTCAAATTCTTCTTGTAAGAAGTGCTAATGAATTCAAGACCATACTTAGATAAGGCCTCAAAAGATGCAACATACTCAGAAACAGAAGATTTCCCTTGCTTCAACTCAAGGAAGCGACGGGTCAATAAAACTTTTTCAGATTCAGGAACGAACTTGAGTTCAAATCGCTACCGAAACTGAGTCCAAGAAAGGGTAGACTCATCAATCTCGGCTAAAAGAAGCTCATACCAATCAAGAGCACGCTCTTGCAATAAGCTAGAAGTCACAAGAACTCGATCATGGTCAGAAAGATCCATGCGAGAAAAGATACGTTCGCACGTGCGAAACCAAGCTTGGACTTCAAGAACAGACTCGGAGCCCTTAAACGGCTTTCTTCCAAGATGAGAAAAATCACTGCACTGACGTGTAAAGGCAGACTTGCGAGGTGGAGACACTCGAGGAGGAACGGGAGGCTGAGTGCTCCTAAACAACTCCATAAACTGATCGGCAGACATATAAACGCCATCCGGATGTGAGCCACTAGATTGCCCAGCATCCGAACGTCGACCTCTGCCTCTTCCAAACATAAGCTCAAAGTCAAGATAAGGAAAAGATTATTCACAAGGTAGATATTTCAATATGGGATCCTACGGAATAATCCTAGACATATTCCCAAATACTATCTAGCCTTGATAGGATAAAGAGACACGATGATTCAAAGATTTGTATCACTTGTACACTTTGATGTATCGTAATATGTGCTCTATTCTGTGTTTATCATATTTTATTCTGACCACAGCTCCGATACCACGCTGTGACGCCCCACTCCGAGAGCCTCGTTAACAAAGAGTATTACATAGATAATACTGTCGGCTAACGCGGACAATAGAGTATAATGGATGCGACCATGTGTAATCTTACCTTAACTATTCACTAAATATGTCGAAAAGTAGAATCACATTAAAATTCGACCTATTCAATAAATATTTAAAGAAAAACTACAATGGCTATAGGATCTATCAGAAGAAAATATAACAACTCAAATGTAATTCACATCACAGAACAGTCGATCATAATATACACATAAACAGATACACAACAGAGTATACAAAATAATACATGTCAAGTGGTAAAGGAGACCACAATATACAGACGAGACGAAAAAAAAAGTATAAATATCAGAGTTACAACAGATAAGGACCACAAAAGACGCTATAACAAAATGAAGCTAGCGAATAGTCCATGCGGAAGCAAAATAGGCTAAGTCCAAAAGCACCTAACCTGAAACATCTCGGTCTGACCCGAGTATAAAATACACGGGTTAGTCTAGATAACAAATCAGTTAGATAAACTGAACAATAATAAACCTGCAAGGTCATAGAGTATAACAAATATCTCTAGAGGAGATAACACAATCATCAACAAGAGATGAATCATATAGAACAAGCCTCATATCATCGGCAACATATAGAAACAAAGGATACGAGTATCCCAAAATAAGCCGAATGGCAAATAACAAATACCAATTAGGTATACAAGTTCCACAAGGTAATCATTATACATCATGCGGCTCAAACAGACCAACACGATGGGCAATACCGAGGGAATATAATATCAATGAAACATATGATTGCTCGAGCTCAGTGCTGTACAATAAGGATCCATAAGCCCGAAGGCTCCAAACCCAAGTATCACCCATGCGGCACATAAGGCCAACATCAGAGCGAAACTATAAAGGGCAACAAACCTGAAGGCACACACCCGAAGGCAACATACCCGAAGGCAACAAACCTAGGGAGAAAGTCCGAAGACACCATCCCAGAGGCAACAAACCGTAGTGGTGAAGGTCGTAGACCCAGTACTGGACACCACTAACTGGCGGAATGTGTCACAACTCTCGAAAAGGAATCCGAAAAGTGTTAACGTATGTCCCATAACCACTCGTTTGCACTAAACGGTTTACTACCCATCGAATAGGTCGGGGACTAATCGGAAAGATAAACGCACAGATTCATGGTCCATGTTTTGCCCAACCATTTAATCACCCTTCCACTTCGTTCGACGTGCGAAAGTGTGTGTTTTAAATAGAATTTATAAATTGGAGAAACGAGCTTTTAAATGCGATTCGAGAGATTATTTTATAAAAATCCGTGGATGAAGTCAAGAGTAAGTTATCAAAGCCAAATATGCAATAACAACCACTAAAAAGCAACTTGAATCGATAAAATCCGAAAAACAAATCAAAATATGCAAAATAGACAAAACAGGCAGAACAGAGCAGGTCGGTCGACCGGACTACAGGGCTTGATCGGCCGGCCAGATGCAGGAAACAAGATATTGCTCGGGGCACCAGGTCGGTCGACCGGCCCAGAGCGCTCGGTCGGCCGAATGCTGTTTTCCAGCACTTCTTAGCCTTATCAAATGAATTCCAAATCTTTTTCAAATCAAAGCAATAGCACATGAATATTTGTTAGAAAATCATACCCAACATCAATGATAACAAGAGAGGTAGATGTGAGTTAAAAACTCACCTTTTTACACAAAACAAAGAAGATGAAGAAGCACAAATGCAAGGAATCAACCAACTACACTCCACTTCAACACTACAAGCTTCAATCTAGAATCAAAGCAAGTATTTCCTAAGTTAGGGTTAGGAAATTACTGAAATTGAAGAGGAGAAGAGATGGAGAAGATGGAGATGAACTTACCAATGGATTCTCTTTGATTTTGGATCAAGAAATCAAGATGCAAGAAGAACTAGGGCTTGCTAATTTCTATTTCCACTTCCTTTCCCCCATTACAGTTTTTAGCTTAAGAAATGAAATGAAATGAAGAGAGATGAGGGGAGGGGCTGAAGTAGAAGGTTAAGTGAGTTAGCTAGCCAATGGGCTGAACCCAAACCCAATAGAAAAAGGGTCAAAATTTCACAAACTCCAAACATATCAAATATTATACTCAAAAAGATCGCAAACGCCATTTTGGAACCAATGGAGGTAGTTTCGAGACCCAATTCGGCCATTTGCAAAAAGTAGCTTTTCGGACCAAAATCCGACTAACGACGCTATATTTAAATAAAACATTTAAATATATAATCGTTAAACATGCGCGTTGTTACACCTTTGATTCGTCTTTCCAAACTTTTTTTGATTGCTTCGTGGCAGTTGCAGAAAGAAGTTTCGGTGCGGTGATGCTCTACGAATCATTGTAGAAAATTCTTACTGCGTATCTTCATCGGTTTCTTATCAGCTTTTCGATTTAAACTCTAATGAATATGAATTTGAAATTTGAGAACGGAAAATTTAAATAAATTGGAAATTTTAATTTGAATTAAATTGATTAATAGAATATGAAGCTAAATTTGAATTGTATCAATAAAACGACATCGTTTAAAACCGAATTTGGAATTCTATTGTAATTTCTTGTATCTATTGTTGATATTCTAATTTGGTAAGCCAAATGCAGAATAGATATCTAGTTTGACATGGAGAATTGTTCTTCTATCTTTCGTCTATCTTCGTTATTTCTGTTTGGCGAATTTCGAGGACGAAATTCTTTTTAAGGGCGGAAGTCTGTAACGATCCCGGATTTAAATTGAGTATAAATTGATAATTAAATTTATTTTTGATTTAAAATTGTGAAAATAAATGATAAATTGATTCGAGTTTTTCCAAATTCAAATAAATTATGTTATTTATATAGTTTCTTTTATAAATTATTTTAAATTTAGTATTGAGATATTTTTAAACAATATTAATATAGAGATATTTGAATTCAATCTTAAGAAATGGATTTTTTTTGAAGTTGTATAAATATAACAAATTGTTTGAAATTTGTTTAAGTTAAAAATAAAAGGAAATATTCAAAGTAAAATAAAACACAAACAAAATGTACTTACAAAATACATCAAAATATAAACTATTGAAAATAAATATACCCAAGTATATAAACAAACATAGTCAAAGCAAACAAGTCAGTACAAAAAAAATGAAGAAAAAAAATTATACATGCAAGTGTGAACAGCTTGCATAAGGAGACAACATCATATATTCAAGTTGAACAAGTATGTACACATAAGTATGAACACAAACATATGGTACCTTTGCATTTAATGCTAGCTCAAACCAAAGTCAATTCGAAATATTATAAAATGTTTTCAGCCTCCATTGAATAAAAATCTCTTGTACTAGTGATACAACAAACCTGTACACTTCAGCCAGCATATTGTTTTATATATCATGTTCTTGCTTCAATTTCGTGCATTCAAGTGGAAACAAAAAGAGGCCAAAGTAATTAATGGATGAGATCCTTAGCACACAATATTATCTATCAGCCACCAAAGAAATATGCATAAAACAAAGAAAAGTAGAAGTAAATCTATGTACAAATTGAAGTATGGGTAAACTCATTTTTATATCAGCCGAAGTCAAGCAAACATTTAATGCAAGGTACCTTAGTACATAATATTTTATCTCTAGCACACTATAATATCACTTCAGCCAATGCCTATTTGGTACGAACCATGCTATCACCTGCAAATTTCTTGTTATATACATCACTTTTTTTCATATTTAAAAAGCTTTTTAAACCTGTAAAAAAAAGTAATGCAAATAAAATACAAGTTCAAGCTTCAGTTCAAAGCCTAGGAAGCAAACCAAAAATAATAGTAGCCAAAAAAACCAAAAGGGAATTTGAAGTCTTCAAACCTGGAGATGAAGATCAACTCAATATACAAGTAACTAAATCAAACATCAAAGCAATCAAAGGAAATTGTGAAACTGGAAGAAGCTTCAGCAAACAAATTCAGGCCTATTTCAACTTTGTCAAGTCTGTGTCAAAATTTAAAGCAACCTTGTTCAACAATAAGTAGCTTTGTTCTTTCCTGGGAGACAAGGTAAGTAATCTCACTTTTGCTACTTTAAAGCCAAATTTTGTTGCATGCTAGTGTGGTTGAACTAAATTTGTATTGGGTGACCCTGCTGTGTGTATAGATGTATGATGCATGCATGCTTTTTTTTTTCCAACAGAAGCTTTGATAGGACTAAGTACAAACAAAAAATGTTTGATTTATCATAGATTAAGGTTTAAAAGTTAAATTAAGAAAAAAAAATATAATAAAAAATTTGTTATGTATGTATGTTGAGTTACTGGGAATCTTTGAATGACTGTTCTTTTGAAAACTCTGGTTACAGAGCAAAGTAAATGAAAAAAAATTTAAATGCATCTTCATGTAGAACCTTTTAAAACTTGAGATTTTTGAACAAAAATAGTTGTTTAAACTAAAACCATAGTCTAGAAAAAAAAATTCTTGCTTGAAAGTGAAAGAATTTCCCTGTGAACTAAAATTTACAGTAGAAATACATGATATGAATTATTTCGAGTATTTTAATTTATTAATTTGATTTCAAAACTTGGATAAACAGCTAAAAATAGGATTTTTGAAATTAATATAATGATTTTTAATGAAGTGTTCCAAGTACAGTTCATAATCAAACAAAATTTGTATTTTTATCAATTTCTGATAATCGAAACAATCTCGAAGGCTGAGATCTTGCTTGAAGCAAGATTGTTAGTTGATAGTAATGGGAAAATTGTCGGAAAATTTTTTCATTGCATAAATTTTGGAGACGATTTTAACTTAGGGTGTAACCCTGCGTTTTTGTGGTGCTCTGTAACGTGATGATTTGGTCACCACGAGTCGATCGAGCTTTATGATATTGGGAGGAGTGGAAGAACATCGGGTTGTCGAGGCAGGACCAGAGGCACAAATTTTCTGGTGAACTATGCAAGGAGGACGAGGCGATTTCATTGATGAAGTTGGGTTCCAGATCGACTCGAAATGCCAAATTTTGATTTCTCATCAAATTTAATGACCTGGGGGGTGGAAATATTCGCGAGGTTGATCGACGACTTGGTGGCATCGGCGACGATGATCGGAACTGGCCGCGGCGTGTGTACACGTGCACGTGCACGTTTGGGTTGTTGGGTTTTGGCTGTGGGTTGCGTCTTTGGGGAAGAAGAAGGAAACTGGGGACGTTGCTCGAGTAAATCGAGTAAGTGACTCGAAGCAAATCGAGTCTGGGCTCGGGTCAAATTCATGTTCCAGGCTTCAAACCTGAAACTGTTTTGTCTGGAAATTTTAAAAACCAAACTTAAATTTTAAACCAAAGTTTTAAAAACTGAGTTCAAATGAAAATGTAAACGTAAATTCAAGTTGAATTAGAATTTAGTTTGGACATAAATAAAGCTTTAAATTTAATTCGTTTTAATAAAAATAAAAAAAATTAATAAAAATAATAATAAGTTAAGCAAGTTTTTTTGAAAAATTTTAAGTAATGATAACAATTAATGTTGACAATTTGAAGTTAAGACTTCATTACAATTTCAATTATTTAAGGAAATATTTAACAACATTTTCTAAAAATCTTAATTTATATTTTAATTGAGTAGATAATTTAAGTTAAGTTGTTTTCAAAGTTTAAGGAAGGTTTTAAATGTTAAGATAAATAATTATTATTATTAATTAATGGTTTTGGAAAGTAATAAAAAAAGGGTTCATTAATAATTAATTAAATAATTAGAGATTTATCAATTTGCTATTTAAGATTGGTAAATTTATAATTTAAAGTCAATTTATTTGTAATTAGGAATTGTTAATGAAAACTTATTACAAAGATGGTTAAAGTAAAGATGTTTAAATAAGTTAAGTGAATGAATTAAAGGTTAATTAAATAATCTAAAGGTTAATTATTTAAATAATTTAAAAATTGATTAATTTAATTAATAAATGATTAAAAGACAATTGATCAAATGATTTGACATTAATTAATGTTAATTAACTATGATTGATGACCCATTTGATTTAAGTTAATCAAATAATTGGATTGATCCCACTTATGGATGTTTAGAACTTTATTGGATGTTGAATTGTTGATATCCCTGATATATGATGCTTTGTAATATACCCTAATTTGTGTTGTGATCTGTGATGAAATTTATTATTTGTGATATATATGTGTGATCTGTACGATAAGCATTATAGTTTATATCGCTTATCAATTATATTATGTGTTTCGATCTGTGATAATTGAATGATGTTGCACTATTGTGTTAAACCCCTGGACCACACCATACACACACAAATATGGATTTCACAAGGAAATCGATTTAAGTCACAGATTTTTGAAATGATTTTTAAATAGACAATTTGAATTCAAGTGTTTTGGAAATGGATTGGGTTTAAAGTAAAAAGCTTTTAAAATGGAATTTCAAAGATGAAATTTATTTGAATGACTTAATTGAGTTTTGAAATTTAAATATTTTGATTTAAAATTTGAATTCAATATTTGAAATTGAATTCTAAGATTTGAAAACTAGGGTTTAAAAAGGCTATTCAACTTATGGATGAGTTTATATGGTTTAAACTATTTTAAAGGTATTAATTTGGAAATTTGAAATTAAGGCTGTAACTTGTACAAATGAAAAATTGGATTTTTTTTCTGAAACGAGAACTATTTGTTTTCAAATAAATAAAAGTTTTCACATAAGTAATGAACTTCCAATTGCTGTTAAAAGATTTCAAATTTAGAATGAAAAGGAAACGTTTTGAATAGCTATGAATGAATCTTTGGAAGCAAATTTGAAAATTGTAAATTAAATCTTAATTTAAAGATTCAATGAATTAATCCAATTGAAATGGAATTGTTTTGAAAATACAAGAATGAATCTTTGGGAAACTGGGTGAACTTTGTGAAATAAATCTTTTTGTTAAAAGAATTTGAAATGGTAATTGGTTTAAACCATTTAAATGAAAGTTTTGAATTATTAAATTGTGACTTAATTGAAATCCCAATATCCATATGTTTTTGAAATATTGCGCTCACTATTCGGTTTAGCCGGGAGAGGGCCTTTGTGTCATATATCCCATTCCGAATATGTGATACGTCGTTATGGATAGCATTTGAAGACCGGTGGTGAAGACCGGCTATTTTCGAAAACGGAAGGAGAACTCGTCGATTGTCTTTGCATCGACTGGTCGCCGGTATAGAGACTCCATATGTGATGGGAAGTCCGAACGTAATTAGTTAATATCCGGATTGCAAGGGCTTCTTTGGAAGTGCCATCGGTTCTGTTCGAACCCAGAACAGACTTGTATGGATTGTATGTCTGACATTACAATTTGAGATATAAAGCAGATTTCTATCAAATATATTTCTGTTGGTGGCAGAGAATTTATTCTTTTAGCTTAAGACCCTTCTTTGAGACGTACGAGCTCAGAGGTTATGTAGTTGATGGTTATCAGCAATATATTCCCAATTTGGTAATGTGACATGCTGAGTGTTGCTGTGAAATGATCATTGTTTGATCATTTGTGATATGATCATTTGTTTGATCATTTATCTTTGTGATCATTACTTTGATCATTTGTTGACCCAAAGCGTGGCTTTTGTAAAAAGCGTAGCTTTGTGGACGAGACTTCGTCGAACCTCACACCCGGGAATGGTCAAAACAGGAAAGATGCGGCAAGGTTATTAGGGGTAGCGCCCTTTAGGGTATGTCTATTTCCTTCTGGAAAAGGGTGGTATCATGGTATGGAGCCAGATACTTACTCATGTTGAAACACTCTATTTATTATGGTGTGATGTTGGTTATCGAGCGCTCGGTTAAAGGTCCTAAAGGACCGGGGGATGGCATACTCGTGTCAGTTGTTACCCAGTTAGGGGTAACCCGGCCTTGTGTTGGCAGAGATCCGGTTAGGTTCTTGGGACGTCCTTCCAGAGGCGTTTCCATGTGGCAATGGGAAGTTCCTTGGCCTGACCATTTGTTGGAAATCCAAAGAAACAATACGAGCCTTGTACGGTTTTAGTTGTAGAACCTGTCTCCTCAGGAGGTAGCTATAGCCGACATAATATAATGGTACCTATGCTGGCTAAGATTTATATTCTACTTTCGAAATGTTTTCTACACCGTGCACTTATAATAATAATATCAAAGAAATTTTCTGCGTATTAAGCATGTTTGACTATCATTAGAAGAAATCTCCTCCAAGTCTGCGTTTGCATTGTGTGTGTGGCGGGAGGTCTTATGGTAGTTTCATTTTCTAAAAAGCATTGCGAATTTACTTTAAAATCTTTTGTTGATTATTTTAAAAGATAAACTGTTTTTGTTGCTCACAACAGTCCCACGACTGATCCAGAGTTTATTGTTTCCTTCCTAAACTCTGGGTGCTCATTATTTTCTACACGAGCAGTCTAGAGTTGGGTTTTTCAGATAGTTAGGGTCAGTGGATTATCTGGAGCTAGTTTCAGTCTTTGGATATGGACGAGACTTGCTTGTCTTAGTGTATCGTGACGTTGGTTCGAGCTGCTGCTGGAGTTCTTCCTTGAAGACTATCTTAGAGTTATTTGTTCCGCTGCTGGTTCTATCTATTTTTCTTTTCCGCTGCTATTTTATTGTATCTCTGATTTATATTGATATCTGTTGTATTATCTGTTGTATCAGATATTGTATCAATGCTGTATATCAATGTATTATTCTTTTTATTCTGCTGTGTTGTTTACTTAATGTTGTTATAAGCTCCGGCGAATCGGATTTGAACATTCGAATCTACGGCATTCGAATACGATTCGAAGTATGGATGTCGATTTTCGAGCGGGCAAAATCTGAAACGTCACAGTTTGAGTGTAATAATAGATATGAGCGCATATTTGTTAGTGAAGATAAATTGTTTTGTACTGTATTGACTTATCGGTTGATTGTTTATAGATTCTGGTCGGTGCAGTCTAACTAACTGTGTCGATAGGGGTTTCAAAACTCTTAAATAAGATAAACTGACACAGTATTGTTCTAAAAATCGGGTAAATGAAATAATTTTGCCCAAAACTATTTTTGTATATAAAAGAAATGATTTTCTATAAATTATTATAGTATATGGATGCATGGTTGTTAGGAAGTAATAATATTAAATTATTACCATTGATAATTGAATAAGAAATTGGAATCATAATCAGAAGTTATAAATAAAATCCATATACAAATGAAATTGGAAAATGTAAATTATAAATGTGATTTATAATTAGAAATAGAAAACCAAAGAAGTTTTAGAAATGTTTTGAAAGAATTTGGAAATTTTAGAAATTAAATTCCTTTTTGATTTGAAAATGAATTTCAAAGGTTTTGAAAAGTATTTCGAAGGAATGAAAAGCTCTAAACTTTTTCGGTCGCTGGAAAATAATTCCGATGGTGATCGCGACATCATCGCTGTTCATTTTCGGGTTTCCAAAAGAGGAATTGCTGCCAAATTGTTTTAAATGGAAGATGTTTGGAAAATCTAGGTTTGGTTTTGGAAATTCAAAAGATAATTTGAATTGATTTCAAAATTGATTTTGAAAGGTTGAAAAGACTCTGGAATACTATATAAAAATATTTATGGAATATTATTAAGTTGATAACTTGTAAAGTTTAAAGTTGCTAAAATAAAAATCTGACTTAAAGAAAATTTATTGAGTTGAAAATAAATTTGGAGTAATTAAAATGAATTGGGATTGAGTATTGAATTATGGAAATAAATTGAGAATGAATGAATGAATTTACAATTGCAAGTAAATGAAAGTGAATTGAACGTTGAGATTCATTTTGAATTTGTAAGCAAATGGAATTGAATAAAGTAAATTGGAATTTGTAATGAGTTAGTAATTGGAACTAATTTAAAATAGTGTAGTTGTGAATGAAAGATAGTTGATGAAATTCAATATTCAGAATAGAAGATAAATTGAATTCAAATAGAGTTGAAAGTGTAAATTGAATTCAAATGAAAATGGAAATGAAAAATTGAATAAAAATGAATATATAACTTCAATAGTAAACTAAAAATGTATATGAAGCATATACTGTCGATTTTTAATGAACGGTGCAAAATGGTTTGAATATTGTAATTGGATATTATGGATAGCAGGATATACGGGTGATTTGAATACAAAAGAAATTGGAATTTTGATTTCAAAGATAAAAATTGAATTGCTCGACAAAAAGGTACATATTTCAATTTCAGTATGAAATTTGGTGATTTTCTTGTGCAGCCGCTTGGCTTTTTGTTTTCTTTTTTGAAATTGAGGGCCCGATGTGGCATTTTGTAGTCGTACCGAGCTAGCCGCGCAAAGGAGATGCTAGCGAAATTTTTTGAAAATTTCGAGTGTTAGAAAATTTTTGAGAAAATTTTGAAAGTTTAAAATTTGAATTTAAATTTAAATTTGAATTGTGAAGGAAACAATGTTGTTTGGAACTTATAATTGATGTTGGAAAGCTAGTTGAAATGATAATGAATCTCTGATAAAAAGATTTTGGTTAGTAATTTTATAAAACTATTTGGATTGTGAAAATTTATAAACGGATTAAGAATCATTCTTTCTAACTTGTAATTTCGGGACGAAATTCTTTTAAGGAGGGAAGGTTGTAACAACCCAGAATTTTGAACAATTTAAATTTGAAAATATTTAATAAATTTTAATATTTGAATGATGGTTTGACTTGAATTTCAAATTATCAAAATGAATTTGGTGATTAAATTATAGCATTTAATCTATTGAAAGTTGAATAATAATTTGAAACTTCAATTTTAAGCTAATTAAAAATATTTCAAAGGCTTGTAAGATCCACATTGATAATATTGAAGTTAATAGAAGCTTTAGAATTGAATTATACAGTTATTTGATCAGTTTTGAAATTATATTGTTTGAATCGATATTTGAAAATAGCCTTCTGAGGCACAGTCTCGGAATTTGACGAAACCAGTTCCATTGGGTCTGTAATATTGAATTATTACTGGATTTCAAATTTCGTAATGATCGGAGTTGTTGTGTGAGCGTACGGTATATAAACGCTTAGAAATAGTTATTCGAAACGGTTCGAATATAATCAAAATATATTTTATTTATTAGTCAAACTCCTGCCGTATTGCCTTCACATCAAAATTTTCTGCTCAGCCACCCTATAGTTGTACTCGAGCCACTCTAGCATCTGAAACGCGCAGACTGAAATCCACCTTCTTCGTTTTAAAACTCTAAGTATATAACTAAAAAAAACCATTTCTCTTTCGTTCGTTCGAAAGATTCAGGGCCGCTTCCCAGAGAATCGAAGAAAAAAAACTATTCTTTGTTCAAATTGAAATAAAGGGCCGCTACTGTCTTCCTCTTTAATCGGAATCGAGAAGAAAAAAATCAAAATCAAATTTTCGTTAAAAACTCGAACTCGATCAAATCAGAGGCGGCAGCGATCGAGTGGCATCTGCAGACGAGTAGGGTGGTTATTTCACTCGGTCGCCACGTGCGCTTCAAGCGCTGGAGGTGGAGACTCGCAGCAGTTATGCGAGGTATGGATGGAGTATCTTAGCTCGTGGAGTGGAAAAGCACTTCGGTGCAGTCTCGCGAGGTCGAGTTCTTAGGCCTGTCGCATTTTGGAGGAGAAGCAGGCGATGTCGACTTGGGGTAGCGTGGAGGCGACTCGATGGAGGTGAGGCCGATAGGGTTCGCTAGCTCGAGTTCGAGCCTGGGTTTCGCACAGAAAGGTATTGAATTTTATTTTCTCTTTGTTCTGAAATATAAAATGTTGGACATTGGAAAAAAAATTGTTTTTACCTATTCAAAAAAAAAGAAAAAAAAAGATACTTTTATTTATAGTAAAACAGAAGAAAGAAGAAAAATTCACAGAAAGGTTTAAATTTATTTTTGTTTTGAGTTCTACGAATATGTATATCTTTTCAGTAAAAATTAGGTTAGAAAGAATTTTTTTTATTATTTTTGATCTACAATAGAATGCTGCTGCTGTTACAGAAAATATATTAATTAAATTCGCATTAGAGTATTTTCAGTTATTCTATTAGGTTATATATATTTACATGTAGATAGATAAGGGGTTGAAAGGGAAAAATATATATAAATGTATAGTTTTAATTTTAAAAAAATATTGAAGAGTTTTAAGTTATTAAAAGAAAGGGAAAATTGTTTGATAAATCAAATTGTTAGTTTAAAGTTGATAATTAAATAGGAATTTATTTCTAAATCAAATAGTTACTATTAAATGGAAATTAAATTTTCGACTAGCAGAATTGATTTGTATAAATGGTTCATTTAATGATTGTCATTAAAAATAATTAATAAAGGAAACTTAGTTTTAAACTTTAACTTGAAATTAAATAAAATTATTAAAGGAGAAGTTAGTTAATTAAACAATCAAGAACGGAAATTGGTTATTTGATTGGTTCGAATATTAATTAATTTGTATAATATTTATGCAAGGTATAAATCAAGAAAATCGAGTCAAGATGGAAATGGATTGCAAATAAAAGCTAAGGTGAGAACTTCTCACTCAAAAGGGTTTTAATTTTTAAATAGTTAGATTTAAAATTGTTGATTGTGTTGATTGTTTGTTTGGATAATATAGTATTATCTATTATGTTGAAATAGACCCTATACGCCGCCTATTAATCGGAGGTTATTTATTAAACAAATATACCGTGATATTCCACCTCGAAGTGGAATTGGTATTATATATGTACTTGGAATTGATTTCCCGCATTATTTAGCGGATGAGACCCTATTGCGCCGTATAATAGCGGATAATATTTTATAATTCCCATATACCGCGATAGCCCGTCTTGAAACGGGATTGGTATTGTGCTAATGTCTGTGGATGCAGGGAAACAAGTTGGATGGAGGGATCCAACTGGATTCCTCACCAGTATTTATTGGATTACAGATATTGTGATATTTGTTGATTATCATACTGATATATGATGTTTGGATGTGTTGATTGGTTATTTGGTGCTGTTGCATCATCGGATCCTTTTTTGGAGTTTTATAAATGTTAAAGTAATGATTTTGAATTTAAAAGGATTTTTAAAGTGATTTTTGAAAGTATATGTTTTATTAAAATTTTGAAATTGATTCATTTTAAATAATTAAAACGTTATAAATTTTTATGTTATAAAAATTAAGGTTTTTGAGAAATATAACCAGTTGTATTTTTGAAATAAATACTTGATAAATTTTATAAAATTATTTAAATTGAGATTTTTGAATTATTGTAAACGATTTATATAAAGGATGTAAAAATTGGTATTTTATAAATTTAAAATAATGGAATTTTAAAAGGAGTTCTGTTAATGTTGAAACTAAGGTTATAAATGAAATCTTATAAGTAATAATATTTAAAATTTGTAAAGCTTTAAAAGAACGATTTAGTAAATAAATGGATTATAAGTACTTAACTTATAATATGGACTTTTGGTATATAATTGAGTTACAAATTGAATTGGATAATAATAGAGATTTATAAGTAGAAGTATTATAAATAGAAATGGAATTTGTAAAGATTGTTTATAAATTCGAAATCAATTGAATTTGACAGATTGAATATAGAAGTTTATTAAAGGAAGTATATTCCCGATTTTTGACAGCGAATTATCCTTTAAGTTAAATGTTATACGAATATGAGTTGGTTGGGAATTTTATCCATGATTTTGGACAGTGGATGATCCTTTAAAAAATGTGTAGAAACATTGAATTGGGTAAATAAAAGTATATTCACGATTTTTGGACCGTGAATATATTATGAAATAAATGGATATGTTTTTGGGGAAGTGAGATTATGAAATGAAGTTAATGATTTTAAAGATGTTTTAAAATGTATTAAGTATCGAAACCATAGATTTCAACATTCATTGTTGAAATAGATGTTTTCGAGGAATATAAGGAAATGATAGACTATAACACTGTTGTTATAGTAAATGATTTCCGAAAAGAGATGTTTTATATAGGATTGGGACTTATATATCTATCTAAATTTCGAATCCCTGTACTAGTGATTTTGGGTTGTCGTAACGATGTTTTACGCAACATTCGTTTTGACCCAAATAAATGTGTTTGAAAGGACGTTTTCCTTAAGGAATGAAATATATACTTAATTATGATTTAAGTATATCGAATATTTTTCAAGTGCTGAAAATAAATGGATTTGTGAATTACTTATTATTAAATAAGTATGGAAATGTTTTCCAATATGAAAAGAAAGGGTTGAAATTTTATCTTTTAAAGATAAATTGAAAAGTGACGATTTGAACTTTTTTTTCCAATGGTTAAGTGTGGAAAATTATATATCTTGTAAAGATATTTTTGGGAAAATACATAATTTGGGAAATTATTTGGAATCTGATCATGTTGCGCATCTCTATTGATAGTTAAATAACCGACTATCAATAATTACCCTTGAATGGGTATTTGTTGTGATTGTTTGAAATTGAATGCTACACTTATTTTAAAATAAGCGCTCATTTATTCGGGTTAGCCGGGAAAGGACTTTAGAGTCATATAACCCATCCCGAATAATGATATGTCGTTATGGATAGCATTTGAAGACCGGTGTTGAAGACCGGGATTTGTGAAAACGATAGGATGACCTATCGATTGTCTCTGCACCGTTAGCTACGGTATGGAGATTTCCTTTGTGATGGGAAGTTTTATCGGGATTGTGGATACCTGAATTGCAAGGGCTTCTTTGGAAGTGCCTTCGGTTCGGTTCGAACCTGGAGCAGACTTGTATGTTACGTGTCTGACATTACATTTTGAGCTATAAAGCAGATTTCTTTCAAATATATTTCTGTTGATGGCGGAGAATTTATTCTCTTAGCCTAATACCCTTCTCTGAGACGTACGAGCTTAGAGGTTATGTAGTTGAAGGTTATCAGCGATATATTCACAATTTGGTAATGTGACATGCTTAGTGCTGTTGTGTGTTAATCATTTATTGATCATTTGTTGAACAAAGCATGGCTTGGTGCCAAAGCATGGCTTGGTGCCAAAGCGTAGCTTTGTGGACGAGACTTCGTCAGACCTCACTCCCCGGAAATGGTCAAAACAGGAATATGCGGCAAGGTTATGAGGGTCGCGCCCTTTAGGGTATGTCATTTCCTTCTGGAAAAGGGTGGTATCATGGTATGGAGCCCAAATACTTACTCATGTTGATACACTATATTTATTACTGTGTGGTGTTGTTGGAATCGAGCGCTCGGATAAAGGTCCCAAAGGACCGGGGGATGGCATACTCGAGTAGTAGTTACCTAGTTACAGAGGTAACCTGGCCTTGTGTTGGCAGAGATCCGGTTATGTTCTCGAGACGTCCCGCCAAAGGCGATCCCATGTGGCAATAGGAAGTTCCTTAGCCTGAGTATTTGTTGGAAATCCAAACAAAACAATACGATCCTTGTACGGTTTTAGTTGTAGAACCTATCATTCACTTATGGTGGTCCCCACTGTTTGGATGGTAGCTATAGTAGGCATAAGTGCGGAATGCCTATGCTGGCTAAGATTTATATTATACTTTCGAAATGTTTTCTACACTATGCACTAATAATAATATCAAAAATGATTTGATTTTGCATAGTAAGCATCTTTGACTATCATAAGGAGAAATCTTCTCCAATTCTGCGTTTGCATTGTGTGTGTGGCGGGAGGCCTTATGGTAGTTTCATTTTCCAAAAATATTGCGAATTGATTTTAAAATTATCATGTTCTTTGTTTTAAAGATAAATAACCGTTTTAAGTTCTCACACCAGCCACATGACTGACCTGGAGTTTATTGTTTCCCTTCCTAAACTCTAGGTGCCCACCAATTTCCACATGGGCAGTCTAGGGTTAAGTTATCTGGATATTTTGGAATATTCAGAAGTTGCTATAGAAATCTGAAGACGAGCTGGATGGCATAGCATATTACTAAGTATACAGTATTTCTTTTCCGCTGTTTGTTGTTGTAAACACTGATAAGGAATGTAATGTGAATGTATAAAATGTACAGTTCTTTTGTTTTAATGATTATTCATTTATCTATTATATGTTATTCCGCTGCGATTGTGAGATTCTAATATTGTTCTGTTGCTTCTTCTTTCTTTCTTCTGTTCTATCTTTTTCTCTCTTCTTCTATCTTTTTCTTCTTCTTAAACCCTAAGTGTTCGGTTTTTCGACATTTGATTGTTCGGCAGTTGATACAGTGGACGTATTGATGTCGATTTTCGGAAGTCGAAAAATCGGGTCCTTGCATCTTCTATCTTTTTCTTCTTCTTTAACCATAACAATTCGGTTTTCCGGCATTCGATTGCTCGGCAGTTGATTCAGTGTACGTATTGATGTCGGTTTTCGAGCGTCGAAAAATCGCAGTCGTTACATAATATTTGTTAAAATCACATATATTTCTTTTCAAACCTTGAAAATCATTTTCAAAATATACATACATACATACATACATATACATATATATATATATATAGATCAATGGCGCCTGTATATAATTTTCTATCCTATGGTCAAGTGATACAGATATATATCATTTCAATCTGCAGTTTAAATATATACGAGTATATATCTTTTCAACCTGCGATCCCAAATTCAATTCAATGAAAATTGCTTGAGTTTATCATTTCAACCCATAATGGATTTCTCCTATTCTACAAGACCGTTCGGGTATGTATCATTTCAACCCATAGGGAATTCTATAATAATAGGGAACTTGTAGAGTGACAGCATATATGATAATAATAATAACAGGCATATATCATCAATAACATTATAATATAAACAACAGGATATGGAGTCATATCCCACCGGTGAACAGTAACATATAAATGCATATATAACAGTTTAAATAACTACAGCAGCATATATCAATTGTCGTTCCAATTAAAATCAAATGTAATAAATACAAGAACGTTAATCGTGAGTGATTGCTCACCTTTCGAGGCTAGAGATGAATGAGAATGGGAAGAATTACAAATTCAAGCACGAATTCCAAAGCAAAGCAAGATTAACACGAATTAACCGACAAAGCTGATAAATAGGAATCGATGAGACAAATCAAATCAACTTGATATAAATGAAAAAAATATATATATAACATTTTAAAACCATACTCATATATATATATATATATATATATATATTACTTGTCTATTCTAATCAAAATACCATATGTTAAATCAATTACAAAACCCTTAAACTTTAAGTAAATATTTTTAAGTATATCATATACCCTTACAAAATATAGAAACAACCATTTCCAAAATTTTACAATCTAATATATATATATATATATATATATATATATATATATATATCACTGAAATAAGTTCGTACTGTAACAACCACTTACATATATTAAAATAATTTAACTAACTTATATATATAATCATAAATCAACATATACATATAATAGATTATTATAGCTTAAACCCAACAGACTGTACCAAAACTTATATATAAGACTCACGTAGTACAACACTTAAATAGGTTAAAATTTACATTTCAAATCAGTTATTATAAGATATATATATATATATATATATATATATATATATATGTAGTAGATTATAGGTATAATACAAATCTAAACTTATACCATTAGATAATAAATAGTACTACTATAAACCTAGTTTATGCATATATACACGTCTCAGAAGATTATATACATATATTATTCGAATTTCTACCTTCAGAATACCACATCCATTTAAACAAACACTGTCATACATATATATGCACAAACAGTATGCTATAGCTTAATAAATTATCATATAATATAGTTTATATGAACCAAATACCGATGATATAATAACATTTAACAGATCACGTACAAGCTTCAATATCTGTATATGTACTGATGATATTATAAAACTCAGATAAACAAACCAAACATATGTTCATGCATATACACTAACACACACACACACACACACACACACATATATATATAAGAATAACTTGAATTATATAGCATATCTCAAAGTTCTTATACTGTACTATACTTAATAACATATGCAGGCTTAAATTATATATATTAGCAAATATAAAACTAGCATAGGGACTTACATATATAATAATAGACACATAATATACTCATATATACTTTAATATACTTACTGTAACCTTTATAAGTAAATTATGTAGACATATATTACAGACTATAGATATTATATATATATACACGCAGGCTTTATAGATGAAGTATATATAAAATCAACTCTTTATAAACTGATATATTTCTTTAAAATACACATATTATGGACACATATATACACCATTAAATAAAATAACAGAATATAGCTTATCTATATAAGTGTATTATATACAGATTATACATATAACTACCATATAAATAAACTTATATAAACTACACATATTAAAAGTCCAAGTATATATATAAACTACTATTAAATTATATATTATAATTATTTAAAACATAGCAGAATTAAAGAAAAACTAAATAAACTAACCTATAAACACTAGTACCCAATGATATAGAAGATATACACCCTATCGAAATATATAAACTAATATATATGACATATATATATATATATATATATATATATTCAACTTACCAGTAGAGAAGATGGGGAAATAGTTCGGCCGAGATGAAGGCTGGCTTCGGCCTGTGTACATGCGCACATGAAGGGAGAAGAAAAATGACGTCAGGGAGCTCGAGGTTGGTGGCTTCGACAACGCAAGGTGGTGGAGCTTTTGCTAGCGTGGTCGGCTAAAAAGTGAAGAGGGGATGCGGGTAGGAAGGAGGATAATGGCGAGTTTGGTCAGGTGGTGATACAGAGGGCACGACGAAGATACAGTGGCGAAGGGGATCGAGATGTGAAGGAGGAGGGATGGGCAATCTAGTGAAAGGACAGTGGGATTTGAGAAAGGAAAATAGGAGATTGTAACGGCCCTCCTTTTCGCACGATTTAAACCGACACACGTGCCAATTCAAACCATCCGGAAGGGGGGATTGTTATGGGATAAATAAGAAGAACAGAGAAGAATATAAAAAACAAAATAGAATCTCACAGCGGAAGGATAAAATATAATAATCAAATATACAGTTCATGAAGCTGTTATACAAAACCCTTTATTATATTTATACAATACATATCAGAGTACACATACTAGAGAATAATAAATAAATGCAGCGGAATTAAATGGTATAGTGGAATAATATAGTAGATAATAATACTACAATCTTCGTCTTCGTCCTCCAGAATAAAGTCTTCAAATCCTGAAACGCTCGGACTGACCCGAGCGAATTGAAAAGACAAAACACTCGAGTCAGAACTAAAAGATCTTATGTAGGTTAAATCAATAGAAATAAATAGGAGTGCAGTAACTCAAGAGATGCTCGAGATTTACATATCCTAAGGATTCATTAAACTATTTACTTGGTAGTAAAATTCGCTATTATAATAGTGTCTAATTGTAAAATAAACTTACTTTTTAATAGCGTTAAGGGTTTACCCATATAGCCCTTAACACAAATAATGCCAATAGTCTATACAGTACCGTAATACCTCCTGATCGGGAAGCTACCAGAGGATACCCCATAGGTACGACACAAATAGAAACTCGTAGAAGGCGCGCTAGGATAAGTGACACGGCACAACTAGGCAATGCCAAGGTAGATATACCAATTGCTATCCAGGCTGGTGGAAACGCGCAGCGTGCAGCTACCGCCCACCTCGAACAAAACCCCCAAAATAAAAATCAAAAGTGGCCACCGAATCAATCCAAAAGTCAGAGTATAATATCGAAGGAGTGCGTTCGATCAGAGGAATGACCTCATTGGCCCGAGAATCACTCCTATTTTAGCCACCTTATGCCAATTCACGGGAGTCGGGTCTACGTATTTACCTCAAAGGAAACGCCGCCACCAACCTACTTCATTCTGGAATCTCCACCGCATACACGGTTGTTAAAGTGGTTTTTAAAGTTGGCAGAGAGTATGAAAACTTCCGATCCCGGTCTCTTCAACAACCAAACGTTAATATAACACCGCGGTCATTTAAAAATAATTATACTTGCAAAACCAGAATAAAATATCTATTTCAAAACCATATAAATACGATATCATTTATATTTTTAAAACCCCAAATCAATATGATATCATTTTTATTTTATAAATATCCCTTTCCCAAAATCATAGTATTTTCAAATATATATACCTTGAAACCGTAACTTTGAAACATAACTTTTATTACTTAACGATTCAAACACTATATTACTTATTAAAATAAAATAGCTTCTTTAAATTTCCCAATAAATTCCCAATATCAATTTGAACCTCCAAATAAACCATTTTAATTCCCAAATATTTAAAAGCTTAAATATTCCATATTCCAAAACGGGTTCTTAGATAATTTAATATATATCAATATCAAATTCTTATTATTCAAATTTGGAATGTTTACTTAATAAAACAAATATTATTTAAGTATAACCCTTAAACTTTAATAACAGGATATTCTTTTAATTAAATTTACTTGATAATATTCTTAAATCAAGTTGATATTCATTTAAATTTTCAAATCAAAATCAAGTTATAAAATTTTACCCTTTAAACTTAATTTATTTACATTTCAAAACAACATTTCGAAGATAATTCTTAAATACTTTAATTCAAATCATACTCACATTTATCTTCAACCTTACATTTATTTGGGTTATTATGAACTTTATATACAATAGAATTTCAAATATATTCTTAACCATATTTTAAAAATGAAATCAAACTTCATTTTTAGCTTATCTAAAATTCAAAACAAATTTATACATAGGTAAATCCAAGAATTTTACTATATATATATATATATATATATATATATATATATATATATATATATATATATCCAAGTTTAATATTTTTAAACCGTATTCTTTCCAAAACCAAAAATCCTTTCAAAAATAATCTTATATATATACCGCGGTGCCTGTATATAATTTTCTATCCTATGGTCAAGTGATACGGATATTTATCACTTCAATCTGCAATTTAATAATAAAATGCGGTTGTATATCATTTCAAACCGCAATCCCGAATGAAATGAAATGCATAAAAACTTGCAGTTAATATAAATAAACATCCATTCATCCAAATATCAATCAGCAACCATTTATTACAAATCATCATCCAATTTAAACAAACATCAATACAGAGCATATAAACTATAACAGGTAATAAATAACATGTATTAACTAACAGTTGATATTCAAAAATAAATTTAATAACTGTTTAACTAGCAGTTTATATGCAAATAAATAAATTTTAACTATCAATTTATATGCAAAAATAAAATTAATTAACAGTTAAGTTAAATAAATGCGATGTAACTGAGATGATGAATAAAACATGCGAAACAGATATAAATAAATTTCTACTCATATCTTAAATCAATTTAACAAACATAAGAAACCTTATAAGTTGTGAGTGGGTTAAAACACTCACCTTTTGAATTTAAATCGAATTTAAATCTTATTAAAAACAAAAATTACACAGTCTCCAAATCCGTCCAAACCAGCATCATCAAGTCCGGAGTTTTATTACGATCCTAACAAAAAAAATCGCGCGTCAATCGGATCATGTATGCAAAAGTTATTCGATTTAAACGATTTGAAATCTAAAATAAAAAATTAAAGTATAAAATAACAACTATTACCACATCACGCGCCTTCATCTTCACACGCAAATTTACAGCGCATTCGAACCCTACAGGCCGCCAGTCAAATGCCTTTGACCTCCAATTCCCTCGCCGTTTGACCGCCGTGTGCAATGCCGTCGCCCTCCTGGCGATCGCCTCGGTCTCCTCTCCACTTCGACGTGGGTGCGGCACACCCTATTGCCTGCCACCGCCACCAAGAAACTAGGGTTTCAAACCCTATTTCGATTATTCTGGCCACCACGAGCATCTCCAGGTCAAACGTCCACCACCAAACCACTCCATACATCGAGCCCGACAAAACCCCTCACACAATTTCGCCTATCGACAACAAAATCGAAACCCTAAATTTTGACTTTGACCTCAATTTCCCACTAATCGAAATGCAATTTCAAAAAACAAACAGTAGACGCAGATTCATATCGTCGAGATGTTCGATATATATTTTTTCCATAATTTTCCGAGGATTTTGAATTTTAGGCTTTTGATTTGATTTTGAATTGTAATTGGATCTAGGGTTTGCAGCCATTGGAAAGGAGAAGTTGAGGAAAATGAACGCACAAACAAATGAGAATATATGGAGGCTAGGGATTATAACTGGGTTTATATAGGTAAGTAAGAAATTTGAATAGATGGATCGTGTTTGATATACGTGCTACCGCTAACGTGGCCCAAAAACCCGTTCTGACCCCGGAACAAAATTGGGTAAACCCATATATCGAAATAGGTGTTTAAAAATATTCTGAACGCGATGGAAAAAGTTTCACGTCCAAATTTCATCGTATGAAGAAATTATGCTGAAATCAATAGTTTCAAATTGATTTCAAATTGATTTCAATTAAATCGATTTCAAGGCGTTTCACATTCGTACGATTAAACGACAAGTCCGATCGCTACGAAACTTGAAACCCTACAATAATTCACTGTTACGGATCCGATGAAACTGGTTTCATCGGAATCCGAGTCCGTGACCAAAATGGCTATTTTTATATTAATTAAATAAATTTAAAATAAATTAATTAAATCAATTTCGCGTTAAAAATTCTGAACTTTGTGATCTTCATCACTTTAAAATTCTCAAATATTTACAATGATTTAAAATTTTTAAAAGTCAATTTTTTAAAGATTAATCAATAGAAATCTTAAATTTCCTAAAAATCAAAATCATAGATAAATTTCCATTAAATTGAACTTACCTGTAACAACCCGCATATTTATCGATTTTATATTTAAATATTTTATTTAAATATTTTATCGTTAATCGGATTTTGGTCCGAAAAGCTACTTTTTGCAAACGGTCAAATTAGGACTCGAGACCACTTCCATTGAGTTCGAAATGCCGTTTACAATTTTTTTAAGTATAAACATTGATAGGTTTGGAGTTAGTGGAATTTCACTAACTTTTCCCTCTTTGGACTTTGGGTTAGATTAGCCATTATAACTCAAGCCCAAACCCCCTTTCTTCTTCTCACTCTTCATAAATTTCCTAACAACCAAGCTTTTGCATTAATGGTGAGTGGAAGAGGAAATTAAAACTCCAAGCCTAGGTTTCAACTTTAAATCCATCATTCAACTCCAAAATCAAAGTGAAGACATTAGATTCTAGCTTGTAGTTGCTTCTCCATTGATTCAAGCTCCTTCTTCATTGAATTTGTGCAAAGGTGAGATTTTTATCTCACAATTCTAGTCTATAACTATATTGGACTGTTGGGAATGATTCCCTATCACTTTAGCATGCACATTTGCATTTGGTTTGGATTGGATTGGCGAAAAACTCCAAATTTTAGTGTTTTTGGGGAGAAATTGCTGTTAGGTCGTTCTGGCCGTTTTTGGCACGTTCGGAGTTAGGTCGCTTCAGTTGAGTCGCTCGCGAGTCAACACTAGGTCGTTCTGGCCATTTTTGGTGTGTTCGGAGTTTGGTCGTGTGGGGATAGGTCGTAGGTCGCTCGGCCTCACTCACTTCGCTAGGTCGCTAGCTCGTAGCTCGCATTTGAGCTTAGGTCGTAGGTCGCATTACCCTTAAGTCGTTCGACTCTTTGGTCGTAACACTTAGGTCGCTCGCCTCTTAAACCGATAGGTCGCATGACCTTTATACTTTTAGGTCGTTAGACCCTTGAGTCGTTAGGTCGTTAGACCCTTGAGTCGTTAGGTCGTTAGACCCTTGAGTCGTTAGGTCGTTTGGCCTTAGCTCGTTAGGTCGTATGACTTTATAACCCTATAGGTCGTTGGACCTTTAACTCGTAGGTCGTTGGACCTTATCCCGATAGTTCGCTTGACCCCTTAGACCCGTAGGTCGTACCCCGTAAGCGGTGGCGTTGCCCCCGCACCCCCACCTTGGGGGGTTGCCACCCCCCCTGGACCCCCCTCCGTACGGGATCTTATCTAAAAAACATTCAACAGAACTTGCTGAGCTGATTTCCTTGGATTTTTATCACATCTTCGAATGTGATCTTTGTGATTGATTGTTTCTACAATCGCTTCTGTGATTTGTCACTTTAAAATATAAAGGTTTCAAAACTAGTAGTAAATAACAAAACTCTTTCAATAAAAGGATTTCAACTCTATTTTTAATAACAAAGCTCTTTTCTTAACCCGTTTTCCAATCTATTAGTATATACAAACCTTTACCTCACTCGGATGAGAAATCTAATTAAACGGCTTAGTAAAACAAGTGGTATGAAACGCT